>OZ022511.1:12893889-13493889 GCA_963989385.1 Ctena decussata
CAACCCTCAAAATAATAGAATGGAATGGCGCAAAAGTCTTGGAATGAGACTATCCGCGTTGCTCAGTTTACCGGGAAAACGGGTAATGCGAGGCAGAGTGAGACCCTAGCTTCGGTCAGACACCCACAAACCCCCTAAACATTGAGTCGAAGCTCTAACTTGGACTTGTGCACACGCATTTCTAAAGCAGGAATACTGTGTATGTTTTATGTTGTTTGTCTTGTATTGTCCTTAACTAATTTAATAATAAAAAAAAAAAAAAAAAAAAAAAAAAAAAAAAAAAAATAAGCACATACATATTGTCAGGTACCAACCCTGCGTGCTTAATAAAGTGAGCAATTTTATGCCGGTACCAACCCGAGCTTTGCTCCCATAAAAGAAAGCAAGAGGTTTATAGAAGTGAAAACAGTTGTGATAAAGAAAGAAGTGATCAGTGGTGTATATAGACTATAGATTAGACTATATATCACGCACTCTCACATGTGACTCAGCCTTGATCTTTGTACGAAGCTTAGGTTTTGTGCAAAAGAAGGGGCCTTGTCCTCGCTACATGAAAAAACGTTCATTTGTTCTACTACATGTAGCTTTACTTCTGTGCAACTGTTTCATTGAACACCTGAATATACACCTGTCAAACTCTGGTCACTGACGTGTATTCTTAAATGAAATACACACTTGAAAACTGACGTTTCATTCTTTATCGCGTCTGACGAAGGGGCCTTGTGCCTCGAAACTAGTTACGCGATTCAGTGATTGTTATCTGAAATAAAGAAAGAAACGAGCTACACATTCACACACATATATTATTATATAAAAATATCGACAGTGAATAATATTACTGTCAGTTAAATACAGTAAAATACTGTTTTTACTGCTACTAGTGGAGGAAAAATTATAACCCGATATAAACATACTCGCATATATCGGATATATTTGCGCCAATTACAACTGCCTTCCTCCAATATGTCTCATATACACAGGGTGGCCGCCAAGGGCTATAACCCTCAAAATAATAAAATAGAAGGGCGCAAAAGTCTTGGAATGAGACTTTCCGCTACTGCTCAGTTTACCGGGAAAACGGGCGGTGTGAGGCAGAGTGAGACCCTAGCTTCGGTCAGACACCCACAAACCCCCTTATCATTGAGTCGAAGCTCTAACTTGGACTTGTGCACACGCATTTCTAAAGCAGGAATACTGTGTATGTTTTATGTTGTTTGTCTTGTATTGTCCTTAAAAAAAAAAAAAAAAAAAGCACATATATATTGTCAGGTACCAACCCTGCGTGCTTAATAAAGTGAGCAATTTTATGCCGGTACCAACCCGAGCTTTGCTCCCATAAAAGAAAGCAAGAGGTTTATAGAATTGAAAACAGTTGTGAAAAAGAAAGAAGTGATCAGTGGTGTATATAGACTATATATTAGACTATATATCCAACACTCTCACATGTGACTTAGCCTTGATCTTTGTACGAAGCTTAGGTTTTGTGCAAAAGAAGGGGCCTTGTCCTCGCTACATGAAAAAGACGTTCATTTCTTCTACTACATGTAGCTTTACTTCTGTGCAACTGTTTCATTGAACACTTGAATATACACCTGTCAAACTCTGGTCACTGACGTGTATTCTTAAATGAAATACACACTTGAAAACTGACGTTTCATTCTTTATCGCGTCTGACGAAGGGGCCTTGTGCCTCGAAACTAGTTACGCGATTCAGTGATTGTTATCTGAAATAAAGAAAGAAACGAGCTACACATTCACAAACATATATTATTATATAAAAATATCGACAGTGAATAATATTACTGTCAGTTAAATACAGTAAAATACTGTTTTTACTGCTACTAGTGGAGGAAAAATTATAACCCGATATAAACATACTCGCATATATCGGATATATTTGCGCCAATTACAACTGCCTTCCTCCAATATGTCTCATATACACAGGGTGGCCGCCAAGGGCTATAACCCTCAAAATAATAAAATAGAAGGGCGCAAAAGTCTTGGAATGAGACTTTCCGCTACTGCTCAGTTTACCGGGAAAACGGGCGGTGTGAGGCAGAGTGAGACCCTAGCTTCGGTCAGACACCCACAAACCCCCTTATCATACAATAGAAATGAACAGATATTGAATACAAATGACCGATTATAGAATTGAAACAAAAAATATACAATAGAATGAACAGGAATTGAATACAAATGAAAGAAAATCAAATACAAATATAAAAATATCGAATAATGCAACGTTTGACATGCCATATATTTTCTATCATTAGCTGTCGGAGCTGTGAAACATTTTAGTTTTCTGATCTGTCATCATATTAAGTCGTGACCACACAGTAGGTATTTAAAATATTAAACTAAATATTATGACTGATCAGGAAAAAAATATGTTTCAGTCACCTGATCTCAAGCAAGGGAACGAATGAGGCCCAGTTGGGCCTATTGTTTTGTAAAATGTTATCATTCGCAAGTTCTGAAAGAGGAACTGACGGTTAAAAGGGAAACGCAATGTTGAGAGAAAGTAGGCGTTTATGGACAGATTTGCAGTGACAATTTATTATAAACCTGTATTAAAGGCCTACGACTGTGGCAAATGCCATTGTTTAATAAAATGGAGCTAGTAACCACAAAACATCGAAATTGTGGTTTCGTAGCCATAAATAGATTTTTTTAACTATCCTGGCAACTGGCCTCAGTTTTACAGTGATGACATTCGCTAAGGACAAAGAACAGTAATTAGTACGGAGAAAGTGCATTTCATGACATTAAAATCGGTTTTGTAAAAACTGAGATGACTGACTTTCTTATCTTCTTAAAATTTTCTTTCAAGCGTTAGATCAGGTCCCGAGGTAATAAAACCTTTTTTTTTTATTTCGCATTCAACTCAGCTGAGCATGACACATATTATAAATATGAAAATGCCAACTATTGTTGGCATTTTCATATTCATAAGCAGAGAAATTTACATACTCAGCTAAACTGTACTTAGCAGTAATTTGCTGTTTATTAGCAGATAATTGTTAATGCTAAGCTGAGATGAGCATGTAAAAGGTTTTATAACCTCGGGGCCAGATAAACATGATGATTGTCCACCCTGCCGCTGCTACTTGTTATCAATGTTGCATTTCCGTAAAGTAACTGGAAGAAGTGCAGTTGCATTTGCAGCATAGAAACGCCTAGATTTACAACTGTGATGAAATTCCAGTTGCATGAAAATCAACTGTCCATTGTATAGCTGGAAATGTTTTTTTCAGGCTTGACCATTTTGAATATATATTTTTTTCCTTTTTTGTCAAAATAGATCTAGCATTTATACTTCTTCTATTTAAATAAATCGCTAATTTCAATCAATATTATCTTGATTGTTTCTGTCCCAGGGCCTCTGGGCACGTTCAGCATTATTACTTGGGTCAAACAGAGCAATACCCAGGTATTCCTCAGGCTACTGGAAAACATGCATATCTTCGAGCACCTGGAAAAATAACTAGGAATTCTGTAATCTGGTTTGCTCGAGTTTAGACAAGTTTTTATGCCGAACATGCCCAATCGAGTAACAAAGTATAAAGTGGGTAGCACATCGTGTTTACGTAAAACGCGGTATCTGGGCTACCCATGTATAGTTAGTTTGCTCCCAAGTGTAAACGGGGTTTCGCTTATTTTCCCGAAAACGACGAAACTGCCATTCACAATTATTTAACATTATAATGTCCTAATGAATTCATAACAATACATAACAGAATACGAAAAAAAAAAAAAACACTATCAGAAACATAGACATAGCGGGTGCACATGTATTATGATATGCAAGTGATGCTTACTATTCGCGAGCATCTTTCTTGTTTTTGTTGTTGTATTTTTGTGGGGGGGGGGGGGGGGGGGGACATGTCCGTGTTTCGAAATATTTCGGATTTGTCGATGTTTATATGAATTAGAATATGAGTATATAAATTTGATATGAGTTCAGATTTAGGTACTTTGGCTGCTCTACTATGTATGCTGAATACGGTCTGTTTGTGGTCTGTTTGTGATCGGCGTAGGTCTATGCACTGGAGTAAGATACTATGGCCAAAATAAAGTCTGTAGCAGATCTTCGCTAGGCGCATTATGTATTATTAAGGTGGTGATTTGTGGTAAATACAAAAATCTGCATAAAACAATAAAAAATTAAACTACCTCCCTGAAAGTTGGCTGACTTCTTATTTTTGTTGTTCTCTACAGTTTAGAATACAGAACAGAGGGACATGCGGTTAAAAAGGTGTTTTATATGGAAAAATCAGAGGGTAATTTTGTGCGCAGAAATCTAGAATATTAACTTCATTCTTGAAAATATACTTAGCTCTGAAGTTTCTTTAATGCATTAAAAAGAGCGTCTTAGCAATTATTTGTTCAAACTCTTTCTCAAATTTATAAGGTAGACCAGATGAAAACAGTCTTTTTTTCTCAAATGTCTGACCATGTATGGTGCATGTACACTGCATGCATTAATTAAATACAGGTAGAGCAGTTATACCTTTATCATACTCACAGTATACCATATAAATTCTATATATTGGGACAGTTAGGTCTGAGCAAATAGTGCAAACCCAAATCAGACTGGAGCAGTCTGATCAGGGTCTACACTATTTGCCATCCCTTTTACATTTTTTGGGCACATTACTGCAATGTAAAACCAAACTGTTCCAATTTAAGGACAGTTATGGTAAATAGTTTTAGTGTCCCAATATTTAGAGTTTTTCCCATCATGACACAGGTGTGTATATGAAATTGTTCAACCTTGAAAATGGACTCTACTGTGTATTTTGGCAAATATTTGGAAACAGAGGAGACCATTTTTTATCTGCCCAGCCTGCAAATGTGTGAAAAAAAAATGAAAAAAGAAATGCTAGGACGCTCTCCATAATGTTTTAAAGAATCTTCAGACCCTATTACATTTTTAATAACGATGGTTATTTTTCAGATTTTTGCGCACACAATCACCCTTTGAAATTTTCTTAAATAAACCCTTTTTAACTTCAACAAGTTCTGCATTTTTGGATTCTGAATCGTGAGAAACAACATAAGGAAGACATCTGCTAATTTGGGAGAAGATCTGTTATATTTTCAGCATTTTATGCAGTTTTTTTTTACTTCACCCCAATCAGTGATTATCACCACCTTAAAGACTATTTTATAGCATTTATAGGCATAGGCGTCAAACTGCTGTGGATTGCTGAAGCTGTTAAATTTATAGCAGCAGCGTTGGCATAAGTCCTGTTGTTTCATTTAGGTACACGCCGTTTCGTTCTGCTAACGACATAGGCAGCTATTTCATGGTATCTCGGCGCATACGTTTAAGCAGGTATGACCTTTCGCTAATCGGGCGAACTTAGCTCACGTATAATAGTCACTTGCCAGATAGTTCAGTTAAGAGTGGCTGTAGTGTAGTGGATAACACCCCGGACTACCAATCCAGGGGTCGCAAGATCGATTCCCAGCTTCCCCGGTCTTTCGTATGAGACTTTCATACCGAGGTCCCGTCTCCATATGACCTCGTTGTTGGTGGGACGTTAAACCCGAGTTCACTAACTCACTCAGATAGTTCCGTTCATATAACAAGAGCTGTCACGATAACAAGGTAGTCACATATGTAAACCGCTAAATATCGTAAGTTTCAAAGAAAATAATCTAGAACTACAATGGGCGGACAAAAGTACATGTATGCGTCACTAAGTGACGTCGCCGCTGGAATTAATGCATTCCCATATTTTTTAAAGAAAAAAAGATAGTGTCGCATATTTTAAAGGCAATGTAAAGAAACTTTCAGGGATAAAAGGCGAACTGAAAACAGCAGTATAAAATGAAACCTTAAGATGATTCTATGTTTAGTATACTTTTGAAACTTACGATATTTACCGGTTTAACATATGTGACTACCTTGTTATCGTGACAGCTCTTGTTATATGAACGGAACTATCTGAGGGAGTAGGTCTTTTGGAGCAGAGCGTGATACAAAGTAATACGTTCGGAGCAGCATTTATTGTGTTGAATTTAGGCTGCTCCTTGCGTTAAATCTAAGCATTACTCTGAGCAACCATAATTTTTCAGAGATTTCTAATTTCACATTTTCAACATATGAGCATAGATATACTTTGTTGCAACTCCGAGTGAATCTACGCTCGGAGCTGCCGTTATTGTATGCAATTTTAGCTTCTTCAAGCGATAAATCGAAACATGCACAGAGCAACCATTATTAATTAGACGCTCTCTCTCTCTCTCTCTCTCTCTCTCTCTCTCTCTCTCCCTCTCTCTCTTGGATTTGCGATCATATATTTACTTTGTTACAGCTCCGAGTATGATACATTCGGAGCAGCCATTACGATAAATTTAAACTGCTGGGAGCATTAAATAAAAGCATGCACTGCTTCGAGCGAAAGAGCATGGCGTGTTCGGAGCAACCATTATTTATTATATGCTCCTAACGCTACATTTTAGTATTTGCGAGCATACATGAACTTTATTGCAGCTCCGAGCGTTATGCCAAGTAGGACGCTCGGAGCAGCCACTATTATGGTGAATTTAGATCTGCTCCGAGCATTAAAACAAAGCATGCTCGGAGCACTCATTATTTAGTAGATGCTCGTTACGTTATATTTTTGTATATAGCAGCATACATATACCCCTTGAATTGCAGCTCCGAGCGTAATGCAAAGTAGGACGCTCGGAGCAGCCACTGATATGGTGAATTTAGTCTGCTCCTAGCATTAAAACCGACAAAGCATGCTCGGAGCACTCATAATTTAGTAGATGCTCGGAGCAACCGTTATTTATTATATGCTCCTAACGCTACATTTTAGTATATGCGCGCATACATGAACTTTATTGCAGCTCCGAGCGTTATGCAAAGTAGGGCGCTCGGAGCAGCCACAATTATGGTGAATTTAATTTCATTGTAACTCCGTGATGCAAAGTAGGACGCTCGGAGCAGCCATTATTGTGTTAAATTTAGGCTGCTCCGAGCATTAGATCCATGCATGCTCAGAGCACCCATTATGTAGCAGATGCCCCTTATTTTATTTTAGTATTCGAGCATACATGTACTTTATTGTAGCTCCGAGCGTGATGCAAAGTAATATGCTCGGAGCATCATTTGCGAGCACGCGCGTACCTTCCAGTTTATGTAGTCCCGAGCGTGATTTAGGAAAAAAACGCTCGGAGTAGCCATTATTCGGAACATGATCCTAATGTATAGATTTTTGTATTTGCGAGCATGCACATAAAGACCAAATTACATTCTTCCGAGCATGCTCCAGAGTGCAGTTTTTATCGATAGCGAGCATGCTCTGGATGGCCAAAACTGGATTGTTAACGCATGCTCGTAAAAACATGCTCTTAAAGTATAGATTTTTGTATTTGCGAGCATGCGCACAATGGCCAATTTACATTCTTCCGAGCATGCTCCAGAATGCATTTTTTATCGATAGCGAGCATGCTCTGGATGGCCAAAACTGGATTGTTAACGCATGCTCGGAGCAGACAAATGTGGTAAAAAAACATACCTGCTATTTAGGGTAACCGCATATAACACATCTATTTTTAGAACTGGAATTCCAACGAAGGAAAATAAACCAAAAGGGAAAACGACTATTTTCTTCAACATCTGACGATTTTCTCAGTAGCAAAAGATTCAGAAAAATAGGAGAATTCAATACTATCCAGAAAAAGGCGAAATTATTATCGCTAGTCCAGGAACCTACCTTTAAATTTCGGTTATTCCACGACGGCTACACGACTAGTCTCATTGGGCGTACTTGATTCGCCTGTTGTCCCAAGGCAAAATAATATATATATGGAGGGAAAAGGCACGCGCCGGAGATAAACAACTTTTGAAAAGCACACAGAAAAAACAAACAAAATAATCAATTTGGGAAGAATTTCAAATTAAACTTAGTTAACAGAATTATTTTTGAGTTGGCAAAAGATTTCCAACCATTTTGGCACTTGTTTCACTGAAATTGAAGAAAATTTGACAAAGTTTGATCTCTTTGAAATTTTTGACAGTTGGGCTCGATAGATTTGGGATGTAAGGTTTTGTAAAATTGATGATAATGCCAAGAAGAAGTACAAGAAGAAGGTGTAAGAAGAATTCTAGTGAAAGTTCTGGAGGATTCAGTGATAAGAAGCAGGAAATTCAAAAAAGGGAGATAACAGATTCTGGAAATAAGGAGGTTTGTTGTAAATGTGGCAAGGAAGATTCACCTGCAAATAGTATCTCACTTTTTACTTCTTTTACTAACACACCATGCGTGGTGAAATCCAAATAATACCCGAAAGGGGGTTGTGGATCATGTCAAGATAGATAAATAAAGGAGAAGAAGAAGACACCTGGATAGACTGTGATATCTGTGGGAAGTGGTGGCACGGTGCATGTGCAAGACTTTCAGGAGAAGACGTTCAGAATATCATTCGTTGTAATATTAAGTTTCCATGTGCATTCTGTGTCATTGGAGAGTTTCATTCTGAGGAACTGAAAAAAGTAAGTGATAAAATTGACAAAATATTGATTTCTACAAATACAGGTGGTGGTGAAAGTAAGTTGGTTGAATCTGACATTTCCTTGCCGGACGAGAATATAGAAGAAGACGTAAAGAGTGGGTCAATCCTTATTGCTGATGCTTTGCAGTCCCCCGAAAGATTTCGGTCAAGTATTGAAATTAATAGAGAACTTGCTTCTTACACATCTACCCAGAAAAAGACTGAGAGGGCTTATTGTCTACCTCAGGGTGGCATCGCATTGCATTTGAAAGAAGGAGAAGATAGTGAATCATTTGTCAAGAATTGGCCAGACACAGCATTTGGTGGCAAAACACATATACACAATATTAAGTCCAAATCAGAAAAAACTAATTTTATAGCTTATGCTAAAAATATTCCTACACATATTTCAGAAGAATCAGTTAAAGAAGCTATAATTGTATCACAAGGGACTGGTGTCAGATCAGTTCACAGACTAAGGTACTCCAATACAGGAAAATTGTTACCGGTTATTAAAGTGACATTTTCAGATAAGGATTTGTATGATACTGCCTGCGTGGATGGAATTTTTATCCCAGGAACAAAAACAAAATATACATTATTCGAAGCAGAGAGAAAATACAAAGTTATACGCTGTTTTAACTGTCATCGCTTTGGTCATATTAGTAAGGTCTGTGTGCACAACAAACGTTGTGTCAATTGTGGTAGTGAAAAGTGTTCTGAAGGTACATGTTCAGCACCCGCACATTGTGCAAATTGTGGAGGAGCTCATACTGCAAGTTCATCAAAGTGTTCAAGTTACCAAGAAGTTTCAAGAAAGAGGAGGTCATATTCAGTTTTGCAAAGAAATTATTAGACATATTAAAAACATGAAATTTTTACTGTTAAATGCACAATCATTCAATACAGCTAAAAGTGATACATTAGACATTGTTGAAAAATATGATATTGATTTTCTTTGTTTAAATGAAACTTGGGAAGATAAACAGAAACCTATTTCTTTTAAAAACTGGCAAGTAATTTCCAGGCCAAGGCCACAGGGCAACCATGGAGGGGTAGCCATATTCATTAATCAAACAAAAACTTCATTCATAGTAGAAAAATCAACGGTATTTGATCATGAAAATCTTGAATGTGTATCTCTTAGAATCAAAAGTAATTCAAATGTTGAGATAACTTTAGTGGTAGTGTATATACCTCCAAATAAAGAAGAGCAGTTAAAAATTCTTTCAGATAAGATACATTCTGCGGGTTTGAAAAACCTTCTTATACTAGGTGATCTTAATGCAAAAAGTAAGGAATGGAATAACCAGCAAGTTAATTCTAGTGGTCTACTTGTGGAAGATATGATGAGTCAGAATAATTTAGTGTGTAACAATGATGGACAACCGACAAGAAGGGAATCTAATAGTGTGATTGACTTAGTCTTGAGCTCGGCAGAATTAGCCAAGTATTCATTGTTGTGTACAACTCTTACTCATGAAAAAATTAGGTCAGACCACATTGCAGTACTGTTGGAGGCAGACTTTGATGTAAGGCATGTAGAGCCTAGTGCTAAAATGATAAGGCCAGTGAAGAAAGCAGACTGGTGTGAATGGAAAGAAGTCACTGAAAATAAGTTTGAAAATTTTGCACAGAATGCTAGTGGAATATTAGAGGAGGATTATCCTCATTTTTGTGAGTTGTTGAATCAAAGCATGGATGAAATTATTCCTTTAAAAAGTGTAAATACAAAAAAGTTAAATCATCACCCCTGTTGGTGGAACAGTGAGGTCAGTAAAGCAAAATCACATTTAAATTACTGTCAAAAGCAATATAGACTACGTAATACAATCCAGAACAAGGAAAAGTTAATATCAGCAGAAACTGACTTTGAAAATACAAAACTGAAAGCAGAAGAAGAGTGGGCAAATGACTTAATTGATGTTTTTCAAAAAGCAAAGACTCCTCAAGAAAGATGGACTGCATACCATAAAATGACAGACAAACAAACAAATAACACAATTCTCCCTTTGATATATGAAGACAGACCTGCAGCATTTGAAAACAGTGAAAAATGTGAAATTTTACAGGATGTGTTCTTTGAAGGTTCTCATTTAAAGAACAACCAGTTTGACAGAGAGTTCTATAGTCAGATTACAGATGAGTGTTCAAACATTTCTGAAAACCTTGATTTCAGCGAGGATACCCATGGTTTTAATGATGACATATCCCTTACAGAAGTAGAATCAGCAATAGAGCTGACCAAAACTGGTAAATCTCCAGGCCCAGATTCTTTCTATGCAGAATTCTTTCATTTTGGCGGGTCAAATCTCATAGAAGCTGTACTTTACATTTTCAATCTTTCATGGAATAGAGGTATTCTCCCAGAAGCATGGAAAGAAGCACTTGTAAAATTTCTGAGAAAACATGGGAAATCTGATTATTATTCGCCTTCCAGCTACAGACCCATCAGTCTGACAAGTACTCTTTGCAAGATAATGGAGCGAATCATTCTGTCCAGGTTAGAGGCTTATGTGGAAGGTAAAAATCTCATGGATGTAGAGCAAGAAGGTTTTAGACGCTACCATTGCACAACATATGCTGTACTGAAGTTAGTTCAAGCAATAAGGGAAGGATTCAACAGCAAACAAAGAACAGCTGCTTGTTTCATTGACCTTGAGAAGGCTTATGATTCGGTATGGAGAGAAGGGCTCATGGTTAAACTTGCAAACCTAGGAATCAAAGGGCGGATGTGGGGATGGATCTATGCTTTTCTGACAGATAGACAGGTAACTTGTAGTATAGGAACTTCAAGAGGACAGACAGCAATTTCCAGGACAGGCTTACCCCAAGGAAGTGTAATTTCTCCTTTACTATTCAATATCTTCATCAGGGACATGTTTCAAGATGTGACTGGTAGTTGTTGTAAATTTGCTGATGATGGGACACTATGGCACAGTGGGACGGATTTGAGTAGTCTAGTAGAAAAAGTCTGTACAGATGTCATGAAGATCCAAGCCTGGTGTAAGAGATGGAGGATGAAGTTGAGTTTGAACAAAACAGAAGTTACAGTTTTTCAGTGGTACAATGTTGACAATACAGTACACAATATGTTTAAAATAGGAGACATAAGTATTAAGTATAACCCAACCCCCAAAATTCTTGGTATCACTTTGGATGAACAGCTCAGTTTCTCCGCTCATGTGTCTGCAACTGGAAAGAAAGCTAGTAGAGCATTGCATGTTATCCGTGAAGTGAAAGGTATAAGCAGAATTTCATCAAGGAATTTAATACAATTATATGTTGCTATGGTGAGGCCCATCATAGAATATGGTTGCACAGTTTGGCAGACAGTTTCTCAGACAGAATTGAAAAACCTTGAGGGAATCCAAAGGAAGGCTTTAGCTTTATGTTTGAGCCTACCAGGTACAGCGGCTTTAGATGCTTTAGAAGTAGCTGCGGGAATACCTCCACTGGACCTTAGATTCTGTGAAATAGCTACAAGAGATATGGCCAAAATTGCAGCAAAAAAGCAAGATTATCCACTTAAGTTGAAATTGGACCAGTACAGTCAAGATTCTTGTATGTGGAATGAAAAGTTTGTTTCTCCAGTGGGTTTGGCTGTCAGTCAAATAAATGAAATGAAAAGGTCAACAGGAACTGGTATAGAGTTCATTCAGCCTGAACCTGAATACAGAGATGGAGCTTTCATGAGATGCATTGAACGGCCTTCCTACTGGAGCCAGCTTGGGTCATCAAAAAACAGAACCTCAGAGCAAGAAGAAAAAGGAAGAGAAATTATAAAAAATTTAGTGGAAGAGGTCCCTGAAGAGTGTATCTTTTGTTTCACGGATGGTTCGTGTATTCCAAATCCAGGTCCATGTGGGGCTGGTGCTGTAATTTACACTCCAAATGAAATGGACGTCCATATTAAGAAACCAGTAGCTGCACATGGTTCTATATTGTTAGCAGAGCTTGTTGCAATCCTTTCTGTGTTGGAGCATTTCAGTAATGTCCAAAGTAACATTAAGAATTTGCGTCTCTTCAGTGATAGCCAGACTGCAGTCGGTATTATAACATTAAATTGGTCTTCTAATTCCTACTGTGATGTTATCAGGAAAGTAAATAATCACCTTCAACAATTAAGAGCCAATGGATGGCAAATAGATATTTTATGGACACCTGGTCATACAGACATACAGGGGAACGATGTAGCCGACAAGTTGGCAAAAGAGGCGGCATTAGAGGCACAAGAAATGGACATAGGCACAAGTGTGATTACACACCAAGATATAAAGAAGGCTGCAAGGTCAAGCATTTTGGAGAAGTGGCAGAACAAGTGGGAAATATCAAGTACAGGTAGAGAACTTTTCCAGTACAAGCCGCAGATAGATCCGAAACCTAAACATGACTTCCCAAACCATAGATTATATTCAGTGTTACTACAATTAAGAACAGGATACTCACAGTTGAATGACTACAGGAGTAAAATAAGACAGATATCTTCAAATCAGTGTCTTTGTGGACAAGTGGAGACAGTTGAGCACTATCTTCTTGAATGTGAACTGTATGAGGAAGAAAGATTGGAACTTATTCATAACTTGCATACCCAAGTGGGAGAAACACACCTAGATATGAATGTACTCCTTGGTTATGACCAAAAAGAAAATTTCCCTGAGTGGCGAGACACAGTTATCAGGAATGTGTGCCAGTACATAGAGAAAACAAACAGATTCGCAATTCAGAATTAAGTCACAAGATCTCAAAAATTTAAATTTTACATCCCAAATCTATACAAAATTAACCATCTACGACAAATTACCAAGAGAAAATTACCAGTGCGCATAGACATACAGAGTGAACATTTACCTAGAGCACAGTACTGCCTGTAACGGCTGAAGATTCAAGATTCAAGATATCCAGATATAGTGTTACAAATTGGTTTTCAAGAATAACCATTCTTTTGACGGCACTAAAAATGGTTGGTACCTGTAACGATGTACTCTAGTATTTTATTATCATGACAATAGTTTGATATGCTTTCATTCTGAAGTGAAAATGCTTTAAATAATAAGTCAAGTGTACGATATTAGAATTTCGCGAGGCACCTAATTTCGCCAGGTGTGGCCCGGCGTTATTGGTTTTCACGCGGTGCGTAAATTCACTGGAACGGGCTTAATTACCTGAACGGACCTACTCTACTGTTTTTAGCATATTTAGAGTAATGCCTATGCACAGCGAAGCTGGCACTGCAGGTCCTAAACAGGACTACATGCCTTTTCCAAATAGACAAAACCCACATTATATTTACCTACTTGACACATGTACAGGTAGTTTTTTATCACCCGGAGTCTTGAGAGAAGGATAATTAGATAAGTGCATAAGATTTTATAATATTATGATGAAACAGTCATGAGCCCATATTAATTACAGGTCTGTCCATAGTTGAAAATAAGTCAGAATAAGAGCTCAGTAATGTCTGACTGACTGATATGTTGCTTTACGTCCACGGTAAACAGCTATGGTCATGTCGGGACTGTCAGTTAACTTAACCGCACTGTTCCTGGGCAGGCATAGACCTCCTAAGCGGTTAACCAGTACTAAGTGCACATACTTTCGCCAGTAACTGGCAACTGCCCTTCTTGAATGAGCGGAAGGAGAATCGAAAGTATGTGGCCAGACCAGGTATCGAACCCAGGACCTCTGACTTATGAGTCAGGTGCCCTACCGACTGCGCTACGCGGCCCTGCGCTCAGTGATGTCGCTTTGACATCAGTATAGACTTCTATTCTAGTTGCTATGATAATAGATTTATGACATCATTAGAATCTGAGTATGGCAGACAAATTTTGCCATGTTCCATCGATTTTTCAATGACATTACATACTGAACTTCTTTCATCAGAAACTTCAGATTTTCTCAAACATATAATTATTTTTAAGCATAAACAAATAATTATTTTTAAGTCATTTAATTACGTGTTATATGTGCCAGTGCTCCAGATAAGAAGGGGTAACAAAGATAATTTAGGGATAATTATCCATATTTCTCGATTAGATCATATTTTGTGACTCATCATTAGAACCGTCTCGTCGAGACGGTTCTAATGAGGGGTCACAACATATGTTTTCGTTGAGAAATAAGAAAAATTATCTTTGAATTATCCTCAATACCCACTCTTATCTGGAGCTCTGATATGTGAATAATTTCAGGAGGACTATGATAATCAGACAGTCACATTGAAGAATCCTATTGACCTGAATGACCTGAGAAACAACCAAGAAAAGGGGGTTGAATTTGAACTGGAAGAAGAAGAAGCACCTCCAGGTTTGTAGGAGTCACTGTAACACACTTAATATGAGTCGCGACACGAGAAAACCAACAGTGGTTATGCGCCCAGCACAGACTCAGATCAGCCTGGGTATCCACCCAGTCTGATCAGACTCTTCGCTAAGCACTTATAGGGTAGCTAAAGGTCTAAGCTACAGCGAAAACTCTGATCAGACTGGGCGGATGCCCAGGCTGATCTGAGTGAGCTGGGCACACAACCATTTTGTTGGACCAAATTTTTCTTGTTTGATAAATGCAAATCTTGTTTTTAAAGACTTTTGCAGGATATGGCTTTTTTGCCCTAGGGATGATATGGGTCCTTTGGGCTGTGATACGGATGATATGGGGTCTTCTCCCTAGGGAGTGATATGGGTTTTGGCTATTTTTGGAGTGATACGGTCTTCAAGATATGCAGTCTTGATACGTGCATGAAAGTCTTGCCTGTTTCGCATATGTAAAAAGAACATATTTTCTAGTAAATATATGATAGTTATAGATAGTTGAAAACACCTTTTCATGACTGTCATTATCACAGTGCATTATTCATCTTATGTGTCATTACGATGAATGACTCAAAATTTGAACATAGCTGCACCTCCCTCTACAATGACAATAAATATGTAAATCAGTCTTGTGTAATTCTGGCTTAAGATGGGTTTTTCTCTGCCAAAAGGATCCCATCTTATAAGAATGACCTAAGCTTTTTAGATTGTTTTGGAAGAGAAAAAAACTCTACCGTAATGATCCTAAATACAGACAGGTCTGAGCAAACATTGCAAACATTCAGGGTCTAAAATGTTTGCCATTCACTCGGCATCATTTGGGTCCATTAATATTTGTAAAATCCACTTTCTAAGAATTAGCAAACAAGAACTGTTCGACTTTCAGGTGTCTAAAATTTTAGGGTTATTACGATAATTACTGAATAAATACGGTATTATATTTTGTAGGCTATGAAACTAGTAATGCCTATTTCGACAAAGAAGCAGTGGCGGAAAATTTGTATCATCCCGACGAGAGTGATAATGATAGCACAGAAGATGACGACTGCACACCGTTCGAACACATGGCTAAGAAAATGGAGGACATATGTCCAGTGCAGGATCGTGGGATATTGAAAAAGATTCTTAAACAGGGTTCTGGAGATTTAGTGCCCATTGACTCGGTTGTGCGTGTCCACTATAGTGGATTTCAAGAATATGCCGATGAACCGTTCGACTCTACAAGACTGCAGAATAATGTTAAAAAGTTTCGAGTCGGACAAGGCGAAGTAATTGAAGGGTTTGACGTGGCAGTGTCAACCATGAGGAAAGGAGAGCTTTCACGGTTTTTGATTGCGCCAGAGTATGGTTTTATGGATTGCGGTGCCCCACCCAGGATTCCAGCGAAGGCCACAGTGCTGTTTGAGATTGAGCTGTTGAGTTTTGTGGAACATGCGGGACTGGATGATTATTTCATTATGACCCAGGTACTACAGAATCTTATTATCTACTGTGATAGTATATGAATCCCAGATGCTGTACACCAAGTTCCATTGTAATGGGCCATTTGGTTCTGGAGAAGATTTTTAAAGGCTTGTATGGGCGTGATGGCTATTTTGGTCATGTGGGAAACCAGTCAAAAATAATTTCAAATCCAGGACCCTGGGTGGGTCCAGATGAAATTTTGCTTCCATTGGCTCAGTGCACATGGTTTTATGTTTGAAATTGTTACCTGTTAATGGTTGGTTGTTTTTTCTGGGATCAATGGCTCTTTGAGACAGTATTTCAGTCTATATTGAATCGTCTCCCAGAGAGAGGGAGAAAGAAAAGAGATATGATTGGGGAGAGAAAAATGTCCAAACAACCAGCACCTACTGCAAGCACAGTAGCCCCTTGCCCTGCCATTATTCAAATTAGAAGGACAGCCTGGCACTGAAAGTTACCCTGCACCATTGTCCAACCACAACCACTAACCAGTTACTGGCACGAGTATGTGCACTTAGTACTGGTTAATTGATTAGGAGGTCTAAATCTGCCCAGGAATAGTGTGGTTAGGGTAACTGACCATCCTGACATGACCATAGCTGTTTACTGCGGACATAAGCAACAAAACAAGGACAGATACTTTAAGACTAAACAAATCCATGACTTTGTTAAGCTAACAATGCTTTGAACAACCAGGCCCAGGTGGGAGTGGCATTGTGTGTTCACCAGGCTTGAGGTACATGTAAAAAAAGTTCAACTGTTAGGATTATTGGTCATGGTGTCCGAATATTTAGGGCAATTATGGTACTATAAACACTCTAGAAATGGGACAGAAAAAATAATTACTATAAATGCCCTAAAATATCGAACAGTTTAGTTTAACAATTCAGTAACATGTCCAAAAGATGTGGATAGAATCACAAGCAGTGTAGGCCCTGATCAGGACTGCTCCATTGGGAGCAGTCTGATCTGGGTCTGCACTGTTTGCTCAGTCCTATCTTTCCCAATGCTACAAAAATTTGTATGTTGTGTGTGATGTTTCCAGGAGGAGAGGCAGCAAGTTCCATTTGCGGATCTTAAGAAAATCTACACGGGTGTCACAAAAGAGGCCAAGCAGTTGTTTAATTCACACCAGATCAGATATGCTTTTGCCAAGTACAAGAGGGTGAGTTTGTTTTTAGACTTTCTGCATGTTTTAGAGCTCCAGAAAAAATGGGGTATTGAAAATAATTCAAAGATCATTTATCCAATTTCTCAATGAAAATTATGTTGTGTCCCCTCATTAGAACTACATGTATCTCCATGAGACGGTATTATGAGGGGTTACAAGATAAATTTTTATGGACAGAAATGGAAAATTGTCCCTTAATTATCCCTAAAACCCTTGCTTATCTGGAACACTGATATTTGTAAGTGGGGCTGAGACGAGTACCCAGGTGCTTGAGGTCAGCTCAAGTGGAACAATTATCCATATTGGTTACCATTCCCAAGAATGATAAACTTCTTTGGGTGAACAGAAAGAAAGTTTGGCTATCTAAAGGAATTAGAGTGGGGATTCTAATTAAACTCAACTGATACACAAGCTAATCAGAATCTTCCCTTATTGCCAGCATTTCTGATACATTGTCAAACTATTTTCAGTCATGAAGATGAAGTACCACTGGCTAAGTATTGATTTTTTTTACGCCTGTTTGAAAAAACGGACATATTACGTTATGGCCATTAACTTTTCATTCCGGATAAATCTTCCTACAGTTTTCATCTGATTGATCTGAAATTTGGTACAGTAGAACTTCAGTGGCTGGAACCCGGATGGCTTGTTTGCACTGCCTGGTCCCTAGAGGTCAGTTTATATAGAAACTCACCCCTGGATGGCTGGAACTACCTTTGGCTGGAACTAATTTTGATGGTCCCAAGCCTGTTCGAGCCATTGAAGTTCTACTGTATATAGAAAGGCTATGAGGAGGACCAGCACATATCATTTCGAGGTTACGCTCAAATGGTTTTTAGTAGACTAACAGCCCTTTACTTAGATTTTCTAGCATGTTCCTTTCAGGTTAACTCCTCCTATAGTTTTCATCCATTTAAGCTGAAACCTATAAATAGTAAGACTAGGATGTGCAGTAACGCAAATTGTGTGGAGGTTATGCTTCAGTGATTTTTAGCAGAGATATAGCCCTTTGAAAAAAAAAAAAGACTACATAGCAGTCTTTAAGGCAATTCTTGTCAGTCCCATAACAAGATTACTGTTTGGAATATCATGATGAAACTTGATAGCAATGAATATGAGGTTAAGACAATGTGTCTCATGCAAGAATGGTTGCTCCCCTTTATTTATTTTTGGAATTACTTCCCTTTGATTATTTTTAAGGCTAGTTTTCTACACCCCATAACTAGGTTACCTTAAGAAATATTTTGATGAAAGTTTAAAGCAATGTTACGTATATCAGATTGAGATGGTATGTCACATATAAGAATGATTGCTTCTTACTTATTTTTGGAATTACATCCCTTTGTTAAGTTCTAAGGCAGTTCTTGTGTAAGCTATAACTAGGTAACTGTATGGGATATCTTGATGAAATTTATAGCACTGTGTACGAGGTTGAGACAATGAGTCGTATGTAAGGAATATTGCTTCCTCTTACTTATTTTTGGAGTTACATCCCTTTGATTAGTTTTTAAGGCTACTCTTGTTGGTGCCATAACTACATAAGCTTTTGGAATATCTTGAACTTATCTTAACTTTATTGCAATGTGTATCAGGTTGATACTGTATGTTGTATTTAAGAATTATTAGTTTTGGAGATACACCCCTTTGATTAGATTTTTAGGCTATTATTGTCAAGGCTATAGGTCTGCCTGAGGTACTGGGTTGGGCTGAAACTCACACAGAAACGAGCGTATATTGCAAAAAATATCAGTGTTTTTGGTTTTATTGTCGTTAAACACTTAACAAGTTGACCTCTTAACAAGCTCTTTAGGACGATGCTTTGAACAAATGGGCCTGGACCTTAGGATACATGTATTAGCAAAACTAGAGAAATTGTTATCTCTCAAACAGGCAATGGCATTGTTGGAAGACCATCGTCTGAAGAATGAAGAAGAAGAAAAAGAGCAACAAAAAATGCTTTTAAAAGTCTGTCTCAACACTGCCCTGTGTTGTGTAAAACTCTGCCACTCCGGCAGGGCTATAGTATATTGTAAGAAGGCATTGGAGATTGACAACAAGTGTGTGAAGGCACTCTATCTTTATGGAAAGGTATGATAAAATCTGGTTAAATGTTTGTAGCTCTGTAAAGCATTTGTCAGAACTTAAAATTAGGTTTTAGCTCCCCTTTAAGAAGTACAGGAAAAGTTGTATTTTTATATTGAAGGCCCTCATAGAGCTGCATTCCTAAGACAGTTCTAATGAGGGGCGGGCAACATATTATAGTAGAACTTCAATGGCTCGAACCCTGATGGCTCGTTCACCCTGCCTGGCTGGAACTCTTTTCTTGGTCCCTAGAGGTCACTTTAAATGGAACTAACCGTGGATGGCTAGAACTACCCTTGGCTGGAACTAATTTTCATGGTCCCAAGCCTGTTCGAGTCAATGAAGGTCTACTGTAATTTTGAGCCGTGACATGACAAAACCAACAAAGTGGCATGTGCACCAAGCAAAGACTCAGATCAGCCTGGACATCTGCCCAGTCTTATGAGAGTCTTTACTGTCAGCATGGGAGTAGCTTAGACCCTTACCTACTCTTTAAGTGCTCATTGAAGACTCTGATCAGGTTGGGCAGATGCCCAGGCTGATCTGAGTCTTCCATGGGCATACATGGCACTTTGGTGGTTTTTGTCATGTCGCTGCTCATTTATTGGTTTTTCATTAACCCTTTATGGCCAAAAATGAATTAGCTGAATTTCAAAACAGTGTAGGTACGCTCGAGGGGGCTCATAGTGAGCTGCCTCATCTGTATCTACACTGTTTGCCCTCTAGTTTTTAAATTCTCAATATGATATAGATGTACATGTAGTTAGTACTTGCTTTTTTGGCATTTTAAGGGTAGGTTTTTCCTGGTCAGGTCAGGCAAAACCTGCTACTGGCACCATGTAAACCAGTACTACCTGCTGCATGTGGGCAGATGGGGCTCATCAACCTGGAAAGGTGTCCGACTAGGAGTTCATTGCTACATGTA
Source organism: Ctena decussata (assembly GCA_963989385.1). Classification (NCBI taxonomy): domain Eukaryota; kingdom Metazoa; phylum Mollusca; class Bivalvia; order Lucinida; family Lucinidae; genus Ctena; species Ctena decussata. Next base: position 12,914,357 of record OZ022511.1, read on the forward strand.
GGTCTCTAAACAAAACCTATTAACAAACCTGTGAACACAGCACCATTGGGCGGAAGTCTTCCTAGAAGAAGTCAACGACCAGAGTGGAATTCAAATCTCAATCAAGTGTTATCAGCTAGACCCAAGTGAGCCCTGCTCAGCTTGGTGAAACAGCTAGATTAAGTGGGGTCACTGATAGGTAGGGACATGACCCGATCACTTTGACTCTTTGAATCTGGTTGTTTATATTATAGGCAGTGGACAAGTCAACGACTTGATTGGAGGAAATATGACGCTCCCACCTCTATGAGTCTCCCAACCCTATGGTTCATCAAGGGGGGAAGTCTTCCTAGAAGAAGTCAACGGCCAGGGTGGGAAGTCTTACTAGAAGAAGTCAACGACCAAGGCAAACAATACAATAAACACCTAAATGATACCTTAATATCGGGTCGGTCGAAGCCCGGCGCCTAATGTTGGACACCAGGACGTAGGTGACAAGTATGCAACTGGTGTAACACAGATTAAGAAGTTCAGAGGTAGGGAGAACATCTCAATTGGAACCTGGAACGTGAGGACTCTGAGGCCAGCTGGGAAGCTTGAAGAGCTGACACATGCAATGGACAGGTATCACTGGAACATACTGGGGCACTATGAGATGGGCTGGAAGAACTTTGGTGAGATGTCAAAGATGACAGACACAAGGTTTATTTCAGTGGAGAAGAGGACAAACGTAAGTATTGGGTTGGATTTCTTGTGCATAAGGACATGGTGAGTACTGTCTTGGGATACCGACCAGTCTCCAGCAGACTGATTTCAATTCGCCTGAGAGCAGCTTCTTTCAACATCACTATCATACAGGTTTATGCACCAACATCTGGGCATAACGACAATGAGGTAGAACACTTCTACCAGCAACACCAGGAAATCATAGACCAAACATCCAAGACGGACATTCTGGTTGTACAAGGAGATTGGAATGCTAAAGTTGGGAAGGATGCACAGGCAGACTGGGAAACATTTGTGAACCCTACTGCAATGACGAGACAAATGAGAGAGGTCTCGGACTTCTAGAGTTTGCAACCTGTAACAGCCTAGTACTGACAAACGCCCTTGGCCCTCACAAACCACCAAGAAGATGGATATGGCACAGTCCAGATGGGAAACACCACAATCAGATTGATTACATCTTGATGAGGAAGCGCTTCCGATCAGGAGTCAACCTCCATAGGACAAGGAGTTTTCCTGGTGCAGACATAGGAAGTGACCATGACATGGTGATGATGACCTTCTGAGTTTGTCTGAAGAAGGCTAGAAAGCCAACCCAGCCAAGACTTAAGTTTGATCTTGAAAAGCTAAGGGACCCAGATGTGCCATGCACTTTTCAAGCAACAATAGGTGGGAAATTTGCACCACTCATTGGTCTGAGGGATGATGACATGGACATAGATACCATGATTACCACATACAATACAGTAGTGACTGAGGCAGCCAGTGAGATACTTGGGAAGGAACTTCGCAGGAAAAAGCCCTGGGTCACCAGAGATGTTCTCGACCTCTGTGATGAGAGGAGAAATTTGAAGAAGAAGAGGTATGAAGCAGGAGAAGCAGAAGAATAGAGGGAAGCAAACAAGAGGATTCAAAAGGCAGTGAAGAAAGCGAAGGAGGACTGGATAGCTAGTCAGTGCGAGGAGATTGAAACTTGCCTGGACAAAAACAACAGCAAGAAAGCATACCAGCTGGTGACGGATCTAACTTCAGAGAAACAGGGTAGATCCACAACTATCCAGGACAAGTCTGGGAAATGCCTTACAAAGGAACAAGAGATTCTCAGAAGATGGACAGAATATTGCTCAGAACTATACAACCATGATTTCAAAAAATCCTTTGACAGGTATGGCATGCAGCCTTATGGGCCACCATGCGAAAGTACAATATCAGTGCCAATCTAGTTTGCACCATTGAGCAGCTATACGACAAGGCTACAAGTGCAGTCCTGATAAATGGCAGCACAGGAGAATGGTTCAGATCAACAGTTGGAGTAAGACAAGGATGTCTTCTGTCACCCACCCTCTTCAACATTAAATTTTTTCTCAACTGATCTTGTCTGATGCTCTGGAAGAGCATGACGGAAAGGTTAGCATAGGCGGCAGAAACATTACCAATTTGCGGTTTGCCGATGACATAGACGCTCTAGCTGAGGATGAGCAGGAACTTGAAGCTCTATCTGAAAGTCTCTACCAAACCTGCACAAGGTATAAGATGGAGATCAGTGCTGAGAAGACCAAACTGATGACAAACAGCGCAGATGGCATCCAGAGGGAGATCAAGGTAAAAGGGCGGAAGCTGGGTACTGTAAACTGCTTCAAATACCTTGAAGCAGTTGTCTCAGATGATGGCTCAAAACAGGAGGTTCTCTCAAGGATTGCACAAGCCACTTCAACTCTTACCAAGCTGAAACCAATTTGGAGAGATAACAACATATCTCTTGGATCAAAGGTGAAACTTATTCGCTCCCTTGTCATTTCCATATTTCTGTATACCTGTGGATCGTGGACCTTGACAGCAGAGTTAGAGAAAAGAATGCAGGCCTTTGATATGAGATGCTACCGAAGGTTACTGAACATTATGTACAAGGACCCTATAACCAATGAGGAGGTTCGCAGGAAGATCCAAGCAGCCATTGGAGAATATGATGAACTCCTGACGCTGGTCAAGAAACGGAAACTAAGGTGGTTTGGCCACATCTCAAGGTCTTCTGGTTAAGCAAAGACATGTCTTCAGAGCACAGTGAAAGGAAAAAGAAAAAGAAGTAGACAGAAGAAGCCGTGGGAAGACCATATCAAGGAATGGACAGGAATGGATTTTGCCAGCTCAACCAGGGCAACTGAAGACAGGACAAGGTGGAAAGGGATTGTTTTGAAGTCATCTGTGGTACCCCAACAACCTAGTAAGGCTATGGGATAGAAAAGAATAGAAGGATAAAAATATGTTGTGGACTTCAGTAAAGCTGTGACAGCAGGGCAGTCCCAAATAGGGCCAACATTTGACTGTATTGGGCCTGCTTGGCCATGTATGTATTTTCATTAGTGTAAAAGTTCTAAAAATTGTGGCACCTACAATATAAAACTATGGAGAGGTGTGGTTGTCAAGTGGTTAGAGGGATTCATTTATGGTGCAGAAGGTTTTGGGTTCGAATCCTGGGTTGGGCCAGCTGGCACTGGAAAACTTTGTCAATAAATGGTTACCTTTTTTCGAATAAGGCGGAGAAAGGAGAGGGATGGGCTCCACCAGTTATATGCTATGCACAAGATACAGTTGCTCTCTACCCTGCACTGCCCATATGGCCACTTGGCTATGAGAAACCTTTAAATTCTTTTTAAAATAATTACTGTAATCATCATACAAATGAAACCGCTTGGTTTCACAATGCAGTAATGCTTCCAAAAGATACAGATGAACTGGCAAACAGTGTAGACTGCTGTCTAATTCTGTACTATTTGCTTAGACCCATCTGTCCCAATAGTTGAAATTATTATGATTGTATATGCATTCCCCTGTACATTTAGCAGTTGTACCTTTTGCAAAGAACCAGCAGGCTCGCATGTGGAAAATTAACAAATTATCTCACAATTACCATCCAAAGCAACAATATGATGAGCTCTGGTATTATTTCAGCCTGGAGCTGCATGAAAGCATATTTTGCAGAACCATTGTAAATATATAAAGGCTATACAAAGGCTCCAAAATTAGTCTTAGTACAAGATTATGTGATTTCAGCTAAAATTTTGCTTGTATCCAGGAAGAAAGTACATGCTGTTTCATTTAAGAAATAAATTTCATTTTACGGATGTTTGTGGAAGTATGAACATGATGGGTCACTTGCACAGTAAGTGATGCCCAAAGAGCGTTCGCATTAACTTTGCACGAGACTTTTTGTGTTCATACTTCTATGAACTTTGGAAAAATGAAATTTATCTCCTATAATTATGTTTAATTTCAAAATTATTTTGAGGAATGTTTTTTTTTATTTTTAAAGGGAACATTTGTAAAAAATTTTACGAAAAGCTGTCACTAACCAACAGGTAAGCGACTTATGTTAAACAGCCATCACCATGATATGGAGTCCAATAGGACGTTACAACGGCCAACAGCGTCTTTTGTTTACAAGTGATGTTGAGTACCAATGACATCTTGTGACCGACTGTTGGTCATGGAAGTATGAACACTGTTTCTCCAGATAGATTTATCTAAGGAAAATCAAAAGGAATGTAAAGTTATAAAAAAATACTTCACTGGAAGGTAAATTTGAAAGTCTGAGATCAGCTTGGTCATCGAGCAAATTTAAGAAAATTGGAGTAACAGTTATTGTGTTCTTTTCAGGCCTTACATCAGCTGAGTGAGTTTGACAGGTCCAGAGACTTCTTAATCCGAGCCCAGAAAATGAAACCCTCCGACAAAGATATAAACACGGAGCTAGAGAAATTGAACAAGTGAGTGAAATGGGTTACCATGATGACACTAAAATTTTGGACACTCAAACATTCTTAAAAAGTGGATTTTGTACACCTTAATACATCCAAATGATGCTTAGTAAATGGCAAACATTGTAGACCCTGATCAAACTGCTCCTTGAGGAGCAGTTTGATCTGGGTCTATAATGTTTGCTCAGACCTGTTTGTTCGAATATTTAGGGTAATTACGGTAAAAACTGCTGTTCTGTATTTATTCAGCTATAGGATGGTGGCTTTTCTTTCAAACTGAAACCACATGTGTGCCACGACACAACAAAACCAACAAAATGGCATGTGCGCCCAGCCAACTCTCAGATCAGCCCGGGCATCTGTCCAGTCAGATCAGAGTGTTGGCTGTCCAAAGAACCATAGCTACCCTTTAAGCTTAAAGATAAGACCCTGATCAGACTAGGTGGATGCCCAGGCTGATCTGAGTCCTCCCTTCATGTCATGATGGAGTTGAATTTGTAAACCGTATAGATCTGGACCTGCACTTAATGCCCTCTAGAATATGTAGCTGGGATGAAACATTGTTTTTTAAATTTTGCAGACAAAGTTTGTTTGCCCATTGTAATGTTCAAGGAGGTTATCAGAAATGCAAGGGAAGTAATGCTATTACCCTATTAATCCTAATAAATGCCCCTGCTCCAATAAACACCCCCTGCCTCTTTTTCGAAAATAATGTTATAATATGTAACATGAATTCCTGTTTGCCCAGCTGGATAAGGTAGCTCTTTGAAATGGGGTCTACTCTTAAAGGATAGAATTTGCTCATAGAGGAGCAAATTCTTTCTTTTAAGAGTTGACCCCTACCAAAAAGGGAGGCAAAAAATAGTAGAATCCCTTCCATTGAACTGACCCATCACCTTTATATTGCTTATTAGAGATATTTTGGCAGTGACTGATTAACTACCTTTTAGGCTTTAAATAACGCCCCCCTTTCTGAAGATGCAACGCCCCTGGGGCGTTTAACAGGATTAATATGAAATGTTTTTCCAGGGATATGAAGAATTTCAAGATGGTAGAGAAGGACAGATGCAGAAAAATGTTATCAAATCCCCAGGGACAGTCAGAAGAAGGTAAAAGCTTCTTCTTATAGTGTTGTCCAAAACTAACGACATCGTTAGTTAACACTTCGTTCAAATGTTACTACCTCAAATACACCAATATTTTTTGTTCAAAGTATGAGAGAAGCTTTTGCATTGAAAAAATGTGAGAAGCATTTGGTAATAAAGTCATAAAACACTTAAAGAGTTGACCTCTTAATGAGCTTGTTAGGCTAAAAATGCTTGGAACAGCTGGGCCCAGTAGTTATTCCCACCCAACTTTGGAGAAGTTGAGGGGGCATATTGGTTTGGGCCCATCCGTTTGTCAGTCCATCCATCTGTCCATAAGGCTTTGGAAACTCAAGAGCCGCTTATGCTAGGATCTTGAAATTATATATGTGGTGTGTCCTTTAAGAGCTGACCGCTATGGGGAATAGAGGCAAAAAAATAGAGTTGCTTCCCCTGAAATATATGAGGTATTTCATGATGAGCAGCTTCATCTGGATCCTTACTGGTTGCCCTCTAGTCTTTGACTTCTCAATATGATGTCGCTTGGCGAAGATGCATATCTATAGATTAAATCATGATATCCAAAATGGACTTATGGATATCTAAAAATGATTTAGGATCCATAATTATAATTTGTGATATTAGAAAAAAAAATTTGATATTGGAAATGAATGAATGGATATCCAAAATTCTGGAATATGTAGTAAAAGGATGCCCCGTAGCTATTATTGTAATGTTTCTTTCTAGAAGCTAAAGCAGCTGATGAAAGATTTGAAGAGGAGAAAGTCAAGGCGGAAAAATGTTCACCAGAGTTTGAAAAAATGGTGAAAGAAAAACTCAGGTAAGTACATATACCATAAAAATTAAAAAAATTGGGACACTTTAAATACCGATTAATCCTTATAAATGCCTCTGCTCTAATAAATGCCCCCGCCTATTTTTGGAAATAATGTATTATTAACTTGCATGGATTCCTGTTTGCTTCTCTGGATTAGGAAGTTCTTTGAAATGGGGTCTACTCTTAAGGAAAGAATTTGCTCCTGGGAGCAAATTCTTTTCTTTAAGGGTTGACTCCACACCCCTACTGAGATGGGAGGCAAAAAAGTAGAGTTACTGCATCTGAAAGTATACCCATTAACCTTAATACTGTTTATTTAAGGTATTTTGGCATTGGCTGATTTCAGTTTTGGCTCAAAATAATGCCCTCCTTTCGTAAATTGCAATGCCCTAGGGGCTTTTAATAGGGTGAATAGGGTAATAACTGTAATTATCCTAAAAACAGAACAATTTGGTTTTACAATGCTGTAATTTGTCCAAAAGATGCAGATGGATTGGCAAGGAGTGTTTGGGAGCAGTCTGATCTGGGTGTGCACTGTTTGCACAGATCTGTCTGTCCCAATATTTTGATTTTTAATGGTAGTTGCATTTCTCCCGAAACATCAGTGTATTTCCCGAAACATCAGTGTATTTCCCGAAACATCAGTGTATTTTATACAGGTTGCCAGGGATTAGATTTCAAACCATTCTCACATGTCACTGTAACTGTATTTATTTTTAGCTCACCTGTACTAAAGTACAGAGAGCTATTGGTGTCACTTGGACGTCGGCGTTGGCGTGGGCATTGGCGTGGGCATCACACTTTAAAGTTTTACGTTAAAGTTTTTTATGTGATGGGCAAGGCACTGCAGGTGAGCTATCCTGTACGCGGACAGGTCTTGTATACTTATAGTTATATACAGTGAATTCATTGCATATCTAGAACAAATAAAAGTGATATTGTCTACAGTGTAAAAATATCGTATCAATTCAGTAGTGACTAATACACAATTTATATTTTTTCACTGTAGCAAACTGTGGCTGTTTTTGACAACTTTTGGCTTAATTTCTTCCCCAAAAAATCTGAAATGTAGGGTTCTTGTCTGACATTATGCTTCGGACGTTAGCATGTCAAATCATGCAACTGATGTCACACTTTGATGCACATTTTGAGCTGGAGTATCGCTGATTTGCACACGAGGTCAATGCGACGGCACCTCAAGTGGCTTTCTTAAATTGCTTATTTCTTTTTATTCATTCGTTAAAATGACATTATAAACCTTTTTCTAGGTGTCAGCTGTGTTTACACCCAATATTATACCCATTAAACATGCTGAGAGAAGAAAATTTACTTTTTTTTCCAGTAAATACCAAAAGTATTTCAGCTCATGTGTTACAGATATCACCTATTTCACTTGTGAAATTGCTGATATTTTCAACACATTCGATGATATATATTTGGTATTCACCTAAAAAAATAATATCCTCTATTTTGGTGGAAGCTAATGGTAACAGTATTAAAAGCCATCTTCAAAGAGCTCTGAAGTACAAAATGATCATGCTTTTGTTCAGTTTTGCTCTCAAGTCTTTAGTAAAAAGTACATGTGTGTTTGCAGGAATATAAGTTTGCACTAACTTGCTGTGCATTTAACTTTTGTACATGAATAGAGTGAAAACATTTCTATTCCTAATGAAAATAAAAGGTACTGTAATTGTATTTATTTATTTTTTTTTTTACAATAAAAAATAAATAAATAAATAAAAAATAATTGTATTTATTTTTGCTGGGATAAAAGTTTGCGGTTTTGCAATATGAGACATATTCATGGGTATTTCAGTTCGCGAATTCGTCATGCTTTTCTATTATTCCTTTGTAAAATCACCCTGTTCGTGGATATTCAATTTTGCACATTTCTGTTGACCGCAAAAATTGGGAACATTAGTAATCTGCAAACATTTGTACAATTACATTATTCTGTCAGTATATGTGACGGTATGTCAGAAGTATTTTGAAGATACCAAGTGATCACTTTTACAATCGTACATAAATGCTGTTAATTTGTAAAGTCATGGCAAATTTTAGAGTCTGCTGAGAAGGGTATGGCTCTGTGTAGACTGTAGTTATGTCTAGAGCATTTGTTCTGCTGTTTCCTTTCCCAAGCAGTTCTTCAAAAACAATCATGGACTTTTTCGATGACAATTAGGTTTCTTTGAATTTGAACATGTTCCATTATTCACCTTAGGTTAACTATGTATATACAAGGGCTGTTATGAAAAGAAGAAGAGCATTACAAAACAAAACCAGAGGACCAATGGTCCTGTAGCTCACCTGCCACTTGGTCCTGGTATATATTTTAATGCTTTTATACATGTATATAGCACCAGGGCAGGGGCAAATAACCCCCCTCCCTTGGGGATTAATGTTGAGTCCCAATTCTATATACCAAGCCACAAGGTCACTGGGCCTTTGGTTCTGGACAAAGATTTCTGAAGGGTTTTTATCATATATGGGCGTGGCAGCCACCATGTTCATGTGACCATGACCATCTGAACAAACTTTGATTCCTTTGACCCAGCATTAAAGCTCCATATGAAATACAATAATCATTTGTATAAACTATGATATATACATACCGGTACCAAGTTTCAAGGTCATACGCCTTTTGGTTCTGGAGAAGAAGATTTTGAAGGGTTTTTACCATATACGGGCATGGCGGCCATCTTGGACAAGACCCCAAGTACAAACTTTTATTCCCCGATCACACTTAGACTCCATATGAAATTTAGCTTCAATCAGACCAGTGGTTTCAGAGGAGGAGATGTTTTGAAAATCATGATGACGGACAGACCGACAAAATGACCTTGACCTTCAGTGACATAATATCTTCATCTGGTCATTTAGTTGACCATATATACCACTTATTGTACCTTAGACTTAAATAGTTTCTGAGAAATCCACTGTATAAGCGTTTTCCCATATAAACACCTAATGTACCAAAGTTGACCATGTCGTAAATTAGGTCAAGGTCAACGCAAGGTCATCATTTGTATAAACTATGATGGGCCCGCATGCCGATGCTACATACCAAGTTTCAAGATCATAGGCCTTTTGGTTCTGGAGAAGAAGATTTTTGAAGGGTTTTTACCATATATGGGCATGGTGGCCATCTTGGTCATGTGACCCAGACCCCGGGTAAAAACTTACATTCCCCCATCCCACTGAGACTCCATATGAAATTTGGCTTCAATCGGCCCAGTACTTTCAGAGGAGAAGATGTTTAAAAATCTTGACGACGGATGGTCCGACGGAATGACCTTGACCTTTAGTGACATAATATCTTCATTTGGTCATTTAGTCGACCACATATACCACATATTGTACCTTGCACTTAAATAGTTCCTGAGAAATCCACTGTATAAGTGTTTTCCCATATAAAAGCCTAACATACCAAAAGTGACCATGTTGTAAATTAGCTCAAGGTCAAAGCAAGGTCATCATTTGTATAAACTATGATGGGCCCACATGCCCAAAGCTACATACCAAGTTTCAAGGTCATAGGCCTTTTGGTTCTGGAGAAGACGATTTTTGAAAGTTTTTTACCATATATGGGCATGGCAGCCATCTTGGTCAAGTGACCCAGATCCCGGGTACAAACTTTCGTTCCCCCATCCCACTGAGACTCCATATGAAATTTGGCTTCAATCTCCCCAGTGGTTTCAGATGAGAAGATGTTTGAAAATGTTGACGACGGATGGTCTGACGGAATGACCTTGACCTTTATAGACATGATATCTTCATCTGGTCATTTGGTCTACCATGTATACAACATATTGTACCTTAGACTTAAATAGTTTCTGAGAAATCCACTGTTTAAGCGTTTTCCCATATAAAAGCCTAGCATAACAAAGTTGACCATGCCATAAATTCGGTCAAGGTCAACGCAAGGTCATGCTTTGTACAAACTATGATGGGCCTGCATGCCCGATGCTACATACCAAGTTTCAAGGTCATAGGCTTTTTGGTTCTGGAGAAGAAGATTTTTGAAGGGTTTTTACCATATATGGGCATGGTGGCCATCTTGGTCATGTGACCCAGACCCCGGGTAAAAACTTACATTCCCCCATCCCACTGAGACTCCATATGAAATTTGGCTTCAATCGGCCCAGTACTTTCAGAGGAGAAGATGTTTAAAAATCTTGACGACGGATGGTCCGACGGAATGACCTTGACCTTTAGTGACATAATATCTTCATTTGGTCATTTAGTCGACCATGTATACCAAGTATTGTACCTTAGACTTAAATAGTTTCTGAGAAATCCACTGTTTAAGCGTTTTCCCATATAAAAGCCTAACGTACCAAAGTTGACCATGCCGTAAATTAGGTCAAGGTCAACGCAAGGTCATGATTTGTACAAACTATGATGGGCCCGCATGCCCAATGCTACATACCAAGTTTCAAGGTCATAGGCTTTTTGGTTCTGGAGAGGAAGATTTTTGAAGGGTTTTTACCATATATGGGCGTGGCGGCCATCTTGGTCATGTGACCCAGATACCCCGAACAAACTTTCGTTCCCCCAACCCATGGAGGCTCCATATAAAATATGGCTTCGATTGGTCCAGTGGTTTCAGAGAAGAAGATGTTTGAAAATGTTGACGACGGACGGAAGACGGACGGACGGATGACGGACGGACGGACGACGGATGCCTGGCTATACTATAAGCTCACCTATGAGCCTAAAGGCTCAGGTGAGCTAAAAGTAACCCCTGGTTAAGGTGGTGATAATCACCGATTTGGGGCAAAGACAAAAATCTGCATATAACACTCAAAATACCACTGATCTTTCCAAAACTTAGCATATTCCTTCTTTATGTTGTTTCTGACAATTCAGACTCCCAAAATGCAGCATTTTTTAAAGTTAAAAATTGTTTTTATAAGGGAAGATCAAAGGGTAATTTTGTGCGCAATAATCTGAAAAAATAATATTGTTATTGAAAATATACTTAGTGCTGAGAGTTCCTTGTTGCATAATGGAGAGCGAGCTAGCAATTATTTTTTCAAACTCTTTCACACATTAGCAGGCTGAGCAGATGAAAAAAGATGAGGTCTGTGTCCAAATTTTTTTGTCAAAACACACAGGTGAAACAGGTGAGACTATTTTAACAAGGTTGAACAATTTCATCTACACACCAGTGATCATGTAAGTAATGTATTATTTATACTGTAGGTGTTACATAGGTATGCTTGCCTACCCTATATTTAATAAATGCATCCAGTGTACATTACCTTGTACGTGTTGAACATTTGAGAAAAAAGCTACCTTTTTCATCTGGTCTACATTACAATTTGAGAAAGAGTTGGAATAAATAATTGCTAGCTCGCTCTTCATTATGCAATAATGCACCTTCAGAACTACGTAAATTTTCAATAACGATGTTAATTTTTTTGATTATTGCGCAGAAAATTACCCTTTGATCTTTCCTTATAAAAACACTTTTTTAAGAAGCGTGTATGTCTATTTTGTATTCTAAACTGTAAAGAACAACAAAAATAAGAAGTCTGCTAACTTTCAGGGAGATACGTTGCTTTTTTATTGTTTTATGCAGATTTTTACATTTACCATAAATCACCACCTTAACTATGTATATACAAGGGCTGTTATGAAAAGAAAAAGAGCTGTTACGAAACAAAAAAGAGTCTTAGTTACCAAACGACTCGATGACCAGGTCGTTTAGTAACTATGACTCTTTTTCGTTTAGTAACAGCTTTTAGTTGCATAACGTCCTTGAAAACATAGTTTACCAGGTGTGATTATTTGGAAAAGACATTCCTGTACAATTGCAGTGAGTTCAAGGAAGACAGAGATCTGATAGAATTTCCTATGCCGAGTTACAACTTTACTCAGGGAGAACTATGTTGTATCATAGAGACAGCTGAAGATTTGGGCCTGGAGCATAAAGTTCGAGGATCTGTAAGTAATGTTAGGCCTCTTCCATAAATTCTGTTACTTTGGCTTTTGTTCTCGCTGATATTCTTGAACTACAGTCATTTCCTGGGTTTAAGCTTCCAGATGGTAATATTGAGATATATCAGAACAGTTAAGTACCATTCCGGCTAAGAATCAGGCAGGTGGTGGCATATCGAGGTCTTCAGATTTTGACCAAAACTTGTGTATAAGTCCATTGGGTGACCAAACCTGCACATGCAAAATCTTAGGTCAGTCAGTCAATGGTTGCTATGGAAACCAGGGGATAATTTTTTTCCTTAGCAACAAGCAAATTATGCTTGAACATTTATAGAAAATACAACTTTTTATGGAAGCTAAAACAATACACAAAGCAAAAATAGCCCTTCTTGTAATGTGTTCACTAACACAATGCACATTATTGGTATCGAACTCTGTTTGAAGGTTTATGAAATAAACATCAGCACGTGTGCTATTTGGGGTCAAAGGTCACCTGGGTCAGCGTTTTTACAGAATTTTTGAAAATAGTCAAAAATGACTGAAATCAAACCGAAATATTTTCTATAGTATAAAAAATCGAAAGATGCCAGCATTCAAAGATTGAAGCACAGCTATGGAGCTTTCAAAATCTGTAATAAAATTACTGTATAAATTTCTCCTTAGCAACAAGTTTAACACCGTAGCAACCACTCCTTAGGTGATCTGTAAATTTTGACTGAATTGGAAACAGTATATCTTTGACATTATGCAATGCAGGTAGACAATAGTAAGTTATGTTTCAAGCACAGGTATTGAACTTTTGCAATTTGTTGAAAAACATATGCACACTTTTCTCCCTAGCAACACATATGTGCCCGTAGCAACCAACTATTAACAGATATCAAACATTTGGTTGACTTCAACAAGCAACATATTTTGATATGTGACAAACTATGACAACACATATTAGCTTAATAGCAGACAGGTGTTTAAATCTGTTGAAAAACGTGTGTATATATTTGTGCTTAGCAACCATTTTGGGCCCTTAGCAACCACATTTTAACATATAACTTTTCAGTGAATTCAACACTTAAAATCTTCTTTTTACAGAGTACTATGCAGAGGATTGTGATTAATGGCTGAAAAACAAGTACTGGGCTTTTTTAAGATCTTTTGACAGCCTTGTACATACAGTTACCCTTAGCAACCAGTCTGAACCCCTAGCAACCATCTCTTAACAAGACTTTTAACTGAATTTCATATGAAATATCTTTTATAACAACAAAGTATGAAAATAATTGCAAGTAACATTACAACACTGGTTACTGACTTCTAAATTCTGATGAACAATGTGTGTGTATATATTTGTCCTTAGTAACCAATTTTAGACCTTAGCAACCAACTGTTCACTGATTTTGATTTTGAGGGAAGTTTTTTTTTGTAACATACTTAATAAACAAGTGTGTGTGATGTATGAACCACAAGTGCTGACTTTTACAATATGCTGCAAGAGCTGTGTAAAATTTGTCCTTAGCAACCAATCTGAGTCCATAGCAACAAACTCTAAATTTAGACATGTGATTGCTTTGGCTGGTTTCCATACGGAATATCTTTTATACGCAAATTAAGAAGACAGTTTAAAAGATGCTAGAAGCACAGCTGACTGGCTTTCAAAAGTCTGTTGAAAATTGTCTCTTTTTTCCTTAGCATCCAATTTGATCCCTTAGCAACCACCTTTAAAACAGATTTAGAACTTTTAAGTGAATTCTAAATATACTCTGTTCTATTTGCAGTATACTGTGCATACATTGTAATGTGTGAACAGTCGAGCCTGCTTATGTGGTCACCTCTAATTGTGGGCACCTCTTATGTGTGTGTGTGGGGGGGTGGGGGGTGGGGGAGGGGGACGAAGTGGATAATTTCTTGAATTGAAATAGTACAGAACCAGTATTAAGGGGTCATCTGTCTGTAGCAACCAATTTTTATGTCTCCCTTGGGTGACCCCTTAGGACAGGGTTTGACTGTATATACTTTTGTTCTTAGTAACTAGCCTGAGCCATATGTTGAGCTGATCATTAGGCAGAGGTTGTCAAAAACAAGAGCTCCCAGGCAAAAATACATCTGACCTTCCGAAATCCGTAAGCAGAACTTGGCTTCCTCACATGTGCAAGCCCAAGGCTTGAACACACAGCAGTGAGAGACATAATGTTTAAGAGTCAGTGCTCTTATCCAGTAGGCCATGTATGTACGAAAGATTTTGTAGAAATTGATCACAAGACCTGTGGTTGTAACAGTTGTTATTATCTTTATTATCTTAGCAGAATTAATCCATATCCTAAAACTATATGTATATAGAAATTCCAATGATGTGAGTAGCATTATTGTGCTGATAAATATGCATCTTATGAAAATATGCAAAAGGAAAGACTCATATTAGCCTGCACTTCAGCTTTCCTTTTTATGAATACTGGGGAAAGTGAAAAGTGACGTCCCTGATCTAAGCAGGTGTACAAACTGATTACAGTATTCATAGTATGGCTTAAGATGCATACACCCCATATTTTTCCACCATTTTTGCCAAGGGATACAATTTTTGTGAATTCTTGTTTAATTCTCCAGCTGAAAATACCTTTCCAAAGTGGGAGCTAGTGTTAACGGGATTAATCTGCTCCTGCAGGGGCTAATTCTATCCTTTATCGGTTGACTTTTACACAGAAGGTAGGCATTTATGAAAATGGCAGTGTTGTCTCCCCTGAAAGTGTACCCATTCACTTTAAGGTCCCTTTTCACTCCACATCAATCTTATATTGATATGCTAGAAATATAGTTAACCTTTTGTGAACATGTTCATCAAAACAACATTCACCGGCCAGGCATGTGTCCTGTCCTTTGACTCACGTGTGTAAATGCACTCATGAACTTCCTTATAAATAGGTAAGATTATTGTATTAAGAAGCTAACATGGTTCCTTAGCGATGTTCATTTCGCATTGACAGAAAAAATCTTGGAGCATCAATCAAATAATAAGATACCTCCTTAGGGTATATTAAAGTGAATGACATACCTGCAGTGGATGCAATTCACCATTTTCATTTAAAGGGAGTGAATTCTAAAATGAAAGAACTGGCTTCTCTAGGAGCAAATTGTTTTATTTTTTAACCAATAAAGCAGATTGTGGGTGATCTCATATTTGAGAAGCTATTTGTCCAGCAGCCAACAAGAAATCAAAAAAGTTGCTTCCATTTGTAAATATTGCAGAGAAATAAAGATATACAGGATATTTGACTTTTTCGGTGTAAGATCACTTTTTATTTCATGGAATAAACACCAAAAGCAGTATTTTCAGAAGTGGCCAAGCAACAAGTGAACAGTGTAAGATAAATTTTAATTTCACCGAATAAACACCAAAAGCAGTATTTTTACTAGTGGCAAAGAGTTTTAAGTCACAAAACTAATGTATTTCAAACATTTCCTACTTTTTGTCCCCTGCCTTTTCAAAGAAAAGCGGAGGGACATAGTTTCCGTCCTTCCGTCCCCCTAAGGTAGTAGGTACCTTGTGTGCGCAACTCCTCCTACAGTTTTCGAAACTTCACAAGAGTTTTGGTCATGGTCTGAAGATATGCATGTGATTTGGATATAATCCTAAGATTATGTTTTGTTACTTTTTCCACAAGTTGAACTTAGTCATTTTTTAGGCGTTTTTACTATCAAAGTGACTAGATAGTGGGTACCTTGTGTGCGCAACTCCTCCAACAGTTTTATGTCGATGCCTTTGAAACTTCACAGGTGTTTTGGTCATGGTCTAAAAATATGCATGTGGTTTGGATATAATCCTCACATTATGTTTTGTTACTTTTTCCACAAGTTGAACTTAGTCCTTTTTAGGCGTTTTTACTATCATAGTGACTAGATAGTGGGTACGTTGTGCGTGCAACTCCTCCTACAGTTTTATGCCGATTCCTTTGAAACTTTACAGGTATTTTGGTCATGGTCTGAAAATATGCATGTGGTTTGGATATAATCCTCACATTATTTTTCTTACTTTTTTCGCAAATTGAACTTAGTCCTTTTAGGCGTTTTTACTATCATAGTGACTAGATAGTGGGTACCTTGTGTGCGCAACTCCTCCTACAGTTTTATGCCGATTCCTTTGAAACTTCACAGGTGTTTTGATCATGGTCTGAAAATATGCATGTGGTTTGGATATAATCCTCACATTATTTTTTATTACTTTTAATCCAAAGTTGAACTTATCCTCTTTTCATACATTTTCACTATTAAAGTGAATAGATAGTGGGTACCTTGTGTGCGCAACTCCTCCTACAGTTTTATGCCGATTCCTTTGAAACTTCACAGGTGTTTTGATCATGGTCTGAAGATATGCATGGGGTTTGGATATAATCCTCACATTATTTTTTATTACTTTTAATCCAAAGTTGAACTTATCCTTTTTTCATACATTTTCACTATTAAAGTGAATAGATAGTGGGTACATTGTGTGTGCAACTCCTCCTACAGTTTTATGCCGATTCCTTTCAAACTTCACAGGTGTTTTGGACATGGTCTTAATACATGCATCTGGTTTAGGTATTATCCTAAAGTTATTTTTTTATCATTTTTTCTGCTAGTTGAACTTAGTCTTTTTTCAGGCGTTTTTACTATCAAACTGAATAGATAGAGGGTACCAGGTGCGCTACTCCTCCTACAGTTTTATGCCGATTCCTTTTAAACTGTATAGATGTTTTGGTCAAGGTCTGAAGATATGCATGTGGTTGACATATAATCCTAAAATTTATATTTTTGTCACTTTTTCTTCTACTTGAACTTAGTCTTTTTTCAGGCGTTTTTACTACCACATTGACATGTCCTTTAATTAAAATAAACAATAATGGCGGGGGACATAAATTCTTTGAATTTGCTTGTTTTTTCTACAACCCATATGGTTCATGGCACAAGGAGATAAAGTGTTTGAAATTCAGTAAATACGTTAAGAGATGGTCGTACGTACTGCTTG
Organism: Ctena decussata; assembly: GCA_963989385.1. Lineage (NCBI taxonomy): Eukaryota > Metazoa > Mollusca > Bivalvia > Lucinida > Lucinidae > Ctena > Ctena decussata. The sequence goes on from OZ022511.1 coordinate 12,931,676, forward strand.
TATATGTTTTCAACATATCTCAAAAGTCAGGCAACGGTACCTAAAACCTTTTTATAACTGTCTTAATTACTTGTAGGGCAACACCAGACAATCTTCTTTTTTTTAATTTCAGCAGAAAATTCGTCTTCTTCAGGGGCTGTCAGTTCCTCTGGTAACATTCTAAGTCTTCTAAGAAATGGTCGCTAAGAGCTTCAGCTGGTTACTAAGGACAAGCACATACACATTTTCTTCAACAGATTTTAGATCTTGTCTAACCGTTTGATCCAGACATCACTTACACTTGTCATAACAGTTTGTTGCTACTCTGTCCTGAATTCCGACAATAGTCTCACATCTAAAAAAAAGGTGGTTGCCAATGCCCCAATCTGGTTTCTAAGGACAATTGCATGCACGTGTTTTTAATCAGATGGTAAAAGTTCAGGTCAGAGGTGCTTTAGATATTACTTAAAACAAGATACATTGTTATGTTGCAAAGAGAGAATAGTTTGATCATAATTCACTCACATGCTCCAAATCTGTTAAAATGTGGTTGCCAAGGACTAAAACTTGTTGCTAAGGACATATACATGCACAAGTGATTTTTTCCTTAGTGATTTTTAAAAGTAAGTTAAATATGTTCAAAAAATTACTGCAACTGTCTTCATAGATTGCTGCACATGAAAGGTATTTTGTATGGAATTTAAACCAAATTCTCAAATCAGTTTAGAGGTGGTTGCTATGGGCTCAGACTGGTTGCTAAGGACAATTATATACACAAGTTTTGCAACAGACTGGTTAAGTCCAGCACTCTTGCTTCAATGATTCCTTACCATTGTCTACATAGTACACAACAATCAGAAGGCATCAGATTTGGACTTCACTAACAAATTCTGAATTTGTTGATAGGTGGTTGCTAAGGGCACAAACTGGTTGCTAAGAGCAAATATATACACATGTTTCACAACAACATTTAAAGGACAGGCAGCTGTAGTTTAAACATTTCAATAAACATATGGTTATTCTTACTTATATATCAAAGATATTCCTCTTGGAGTTCGGCCAAAAGTCTCAAATTTGTTAACGGTTGGTTGCTAAGGGCTCTAACTGGTTGCTAAGATGAAATATATGCAACTGTTTCTCAACAAAGTGTTAAAGTCCAATACGTGTGCTTTAACTTTTCTTACTATTGTCTTCCTATATTGCAATACATCGAAGATATACTGTTTCCAATCCAGTCAAAATGTACAGATCGCCTAAGGGATGGTTGCTAAGGAGTTAAACTGGTTGCTAAGGAGAAATTTATACAGTTATTTTATTCCAGATTTTGAAAGCCCTATAGCTGTGCTTTAATTATTGAATGCTGGTATCTTTCAATTTTTTATACTATAGAAAATATTCGGGTTGGATTTCGGTCATTTTTGACTATTTTCACAAATTCTGTAAAAACGATGACCCAGGTGACCTTTGACCCCAAATAGCACACATGTTGATGTTTATTTCAGAAACAGTCAAACAGAATTGATACCAATAATTAACACTGTGTTAGTGAACACATTACAAGAAGGGCTATTTTTGCTTTGAGTACAGTTTTAGGCTCCCAAAAATGTTGTATTTTACATAAATGTTCCAGCATAATTTGCTTGTTGCTAAGGAAAACAATTATCTCCTGGTTTCCATAGCAACCGTTGACTGATTGACCTAAGATTTTGCATGTGCAGGTTTGGTCACCCTATGGACTTATACACAAGTTTTGGTCAAAATCTGAAGACCTCGATATGCCACCCTATTGATGCATTCTGCCTGATTCTTAGCCGGAACGGTACTTAATTGTAATGTTCCATCATGACCATAGATTAAGAAGTTACATGAACTGCACTGTAAGGACAGTACAGGTACTGTTGACACTAAAACAAAACACTGCCACTTTAGCCTGACTAACCTATATTCATATTACTCCGCAAAAACATATTTTGTGAGGGTTCTAATGAAGGGTCACAACATATTTTTTTGTTGAGAAATAAATATTATCTTTGAATTTTCCTCAATACCCCCTCTGATCTGGAGCTTTGCACTTTATCAGAAAATTTGTTTTCCAGCAGGTGTGAGCTGCATAGACTTCAATTAATGTGAGCAAATGCAACAGGGATCATGCTAGAGGGAGCCTAGGGAGAAGTTGTCCCTCTGTGAAACTGCTCCCTGAAAACTCTGTGAAACTGCTCCCTGTTCTAAGGAGGAGCCCCAGTAGCTGAGTGGGTTAAGCACTGGCCTGCTGACCTAATGGTTGCAGATTCGACCTCTGCCTTATGAAGCTCAATATAAGTGAACGAGGCGTAAAACACATATAAGAAAATGCTGGTCTGGACTGCACAGTTTATCTATACCCAAAGACAGGCTTCCTTATGATTTGGCTTGTTAAATTTATCTTATCTGGTTCTCTGTTTCAGGGTCAGAATGCTCAGTTGAAGATACTGAAGAAGAAACCAGAACCAAACTAACAGGAGACCAGTCTGTGAAGCAGGGAACCAAATTTACTTGATCACCTGATGTGTTCAGTACAATTCAGTCTCTAAAGCAGTTGCTTTAGGGAGTTAGTTTCTAGTCAGTCAAATTGAAAATCAATTTAGCATTTTATGTTAATTAGTAATGGATCTGGAGAGGACAAGAAATCTTCTTAAACATTTAGACACCAACTATTTCTGTAATGGACTTGCCCACCTTCTAATTGGAAAAGTCCATTTGATCTGTATGCGGATACAAACAGGGTAGGCGGAGATCAGACTGCCCTTAATGAGCAGTCTGATCTCAGTCTACACAGTTTGCCATGGTGTCATTGTCCAAAGTTAAATTTGTTAAAATGGAAGATCATGTATTTAATGACAAGAATTTCACTGCAATTTTGAGGTGTATGTATACTACTGCATTTTTTTCACCATTTTTTGTAAAGGAAAACAACTTCTGTGACTTCGTTTCCTTCATTGGATGACTAAGCTCTTCCAAAATAGAATCTACGCACAGAACTTCCTTTAAGAGGTGACCCCATTTAGAAGGGAAGCCAAAAATTAAAAAGGAAGTGTATCCATTCACATTGAACAGTTATCATATATTCATTACCATTATCAGAGATAAGCATGCTCCATTAAAATAATGTTGTCAAGTAGTCATAGATATGCAGACTGTTCTTGCTCACTCTTCCAATTTCATGACTGTAAGTTAATCATATACATGTACTGTAAAATTAAAAACTCTCATGACAAGGGAGCCCCGGTAGCTCAGTGGGTTAAGCGCTGGTCTACTGATCTAGCGGACTGGGTTCGAATCTCGCTGGAGGCGAGAATCTTTCCTGCCGTTTATGGGGTTCCATTGCACTCAGCCTTTCATTATCATCCGCCCATCGTCCTGATATAACTGAAATACTTTTGAAAAGGACGTAAAATCTTGTCATCCATCCATCATCTCACATGACAGCTTATTTTGGCACTGTGGAACCAGTGAAATTATTGGTTGCTCAAACTGATTATATGGTCTTTCTTATAAACACCCTGGGGGTGCTGAAATTTACAAGTCCTAAAGTGGCATTTTGAAAAAAAGAATTGGGCAATGAATGACAAATTTTGGCAATACATGTATCCTAGTGTAAGCAATAATCACGCAGATATCGCTCTGTGGTATATTTACGTCATTCAGAAAGATCAAACAATATATTCATGTATATTCTTACCTTCATCTATGTAAATCCTCACCCCATAACCAATGATGAAAATTTCTTTTCACATGCTCCAACTGTCTCAGAAAATCCCAAACAAAATATGGCGGCTTACTGTCTACGTCATCAATAATCGCGCACTTCACTAATAACAGTATTTATGAGAAGCCAAACATGTATCAGCTCTAAAAGTACCATTCAATGAAAGAAGCAGATGCAGAAGAGCGAAAAAGTAGAGGCTAGGGAGTCCCAAAAACTCCCGTGTGACGTCACAAATTAATGTGTAAACAGCACGAGAGGTCGAACAACACTGGTGCGTGATTATTGTTTAGCGTGAAAAAGGATACTCGGAGGATATATATATACACAACCAATTTTTGTGGAATTTTGGCCATTTTTTTCAGGAGCAAATTCTTTCCTTTAAGTGTAGACCCCATTTCAAAGATACTTTACCCAGTGAAGTAAACAGGAGTTGTTGCAAGTTTATATAACATTATTGTCAGAAAAGAAGCAGGGGGCATTTATTAGAGCAGGGGCGTTTAATAGGATTAATATGGTATGCATAATTTCTTAAGGGAAGCAACTCTGCCATTTTATTTTTGCCTTTCTTTCAGTAGAGGTCAACTCTTGAAGGAAAGATTTTACTCCTCTAGGAAGAGTAGACCCAAATTTGGAAGAGTTGCATTGGCAAACTAGAAGACTTAATGAATCTGTTCCAAAAAACTTAAGAGTTAAGAAGTCCTTGACATCACTTCATTAGGCTAATGATGCTTTGAATAGCTTGGTCCTAGATATTGATGCTAGAATTAGTCTTTGCAGTTTGTATATGCCTAAAAGACCCTTTAGGCATTGTATCATTTGAGATAAGGCTTGTATCAGTTCATAAATTTTCAAATTGAGATTATTTGATAGCATGTTTTTATTTCTTTTACAAAAGACTTTGAAAAGTAACAAAGTTTGTGTATTGTGGCTTTAGTTAGCCTGTAGCAAAGAGCAGGAAGAGCTTTATCAACTCAGCATCCTGGCCCCAAGGTTATAAAACTTTTATCATGCTCAACTCAGCTGAGCATAAAATTTTACCTGCTAATAAATAGCAAATTACTGTACTGTTGTTTTCTTGCATAGTTTAGCGGAGTATGAAATTTTCTCTGCTTGTGAATACGAAAATGCCAACATTAGTTGGCATTTTCATATTTATAATCAGCAGAGAAAATGTCATGCTCAGCTGAGTTGAGCATGAAAAGAGTTTTATAACCACGGGGTTAATTTGATTGTGAAAGTTCTGAGGCAAGCTATGCTGTTGTTTAAATAGAGAAGTTTCATTCTGTGAAATTTGTATATGATTTATAGAAAACCAAATAAAAGTATTGGAAATAAAATAGTTTTCTTGTTTTCTTGCCATACCATTTACCATCAATTTTTCATAGGGATTTCATTCTGCAGATTTGTTTCTTTTCACATTGTACACAGCCATTCAGTATCACCCTTCAGTTGTCTTAGAATGACTGAAATATTGTAGAAAGGGCGGTAAGCCTGCAAGTGATGCAGCCATCCAGAATCCAGAATCTAAAATATCAGATATGGTTTTAACCCATATACCCCTATAGGGGTATCTGGGCAATCAGTTTGGATCCAGATCAGGCCCCACAAATGTGGGGCCTAATCCGAGATCCAAACTGTTTACTGCCTAGACATCATTTCTACAAGAGTTGGTTGGACCATTATTGTCAAAATATTCTTATTTTTGATGCAGACGACAATTTCAGCAGACGACAAAAAAAAAAAAAATACCCAGAATGCAATGGGTTAATGAGTGTTTATGAGCATTAATGTATGATGGAATACAGCCTATGCCACTTGTTCTATTGTGAGAAATTAAAGAGGGTTCCCAGGGACCAGGGGAAATTCAAATTTTTTCAAGGTCAGGGAAAGACTGGTCCAGGAAATTTTGAATTTAAGCCAAAAGTCAGGGAAACTTGAACTTGCAGGCTTCAGATACAAAACTGCTTCAGCTTCTGGGGGGCATTGCCCCCAATCCCCTTTACTAAATGTCATTTTAATGCTTAAACAGATCTTGTGGCACAGAAAACAGAAATTAGTCTCAACCAAATTAAAAAACCAGAGGACCAATGGTCCTGTAGCTCACCTGACACTTGGTCCTGGTATATATTTTAGGAAGTGTCTGCTGACAACCGGTTGTCACCAGACTTTTTGCACCAAAATTGTCTGCTGACAACCGGTTGTCACCAGACTTTTTGGGCCAAAAACGTCTGCTGACAACCGGCTATATATTTTGCATTAAACGGTTTTAAATGGCGTTTCCTTTAACTGAATTTATATAGATATGTTATAAATATATCATAAATTTTCTCATAGTAAAGGCAGATGACTATTTTTACAAGTTTGCATTCTTGCACTTTTTGGCATTGTGTCACATATATAGGTGGACTGTTTGTACTCTATGTATGGAAACCAATAATGTTGCATTTAAATTTAGCCCTTATCTTTTTCATGTTGTTGTTCAAGAACTATTATCTAACTAACATTGTCACTTTGTGCCTGATAATAATACCTATATGGTCAGTCTCCTACTACATTTAAGTCCAAGTTTAAGGTGTGAAAATCTAACTTTGATCTTTTACAAAGGTGTAGTATACCTCAGTTAAATGTGTTTGTTTATCAGATAGTTCTGAATGGCCTCTTAGTCCTATGCATAAAACTTCAGGCAAGCATGTCCATAACGAAAACACATATATAAACAAAAGCTATCTCAGAAATAAGTCTTAAAATAAAATTAAAATAAAAAAAATGAAATGAAATTTCCAAGTCCATGAGCTTGAGGTAAAAAAAATGAGGGGGAGGGGGGGGGGGATGCTAGGATGTATCAAAACCCTGAACCATTATCTAACATCAGTCCAAGTATTAGTATCAACTGACTCCATCATCCTGGCACTGTGAAATCATGTCTGCATAAATATAAAACTTTAACCAAAATCTTTAAGACAAAATTCTAAGGTGGGGTAAGTATAAGGTGTTTTGTGAAACTCAAAAATACTACTACCATACAAACTAGAAATGTGTCCACAGTACACAGATGCCCCCGCCTTGTGCCTTGAGTAAGATGGCGCCTTCATTGCGGTACTGGCACTTGTAGGATAACTAAGTTCATAGAGGCAGACTTGTTTAATATAAACTGCCATAGGCCAAGCATCTCTGGAAGTTTAAAGTATGACACAAACTGCTGCCCTTTATAAAGTTTAAGAGTCGCTGTATCGCCAAAGTAGAAAGTCAGAAGACCGTGACATATGAATCATTATGACATGATTCTTGTTTATTTCTGTTGTACTTATAGATATAAATCCTCATATAAAATTTCAAAGTGCTACAATAATAGGAACCCTATAATCTATCTCTTACAAAAACCTTAACCTTGCAAAATTAGCTGAAGTCCGAAGTCAGTGGACCATGAGACATGGATCATCATCACCTGATTCTTGTATATTCCTGTTGTACTTACAGATATTAATCCTCATACAAAATTTCAAGTTGCTATGATAATATGAACCCTGAAATCTACCTCTTACAAAAATCTTAACCTTGCACAATTAGCCGAAGTGCAAAGTCAGTGGACTGACATATGGATAATCATACCCAAATTTTTGTGTATTCCTGTTGTACTTATAATAAATATATATCCTCATACAAAATTTCAAGTTGCTACAATAATAGGAACCCTGAAATCTACCTCTTACAAAAATCTTAACCTTGCAAAACTGGCCTAAGTCCGAAGTCAGTGGACCGTGACATATGGGTCATCATACCCTGGTTCTTGTATATTTCTGTAGTACTCATAGATACAAATCCTCATACAAAATTTCAAGTTGCTACAATAATAGTAACCCTGAAATCTACCTCTTACAAAAAAGTTAACCTGAGTCTAACGGGATCACGTACTTACGAATGTACGTACGGACAGACAGACGTATGTAATAACGTACACACGTACGCACATCCGCACGACCCAAACACTATATGCCCCCGGCCATGCCGATGGCGGGGGCATAAAAATCATGATTCTTCTGAAACTAACAGTATATATATATGATTAGAGTAATCAAGCCTATTGTGATGCTCAAAATTTACCCCATGTGTGTTTTCTGTCCCTGGGCTATGTACACATATAAATGATGATAGAATCTACATAAATCATATTTTAAACAACTTTTTCTAAAACTTACAACTACATGTAATAGTAGAAGTAATAAAAGCTTCTTGTGGTTATCAAAATTAGGCCCTTGGGTCATCAGCATTCTGCCCACATACATGTAAATAAGTATAAATGTATATGATAAGAATGCGGAGTGTTTTTTTTTTTTTTAAGCTTATAAAAAATGATCAGTTGGTTGGTTGGTTGATTTGATGCTTAACGTCCACGGTAAACAACTAAGGTCATGTCGGGACGGTCAGTTAACCTAACCACACTATTCCTGGGCAGGCTTAGACCTCCTAAGCGGTTAACCAGTACTAAGTGCACATACTTTCGCCAGTAACTGACAACTGCCCTTCTTGAATCAGCGGAAGGAGAAACGAAAGTATGTGGCCAGACCGGGATTCGAACCCAGGACCTCTGACTTACGAGTCAGGTGCCCTACCGATTGCGCTACCCGGGCCGGCCCAAATGATCAGTCATGTCAGAGACCTGTCAAGGCTGTCGTGACAAAAGATGCTTCCTCCAATTTCAACATTATATTCTTTTTCCTACAGACTTAATTCCAGTATGTGACCTAAAATGCCACTAGAATTCCCATAAAACCATAAAACAAAACAAAAAAAAGTCCTAGAAGGTTTTATACTTTTTTATACACATCAAATGAAGTAGCTTCTCTTCCAGCTTGGACCACCTTTGATCAATTCTAGAACCTGGATTTGATAGGGTAAGGATGCTATGGTCTTGGATGTAATGGAAAAGAGATTTAACTTCATTGGTTTCCATACATTCGAGTACAAACAGTCCACATCATATGTAAACAATGACAAGAGTGCAAGAATTATTCAAGTAAAAATGGTCATTTGCCTTAACTATGAGAAACATATGTTATATTTATAACATATTTATACGTATTGAAATGACACCCCACTGAAAACCATTTAATAGAAAATATATGGCTGGTTGTCAACAGACATTTTTGGTCCAAAAAGTCTGGTGACAACCGGTTGTCAGCAGACGGTTTTGGTCCAAAAAGTCTGGTGACAACCGGTTGTCAGCAGACCTCTCCTATATTTTAATGCTTTTATACATGTATATAGCACCAGGGCAGGGGCAGATAACCCCCTTCCCTTGGGGATTAATGTTGAGTCCCAATTCTATATACCAAGCCACAAGGTCACTGAACCTTTGGTTCTGGACAAAGATTTCCGAAGGGTTTTTATCATATATGGGTGTGGTGGCCACCATGTTCATGTGACCATGACCATCTGAACAAACTTTGATTCCTTTGACCCAGTATTAAAGCTCCATATGAAATACAGTAATCATTTGTATAAACTATGATGGGCCTGAGTGCCCAATGCTACATACTGGTACCAAGTTTCAAGGTTATAGGCCTTTCGGTTCTCGAGAAAAAGACGTTCGAAGAATTTTTACCATATATGGGCATGGTGCCCATCTCGGTCAAGTGACCAAGACCATCTGAACAAACTATGGTTCCTCTAAGCCGATGAAGCTCCATATGAAATATGGCTTCAATTGACCCAAGTGGCCGCTGAGAAGATGTTTGAAAATGTTGACGGGTGACAGAATCTCAATGACCTTGTACAAAAGTCAAAGAATGACCTTGACCTTTAACGACAAAATATCTTCATCTGGTCATTCAGTTAACCATATATACCAAATATTGTACCTTAGACTTAAATAGTTTCTGAAAAATCCACTGTTTAAGCATTTTCCCATATAAAAACCTACATAACGTACCAAAGTTGACAGTGTCATAAATTAGGTCAAGGTCAATGCACGATCATTTGTATAAACTATGATGGGCCTGAGTGCGCTAAGCTACATACCAAGTTTCAAGGTCATACACCTTTTGGTTCTGGAGAAGAAGACTTTGAAGGGTTTTTACCATATATGGGCATGGCAGCCATCTTGGTCAAGACCCCCGAGAACAAACTTTTACTCCCCGAACACACTTAGATTCCGTATGAAATTTTGATTCAATCAGACCAGTGGTTTCAGAGGAGAAGATGTTTTGAAAATCTTGATGACGGACAGATTGGCAAAATGACCTTGACCTTCAGTGACACTACATCTTCATCTGGTCATTTAGTTGACCATATATACCAAGTATTGTACCTAAGACTTAAATAGTTTCTGAGAAATCCTCTGTATAAGCGTTTTCCCATATAAAAGCCTAACGTACCAAAGTTGACCATGTCGTAAATTAAGTCAAGGTCAACGCAAGGTCATCATTTGTATAAACTATGATGGGCCCGCATGCCCGATGCTACATACCAAGTTTCAAGGTCATAGGCCTTTTGGTTCTGGAGAAGAAGATTTTCGAAGGGTCTTTACCATATATGGGCATGGCGGCCATCTTGGTCATGTGACCCAGACCCCGGGTATTAACTTTAGTTCTCCCATCCCACTGAGACACCATATGAAATTTGGCTTCAATCTCCCCTGTGGTTTCAGAGGAGAAGATGTTTGAAAATCTTGATGACGGAGAGATCGGCAAAATAACCTTGACCTTCAGTGACATAATATCTTCATCTGGTCATTTAGTTGACCATATATACAAAATATGTACCTTAGACTTAAATAGTTTCTGAGAAATCCGCTATATAAGTGTTTTCCCATATAAAAGCCTATCATACCAAAGTTGACCATGTCGTAAATTAGGTCAAGGTCAACACAAGGTCATCATTTGTACAAACTATGATGGGCCGGCATGCCCAATGCTACATACCAAGTTTCAAGGTCATTAGCCTTTTGATTCTGGAGAAGAAGATTTTCGATAGTTTTTTACCATATATGGGCATGGCGGCCATCTTGGTCATGTGACCCAGACCCCGGGTATAAACTTTCGTCCCCCCATCCCACTGAGACTCCATATGAAATTTGGCTTCAATCTCCCCAGTGGTTTCAGAGGAAAAGATGTTTGAAAATCTTGACGACGGATGGTCCGACGGAACAACCTTGACCTTTAGTAACATGATATCTTCATCTGGTAATTAGTCGACCATGTATACAACATATTGTACCTTAGACTTAAATAGTTTCTGAGAAATCCACTGTTTAAGCGTTTTCCCATGTAAATGCCTAACATACCAAAGTTGACGATGCCGTAAATTAGGTCAAGGTCAACGCAAGGTCATGTTTTGTACAAACTATGATGGGCCCGCATGCCGGATGCTACATACCAAGTTTAAAGGTCATAGGCCTTTTGGTTCTGGAGAAGAAATTTTTTGAAGGGTTTTAACCATATATGGGCGTGGCGGCCATCTTGGTCATGTCACCCAGATACCCCGAACAAACTTTCGTTCCCCCAACCCATGGAGGCTCTATATGAAATTTGGCTTCAAGTGGCTCAGTGGTTTCAGAGGAGAAGATGTTTGAAAATCTTGATGACGGAGAGATCGGCAAAATGACCTTGACCTTCAGTGACATAATATCTTCATCTGGTCATTTAGTTGACCATATATACAAAATATGTACCTTAGACTTAAATAGTTTCTGAGAAATCCGCTATATAAGTGTTTTCCCATATAAAAGCCTATCATACCAAAGTTGACCATGTCGTAAATTAGGTCAAGGTCAACACAAGGTGATCATTTGTACAAACTATGATGGGCCAGCATGCCCAATGCTACATACCAAGTTTCAAGGTCATTAGCCTTTTGATTCTGGAGAAGAAGATTTTCGATAGTTTTTTACCATATATGGGCATGGCGGCCATCTTGGTCATGTGACCCAGACCCCGGGTATAAACTTTCGTCCCCCCATCCCACTGAGACTCCATATGAAATTTGGCTTCAATCTCCCCAGTGGTTTCAGAGGAGAAGATGTTTGAAAATCTTGACGACGGATGGTCCGAGGGAACAACCTTGACCTTTAGTAACATGATATCTTCATCTGGTAATTAGTCGACCATGTATACAACATATTGTACCTTAGACTTAAATAGTTTCTGAGAAATCCACTGTTTAAGCGTTTTCCCATGTAAATGCCTAACATACCAAAGTTGACCATGCCGTAAATTAGGTCAAGGTCAACGCAAGGTCATGTTTTGTATAAACTATGATGGGCCCGCATGCCCGATGCTACATACCAAGTTTAAAGGTCATAGGCCTTTTGGTTCTGGAGAAGAAATTTTTTGAAGGGTTTTAACCATATATGGGCGTGGCGGCCATCTTGGTCATGTCACCCAGATACCCCGAACAAACTTTCGTTCCCCCAACCCATGGAGGCTCTATATGAAATTTGGCTTCAAGTGGCTCAGTGGTTTCAGAGGAGAAGATGTTTGAAAATCTTGATGACGGAGAGATCGGCAAAATGACCTTGACCTTCAGTGACATAATATCTTCATCTGGTCATTTAGTTGACCATATATACAAAATATGTACCTTAGACTTAAATAGTTTCTGAGAAATCCGCTATATAAGTGTTTTCCCATATAAAAGCCTATCATACCAAAGTTGACCATGTCGTAAATTAGGTCAAGGTCAACACAAGGTGATCATTTGTACAAACTATGATGGGCCAGCATGCCCAATGCTACATACCAAGTTTCAAGGTCATTAGCCTTTTGATTCTGGAGAAGAAGATTTTCGATAGTTTTTTACCATATATGGGCATGGCGGCCATCTTGGTCATGTGACCCAGACCCCGGGTATAAACTTTCGTCCCCCCATCCCACTGAGACTCCATATGAAATTTGGCTTCAATCTCCCCAGTGGTTTCAGAGGAGAAGATGTTTGAAAATCTTGACGACGGATGGTCCGAGGGAACAACCTTGACCTTTAGTAACATGATATCTTCATCTGGTAATTAGTCGACCATGTATACAACATATTGTACCTTAGACTTAAATAGTTTCTGAGAAATCCACTGTTTAAGCGTTTTCCCATGTAAATGCCTAACATACCAAAGTTGACCATGCCGTAAATTAGGTCAAGGTCAACGCAAGGTCATGTTTTGTATAAACTATGATGGGCCCGCATGCCCGATGCTACATACCAAGTTTAAAGGTCATAGGCCTTTTGGTTCTGGAGAAGAAATTTTTTGAAGGGTTTTAACCATATATGGGCGTGGCGGCCATCTTGGTCATGTCACCCAGATACCCCGAACAAACTTTCGTTCCCCCAACCCATGGAGGCTCTATATGAAATTTGGCTTCAAGTGGCTCAGTGGTTTCAGAGGAGAAGATGTTTGAAAATCTTGAAGACGGATGGTCGGACGGAATGACCTTGACCTTGAATGACATAATATCTTCTTCTGGTCATTTAGTCGACCATGTATACCAAGTATTAAACCTTAGACTTAAATAGTTTCCGAGAAATCCACTGTTTAAGCGTTTTTCCCAGTTGACCATGCCGTAAATTAGGTCAAGGTCAACGCAAGGTCATGATTTGTACAAACTATAATGGGCCCGCATGCCCGATGCTACATACCAAGTTTCAAGGTCATAGGCCTTTTGGTTCTGGAGAAGAAGATTTTTGAATGGTTTTTACCATATATGGGTGTGGCGGCCATCTTGGTCATGTGACCCAGATACCAGGAACAAACTTTCGTTCCCCCAACCCATGGAGGCTACATATAAAATTTAGCTTTGATCTGCCCAGTGGTTTTGGAGAAGAAGATGTTTGAAAATCTTGAAGACGGATGGTCCGACGGAATGACCTTGACCTTGATTGACATAATATCTTCATCTGGTCATTTAGTCGACCATGTATACCAAGTATTAAACCTTAGACTTAAATAGTTTCCGAGAAATCCACTGTTTAAGCGTTTTTCCATATAAAAGCCTAACGTACCAAAGTTGACCATGCCGTAAATTAGGTCAAGGTCAACACAAGGTCATGATTTGTATAAACTATAATGGGCCCGCATGCTGATGCTACATACCAAGTTTCAAGGTCATAGGCCTTTTGGTTCTGGAGAAGAAGATTTTTGAATGGTTTTTACCATATATGGGCGTGGCGGCCATCTCGGTCATGTGACCCAGAAACCCAGAACAAACTTTCGTTCCCCCAACCCATGGAGGCTCTATATGAAATTTGGCTTCAATCGGCCCAGTGGTTTCAGAGGAGAAGATGTTTGAAAATCTTGAAGACGGATGGTCCGACGGAATGACCTTGACCTTGATTGACATAATATCTTCATCTGGTCATTTAATCGACCATGTATACCAAGTATTAAACCTTAGACTTAAATAGTTTCAGAGAAATCCACTGTTTAAGCGTTTTTCCATATAAAAGCCTAACGTACCAAAGTTGACCATGCCGTAAATTAGGTCAAGGTCAACGCAAGGTCATGATTTGTATAAACTATAATGGGCCCGCATGCCCGATGCTACATACCAAGTTTCAAGGTCATAGGCCTTTTGGTTCTGGAGAAGAAGATTTTTGAATGGTTTTTACCATATATGGGCGTGGCGGCCATCTCGGTCATGTGACCCAGATACCCCGAACAAACTTTCGTTCCCCCAACCCATGGAGGCTCTATATGAAATTTGGCTTCAATCGGCCCAGTGGTTTCAGAGGAGAAGATGTTTGAAAATCTTGAAGACGGATGGTCCGACGGAATGACCTTGACCTTGATTGATATAATATCTTCATCTGGTCATTTAGTCGACCATGTATACCAAGTATTAAACCTTAGACTTAAATAGTTTCCAAGAAATCCACTGTTTAAGCGTTTTTCCATATAAAAGCCTAACGTACCAAAGTTGACCATGCCGTAAATTAGGTCAAGGTCAACGCAAGGTCATGATTTGTATAAACTATGATGGGCCTGCATGCCCGATGCTACATACCAAGTTTCAAGGTCATAGGCCTTTTGGTTCTGGAGAAGAAGATTTTTGAATGGTTTTTACCATATATGGGCGCGGCGGCCATCTTGGTCATGTGACCCAGATACCCGGAATAAAATTTCGTTCCCCCGACCTAGGTAGGCTCCATATGAAATATGGCTTCAATCGGCCCAGTGGTTTCAGAGAAGAAGATGTTTGAAAATGTTGACGACGGACGGACGGATGGACGACGGATGCCTGGCTATACTATAAGCTCACCTATGAGCCTAAAGGCTCAGGTGAGCTAAAAATGGTCTCTTGCCACGTTCATGGCTTAAAGAAAAATTTTGATGCAGCACATAAGAGAAATGACTGGAATAGTAGATTCTAGTTGTCAGGGAAATCTGGTGGTCGGTCACGGGAAAGTTGCGTGGAACAACAGTCATATGGGTTTCATGATTTCTGAAGCATGCTTTTATTCTTCTTCTGGGAGCATTGGCTCCCAAAGTAGGGCAAAAGCATACTTCAGAAATTATGAACAATGGAGAGGTAGGGGAGAGTCGGGTAACTTCGGACAGCGGGTAAACTCGGACACTGACATTGTTTCCTTTGTATGTCAGTTGTTTGGAACTAAAACTAAAATAACTGGCCAAACAGAGAAAATCCTGATGAGACGGCTCATTATGAGCCGTCTCATCTGGATTTTCACTGCAATTGTATGTCGGAATTTACCCGCCTGTCCGAAGTTACCTGACTCTCCTCTATGTCAGGCTTAATGTCTACTCCTAAATGTAGACAAATGCATGCTTTATGAATATCCTTCCTACGGTCGTCGGTGTCAAGAAAATCACTGGAAAAGGGGTTGGGGTCATTTTTTTTTACCCTTATGCTTTATAAAGTCTGACAGAATATCTGCTATCAAAAGAAAAACAAAAGCATGCTTCATAAATTATGGCCAGTGGAACTTGATGGGTATTAGCCAAGCAGCACTGCTGGACCTTGGTCATGGCATGCTGTCAGATGGTCCAAGAGCTCAAACCTTTCATGTAACATGTTTTACTTTTCGCTGCTGATTTATTTCAAGGGTGATTGATTGTGACCCAATTGTGCACCAATGGACAGATAGTGGAACTGACAGAAAACCAGATGCCTATATTGCACCCTGCTAAAGCATGTGCAAAAAATGAACCACAACACTACAGTTTTTATTTTCTTATTCAGAAAAATTTTACTGTACATAGAAAAGTTTCTGCAGCCATGCTTTTTTTTTCTTGTACATAATAAATACAATAATCTGGACATTTTTGTAAATCCATATTCTGTGGATTTAAGTAAACTGCAACATTTGTGAAATTTTCAATTATTCATTTTTACTACCAGACTTCAGGATGGTTAAAACCCATAACCCATTTCCTGATAGTTTTATTTGTGCAAAATTTCACATTTGTGACGTTTTGTGAAAATAAGTCATCCGTAAATATTTCCAAATTAACAGTGTACAAACGTTCACATAAAATGGAAGAAAATGATGCAAAACATGCAATTTTACATCCTTTTCAATATCAGTCATATCAGGACAACGAGTAAGTGACAATAAAAAGGTGTAAGCATTGGAACCTGGTTATGGCTCAACAGATTTTTTTTTGGCCTCCAGCTGAAATCAAAACCAGGACCACCAGATAAGCAGACCAATGCTTAACTCACTGAGGACTCCTACAAAAGCAAAGGCTAAAGTTTACTGGTACACACATGAGCCGTGGCAAGACAAAACAACAAGTGGAATGTGCACCTAATGAAGACTCAAATCAGCATGGGCATCTGCCCAGTCTGATCAGTCTTGGCTGTCCGCAAGAAGCTAGCTTAGACCCTTAGCTACTCTTAAAGTGCATAGCAAAGACTCTGATCGGAGTCTTTGCTGGGAGCCAATGCCACTTTGTTCGTTTAGTCATGTCAAGCTCTAATATGCCCTCTTTTCACCATTTTTTCCTGAATATGCTTGTTTCCCTGGACAATATAGCCCTACCAAAGTACGGTGTACTCTTAAAGGAAAGAATTTGCTTTCAAAGGAGCAATTTCTATCCTTTAAGAAGTTGACCCTATTTAGAAAAGACATAGTAGTGTATCCAGTCACCTTAAAGGCAGAAATAAGCCAAGTCTTAAGAAAATATGCACTATAGTGTATGATGATGGACGGATGACTTGCGGTTTTATGGCTCTGTCAACATTTTGTTATACTGAGCCCTTGGGAAATTAGTAATGGAAGGTAGTGTGCAACTACAAAGGGTGAAGACTGCTCATATTGATTGATTGATTTGATGCTTAATTACATCCATGGTAAACAGCTATGGTCATGTCGGGACGGTCAGTTAACCTAACCACACTATTCCAGGGCAGGCTTAGACCTCCAAAGCGGTTAACCAGTACTAAGTGCACATATTTCGCCAGTAACTGACAACTGCCCTTCTTGACTACTCATATTGAATGAACACTCAGCTCAAGCTCAAGATTTCAACTGGGCAGTTGTTGTGTTTATGAAAGTGACTCTGTGATCTGACTATAATCAGAGTGCACTGATGCACATGCTGCTGTAAGTCCACTATTTAATGTCTGGTAAACTGTGCAATTCCATTTTCACCTTGAAATTTAAAAAAAAAATTTAGCTTCATTACGTGGCCAAAATACACCAATGCTCAAACTGAATGCATGTAAAGCATATCTGAACACATTTTTTTTCTTTTAAGTAAAAGAACAGGTAAAATATCATAAAAGTCCTGAACGCATTCAAGAATTTAGGGAGAAACCCACCAGCATTCTTTTAAACAGCTATTTTTTTTAAACTTATTACATATCAGCTGGAATGCATCATGTTTTTGTTATCCACCTACAGAAGCTTGGTTTTTAAATTCAAAGCTGGAATGATATTGCTCAGTTATTGTCAACTTACACCCTATCTTCCACAAATTGTTTTCCATTGTTCAGCTTAGACCCTACCACCCACATAACATCTTCAATTGTTCATACACCATACCTTTCCACATAACATCTTTTGTTGTTCAGCTTAGACCCTACCACCCACATAACATATTCCATTGTTCATACACCATACCTTTCCACATAACATCTTTTGTTGTTCAGCTTACACCCTACCTTCCACAAAACATTTTTCTATTGTTCAGCTTACAACCTACTTTCCACAAAACATTTTTCTATTGTTCAGTTTTCACCATATGTATATTCAGTTTAGATCCTATTTTCCTTAAAAAAATTATATTGTTCAGCTTATAACTCTACACCCCATCTTTCACAATTTATATTGTTCAGCTTACACCCTACCTTCCATAAAAGATTATCAATCTTACACCAGAACCATTTTGTAACACTGTAACAGCACAGTTTGGTACAAATGTTGATGTACAGTCAACTCTCCAACACTGATATCTCTAAGTACCCTCTTATACATATAAAAAAGAAAATAGTTTGCACTAAGTTCCTATTCTATTTTACATTTTAACTCCTGTTATCCCGAACTATTGACATCTCAAAGTAAATTTTCTGGGACCAGAAAATTTACTTTGAGCTGGTCCTAGAAAATTTACTTTGAGATATCAGTATTTTGGGATGAATGCTGACTTCGAGATATCGAGAGTTGACTGTAGTTTGATATATTCTGTCTGCCATATTTATTTGTTAATGAGACAAGGTTTTCCCCTCCAAAACAAACCCAAAAAAACCCATCTCATATGATGGAACTAGATTTCTGAAGTTTTGACAGAAAAGAAAAACCCATCTCGGAGTATAATTACACAAGCTGATTTAAACATTAGGGGCAATCTAGATTGAGAAAAGCCCAAATACACAAATAATTACGATATTACCAGATTCATTTATAACCCTGGAGTGTACCCTTCCAAAATTACAGCAAATGAGCCGCGACACAACAAACCCATCAATCTGGTGGTGCGCCAAGCGCTGACTCAGATCAGCCTGGGCATCCGCCCAGTTTGACCAGACTCTTTATTAAGTACTCAAATGACTAAGGGTCTAAGTTACCTCCACGCGGACAACGAAGACTCTGATCAGACTGGGCGGATGCCCAGACTGATCTGAGTCTGAGCTGGGCGCACAACCACATTGTTGGTTTTGTTGTGTCGCGGCTCAAATATGTAAATCAGTCTTGTGTAATTCAACTACAGAATAGATTTTTCTTGTCCAAAATTATCCCTAAATTTAGAACAGTCTTACAAGACAAATCAAAATTCTGGACTCTGCTTTAGAAGAGAGAACCCCTATCTTATAACCATAGAAAATGCAGTGCATGATTTCAGAACCTCACTGGCAGCTTTATAAAGACACCCAGGACTGGTATGTATTCGTTTTTCACCCAGGAACTTTCATCCTCATAATTAGGACCACTGAAATACTGTAATATGTCTAAAGTTTGGAACACCTAAAAATGATTAATTTTCCATTTGGGACAAATGGAAAATTAATTATTTTTTAGGTATCCCAATACTTATAAACACTCAGGTATTCATAATGCATGATTATGTCTTGGATTTGCCATAGTCATAGTTTCTCAACAGACACATTATGATAATCTTCTACAGAGGACCGTATCCAGCAGTCATCAATGCATTCTCCTGTAAAAGAAGACAATAAAATTTTAATTATACTGTACAAGATCATCTGTACACATTTTAAGCACATTTTAACCCTTTTTTGACCAGTGGACTTATCCATTCTTACCATTTGGATGAGTCCATTTCTGGTGTTAGGAGTTTCAGTTGGATGTTTTCATTTAATCATACAGTACAAACTTTAAATAATCCTTTAATACTGTACAAGATCATTTGTAATTATTTTTATCATACTGTACAAAGTCAATATTCATTTTTCGCTCATGTGCAAAAGTTTTTCCTATAACAAACAGCCCACAGACAGCTATGTTACAACTGCCAGTGGCTGTTTCTACCGAAGCGTGAAAAGTATATTAAAGTCAGCAAACAATGCTGGTGATGTAAACACAATGCCATGAAGATTTTCAGCCTCTGAGACTTTGAGGATAAGAATGGTCAGAAAACAATAAAACATGACTTATGAGAGCTTGACTTTAACAAGAGCAAGTTTAATATGGACAATACTTGCCAAGAAATAAGGTCAACTGCAGTGTCAGAACAAAGTTTTGCTGGCCAATAAAAATGGATTGAATAGTAAAACATTATGGTACAATCTTAGACAAACATTTCGCAAGTGACTTACTTGGTATATAATCAGTGTATTTCGTTGTTGTTTGTCAAAAGTGTTTTACGGTAGGCGAGACAAGAAAAGGTCAATTATTCAAACCTCTAAAATGTTGCCAAAGATATATGACAATATCTAGGTCACAATAACCTAGAAATGATATGAGCTCAATCACTGTATCTGAATGTACCGTACATAACACCAAGTATAATAGAAGTCAATGAAATAGAGTAAGAGATATTGGATTAAATCACTAGACCATGAAATATAGGTTGCACTGACCTACAATTTTTATGCAGTCACTGACAGTGTTAGCCCAATACAATAACCCAAATATGATGCAAATCCATAAAAAAGTGTAAGTGCATTCTGCAGTGGCTAAACTGGGTCTGCACTGTTTAGAGGTATAACCATGTATCTCAAGACTCAAACCTTTGTATGGTAAAAATACTGAACTATTGTATTAACCCCTTAACGTACCAAAACTGAAAATAATTGAATTTGCAAACAGCATAGCTCCAGATGAGACAGCTCATATTGAGCTGTCTTATCTGGACCTACACTGTTTGAGATCTAGTCTTAGTATTTTCAATAAGATATAGCTTGGACAACATATTTTTGTAACTTTTGCATATATAAATTATGTTGTCTCTTTTTTTGGCGCTTTAACCCTTTAAGCCCCAAAAAGCAGACAACAATATTTACGTCTGCAAAATTTAAAAAAACGTTTAGTCTGAGCTGTATCAGATTGAAAATTCAAAGACTGGGCGGCAAACAGTGTATATCCTGATGAGGTGGCTCATTATGAGCCACCTCATCAGGATCTACTCTGTTTACAAATTCTGCTATTTTTGTCACTGGCGCTTACAGTGTTAAGGCTTAAAACCAAAAGACTAACTGCAAACATACCATAAGATTGTAGAATGTTGACTCCATCAACTCCTTAAAGAACCCAAGCTCCTTCTTAAAAACAGAGCTATTGGTTCCCTGCTTCTTGTACTTGGTTTCCAGGCTGTCAAGGATAAAGTTCTGCATGGTCTTGCCTGAGCCTGGTTCCCGAGCTTTCCTGTAATCTGCAAGTTTTCCAGCAGTCTCCAGCATATATTCATAAACCTGAAACAAAGTGTAAACTTACAGTACAGATCAATAAACTTCTGTTTAAGGCCCTTTCAAAAGTAATTCAATCATACTGATTGATTGATTGATTGATTGATTTGGGTTAAAGGCCCTTTGAGACAGTATTTCAGTCTATATTGGGCTGTCTCCCAGAGAGAGGGAGAAAGAAAAGAGAAACGATAGACGAGAGGAAAAATGTCCAAACAACCCCCACCCGCACCCAATGCAAGCACAGCAGGCCCTTCAGTCATACTGAGCCAATGGAAATGTGATGATTAAAGCTGCATATAGTAGGCCCTCATTTACTTTGGAAAGAATTCTGCCTTCACCAAAAAGCAAACCTGGGCCACTAGCTTAGTGGGCCAGTCCTTAACCCACTGAGTTACCAGACCTCCTACTGTCATAGTAAACCTGACTTAGCATACTCATTTGGCTATTCACTATGTTTTTCTTTTCCTCCAAAAGTAATGAACTATGAAAATCAGTCATGTATAACTCCGCTATTTCATAGGGTTTTCTGTTCCAACACAATCCCAAAAATCTAGATCCACCTTATAAGAATTTTTTTTGTGTGTGTGGTGGTTTACTTACCGGCAGCTCAGGTATTTCTTTGTATTCAAAATGACCATCCCATAATGTGACGCGTAAACTTCCAGCAGCCTGAAAAGGTACATAAAACAGTCTTAAAGCTGCATATATACACTTCCACAAAAAGCAACAATACTATCTTAAACATGGGAATATCACAAACATGATTGGTGGCAAAAATTTAGGTAAAATTGAAAACCTTGTTTTTGACTTGGATGATTTAAAGTCTTCAAAATGAAGTCGGAGCCTCTGTACCTCAGTGGGTTAAGGGCTGGCCTAGCAGGCCCATGTTCGATACCTGCTGGAGGCACAAATCTTTACAATTGTAAAGGAGTTCCACTGCACACAGCCAATCATTATCACCATCCCATCATCCTAATATGTTGTTGTTTGATGTGTTATTGTTTATCGTCCATGGTAAACAACTATGGTCATGTTGGGACGGTCAGTTACCCTAACCATACTACTACTGGGCAGGCTTTGACCTCCTAAGCGGTTAAGCAGTACTAAGTGCACATACTTTCGCCAGTAACTGACAACAGCCCTTCTTGAATCAGTGGAAGGAGAAACGAAAGTATGTGGCCGGAGCGGGTAAGGAAGGTAAGGTTCTTGAGTCAGATATGCTACCTACTGCACTACGTGGCCCGGCTAATCCTGATATGACTGAAATACATTTTGTAACTTAGATGTTTAAACTGTTAAAATTGAAGTGATGTTTAAACTGTTAAAATTGAAGTGAAATCAAAAACATGTTATTGGAACTTTGAAATCATTCAAACAACTTAAATCATTCCATCTCCTCCCAACCAGCCCCAAAACAAAAGAAAGTCTAAACTTACATATTTGTTTCTTGATGACCAGTTTTGTTGTTGTAATACTAGGTCAGCTGAGTTGGTAGTGAATTGTTGTAGCAACTCTGCTGATGGTTTCCCCTTGAATACAGGCACATGGTGGGTACCAGTCAATAAGGAATTACTGTAATAAATTGTATTCCGTAAAAAATCTAAGAAGTGAGACACTTAAAATAATTACCGTAATTGCCCTAAAGAAGAAACAGTTTGTTTTACAATGCAGTAATGTATCTAAAAGATGCTGATGGAATGGCAAACAGTGTGGACCCTGATCAGACAGCTCGTTCAGGAGCAGTCTGATCTGGATCGGCACTGTTTGGGCAGACCTATCTGTCCCAAAATTTAGAATTTTTAAAGTTCAAATAGTTTTAACTTCATAGCAAACCTGCAATATGAATTCCAATAACAGATTCAATGATAAAGGTGAATAATGAATACACCTCTATGTTTTTCCGTCATATTTACAAAGGGGAACAACTCTGTCACTTCAGGTTTTCTTTCCTAGAAGACAAAGCCCTTCCAGAATGGGAGTCAACTCTTAAAGAAAAGAATTTGCTCCTAAGGCAGCAAATTCTTTCATTTTATAGTTTACTCCCCATTCAGAAAGGAGGCAAATATGAAAATGGCAGAGTTACTTCCCCTGAGAGTAAAGTGCTCAAGTTTGTTATTTGTAAACAGCAGTCACATGCAACCTTTAATCACTTCCAGTGGCTTTATGATCAGTATTGGCTGCTGTTTTACTATTTATTCCCTATAAATGGATATCCATCATTCCATATTTTGGATATCCATAATTAAATTCATGAATATCTAATATTCATCTTGATTTTGTGACGTCCAAAACTCAAATTATAGAGATCCAATAATCAAACCATTTTAAGCGCTGCTAGTCACTTATAAAGTATTATTACTATTATGAAAGCACTTACCATTAATAACTAGAAACATGTTAACTAATAGGGCCCCGCCTTTATATGGGACCATTGATGGCATTATATTTGTGCAAAGAATTCATGAAAATATCTTTGTGAGTTTTAAAGTTATAAAGCAGATACCATTTCCATACTAAAAAGTATATGGCAGAATTCCATAGAAAATGCAGGTGGAGTTACGGTTCTTGTTCTCTGCACATCATCTGATGTTCTATATTTTGCTGGAATAAACACTCTTATCTTGTCCTTTTCAATTTTTTACTCGTTTTTGTTTTCTAGATTGATATTATATGTATGCACATTTGACCGCCATTTACATAGATGTTTATCAGGAGACGATTTAAATAGCTTCCAGCTATCTATTTGATCCTGTACCATGTAATTATGGATACCTGTGTATGTGCAGAGCTCCAGATAAGGTGGGGTGTTGAGGATAATTCTAAGATAATTTTTCTTGTTTCTCAACAAACATATGTTGTTACCCTCATTAAAACTGTCTCGGCAAGATGGTTCTGCCAAGGCATTTCTAATGAGGGGCTGAACATATGTTTCTCTGCAGAAATGTGGAAAATTAACCCTAAATTATCCCTGTAGCCCTTTCTTATCTGGAACACTGTAGATGATATTGTATGTGAAGATTTCTTAATAAAATATTGTTTAAACCAACACCAATTAATTCAGAAGTGAAAGCTGCATTATAAGGTAATAAAAAATAAGACTTAAATTAAAGTGAGAAACAGCTGTCAAACAACTGTCAAAATTTTTACACAGTCCATGCCCAAAGTAAGATTGTTTGTGACCTCGTCACTGTTTGGTAAGAATTTGAAAAGTATGGTGCAAAAAGTGGTGCATAGTGCATTGACTGAAAATGGAAAGAAAAGACTATTTTCCTTGATGTAGGCAAAATGTCAGTCTATGTATATGTATTGCCATTTTTCCATGCAGCATATCAAACAGGAATTCCACATAATGTGGCGTCTCGTCTGTCTGTGCATTGTCAGCTCAGCGTAAACTTTATGTTGCCGCCGCCAACACCTGGAGAGTAATACCTATGCCTTGCCTCTGCTAGTAGCAGGCGAGACAATGAAAACCACTTGATTCCCCAACCTGTTCATAAGACCAAAATTGTCGAGAACAACGACCATTTAAGTGTATTCAAAAAGGGAACAGAAAACATTCCTCCACCAGAGCTCTAGATAAGAGGGAGCACTTGATGATAACGAGGGATATTTTTTTTTTATTTCTCACTGAAATCGTATGTTGTGGCCCCTCACCTGAACCGTCTCGTTGAGACGGTTCAGATTAGGGGTCACAACATATGTTTTTATGCAGAATAAACTGAAATTACCCCTTATTATCACCAAATATGCTCTCTTATCTAGAGCTCTGTCCACAGTGTTCAAGTGTTATCAATCCTTACCTATATTCTCTATAAATATTTGAATGAAAGAAAATGACCACAGTCAATGTTTACAGCATTATTTGCAATAACTACTGGGCTAATGTCTGCTCTCAAAAGCAGCACAAAGACATGCTTCAGAGAGTACAGTCGAACTTCCCTGGCTCGAACTCGGAAGGCTCGAACGCCATGGTTCAGTCGAACTGACTTTCCAGTCCCGGCAAAACTCCCATTCATTTTAACTTAACCTGTGACCTTTGGCTCGAACTACGATGGCTCGAACCCTCGATCCCCAAACCCGGTCCCTAGGGTACAGTTTCTATGTAACTAGAAAATGTGTTTGTGAAACACTATGCCCCCAACTGCATGCTTGCCTCTAAAAAAGGTTCGTCCCATAATGTATGTCAGAAAGGGATATAACTCAACATAGTATTTTTAGAATTGGCTATAAAGCTAATCAAGTCATCTACACCTTGGTTTGTAACTGTATGTAACATAAAGATCATAGCTTACGGGGTTCTTCAGATATTTTGTTCACAAGCTTGTTCCTACACAAAATGCCTATGTCCAAAAAAGGAAAATAACTCAAACAAAAATTTACAAAATATCTTCAAAAGGTAATCAGTTCATCTACGCCTTAGTCCAAACCCACACGCCAAATATCATGATCCTAGCTTCAGCGGTTCTTCAGATATTTTGGTCACAAGGTTATTCCTATAGAAAATGTGCAAGTTCGAAAAAGGAAAATAACTCAACCAAATATTTACGAAATATGCTCAAAAGTTAATCAGTTCATCTACACCTTAGTCTAAATTTTATGGTCCCAAATTGTGTAATACAGCTCTGCTAGCGCGTCACCGTAACACAAAATTTCTGACCAGAAAACCAAGGATTTACCTCCCCAAATGACAACTTTCAATAGAGTGATCCCCTAATTGACTGATAAAGACAGTTGCTTCAAATACATGTAGACTCATTTAAGATAAGTCAGTGGAAAGTGTTAATACATAGAATACAGCCCATCTATTTTTAGAGTAAGTAATTCTTCTCTAAATGTATGGGCTGTTTTTGTTTACTGCACCCAGCTCTACACTTTTTAAGAATGAATATACAACATGTACTTCATTGGTTTGATGTCAAAAGCATAGAATTTCACTTCATATACTATTTCATAAATCTGGTACAGTTTAGACAACTAATCTTTTATGAAAATATGAAAAACAAGACCGGTGGAGGAAAAAAAAATATGGGTCCGCTTATTTTTCATGCACATGCCACACATAAAATTTCAAGATTCTAGCATAAGCCATTCTTGAGTTTCCCAGCTGCCAAAAAGCGTTACGGACGGACAGACAGACGGACATGCCCAAACCAATATGCCCCCCTCAACTTCTCTGAAGTTGGGGGCATAAAAATTAACCAATGTTATTTCAAAAGTTAATCAGGTCATCTATGCCTTAGGCAATGTCTGCCTGCAATAAAACATGATCCTAGCATCAGGGGTTCTCAAGATATTTTGTTCACAAGGTCCCATAGGCCTACAATGCACTAAGTCTAAAAAGGGGCATAACTCGGTCAAAAATATACAATTTTTTTTAAAAAACTAATCAGGTCATCTACACCTTGGGCAATGTCATCCTGCAAAAGATCATGATCCTAGCATCAGGGATTCTCGAGATATTTTGTTCACAAGATTCCATAGGCTTACAATGCACTAAGTCAAAAATGGGGCATACCTCGGTCAAAAATTCACGATTTTTTTTCAAAAGTTAATCAGGTCATCTACGCCATAGGCAATGTCTGCCTGCAAAAAATCATGATCCTAGCATCAGGGGTTCTCAAGATATATTGTTCACAAGGTTCCATGGCTTACAATGCACTAAGTTTAAAAAGGGGCATAACTCGGCCAAAAATTCACGATTTTTTTTCAAAAACTAATCAGGTCATCTACACCTTGGACGATGTCATCCTGCAAAAGATCATGATCCTAACATCAGGGATTCTCGAGATATTTTGTTCACAAGGTTCCAAAGGCTTACAATGCACTAAGTCGAAAAAGGGGCATAACTCGGTCAAAAATTCACGATTTTTTTTCAAAAGTTAATCAGGTCATCTACCGGTACACCTTGAGCAATGTCATCCTGCAAAAAATCATGATCCTAGCATCAGGGGTTCTCGAGATATTTTGTTCACAAGGTTCCATAGACTAAGTCGAAAAAAGGGGCACAACTCTGAAAATACGTGACCGGCGGAAAAAAGAAAAAATACGGGTGCGCTTATTTTTCATGTATGTGCCACACATAAAATTTCAAGATCCTAGCAAAAGCAGTTCTTGAGTTTCCCACCTGCCAAAAAGCGTTACGGACGGACTGACGGACAGACGGACGGACGGACGGACAGACGGACGGACAGACGGATGGACAGGCCCTAACCAATATGCCCCCTCAACTTCTCCGAAGTTGGGGGCATAAAAACCCACCGATGGCTCGCACCTTGTAAATAATTTCCATTTCAATAACGGTCACTCAGACATTTGATCGTTGTCATAAGATGCTTTGATATTGACAAAGCGTTTGCCGAAACCACAGGTATACTTGATTGGCGCGAGCTCAATTAAAGCCGTCCTTTGATCAACTGGTCAATCAATTGTCAATTTAAGATGATTGTATAGCTTGGTCTTATCTATTTAAATGCGTATTATCACCCTGGGCAAATGAGGCGGCATATGAAAATTAAAGATGGTAAAATGTTTTTCTTCAATTAAAATTTCACACCGAAATTGAGTAAAACGTGCCAAAAATTTACGTCTTTGCCTTTAAATATGTAACAGAATTAGGGCCCATCATTCACTCCTGCAGTCATGACAGAGTGTGCGTCAGCTTCCGAGTAATCTGGTGAAAGACCCGGCAACGGGGGATACCCAGATCGGAGATTTCTGCTGGCACCGAGTGGCTTAAATTATGACCGATCAATAAACAGAAAGTCACCCTTGCTATGATAGAAAAGCATAATACATACAGCTGGACCTTGTGAGTTGGTCTTCAATGGCTCGAACTACCGATCGCTCGAACTTTTTTGGGTGGTCCCGGCGAGTTCGAGCCATCGAAGTTCGACTGTATATACAATAGTGACTACTTATTCACGGTAACATGACATGCCTGACTTAAACAACATTTCAAAACTATATTTATTTCAAAGTACTCAGTCAACATACACCCCTCCAACCAAATTCACAACAAAGCAGACCAAAAGAAATGCTGCAAAATTTATGCAGACACCTATCAAATTAGTAACAACTCAATGGATTTTGATGTTTCATTTTCCAAAACAAAATATCTGTTTTACTATTTTCAGTCATTTCCCCCTAAGAGGCCTCCATGACCTAGAGGCTAAGAGCTCTGACTCTTACATCATTGTGGCTTCCAGCCTTGGCCATCGCAGAGGTGAGGAAGCCATGTTCTGCTTACTGAAGGCTAGATGGTTTTTAACCAGGCGCTCCAGTGTTCATTCACCTTTGCTTTGCAATCGGCTCAATATAAGTGTAATATCTTCAGAAAGGTTGCACACATATATCAAAATGTCATTTCCTACTTTTTAAACCAAATGTATGACTATGCCTAAAACACTGTTTGCAGTGCAGCAGAAATACTCTGTACAAAACACTTCATCACAATATTGATCTGGGCCAAGTTGTTCAAAGCTAACATTGTCATTAGTTAACAAGATATTAAAATTTCAAACGTATTGTACTGAAAAACACTACCAAGTTTACCAAAAAAAATGTAAGGAGGTTTTGCACTGCAAAAACTTCTCACCTTTTTCAGCAAACTCTTTTAAGATATTTGATTTCATGGGTACTAGAAGACTTAAAGAATCCTAGACTAACGACTTCGTTAAGCTAACAATGCTTTGAACTACTGAGCCCTGAAAGTCCCAAACTGCATTTCTTATAGGATATATTAGATATTTTGGACTAAAAAAATAACTGAAAACGTTATATATTGACAATTTTTGCAAAGAAGTTATATTTTGACAAAACTTTGCAAAAATCTATATTTTAACAAAATGTTGCAAAAATAAAACAACCACAACAAGGGCTTCGCAAGCGGCGCATAATACGCCCGTTTCAATGTCCTAAAGGAGTTACAGAATGAACAAGATTGTTTACAAAAGGATAGACAGGCAGACAAACAGGGGCAACCACTCTATAATTAACTAGAACTGTCAGCGAATCCGACTATACCCCCCCCCCCCCCCCCCCCCCCCCCTTAATTGCTTAAATCAAATGGTGTTATTTTCGTAACAAAAAGCATAAAGAGGGAGAGAAATCATTGTTACCATGTATACCAAGTATGAATGGTTGCTGTGAAATCTGTTATAAAAAATTACATTATTCAAAGTCAGGAGAGAAAGAAAATTGGAACAAGAGGGCCATGAGGCCCTGAATCGCTCACCTGAACAATTGGCAAAGTGTTTTTTTTTCCCTCTGACATTGTCAAAATATGAGTCTTGGGTCAAAAGTCA
This sequence comes from Ctena decussata, assembly GCA_963989385.1. Classification (NCBI taxonomy): domain Eukaryota; kingdom Metazoa; phylum Mollusca; class Bivalvia; order Lucinida; family Lucinidae; genus Ctena; species Ctena decussata. The sequence continues at coordinate 12,961,015 of OZ022511.1, forward strand.
AAGAATGACAATGACCTCTTGTACTCATAAATCTTCATGTACTCATTAAGACAACCATATATACCATTTTTAGGCCAAAAGCTTCTAAACTTTCCATAAAATCTTATGTTCTGGCATTTTCCCATTAAAAAGTCAAGGTAAACCCAGGTCATCATTTGAACAGTCTTGGTAGTACTCTTTATTCTATGCTACTTACCAAGTTTCAAGGCCGTAAGTCTATTGGTTCTGGAGAAGAAAAATATTAAAGGTTTATAACATAAATGGGTATGGCGGCCATGTTGGTCATGTGACCTGGATGGTTTTAACAAATTTTTGTTCAATCTGCCCCTGGAGGCTCTATATAAAATGTGTTTACAATTGGCCCTTTGGCTTTTGAGGAAATGTTTGAAAATGTCAAAATATGAGAGATCTTGATTAAAGGTCAAAGAAAGACCTTGACCTCTTGTACTCCTAATTCTTCATGACCTCATTAAGACAATGGTATATACCAATTTTTAGGCCAACATCTTCAAAACTTATGTTCTAGCATTTTCCCATATTTGACCTTGCCCTAAAATGGTCAAGGTCAACACAAGGACATCATTCTGAAAAATCTTGATAGTACTGGTGTACCCAATGCTACAAACCAAGTTTCAAGGACATCGGTCGATTGGTTCTGAAGAAGAAGATTTTTATAGGTTTTTACCATATATGGGCATGGCGGCCATGTTGGTCATGTGACCTGGACCGTTTGAACAAAATTTCATTCCCTCAACCCCTGGAGGCTCTATATGAAGTTAAGTTACAATTGGCCCAGTGGTTTTTGACGAGATTGTTTGAAATTGTCAAAATATGAGAGTTCTGGGTCAAAGGTCAAAGAATGACCTTGACCTCTTGTACTCATAAATCTTCATGTTCTCTTTAAGATGACTGTATATACCAATTTTTGGGCCTTAATCTTCAAAACTTCCCATGAAATCTTATATTCTAGCATTTTCCCATATCTGACCTTGCCGTAAACAAGGTCAAGGTCAACACAAAGTCATAATTTGAGCAATCTTGATAGTACTCAAGTACCTGATGGTACATACCAAGTTTCAAGGCCATTGGTCAATCGGTTCTGGAGCAAATGATTTTTTTAAGGTTTTTACCATATATGGGCGTGGTGGCCATGTTGGTCATGTGACCTGGACCGTATGAATACATTTTTTTCGCTCAACCCCTGGAGGCTCTACATGAAATTTAAGGTCAATTGGCCCGGTGGCTTATGAGGAGATTATTTGAAACTGTCAAAATATGGGTGTTCTGGGTCAAAGGTCAAAGAATGACCTTGACCTCTTGTACTCATAAAGCTCATGTACTCATTAAGATGACCGTAGATATCAATTTATAGCCCAAAATCTTCAACAGTTTCCAAGATATCTATGTTCTAGCATTTTGCCATATAAAAGCACAAGGAAGCAAACTTGACCTTACCGTAGAAAAGGTCAAGGTCAACCCAAGGTCATAATTTGAACAAGCTTGGTAGTACTTGTGCACTAAATGCTACATACTAAGTTTTAAGGCCATCGGCATATTGCTTTCGGAGAAGAAGATTTAGGTTTTTACCATATATGGGCGTGGCGGCCATGTTGGTTATGTGACCTGGACCGTATGAATAAATTTTTGTTCCCTCAACCCCCGAAGTTTGGTTTCAATTGGCCCAGTGGTTTTTGAGGAGTTTGTTGGAAATTGTCAAAATATGAGAGTTCTGCATCAAAGGTCAAAGAATGACCTTGACCTCTTGTACTCATATATCTTCATGTACTCATTAAGATGAATGTAGATACCAATTTTTACCCCAAAATCTTCAACAGTTTCCAAGATATCTTATGTTCTAGCATTTTCCCATATAAAAGCACCAGAAAGCAAATTTGACCTTGCCGTAAAAAAGGTCAAGGTCAACCCAAGGTCATAATTTGAACAATAATGGTAGTACTCACGTACCAGATGCTACATACTTCGAAGTTTCAAGGCCATCGGCTTATTGGTTCTTGAGAAGAAGATTTTTAAAGCTTTTTACCATATATGGGCGTGGCAGCCATGTTGGTCATGTGACCAGGACCGTTTGAACAATTTTTCGTTCCTAAGGTCCCAGGAGGCTACATATGAAATTTGGTTGCAATCGGCCCACTGGTTTCAGAGGAGAAGTTGTTTGAAATTGTGGATGGACGACGGACGACGGACGCCGGACGACGACGCCGGACGCCGGAGCCTTACCATCCTATAAGCTCCCCCGGAGCCGCTGGCTCAGGTGAGCTAAAAATATAGGGAAGAATAAGCAGAAGACTGGTTCTCAATCCCACAATACAACAAGTTCTGATCAACCTGCATACAAAATTCCCTACTCTAACTTACAGATGCATAGAAATCTTTTGCGCAAAAAATGCATTATTCAAAGTAAAGAGAGAAAGAAAATCAGACAAAACAGGGAATAAAAAGAGGAGAAGTCTGGTTCTCAATCCCACAATACAGTAAGTCATTATTAACCTGCATACCAAATATGACTAATCTAGCTTGCATGGTTGTGGAGAAAACTTTGATGAAAAAGTTCATTATTCAAAGTATGGAAAGAAAGAATATTGGACAAATACAGGGAAGAATAAGCAATAAAAGGCTGGTTCTCAATCCCACGATACAACTTATCGTCATCAACCTGCATACCAAATGGGACTACTCTAGCTTGCTTGGATGTGGAGAAATCTTTGACGAAAAATTTTATTATTCAAAGTATGGAAAGAAAGACTATTAAACAAATACAGGGAAGAATAAGCAGAAAAAGGCTGGCTCTCAATCCAACGATACAACATATCGCCATCAACCTGCATACCAAATATGACTACTCTAGCTTGCTTGGTTGTGGAGAAATCTTTGACGAAAAATTTCATTATTCAAAGTAGGGAAAGAAAGAAAATCAGACAAATACAGGGAAGAATAAGCAGGAGAAGGCTGATTCTCGATCCCATGATACAACATGTCGTTATCAACCTGCATAGCAAATATGACTACTCTAGCTTGCATGGTTGTGGAGAAAACTTTGATGAAAAAGTTCATTATTCAAAGTATGGAAAGAAAGAATATTGGACAAATACAGGGAAGAATAAGCAATAAAAGGCTGGTTCTCAATCCCACGATACAACTTATCGTCATCAACCTGCATACCAAATGGGACTACTCTAGCTTGCTTGGATGTGGAGAAATCTTTGACGAAAAATTTTATTATTCAAAGTATGGAAAGAAAGACTATTAAACAAATACAGGGAAGAATAAGCAGAAAAAGGCTGGCTCTCAATCCAACGATACAACATATCGCCATCAACCTGCATACCAAATATGACTACTCTAGCTTGCTTGGTTGTGGAGAAATCTTTGACGAAAAATTTCATTATTCAAAGTAGGGAAAGAAAGAAAATCAGACAAATACAGGGAAGAATAAGCAGGAGAAGGCTGATTCTCGATCCCATGATACAACATGTCGTTATCAACCTGCATAGCAAATATGACTACTCTAGCTTGCATGATTGTGGAGAAATCTTTGACAAAAAATTTCATTATTCAAAGTATGGAAAGAAAGAAAAATGGGGCAAATACAGGGAAGAATAAGCAGGAGAAGGCTGGTTCTCAATCGCACTATACAACATGTCGTCATCAACCTGTATGCTAAATATGACCAGTCTAGCTTGTATGGTTGTGAAGAAATCTTTGATACAATATCTTTGAACAAGGGAGATAACCTACATACACTAGGTTTACCTTTTTTAGTTCTACTTTTTTCCCTTGACAATATATTTCATGTACAACAAAAGTTTACACAAAAGTAGCCGATAAGAACTAATGAAAGGGATTCACTCTTAAACGAAGAAAGGGAGAGCAGCCATTGTTGTACGCGACACATCGTTAGGACTTCGTACACATTGCTATGAAGTTTTATAAAGATATCCCAAACGGTTATCTAGTTATGGCGCGTACAAGACTTAAAGGGATAAAATTAATCAAAGGGGCATAACTTCAAAAGTAAGAAAGGGGGAGCAACCATTTTGTGCGCGACACGTTCCCCCACCCTAATACATATGCCTACCAAATTTCATGAAGATATCCCAAATGGTTACTGAGTTATGGCGTGTACAAGAATGTTTACGGACGGACGGACAGCGCCACGACATAATACGTCCGTTTTTTCAAAACGGGCGTATAAAAAGGTTATGGTATGTACTGATGCAAAAAATCAGTATGACAACTGCTAAATCAAGACTGTAAATAAATGATCTGTGACACAACCCCCCACCCACACACACAAAAAGGCATGGGTGCCCAGCGAAGACTCAGATCAACCTTGGCATCCCCCCTGTCAAATCAGAGTCTTTGCTGACCACATGGAGCTTGCTTAGACCCATTGATATCCTTTAAGCGCACAGCTAAGACTCCGATCATACTGAGCTGATGTCTAGGCTGATCTGAGTCTTTGTGTAGCAACCATCCACTTTGTTGGTTGTGTTGTGTCACAGCCTGTATGTTTCCTTTAAGCTGGCTCGATACACCTCCATGTTTTGATTGATTTGATGCTCAACGTCCACAGTAAACAGCTATGGCCATGTTCCGGACGGTCAGTTAACCTAACCACACTATTCCTGTGCAGGCTTAGACCTCCTAAGCGGTCAACCAGTACTAAGTGCACATACGAGGGGCGTTCGAAAAGTTTTGCAAATGGCTTCATGACTTTGTTTAGGAGCATGCTGGGTGCAACTGCTATGCATGTACTGAAAGCAATGCATTTTGTCTTTACAATGATACCAAACACTATATAAAGACACTTTTCCTTATTGAGCTACAGCGCATTTTGCTAGGTCCCAGTCATACCACTGGGCTAATTTTATATGTAAAATCTTTTCAGTGTTAGGCATTCAAGTCAAATATCCTTGTAAATACCAAATTAATCTTTGTCATTTGCTTGTCCATCGTTGCCTATAATATCCATACAAAAGTTAGAAGGGCGGCAACTGTTATCGATTTATTCCTTGCAAAGCAATATGCAGTTCTTATGACATTATTGAATTTTACGTTAACATCATTTTTGAAAGCTTGCAGAGGCTTCGTTTTTGGCATTAATTTGAATTTGTTGACAGGTTTTCGTTGACCCATGTAAATGCTCTTGCCGACAATATTTTGAATGCTAGTACACTAATTTTCATTACAAAATCATCAAATTTTAGTAGAAATGGAGTAATTGCTACAGCATAAAGTACGGATAATCCATATTCCCGGCCCTGTACGGAAGCAAGATTAAAACTGATTTCCGCGATATTTACAGAACAACATTGTCTGGGCATTGTCTTTAACTAACAAAGATAAAAAAATATCAAAGACTGCTGATATATAAATTACGGCCTACTAAAGTAAAAATTTGCAGTGCCTTTAGAGTATACCTCTTTCAAAGAAGTTAAAAATGCATCCTTTTTTAAAAAATGCATCTTGTTTGCAGACTCCTCTTCGCATAATATAGCTGAATGTATTTTTGCAATCAGAAGTTCTGTCTGTAAGGTGGTTACCGAGAAATTACGTCATTTGCAAAACTTTCCGAACGCTCCTCGTACTTTCGCCAGTAACTGACAACTGCCCTTCTTGAATCAGCGGAAGGAGAAATGAAAGTATGTGGCCAGACCGGGTTTCAAACCCAGGACCTCTGACTTGTGAGTCAGGTGCCCTACCGATTGTGCTACCCGGCCAGGCACCTCCATGTTATTCCACCATTTGTACAAAGGGAAACAACTGTTAATATTTCCTGTCTGCTTCCCTGGGTAAAGAAGCCCTTCCAACCAAAATGGGGTCAAGTCTTAGAGGAGCAAATTCTTTCTTCTGAGAGCTGATCACCACTGGCAAGGGAGGCAAAATAGAAAATGGCAGAGTTGCTTCCCCTGAAAGTGAACCTATTCATCCTAACTCAATTTTTTGCATGCCAAAAAAATTGCCAAGTCACAGTAATGAATTAAACTTACTCTTCAAAAAGGGGTACAACTGCCCAGCCAATAATCCTGTCCTCATCTTCCAGGCTTAACTCCCTTCCCCTCACATCCGTCACTGTCCCCGCACTGTTATGATCGTCTCGACAGTGATACATGACTTCAAGTCCAAACAGTTGTATGATGAGACAGGAGTAGGAGTCGTAGAATGGGTGGAGTGCCTGAGAAAATACAAAATATTGCAGAGCTCCAGATTATAAGGAAGTTTAAAGGATAATTCTGAGATGATTTTTAATTCTGAGATAATCTTTTTCTTTTTCTTTTTAATCATGTGAACATAAAACATGGCCACAATAGTAAGGCTGACCTATAGACGACACTTATCATAGTATGTGAGAATAACTGTCAACCTAAAATATATAAATCTCTGAAAACTTACTGATGCCTGATCCTCCCATGCTTGTGCCTGCTGCAAACTTGTGTAGTCATGTTTCAAGGTCACAAACTTTGAGTCCCCTCCAAATCCCTCTGCTGTAGGCTCCATTCCTAAGACCTTGCTCCCAGGGGCCACTCTTGCAAAACACTGAATATAAAGACCCTCTGGAAAGAAAACAGAAGTGTGAAATGGGACCATAAACCATGTGCCTGCTACAAATACTCAAATCAACCTAAGCATGTGCACAAATTGATCAGTCTTTATGCTTCATGTTTTATATTATCCAGTGTTCGTAGGTTCTGCAGTCAAACCTGTCTTAAAGGGTTTCTTTATAGAGGATTTACTTGTTCTAAGCAGCAACCCTTTTAGGGTCCTTCAAACCAAAATGTAGTGAAAATGAACCTTTATTTAGCAGTCTTAAACAACCAATTTTTTGGGTTCCCCTTTAAGTGTGGGTGCACCTCCCTGTTTCTCCACCATTTTTTTTCAAAGGGAGACAATGTTTGTCACTACCTCTTTGCTTCTCTGTGTAACCAACCCTTCCAAAAGGGGTCTGCTATAGTAGGAAATAAAACAGCTCTTAGGGGTGCAAATTCTTTCCTATAAGAGTTAACCCCACTGAAAAGGGACCCAAAAATGAAAACAGCAGACTTACTGCCCCTGAGAGTGTACCCATTTGCCTAAATAATGCAATGTAAATGATATGCTACAATCTGTTTGAGATGCTTCAATCTGTTTTTACCTGTTTAGGAGAAATGAGAAAAAAATATAATAATAATTCACTTGCACACTGTAATTTATTGTATTCATGTTTATGGGGACAGAAGTTTATGATGTTTTACTTTTCAAGTTAACAAACCTGAATAACACCTATGACTTGACAAAATCTACAAAGTGACATGTACACTCAGCGAAAACTCAGATCAGCCTGTGATTGATTGATTTGATTGATTTGATGCTTAACGTCCACAGTAAACAGCTATGGTCATGTCGGGACGGTCAGTTAACCTAACCACATTATTCCTGGGCAGGCTTAGACCTCCTAGGCGGTTAACCAGTACTAAATGCACATACCTTAGCCAGTAACTGACAAATGCCCTTCTTGAATCAGCAGAAGGAGAAACGAAAGTATGTGGCGACCCGGTTTCGAACCCAGGACCTCTGACTTAGGAGTCAGGTGCCCTACCGATTGTGCTACGTGGCCCGGCAGATCAGTCTGTGCATCTGCCCGGTCTGATCAGTCTTTGCTGTGCACTTAAAGGGTAGCTTAAGGTCCATGCTAGCGCCAAGTGGACAGCAGACTCTGATCAGACTGGGCAGATGCCCAGGCTGATCTGAGTCTTTACTGGGTGCACATGCCACTTTGTTGGTTTTGTCATGTCATGGCTTTGATCAATCTTGTGTTGCTTTATGTTTTCCCAGATAACAGTATATTCATGGCATTAGAGCCTACACAAACATTTCAAAAGCTACATCGTTGACACTGTTATAGCACAAACATTTTATAATCAAAGAACCATTTCTTCTAAAAGTTAATTTCAAACTCACCTGGCATACCATACACCTGATTGATTTGAACTTTGAGTCCGGTCTTCAGTCGGTAGCGTACACACCTCACAAGGGACAGATTATCAGCTGGTTTACCTTGGGGTAGGTGGCGCTTGATGTCCAGACGATTGGTCAGCCATTCAAGAAGATCTGCATCTCTTTTTCCTTTTAAAAAGACAAAAAATACTGTTATTTGTTCTTTTATAGGGAAAACCCTACCCTTCCAAAACAATCCCATCTAGACGGATCTAGATTTTTATGGATAATTTTAGAAGAGAAAACCCAATCTCAAAGCAGAACTTATTAATTTGGTTTAGATATTTGGGGTCATTCTAGAGTTGTAATAAAAGCATCACAAACGACTGCATGATACCCCGCCACTGCAAACCTTTCACACACCGATTTTTCCAGATTTATGCATGTATATAGCCGGGTAGGCAGGGGAAGATAACTCCCATGGGGTAAATTTGAGCATCACTGGAGGCTTTCATCACTCTGATTATTTGCTGAAAGTTTTAGAAAAATTGCTTCAAACTCTGATTTAATATGGAATTTTTCTTGATTTTATACATGTATATAGTCCCAGGGCAGGGGCAGATAACCCTCAATGATAAAATTTCTGAGCTCATACAAAGCTTTTGTTACTTCAATCATGTTTGTAAAGTTTCATCATGATACTTCAAGTAGTAAAGGAACTAGAGGCCAGAAACCATTTTTTGTACATTGACAAGTGCCATAACTCTGTCAGAAATTAACAAAATTTGCCCATTAACAATCCCAAGTGAGGCATTCTCGGTACAAATGCATATGCAAAATTTGAAGGAAATCCGTTGATAAATACTTAAGTTATCGAACGGAAACGAAGTGCGGATGGATGGAAGGACGGACTATGGACAGACAGACACACGGACAGCCAACGTGAAAACATAATACCCCACCACTAACGTGGGGCGGGGTATAAAAACACTGTTTACTAGCCAAAAAACTATGGAAAGTCTTCCCCAAAATTACCCTACTTTCAAGCAGCAATGCCAGAGCAAACAGTGCAGGAGCAGCTTGATCAGGGTCTACACTGTTTGTCAATATCTATATGCCCTGCAAAACAAAAGAGGAGCATGCAGCATAAGGGAACAGCAAAGGCTCAGACCAGCCTGTGCACCTGCCGAGTCTGAGCAGAGCCTTAGTTCTTAACACATATGTAATTCAGAGCTCCAGTTAAAACGGGATAACAGGGATAATTATGGGATAATTTTCCAGATTTTCCCATACAAAAAACATATATTGTGACCCCTGATTAGAACTGTCTTGTTGAGATGGTTCTAACGAGGGGTCACAATGTATGTTTTCATTGAGAGATAAAAATTACCTCTAAATCATCCCTGTTACCCTATCTTATCTGGAACTCTGCCTATGGACTTTAATTTACAGGCATTAAAGAAAGGGTTAAGGGACTGGTTTGGGTCTTTGCTGTTTGCATTTGTACAGTTTTTTTTTAGTGAAAATCCTCATACAGGCTTACAAGTGGCTTTTCATGAAAAAGTAGGAAAAAAGTAGGAATCATTTCAAGAAAAAAGTAGGAAAAAGTAGGAATCTTATGATAAAAAGTAGGAATTATTTATACAAACTTACCAATAAATCTCGTATATATTAACTCACTTAAACGCTGCAGAACAGTTCAGAAAAACTCCAGTCACAAGATATAAGGGCTGTTTAATTTCATGAGGCTCTGAAATCTTACTGTTCATGCTGCTATCAACCTGATTTTTTTTAATTTATTAATCAAATAATTGAACATTTATTCAAACATAGTGAAAGAACTGTTCAATGTTGTCCCAGAGAGAAAGAGAACCAGGTGGTAAGATGCTTGTATGAAAATGTTGCTTTGAACAAGATATAATGGTAGTTTAAATGAAATAGAAGGACCTGAGTGTGATCTGTCAGGGCACAAGGAATGAGAGCAGTCAGAAATTCAATTTCAGAGTAGAATGGACAGCGTCCCAATGTCTTTCTGTGGAACATGCATTAGAATGAGTATATGATAAAAAACACCTTACTTTGTCAATTGATTAACAAACACAACTACTGCAAGATGAGTAAAAGCAGTCATTTCTACCTCTAGTCAGCCCCCAAAATGCTAGCATTTGCAAGTCTGAATGTCCTCAGAAGTTGTTTTTGCTTAAAAAGAATGACTAAAATGATACCTATTCATTATAAATGGGGGGTCTGGGGGGCTGTGCCCCCCAGAAGCCCAAAACAATTTAGAAAATCACATTCTTACAGTGCTCCCCAGCGCCTCAAAATTAAGAGCTTGCTTCCTAGCTCCCTGAAAATAATTGCTAGTGCTCCCCAGCTCCCTGAAAATAAATGGCCATTCTCCCCAGCTACCCAATACCCTTGGGAGGGCCTCATCCTTCACATTAAGCAACAAGCATGTTCAAAATGTTCAACACATTTCCAGAAAGGCACCACTGCATATAAAGAGATCAACAGTAGCATATTCAAAGACTGTAAGAAACTCATCAATAGAATATGCCATCAGTCCTTATATCATGTAGCAAGTTTCATTCTGCAACAGACTAAAATAGTTTGAAGTATACATTTTTTATTTTCATTTTCATTCAAAAAGTAGGAATAGTAGGAATATTTTTGAAAAAAGTAGGAAAAAAGTAGGAACAGGGCAAAAAAGTAGGAAAAGTAGGAAAAAGTAGGAAAAAGTAGGACTACTTGTAAGCCTGCTCATATTAAGGTGAAAGGGAACACTTTAGGGGATGCAACTCAGCCTTGTTCTACTTGTCTTCTTAATGGGGGTCAACTCTTAAAGGGAAGAATATGCTCCCCTAGAAGCAAATTCTTTAAGAGAATATCACTTTTTTAGCTCACCTGAGCCAGAGGCTCCGGGGGAGCTTATAGTATGGTCAGGCTCCGTCGTCCGTCGTCGTCCGTCCGTCCGTCCGTCCGTCGTCCGTCCGTCCGTCCACAATTTCAAATGACTTCTTCTCTGAAACCGCTGGGCCGATTGTAACCAAATTTCATATAGAGCCTCCTGGGACCTTAGGAACAAAAAGTTGTTCAAACGGTCCTGGTCACATGACCAACATGGCCGCCATGCCCATATATGGTAAAAACCTAAAAAAATCTTCTTCTCCAGAACCAGTAGGTCGATGGCCTTGAAACTTGGTATGTAGCATCGGGTAAGGGAGTACTACCAAGATTGTTCAAATTATGACCTTGGGTTGACCTTGACCTTTTTTACGGTAAGGTCAAATTTGCTTCCTTGTGCTTTTATATGGCTAAATGCTAGAACATAAGATATCTTGGAAACTGTTGTAGATTTTGGGATAAAAATTGGTATCTACAGTCATCTTAATGAGTACATGAAGATTTTTGAGTACAAGAGGTCAAGGTCATTCTTTGACCTTTGACCCAGAACTCTCATATTTTGACAATTCCAAACAATGTCCTCAAAAGCCCCTGGGCCAATTGAAACCAAATTTCATATAGATTCTCCAGGAGTTGAGGGAACAAAAACTTATTCATACGGTCCAGGTCACATGACCAACATGGCCGCCACGCCCATATATGGTAAAAACCTTTAAAAACTTTCTTCTCAAGAACCAATTGACCGATGGCCTTGAAACTTGGTATGTAGCTTTGGGTACTCGAGTACTGTCAAGATTGTTCAAATTATGACCATGGGTTGACCTTGACCTTTTTAACGGCAAGGTCAAATATGGGAAAATGCTAGAACATAAGATTTCATGGAAAGTTTTGAAGAGATATGCCTAAGAATTGGTATATACAGTTATCTTAATGAGTACATGAAGATTTGTGAGTACAAGAGGTCAAGGTCATTCTTTGACCTTTGACCCAGAACTCTCATATTTTGACAATATCAAACAATCCCCTAAAAAAAACTGGGCCAGTTGTAACAAAATTTCATATAAAGCCTCCAGGGATCGAGGGAATGAAAATTTGTTCGAACAGTCCAGGTCACATGACCAACATGGCCGCCAGGACCATATATGGTAAAAACCTTTAAAAATCTTCTACTCCAGAACCAATTGACCGATGGCCTTGAAGCTTGGTATGTAGCATTGGGAATTCCAGTACTATCAAGATTGTTCAAAATAATGACCTTGGGTTAACCTTGACTATTTTACTGCAAGGTCAAATGTGGGAAAATGCTAGAACATAAGATTTCATGGAAAGTTTTGAAGATTTATGCCTAAAAATTGGTATATACAGTCATCTTAATGAGTACATGAAGATTCATGAGTACAAGAGGTCAAGGTCATTCTTTGACTTTTGACCCAGAACTCTGTCATTTTGACAATATCAAACCATCTCCTCAAAAGCCCCTGGGCCAATTTTGAAACCAAATTTCATATAGAGCCTCCAGGGGGTTAAGGGAATGAAATTTTTTTCAAACATCCAGGTCACATGACCAACATGTTCTCCATGCCCATATATGGTTAAAACCTTTAAAAATCTTTTTCACCAAAACCAATTGACTGATGGCCTTAGAGTAACTTAGCCTAGAGTACTGAGGCTGAATGGACCCAGGTGAGCTACAGGACCAATGGTCCTCTTGTTTCATTTTGTTGTCCAAGTCACACAAGTTGTTACCCTGTGTAAAAGAAAGGGCAGGAAAACATGGCAGGGCACCCATACACCTTAAACATATTCAGGCAAAAGAAATGCACACTGTGTTTCTAGGACAACTGCAAACTGATGACTAGCATGATCACTGCTTGTCCCAATGGATTTTGCTGTTTGCAAATTCGACGAGTTAAGATAATGTTATTGCATTCATTACTCTTACAAGCATTTTTACATGCCTAAATTTTGGGACACCTAAAATTATTAATTTTCCATTTGGAACAAATGGAAAATTAATTATTATAGGTGTCCCAATACTAAAGCACATTACGGTGTTTTCTTTTTTGACGCTTTGAGCGTTAAATTTTCACTATATTACCATGTGATGGCTGGCTCTCAGTTTCCATTATTCTCTGTATCATTTCTCTCACTGTCTTGGGGTATGCCATATGTTCTTCATAGCTACGGAAGATACGATACTCTGAAGTATTTGGTCTGCAACTCTCTGACTGGAAATATCCGGATGAATATTGAGGGTATGGGGCAGGGTTCTGCAAGGAAAAAGAAAAAGTATCGTAATATGAATTACTTTTTATATGAAAAGGCACAATTGAAAACAGCAAGCATATATGAGCCGCGACACGAGAAAATGATCAATGTGGTTGTGCGGCCAGCACAGACTCAGATCAGCCTGGGCATCTGCCCAGTCTGATCAGAATCTTCGCTGTCCGCATGGAGGTAGCTTAAACCCTTAGCTACCATTTAAGCACTTAACGAAGAATCTGATCAAACTGGGCAGATGCACAAGCTGATCTGAGCCTGCGGTGGACGCACAACCACATTGTTGGTTTTCTCATGTCGCGGCTCATATGTTTTTTCCCCATTCTCATAAAGTTGTTGTTTCTGTTCTGAAACAAAGTTCCCCAGGTCACAGGGTATAATCGATTCCGCCAATTTTCACTTCCTGCAGAGACTGTACATCATATTTGGCTTCTGCCGAGACTGTCCATGATCTCTTGCTTCCTGCCGAGACTTCTGTACATGATAAATGGCTTCCTGCAGAGACTGTCCGCGTGATTCTGCTTCCTGCCAAGGCTCTCAGCAGGAAGCAGAGTCACGCGGACAGTCTCGGCAGGAAGCCATTTTTCGAGGACAGTAGTCTCTGCAGGAAGCAAAAGTTCGCAGACAGTCTCGGCAGAAGCCAAATATGATGTACAGTCTCTGCAGGAAGCGAAAATTGGCGGAATGGATTATACCCTGTGCAGGTGGCTCAGTGGATGCAGCAGTGTGTCAGCCTTATCTATATTTTATGGAAACAGAAATTAATGTTTCTGTGATGCAGATATAAGGCAAGCAATACCAATGTCAAATTTGGTAAAAAGTATGAGTCTCACAAACCCATAAAATGCACTTCCTAGTATACCATGTCAGACCATGTCTTCTCTTCCTATGTTATTCAAAGAAGAGAGTTGAATCTCACTGAACAACATACCAAATGGAACAGTTTAAACTGCAATGTTGAGGGAAATCTTCTGTCTGTTTAAAATAGTCAGGTAAGATCACATCTCCGAGGCATCCCGCAAAAGTAGGCGGGTCACCAAGGGGCGACCTTTACCCTTTCAGAAACTCTTCAGAGATAGTACTCTGGAGCCAGTCGCTACCCTGGCTCAATATTTTCCTTACTCAGTAGTTTAAGGCATACAGTTGCCTTCCTTGAATTTATTCATATATATAAGTAAACTCAAATGCAGGACTTTGTTAAATTTACATAAACATATTTATTTGATAGTGTTTTAAAAACTTTGAAGATTTTGTCCATGCTTTCTGAAAGATAATACTAAACCTAATAAAAATATCATTACACTTATTTCTTCCTGCACATAGAGCCATTTTGCAGGGATTTTTTGTGCTTTTGTAAAAGAAGTACAGTAATGATGTACTGACTACAAAAAAAAAAAAAAAAAAACAATTTGAGTTGTCTTTCTTGTTGAGTTTAAAAATAGAATTAAATTGAGTTGTCTTTCTTGTTAGTAATTATGATATTATGGGAGTATCTGACCATATTAGACAACAGCTGAGGCCACTTACATCATCGGTTCTGGAGCAGATGAGACACTTTCCCATTTAACTCTCTGTTACGTTTTTAACAGTTTGCAACCCTGGTTCAAAGGCGGCATAAGTGAGCTTTTTTGCAGACATGTATAATGATTTCAGCTGAATTGCATCATCAGTGCTTTCCTTGGCTGCAAGTCAATGGCAACCTGTGGTCATGATATTTACAAAGTATGCAGTGAGTGAGTGAACTCGGGTTTAACGTCCCACCAACAATGAGGTCATATGGAGACGGGACAAAGTATGCAACCTTGAGATATACATGATCCAACACTTATAATTTCCACAAACTTTAGAGCAAAGACGTGCTTTGCAGCTGCCTGTAAAATCAGTTTATTGGTATTGTCGGTTCTGGAGAAGAAGTAATATATTCTTTTTGCATAAACACAGACTGGTGTGAGCATATAAAAGACTGTACTGAAAATGAACTGGTATGACCTATGTCATGACTGGAATTAATCAGATCTCTTTGTAATTGCATGTATAGGGTGAACCTGAAATGCTCCATATAATGAGAGGTAAAAAGGCTTATTTAGGGATAATTTTCCGTATTTCTGCATGAAAACATACATTAGAATGCCAAGACAGTTCTAATAAGGGGTCACATTGTATGCTTTCCTTGAGAAATAAGAAAAATTATCCAAAAATTATCTCTTTTACCCCTTCTTATCTCGAGCTGTGTGAACCTACCTCTGTATGAGGCAAAATTCTTACCAACATGCTACATGCTGGTACGACCGGAATGGTGTCAAGGTCACTAGATCTTATACCAGCAATTCCCCCAGGTTGGGTGAGGGCAGGCATACCATTGTGCAACCTGTACTGGTGGCCTCCAACTCGAAGTTTCTGTAATAAGAATATCAAGTTTGTACAAACTTACAGGTATTCATATTGGCAGTCTTTAGACACAGCAGGTATGCCCTAATATACGTTCTTATCAATATGTTGTTTTTACCAACGATTCACTAAGGAAACTGACAAAATGCAATCATTTTTACCAACCAACTTTTCCAAAATAGTTAAATCACAAAATCACATGATATATCATAATATCTGATTTAGAACCTGGAAGCCATACACATTTACATCTACTAGGTAATTTTTACTAAATCGGTATAGAACCGAGAATATGGAAAGAAAGGACGTCTAATGGAAACGTATGATAACATGCAGTAAATATCAAAATGTTCACCAACTTTGCCTCTAGTACTAATTAAAGTTTCAATCTTATTAAATGTCCCAAAGACATTGCATTTTACAAAAGAGGAGAGGGGGGGGGGAGCATTATTTAGAGCCTTAAAAGTAAAAAGAGGTCCGCTCTTCAGGGAAAGAATTTGCTCCTCTAGGAGCAAATTCTTTCTATGAAGAGTTAATCCTCATTTGACAAGAAGACATGTCGTTTCCCTTTGTAAAACTAATGGAACACATGGAGCATTGTAAGTCAATGTAACATTCATTTTAAAAGGCAAGGGGCATTTATTAGAGCAAACCACTTGGTTTTGTCGTATCATGACTCATATGTCTATAAGAACAATTACCTTGTTAGGCCCAAAGAAAGCTACGAGACAACTGCCTATCACAGCAATCGTATCTCCAACATGGTCAACAGTATAAACTCTCAGGAAAGCCAGCATTCCAGGGTCAGCTTCTTTCTTCTCACTATTTATAGTAATTCGGTACTGAAATGTGGGGCTTCGTGCTGGACTGTTCAGGTCTGGTAGAACAAGAATATCTTCAACACTGGGAATCTGTCCAATCCGCAGAACTCTTCCCGTTATCTGTTAGAAACATATGTAATACTCAGAGCTCCAGATAAGAGGGGGTATTGAGGATAATTCGAAGATAATTTTTCTTATTTCTCAACGAAAGCATATGTTGTGACCCCTCATTAGAGCCGTCTCGATGAGACGGTTCTAATGATGGGTCACAAAATATGTTTTTGTGGAGAAATATGGTCAATTATCCCTAAATTATCTCTGTTACCCCTTCTTATCTGGTGCACTGTGTATCATTAGATCTTCAAACTCTTAGCAAAGGGGCTACCATAGTTAAACCAAATACTGTGACATGTTAACATGTGAGGATAATCTCAATATTTTTCTGCCATTTTTACGAAGGTGAGCAACTCGGAAATGTTTGAAAAACATCAATATAAATCTCAGAACATGTAATAACTATGGCTGTTTGTATATGTTACAAGGTACCATTTCTTGTTAAATATCAAACCTGTCTGTCTACAGGATAGCTTTTCTGACAGTGCCTTAACTACTAGTATCACATAAACAACTTTGTTGTAAACTTTGCGTGACACCCACCCCAACATCGATGCCAACATCAGGGTGACAACAATAGCTCTCTGTACTTTTGTACAGGCGAGCTAAAAAGCACGTGAAAATAAAACATAAAAGCACCTTGATCATGGTAGCATTATCTGGCAGGAAGCGTACACTGTCAATATAGAGATCTATACTGTCTTTCAATCCAGTTGGTTTGGGGTTACTCTTGGCTGCTGCAGCCTTGAAAGGAACCCATGGTTCTTCTCCACTGGCTGCTGGAGTCCTGGGGCTGGGGACAGGGGCAGGTCTGGGTGTAGGCTTGGGAACAGGCTTTGGAGATTCCCTGAAAAATAATTTTGTAAACTGTTAAAAAGAATTTTAAAACCACAATTAAGCTTTTAGATTATATCCCCACAAGCCTAGGTAATATGTTTATTTGAACAAAATTAATGAGACCAATTTTCCATCAATTTACTTTGACTGAAAATGTACTTTGAGATATACTGGTAAGAGTTTGAAATAGTGAGCATCAGCTGCAGATCATACCTTGGTGTAGGTACCGGAGCAGGCCCTGGACTAGGTGATGGCTTTCTAGTGTCCCTTGGAGGGTTCTGGGGTGGGAAGGCACTAGGGAGCTTGCTTGAGGGCTCATTCTTTGGATCATACACAACAGCCATCAGCTTGGAGTTGTAGCCCAGGATTGTGCCTGAAAATACAAATGTCCAGATTTCTAAAAACATTGATGATTATTGGTCCACTTTTCAGGGAAACACCTCTGTACCATTTTTCAATATTTACACTTATCAACAATTTCCTTAGATGAAACTATACTGGGCTGACAACGTTCATACATCCATGAACATCCCTCGTTCATGCGAAGTTACGCCTAAGTGGTACCATGGATAAGTCAAGTAGTTGACTGGCCAACGTTTGATATACGTCATGTCATAGTGACGACTGTTGAACGTCATAATCAAACACGCTGGTTAATAACTATTCTTTGTCCTTTCCTTGGCGTTAAATTAAACAAAACTTCATGAATAAGTAACAAAATTGATCTGAAAACATAGTATAAATATAAAAGATAAATTTCATTTATCGGAAGTTCATGGAAGTATGAACACAATGGGTTCCATGCAAAGTTT
This sequence comes from Ctena decussata, assembly GCA_963989385.1. NCBI lineage: Eukaryota > Metazoa > Mollusca > Bivalvia > Lucinida > Lucinidae > Ctena > Ctena decussata. Next base: position 12,979,106 of record OZ022511.1, read on the forward strand.
ATGAGTTGCCTTTCTCATGTCGGGTTCCTTGCAAAGATTACATGACACCTAAAGGGCGTCACATAAACTTTGCATGGAATCCATTGCGTTCATACTTCCATGAACTTCGGAAAAATAAATCTATTTCTTAAGTACATAACGCAGTGGCCTAATCCAAATTCAAACCCCTGACCTTCTGCACCATAACTGAGCCTATCTAACCACTCAACTACTGCAAGGGTGGTACAAATATAATATATCCTATTATCATAAATACTGTATACAAATGTACTAATACATAAGAGCAATTTAGGGTTGTATTTCAAAGTTAATTTTCATGTTCTTTACAGACACTTTCTCTCCTGACAGTCGCAAAACAACAGAAAAATCACCACCTCCTAGGTTATGATGGTCAACAACCATTTGCTTTTACTAATGAATGCAACCATTGGTTGTATTTCATAATGAAACAAACTACCGTAATCGCCCCATTTACCGCACATGCCCCTATAACCGCACACCAAGGCCATTTCTGGAAAAAATGCATAAGCGCACACTGCTTTTTCCTTTAGAAACTCACAAAATCAAATGCATCAAGTTCAACTTACCATTACTGTTTCAACAGCGACAGTGTTTTCAGTTTTGTTTTCCCGACGCAATGTGCGAAGAGAGCAACTCTATCGGTCTAAATGTCAATCGGGGGTCCTCGCCGATATTTACGAAGTTGGCTGAAGTGTTATGATGTGTACGAGTGCGAACAGCGACTCGGATCAGCTTACACATCTGCGCCGTCTGATTAGCGTATTCTCTGTCTGCATCAACAATGGGAATGTACAAGTTGATCCCAGAAGGATCGAGCTTACGAAGTTATGAGGTTGCGGGGGTGCGCAGGCTGAACTGAGTCTTTGCCTTTCGTACATGCGAAAAGGCGCCATTTCTCAAGAGCAATTCTTGTCATATATAGCGAAAATGTGCACGTGCGTAAAAGTGCGTTTGGAAAGATACATGAACGACAGATGAGAAACAAATAAATTATCATAACGACAAACTCTTGTTCCCTGACAAAATCAGTCTGAATGCATGTGCAAACTGAACGAAGCGACCAGCCTGCGCATATGCATGGTATGTGCATTTAAACAAAGTTCGCGGTAGCCATATCATTGGCATACCTGGCCCGTGGGCCTCAAAAGGGCCTCAGGACACATTCGATCAGCAAACACCCGCATCATACAGTGCATTTGCGAAGACTGACCAGTCTAACAAATCTCCAGGATTCGCCGATAGTTTGCAAAATAATTGTTTCAGGATGGGCAGACTGGTCTAAGGCTTCGCTGTTTGCACATGTAATACGGTACCTTTCTCATGATACATTGCCAATATTTCTGCACCCTTGGACGTAATATAGGACAGACCGAAAATCAAAGAAGATCAAAAGGACCGCATCTTCCAGAATTAGAATGAGTGTGTTATTAATAGAAGCCCGTGAATTTAAAGCGAATGAATAGCCAGAGCACTGACAAACTTACCTGACGTGTTTAAACAATCACATATTAGGTCATTGTAAATGTGTTGAAATACTTTCCTTTCTTTCGGAATATTTTATTTGGAATAATGAAGAAGGACAAAGAGAATGAAATACATTCATAATGAGGACATATTTAATACTAAGAGGTATGAGACATAATTTGCGACTTGACATGAGATCGTTTTTCTCCCGGAAATTGGCGATTCAAATAGTTCGAACACTAAATATTTTCATGACACTTCGAACACCCCGACCAGTATTGCCGACTATTTCGACTGTTCGTTTGTTGTTTTTTTCGTTCTGAGTGTGCGGTTATTAGAAAGGTTTTTAACCACACCTTTTTGTTGCAATTTTGAAAAAGTTAAGCGCACCGTGCGGTAAATGGGGCGAATACGGTAAGTAAAATAAGAGATCATTTGTGGTGTAACTAATCACCTACCAGCCTAAATGTCTGAATAAAATAGAATATTTGTAAGCTTTGAGGGCTTAATGCAAGATTTTTAAGCAGTAATTTAAGCAAAATATGAAAATTCTAAGCACACTGTGGTCTAATTAATGTTATTACAAAACTGCAAAAAAATGCAGATACGTGTACATTCAAACCAGAAGGAGAGAAAGAGACAGAGTAAAACAGCAAACCAACATACTTATGTGTACCATGTTTCTAAAATGTGCAGAGTTCCAGATTATGATGGTTTTTGAGGATAATTCAGATATAACTTTCCTTATTTCTCAACAAAAACATATATTGTGGCCCTTCATTTAGTCATTAGAACCGTTTTGACCCCTATTAGAACTGTCTCAGCAAGACAGTTCTAATGAAGAGTCACAACCTATGTTTTATGCTGGAATATGGAATTTTATCCCTGAATATGCCTTGTTTCTTATCTAGGGTTTCTTCTTATCTGGGTCACTAATGTGTTACAAGAAAGAACCTCCTAATACTTACAGCCTTCTAATCATATTCACCCTAACCATCAAGATACAGGCCAACTTTGTTGTGTCAAACTTGCTTATCTCGAAAACCCTACTAGTGTCGAAGTGATCTCCCATTCCCGAACATTCCCGCCTATATAATATTGCATTTCGACCTCCGTTGTGTCGAACTTGCTTATAACGAAAACACTGCTGTATCGAAGTGATTTTTGATTCTCCTCCGACACTTTCCATGTGTTTTACCACTGTTTATGTCAAAGTCAAAATGTGTATTCAGAAAAAGATCGCCGAAACGACGGAAAGAAAATGATGGCCATTTTGTGTAGAAGTTTTGCGGTAATGAAAATTAAAATCTTAAAAAGTTCCTTCAACCTGCATATTTTTGTCTTTAAGCAAATTGGTACAAACATCGAACAATAACAATGAAAAAGAACGATTTACCGAACAATTGTCTTTAATTGATCGCAGTTCAATCAATTATCCCAAATTATCCAATAATTATCCAATGATTGCGTGAAACGCTGCAGACATTGTTTTGGTGATCAGCTGTTTTTGTGTGTAAGTTAACTGACCTTGAACCGCGTATACGTCACAGGTCAGGTGCCTTCGATTGGAAAGTTCGGTCAATTAGGCGCCTTTGAAATTTAATTGATTGAACAGTATTGAGCGGCGCTCTTTGATGCGGGCTATTAGTAACAATCCTGTTTTCAGTTGACAGTTTTACTATGTTCGTGCTGCACACGTTTTGTAGAAATACTGACTCTACGAAAGTTAAGATATTGTACATGTATAGAACAAAAATTTTGGTAATGTCACAGTTTGCCTATCTCGAACTTCGGAAAACTCGAAGTGGGTTCTCCATTCCCTCGGAATTCGAGATATCGAAGTTGGCCTGTACCTCAAGCACATCTACAACAGACTCTGTCAGTTTAGCAAATGCGCAATGTATCTCACAATAGGACAACTTTGTTGTTTTTTTTGCTTTATATCCAGGGTAAACAGCTATCGTTATGTTGGGATGGATGTTGGGATGGTCAGTTAGCCTAACCACACTATTCCTGGGCAGGCTTAGACCTCCTAAGGGGTTAACCATTACTTAGTGCACAAAATTTTATCAGTAACTGACAGCTGCCCTTCTTGTATCAGTGGCAGGAGAAATGAAAGTATGTGGCCAGACTGGGTATCAAACCTGCGACCTCTGGCATTTGAGTCAGGCGCCCTACCGACTATGCTTCGTGGCCTGGCGATCTGGGCCCAGTGTTCAAAACTACCGGTAACTATATTGTTAGTTATCATATTGTTAGTAAGCAAGAAATTAACTTTTCATTACATGTCAGACAAACATTTTCTGCTGAAAAAATGTGAGCTCTTGCAATGTGAAAGCTCTCTCACATTTTTCAGCAAAAAATATCAGCACACCTGTCTTTATATGTACTAGAAGACTTAACAAATCAATCACTAATGGCTTTATTAAGCTAACGATACTCTGAACAACTGGTCCCAGGCCTGTTCTGAAGACAAGAAAGTCAATTGCAGAGGCTTAGACCTCCTAAGTGGTTAACCAGTACTAAGTGCACATACTTTCGCCAGTAACTGACAACTGCTCTTCTTGAATCAGCTGAAGGAGAAACGAAAGTATGTGGCCAGACCGAGTTTCGAACCCAGGACCTCTGACTTACCAGTCAGGTGCCCTACCGATTGCACTATGCGGCCCGGCTGTAGGGTACTGGTTCATGTATAAATGTAAGAATGTACATGTATGTAAGTATGTTATAATTTTGGGATACAGATTTGAAAAAAGTCATTGACTTTCTTCTGAATCCCATTTGTATAAAATATTGTGTTTAGAAATGTGTTTAAATGTATTTTGTATTTATGTTTATACAAATAAAATAAAGTTTAAACTAAGTATGTTATAATTTCTAACACCTAAAAAACCTCTTTGCAAGTCACTTTCACGACAGCATAGAAACTACCCTTGCTGGGATAACTTGTTGTTTCACTGTAACCAGCGATGTGTTTAAACAGTTCTCTGGCTAAAATACAAGCAATATCTGCTTAAAGAATATTAATCATCATCACCCCTATGCCTCAGAGCTGATGACAGTACTTTTTGGACAACTGTTTTTGAGAAAAAGAAAAAAAAAATCAGCAACACATTCATTGTGGCCCCTCTTTATAACTGACATAATGAGGCACTTCCATAGATGCCACAATATTTGTGGTAAGAGCAAACTATATAGATGTTATCTTAAAATTACCATTACCTAACCCCACCCACACACCAATAAAATGTGACAGAAATAATTAACATTACCTAACCCCACCCAGGCACCAATAAAACATGACAGATATACTTAACATTACCTAACCCCACCCAGGCACCAATAAAACGAGACAGAAATAAAAGCTCCTAATAAAACCAAAACTGAGAGAAAAAACTTTCAGGTGAATAGATACACTTTCAGGGGAAGCAACTCTTGCATTTTCATTATAGCCTCCCTTCTCTATGTGGGACAACTCGTAGAAAGAAATTTGCTCTTTAGGAGAAATTCTTTCCTTAAAGAGCGGGGGTCTACTCTTATTAAAGAAAAGAATTTGCTCCCATAGGAGCAAATTCTTTCCTTTAAGAGTTGACCCCATTTTAGAAGGGCTACATCATCCAGTATCACAGAGGTTGTCTCCCATTGTATAAATGGCTGAAAAACATTAAAGTGCACCCATACACCATAAGAGCTCGTGATAAGCCAACTCAGTGAGGAAAAAAATATGAGAAAATTCCTTTATTTCCCAACAATGACTGTGTTTATGGAGAAATAACAAACAAGACCTGTCCTTGTACAGGATAGCTCACTTGACAGCGCTTGCCCATCACATATAAAAACAACTTTGTTGTGAAACTTAAAAGTGAGAGACCAACATCAGGGTGACAGAAACAGCTCCCTGTACTTTCGTATAGGCTGGCTAAAAATCTCATAAAGTTTTATACAACACAATGTGGCTTATCTTCGGCTCAAAGACAAATTCAAAATTCTAGAAATCTATAATTAAATATGATGTGAATATTCTAAGTATTGGGACACATTAAACGATTACTGCGACCATTCTTAAATGAGTCAAATAGCTGCTGGCAGAATAACAAACAGTGTGGATCCTTGGGAGCAGTCTGATCAGGATCTACACTGTTTGCTCATGTCCATCTATCCCAATATTAAGCATCGTTATGGCCACTACAAGGCCAAAGGTAATAGAAAATTAACCAAAAGAAAATTAACCAAAATCTGTGCATAACAACAAACAACTGTCAATCAAACCTGGAGGTGTTTTAGCCCCACCCACAGGTGGAGTTTTGTTTTCATAGTAACTCCCATCTACTCCTATGGGAACTGAAAATCAATCAGGTTTCCATGAAATACAACATACATATTCACAATTCAGCCCGAAATTTAACTTCATAATTGGTTGTTGCTAAGTGTGAACTGGATAACAGATATATGAAGGTTTACTGATTTAGAGCTCAAACACTTTTTAGTGCATTAACATCAGCCCAATCAAAAGGAAAATGTTACAATAACATACTACAAGGAAAAGAATTCAATTTTTATTTTTGAGAATGTTATTTCATATAGAGGAACTTACACGAGTGGTCAATTCATATGAAATGACCACGAGTGTAAGATTCTGTTTATCATATGACACTTTAAAATGGGATTTTAACTCCTTCAAACTTAACATGATTTTAATAAGAAAATGCATGGTTGACATGGACGATGTCAATGACGTTACGTGTACGCAACAATGTGTTATTACACATGTGGTCATATATGATTTTTATGACACAACGTTATCCACTGAATAACAGCAACGTCATATGATAAATCATGTTATATCATGTTTGTTTTTTTCCTAACTTCATTAAAGGGTATCCTATTAGCACCCCTTTACTTTCGCAAAGACACACTAAAAATGGGTTTGGCCACAGATGATACTGGTGGCTACAAATGCTCATCGAAGCTCCAGACAAGGGTGCGTTTTCATAATTATTTTAAGGTGTATGGGTACATTTCCATGTTTCTTTTCCACCATTCAAACCAAGGGAAACAACTTATTGTGTCTTCCTGTTGCTTCCCTGGATGAGCCATTACAAAATGGGGTATACTCTTTTAGGAAGCAAATTCTTTCCTTGACGAGCTGATCCCCACTGAAAGGGAGGCTAAAAAGAAAATGGTAAAGTTACCTCCCCTGAAAATGTCCCCATTCACCTTAAAACAACTTTTTCTTATTCCACAATGAAAGCAAATATTGTGACCTTTTATCAGAACCATCTTAATCAGGACAGTGTATAAAAGTGCCACAAAATTATTATATTTTTTTTATATTATTTCTTTTTTAAGAGAATTGACAGAAAGCATCTCTAGCATTTAAAGTGCTAAAAATGCACACGACAAAATTTATGTCTGCAAAATTTCAAAAATTGTTTCACTCAGGCTGTATCATATTGAGAATTCAAAAACTATAGGGCAAACAGGGTAGATCCAGATGAGGCAGCTCATTATGAGCTGCCTCATCTGGATCTACCCTGTCTGCAAATTAAATTATTTTTGCTTTTAGCACTTAAAGTGTTAATTATCATCAAAACCCACCATTATCTGCAGGAGCCCTGGTAGCTCAGTGGGTTAAGTGCTGATCTGCTGATCTAACAGTCCCGGGTTTGATTCCTGCTGGAGACCAAACTCCTTTCAACTGTAAACAGGGTTCAAAAGATGCACACAGCCTTTCATAATCATCCTCCAATCTTTCAAATATGATTTGATATATATTAGCATATATTTGTATTTTTCTTTTCTCTAATATTGCTACACAGCTGTTTATTTCCAGTCTTTCTACCTTTCCCCTCACTCCTACACAATTAGATTTATCTTTGTTTTTAATCTTGATCTCCTATCCCTTGAACTATCACCTTTCTGACAAGCTGTGCTGGGTTGGTTCTATATTGCCGGAAATACCTGTTCCTTATTTGTTGAGAGCATGAGTTCAGTTTATTTTTAACTTCTGTGAGAAAGTGTTGTAACAGGAAATATAGTAGCCTTATTTGTCATCATCAGTGGGTTGGGGTGTGGAAGCGTAGTTGCCATATTTGGGAGAGGTCGCATGTATGAAAGAGCATGTTGTGAGAGAGTGTGTACCATTCCATACCATTCAGAGTTTTTCAGTTAGTTAGTAAGATCTAAGAAGAATTAGTAACATCTACATCAAATAATATTTAGGCTTTTACCATCTTAAATTTTATTGAAAGAACATAAAATAAAATTGGAAACATTATTAGTGACTTTTTAATGAGTTAATTCCCCAGGTGTTAGTTGTGTATATTAACACCGTACAGGACTATTACAGATTGATGAAAAGACTGTAAAATTGCAAGTCACCCATCCATCCTATCATTATCTGGAGCCTGATTAGAGCAAAAAAATTTTTATCTTACTTTCATTTTCTTCCCCTTCCAATGCAGGGGTTGACGGTATCATTGATATCATGGTGTCTGGAATCTCCCCAGGGTGAAGGTCAAATGTGTGGTCCCCAGCCTGAAGGTCCCAGTTTATATCTATAGAGGTCACAGACGTGGCACCATGCACCGACTGCCGCTGGAATAGCGGAACTCTAGACCAGCCCACAGGTAACGGAGATCTCCCTGTAAAATATAACAAACTTTTGAAATTGCAAAGTGTGTGAGTAAACTCTGGTGCAATGCCTCACCAACATAGAATACAGATACATAGACTTCATGCATATATGTGCAGCCTGGTGGGGGCAAGCCCCACCTTGCTTTTGAAATTTACAAATACAGTTCTTTCTAGCAAAGTCCATGTACACAGAATGGTAAACATACATTCTAATGCACTTGCCAATCTAACGCGATGTCTGTTTGGCTAACATTGAATATTTGCTACAGTATATCCTGTAAACACATGATGTCATTATATAACACGGCTCCTCAATGGCTGATGTTTGGTTTTACGTTGCTGAAAGCATTTGCAATGAGTGCAAAGTAGTACACTTTGAAAGGTAAAACGTGAAAAGATGCATTAGAATGGGAAGAAATTTGAAATTGTCATTCATGGAGGTAAATCATTAATTTAATGGTCGAAAAAGCATTTTATGGCTCTGCTGGCGCGTTGCCTTATAACAAAGTTTCTGACCATAAAACCCACGATTTACCTGTTCAAATGGCAATTGTTAATACATGTTTCCCCTAAAGGTTTGCAAATGCAGTAAGGTGTGTGGATTAAACTCCTGGGAGTTTCAGTGGAAGCAACTCTGCCATTTTCATTTCATTTCAACAAAAGGGCATGTGCGCTCAGAGAACACTCAGATCAGCCTAGGCATTTGCCAGGTCTGGTCAGAGTCTTTGCTGTTGGCATGGTGGTAGCTTAGACCCTTAGTTACCCTGTCAGCCCAGAGCGAAGACTCTGATCAGACTGGGCAGATACCCAGGCTGATCTGAGTCTCTGCATGGCACACATCTTGTTTTTGCAGGTTTTGTCGTGTCCCGACACATTTTAAGTCATTATGGTTGAAATAATCACTTTCAAGTTTATAGGTACACCTCCATGTTTTTTTTTGTTGTTGTTTTTTCGGTCATTTTTACAAAGGGGAACAACTTCCATGACTTTCTATTTCTTTCCCTACCAAATGTAGCCCTATCAAAATGGGGTCTACTCCAAGGGAGCAAATTCTTTTCTTTAAGAGTTGACTCCCCATTCAAAATGGAGACAAAGTGACAATGGAAGAGTTGTTTCCCCTGATAATGTACCGATTTACCTTAAATGGTACTCTCACCTCTCTCAGGAAACTTATACTCTACATGGACTATAGCATAGGGATATGCCCCCATCTCTCTCGCCAGATCATATGGGCCCAGGTCAATGTCTTTGAACACAAACTTGTCCTCTGGGTAGACAATCTGAAATCAGACATCCACAGAGTTCCAGATAATGTGAGATTTTGAGGATAATTCTGAGATAATTTTTCTGATTTCTTGACGGAAACATACATTGTAACCCCTCATTTGAATCATCTCACCCAGACTGTTTTAATGAGGGGTCACAATGGATGTTTTCATTGAGAAATAAGAAAGTTATCTCAGAATTTTCCTCAAAACCCAACCTTATCTGGAGCTCTGAAACACCCATATTATAAGACTCAACCAAGATTTGGAAGAGTACATTGCAACAAACAGTAGAAGTTAATGGCTGACGCAAAGCAGAAGTGGTTAAAACTGACCGATGGATGAACAAACATTATACATTGAAAAATAAATGCTTGAACGTTATTCTTACATACCTATGTCAAAGGTTTCTGAGCAAAGTTTTTCCTTTGTAGTAAAAGAATTGGTGGAGTTCTCATCACATCTCCTAAAAGATGCCGAAGGACCTCTGACAGTATCTATGCAAATTTGCCTATTTTTAAACATGTTACTGCAGCTTCCTCCAGGAGCAAAAGTTGAAACATTTGGCATTGTCAAACGCAACAAAGTGGAATGTGACGCTGCTTTTATCTTTTACAATGCTGAAAATTTGTACTTATATTGTTTGCATACATAGGGATTAAATACCATTCTTATATTTTTACTATCCATTGGTAGAAGGATGAATATGAATTTTTAATTCCAGATGGACTCTTGGGACCCAAGAACGAGTTCTAGTCTGGCAGGGTTAGCGAACCATCAGAGTTTGAGCACATAAAGTTCTACTGTATATTTGTGAAAGTTACAAATGTGAAGTTTCAAAAAAACACTTTTACTCATATTTCTATTTTTACAATACTCACCTGATAGATAGTGTTGCCATAGCTATCCTGGGTTGTGGAGACAACACTGGCAAACTTCTTTGATGGATGTGACTGCAGTTTGACCTCTCCGAAGTAGGCTACCACATTCAGCTTGAGATTGTTGGCGTCAACATGAGCCAGCCAAGGTTCCTGTTATGGGAGTAAAGCAACAACCTCTACAGATTAGTTTCTGAATTTCTTCAAATTTTTTTTAGGCATTTGTTTCTACTTACCTAAAGTCACTTTAAAATTTCAGCCATTCTTTCTAAATAAACTTGTGCTTCTGTTCAATTTGTTTCAAAATACACAAGAAGTTGATAATAATTTTAGCTTTGCGGGAAATTTAAAGACAACAAAAATAGTTACCAGCAATATCTTATATATAACTGACAGTAAATGAGCCACACCACGTCATTTCCAACACAGTGGCTTGATGATAAGCAAAGGCTGTAATCAGACTGCACATTAGTGTTGTCATGTGCAGTCTGATCAGAGCCTTTGCTTGTCATATCAGCCATCTATGGAAGTTACCAAAGCCACAGAGCCAACAGTGAGGTCTCTGATTACCCAATATAATGAGACAGACGATCTGAATATTACATGACAAATTTGCCACATTGCTGAAAGTCACATGACTTGGCTCAAATGCATTTTGGACTCTACAGACTAATACACTATTCCTGATAATTCTGAGACACTTTTTCTCTCTCATATTTTTTCAATTATACATTGCATTGTCTCAGTAGAATTACTTATGCTTGAATGCCAAACACAAAAAATTCCATGTTTATTTGCTTATAAGATAGGGATTTTAGTTTGCACCCTAATATTTCTGAGATTGTTGTGGAGGAGTAAAATCAAAATAACATCGATTTGAGACAGTATATTGCAGAATATACAGTCGCAAATTTTTGACTATATCTCATCAGATGTTGCGTTACATTTGTAAGTGCATTAGAATTACCTTTTGCATGACTTCCGAAGGTATGACCATTTTCAGTTTGATATCTTTGATTCCTGAGGGACTAAGAATACCAGGGACATATGTTGTCGCTGGGTATCCTGAACTATGACTCATCCTGGAGGCTGGGGTCCTATATGGTGGAACAGAATGAACATTTTGAATAACAGAATGAACATTTTTTTTTTGCATTTGAGAATAACAATTCATTAAACTCTTATTTTGCTAATATGTTCATCATTTCCTACTCATTGTGCAAATCCTTTGTACAATTTACAGTGTTCTAGTTAGACACAACATAATGGTATCTACCCTATCTCAAATGTTTTTACATGCCACAGAATGCTATTTATCATATGACATCGCTGTTATTCAGTGGATAACATCGTGTCATAAAAATGGTATGACACATATAATAACCCTTTGGTGCATACACGTAATATCATTGACAACATCCATGTCAACAATGCGTTTTCTTAATATGATATGTTCGGTTTGAAGTGTTTTAAAATCTGATTTTAAAGGGTCGTATTATAAAGAGAATCTTACACAGATGGTTATTTCATATGAATTTTATGAAACTCGCCAAAGGCTTGTTTCATAAATTTCGTATGAAATGACCACTTGTGTAAAGATCCTCTATGTCTTGTCTGTCTGCGCATCGTCACAAAACATAAAACTCAATGAAAATTTACACCACTCACGACGCTGATGCCCTCACCGACACATCTTCTGCTAGTTCCAGGCCAGACAATTGATTTCTATTAATTTGGATAATCACTACATATCTTAAGGTGAATAGGTAAGCCTCTATCTTTTTCTACCATACTTATGAAGGAAAAACAACTTTTGTGACTTCCTGTTTGCCTCCCTGGGTGAAAAAGCCCTTCCAAATTGAGGTCTACTCTTAAAGGAAAGAATTTGCTCCTAGAGGAGCAAATTCTTTCCTTTAAGAGTTGACCCTCACTGATAAGAGAGGCAAACATGAAAATGGCAGAGCTGCTTCCCCTGATAGTGTATCCATCCACCTTAAATCATAAAAGGGAATTAACTGGTGAGCCTGATGTCCGATTGGTATAACATATAAGCATAAAACTGCAGTGATCTCATTGGTTGCCATGCAATGCCCAGCATGTACCATGTTGATAACAACAACAATGGCGGCACACACGTTCTCAATTAAATCAAACACAGTCTGAGCCAAAATCAACAAGAAAAGAAACAAATCACTTCAATTTTTTAAACCGAAACAAATTCATTGTTTGAAAGCTGTGAATAGAAAGACACCTACTATATTGGCTGCTGTTTCAACACAGAATAAGCTGGAAACCGACCTCATTCGAAACACCTCATTCTATTTTAAATTCACTAACCATCAGGATCGCCTCTGACCGGGTAGAATTCTGCCCAGTAAAGTTATACCTTACCAGCCTCTTAAGGGGGGGGGGGGGGGGGGGGGGGGTCTCCATAAGGGCCATTTTCTGGTTACAAATGGATTTTCACCAAACCTCACCAGTCATTACTTGTAAGTGTTGACTTTCGTATACTGAAATACTGATCTCATCGAAAGCGCATTTTGAGTGAAGCGCAGTGTCAAAGTGGGTGGGGTAATTCCACCCCATACCTTACCATGTATCATTTGTGTCAATTATCTCTATAAGTATTAATGGCTGATTTACCATTATGGTTTTAAATAATACAAGCATATATGCTTATCAGTTGGGTTATATAACTTACCGTTGTTTGCTTATTCAATACCAGTATATGAGCTTATGAGTGGTAACAGGAATTTTACATATTTTTGCTTCTCCAACTTTATGAAAAACCACAATTTTTCCTTATTTCTTCAGATATATAAAGGAAACTTTGTTATTATATTGATATGATATTGTACATTGCAGAATTATGAGAAAACTATCCTAGGCATATCAAAACCGGAATTATCTGCCCTTGTTTCAAGAAAATATAAGTTATTAAATTTGAAATGTAAGATTGAAATTCTACATTGGAAGGTATATTTCTGATGACTCTTTTGCTCATGTTTCTAATATTATACTGAGTGTTGAGCTTTCAAATCCATATGGTGCCCGTGATATTACACAAGAACTGTAACTGAGCATAAGAGCTCACCCTGTTATATGCCACTTAATTACATCACATTCAAGATATCATTTTTCGACCCAAAATTTGATTTATGGATTTTATGGATTTAGTTACTGATATATCGAATGTTATTGAATACCTTACTTTGCAATTTAAATATCCCTTACTTTATTTAAGAGTTACTACCCTTTGATTAGTATTTTCAGGCTATTTTTGTGTATACTTCCCTTGTGAATACCATAACTTGGTAACCGTTTTAAATATCTTGATAAAACTTTATAGTGGTCTGCATGATTACAAGACAATGCATTGCACATAAGAATGATTGCTCCCCCTTACTTAAATTTGGAGTAACTTCCCTTTGATTAGGTTTTATTCTATTACCATTCACTCCATAACTCCTTAACCCTTTGAAATATTGTATTGAAACGTTCTAGGAATATGTATATAATGAGTCAATGTACTGAGCAACACCCACAACTCTGGTTTACTGAATCCCTCAATTATATGCCCTTGCATAAATTTCCTGTTATTCTGTAACTCCTTAATCGTTCAAAATGTTTTAAAACAACTTAATGGTGTTGTGTAGATATTGGCAAGGGTTTATATTAGGACCAAGAATGGTAACTCTAGTTTACTAGGTTTAAAAATTATCTCCCTTGTTTGGCTTTGGCATTTCTCAACTTAACAGGTGTATTATTTGCCGCTTGCGAAGCTCTTGTTATGCCTTTGCTGAACTTCACAGATTCTCTTCTTTAAGGATGTTCTTGTATCATTTCTTCTGGCAACTTTATGAACATTTTTACACTAATGTTCTCCTTGGAATATTTTCTTTGGTAAACATATCTCCAATAGCGTCTGTGAATGTCTTCCATCTCTGCTTTTGTTCTGGTGACATGGCCAGCCCATCTTAGCTGAGCCAGTTTCAAAAGGGTATATATGCTAAATGCATCCCTGACTCTCTTCAGGACTTTCTTATCCTGTCTTGCCACTTGAGTTTCAGGAGTGTCCTCAGACAGTTTATGTGTAAGATTAGGATGATCACTGTCAGATATACAAAAAATATTGCGTGTGTTGGACAGGAGGGTCTAGTACACTGTCTCTGTCTTTAGTTTTTCAGTGAGACTTGTGAATTCTAAACTAAGGTATTCAACAACATTTAATATATCAGTAACTAAAATCCATAAATCAAACTTTGGGTCGGAAAATGACATCTTGAATGTTATGTAATTATGGCATAAACAAGGACGAGCTCTGCTGTACAGCTACAGTTCTTGTGTAACATCACGGGCGCTATATGGAATTGAAAGCTCAACACTCAGTATAATATTAGAAACATGAGCAAAAATGTCATCAATAATATACCTTCCAGTGTAGAATTTCGGTCTTACATTTTACAATTTAATTACTTTTATTTTCTTGAATCAAGGACAGATAACTCATGTTTTGATAAGCCTAGGATAGTTTTCTCATAAGTCTGCAATGCACACTGTAATATCAATATCACTACAAAGTTTCTTTTACATATCTGGACAAATAATGAAAAACTGAGGTTTTTCATAAAGATATAGAAGCAAAAATAAGTAAACTTCCTGTTACCACATATAAGCTCAAAACAGGATGAGCTCTGCTGTTCAGTTACAGTTCTTGTGTGATATCAAGGGCACTATATGGAATTTAAAGCTTAACAACCAGTATAATATTAGAAACATGAGCAAAAGAGTCATCAAAAATATACCTACCAGTGTGGAATTTCAATCTTTCATTTTAAATTTAATTACTTGTATTTTCTTGAATCAAGGGCAGATAATTCAGGTATTAATAAGCCTAGGACAGTTTTCTCATAATTCTGCAATGCACACTATCATGTCAATATAATTACAAAATTTCCTATATATATCTGGACAAATAAAGAAAAATTGTGGTTTTTCGTAAAGTTGGAGAAGCAAAATAAGTAAAATTCTTGTTACCATTTATAAGCTCATATATTGGTATTGAATAAGCAAACAATGGTAAGTTATATTACCCAGTTAATTAGGATATATGCCTGTATTATTTCAAATCAAAACGGTAAATCTGTCATTATTACTTTTTGAAATAATTGAAAAAAATGATACTTGGTAAGGTATGGGGCGGAATTACCCCACCCACTTTGGCACTGCGCTTCACTCAAAATGCGCTTTTGATGAGATCAGTATTTCAGTATATGATAGCCATCACTTACAAGTAGAAATTGGTGAGGTTTGGTGCAAATCCATCTGTAACCAGAAAATGGCCCTTATGGAGACCCTCCCCCTTTGAAATAGAATGATGTGTTTTGAATGAGGTCAGTATCCAACTTTTCCCTGCTTCTTCACTGATGCTTTCCAATTTTCCATACCTAGTTACTGATCAAAATGTTGATAATACTTGCTACTTCAACAGTGCTAAGTAAACACTTAAAATTATTCCCTGAGAACAATTTTTTGATTGATTGATTTATTGCTTTACGTCCACGGTAAACAGCTAAGGTCATGTCAGGACGGTCAATGAACCTAGCCACACTATTCCTGGGCAGGCTTAGACCTCCTATGCGGTTAACCAGTACTAAGTGCACATAAGTTCGCCAGTACATGTAACTGACAACTGCCCTTCTTGAATCAGCGGAAGGAGCAATTTTTTGTCTTTCAGAGTAGTCGTAACAAGAAAAGAAATAATTTCTGTGAATGGACTAACATTCCAGAATGTGTATTTTCCCCTCAAGAAGAATAATTATATTTCCCGAAGAGTGTTTCTCAAAGACTGCCATAGCCATTTCTTTTCTGACTATTCAAGTCATTTCCTAATTTTCCCGACCAATCCAAAAATTCCCCAATTTTTCCTGGATCTGCAGAAATTTATTTCCCAGATGATTTTCCCTGCCTGTAATCTAAATTTCTAAACTGACTGATCTACATCTTAACAAATTACTACATTTCTTCAGTTATGAGGCAGGTGTATTTCCCCTTCTAACCAATCCCAAAACTCTAGATCCATCTTACAAGACCAATCTAGATTTTTTAAAAAGTTTTGGAAGGAAAAAACCCATCTTATAGCAGAACAACGCAAGTCTGGTAAAGGCCTTTGGGGCCATTCAAAATAGTAAAAGGCCTAATCTGAGAACTAAAAAATATGGTAAGGTTCTTACAAGGGTCTTTGTCTATTGAGGTATGGAATTTCTGCTAGGTCATTTCCCCTCTCTAGGTGTATCCAGGCATGTTGTAGATCTACTGTGTACAGCTTACAAGCTTCGTTCAGAAACACCTGTAAAAATTATATGAGCCGCGACGCGAGAAAACCAACAATGTGGTTATTCGCCCAGCGCAGACTCAGGTCAGCATCGGCATCTGCCTAGTCTGCGCAGAGTCTTTCCTAAGCGCTTAAAGGGTGGCTAAGGGTCTCAGCTACCCTCATGCGGACAGCGAAGACTCTGATCAGACTGGGCAGATGCCCAGGCTGATCTGAGTCTGCGCTGGGCGCACAACCACATTGTTGGTTTTCTCGCGTCACGGCTCATATCGTATTTCGTATTTCTGTTAATGAATGCCCAATTCAAAAGTCCTAAAATTGGCATTTTGAAAACAAAAAATCTGCAATAACTGACAAACTGAGGTAGGCTAAGCCAATTTGGTGGAACTTTTGGCCATTTTTACAGAACCTCCATCCAGCTCTGCACATGCAACCCCACTCCCCCACCCTTTCTCCGTTTTTGTGACATTTCTACAAAGGCAGAAAATTAAGTGACCTCCTCTTTGCTTCCTTGAAAAAAACAACAACATCTGAACTGTGGTGTCTAGGAAATAAATGGTTCTTAGTGGATAAAATTCTTCCTTTAAAAGCTGAGCCCTATTGAGAAGGGAGGCAAAAAAGGAAGAGGTAGAATTGCTTCCCACGAAAGTGTGCCCATTTATCTAAATGTAAATTGGACAATTTTCTGGAAAATGTTAGCTAAGAAAAAACATGTGCACCCAACAGTTATCAAGTCCCAACTGAACAGTGAACTACTCTCCAGACTCAGTTACCAAAATTATTTGATTGGTCACTCAGCCAGGCATAACCACACCCTCACCCAATAGGATGACCACTGATAAGATTAGAGTGAAAACAAAACAACTGTAGAATCAAATGGACACCTGCACTCCAGACAGTTATATAAATGTTACATAAGACTGTTATTTGAAGCTGAATACACAACTGAAATAACAACAACTGAAACAGACTGATCAGGGTGCATGTAACACTTAGCATACATATAAAAAAAAGACACTCAAAAATTGATTCTACCCCAAGCAATTTTAATTAAACTGCACATGAAATTGAGAATTAACAAATTCTTGAGTATAAACTGTAAATAAAATTATTCCCATTGAATTCAGGACGGCAGATATTCTCAGAGTCACTGTATGTCATTACAATGGACCCCCTTCTTTAACCAGCATTCACTTCCAAAGATTTTGCTGCATAAACAAAATTTGCTGTTACAAAGGATTTTATTCTCCCTGGCTTATCAGTGAATACACTGTTCATTAAGACAGAATATCCTATATCCAAAGTCAAGGTTTATTCTTATGAGGGTTACAATATTATGTTTTCTATATAGAATTAACAGGAATTATCTTACAAAATACTGATCTTATCTGGGCCTCTATAACATTTATTTGGTAACTTTTTCATAAGCTTGCCGATAAAATATCAATATTTTGCATAGATTCCAGAAAATATTTTTTGTGGAAAAATGCAAAACCAAAACATATTGTGGCAACTATGCTTGAAGCATACCTCAACATATTGTATACTATATATATGTATGTATGTTACAATTTCTAAAAAGAATGAAATATGTTTAAACCAAGCATACCTCTTTCATCCCAAGGTAGTCCCTGGCCTCCATAAATCTGTGCCTCAGTAACTCTAGAATTGCTATACAGAAGTTCTCTATCACGGTACTCTGCCAAGACTGGAGAAAACACTGGTCCCATATATACATCACTGAGGGTATGTCTAGTATACTCACAAACCCCTGCAACAGGTATTTTTTATAGGTTTTACAACCCTTTCAAGAACATTACATGTATGTCAGGGCAACTGTTATGCAAAGTTCGGTGAAAACCGAAACTCACAGGGAAAACCCCATCTGACCTTCCACAAGTAGATTGTAGCAGAGCTCCAGATAAGAGGGGGTAATGAGGAAAATTCAAAGATAATTTTTCTCATTTCTCAACGAAAACATATGTTGTGACCCATCATTAGAACCACCTCTTTGAGACGGTTCTAATGAAGGGTCACAACATATGTTTTTGTGGAGAAATATGGATAATTATCCAAAAATTATCTCTGTTACCCCTTGTAGCTTTTTTACTTGTGTGCTAATTGAGGTTCGAACCCACATAGGTGAGAGATCTAATGTTTAAGAGTCGGTGCTCTTATCCACTAAGCCCGATGTCAAACATTTTTTAAAAAATCTTGCTGAAAAGCTTGAAGGCCAAAATTTGCAAAGGGTCATACTTCTGAAAACTTTAATATTTTCCTTCTTTTCGAAAATTGATTAAGTCATCAACTGTCATCCCTAACAGCAGACCAACTTTCACAACCCAAGCTCAAATACTTTTCGAGACATCCTAATGGCATCACAGGTATGCCCAAATTTACAAAGAGCCATGATTTTGGAAAAAATTGATATTTCCCCAAAAAAACTTAATCATCATCCTCTATCAGCTGGCCATGTTTCAATGTGCTAGCTTAAATATTTCTTGAAATATCCTGCTAATAACTAAATTTCCAAAGGGCCGTAATTTCTGCAGTATTAAATGGAATATCTTCAAAAGTTCATCAGATAATCTGCTCATCATTCCAATCAGCTGGTTTCCAAAAAAAAAAGCCTTAATTTTTATTTTTACCTCTCCTATCCACCTCCTTATAAATACTAGTGGGTCAGCCAATAACTGTGCAGAAATTTCCTGCTCTCTAGCTCCCCCTGGTGTCACATTCAGTAAAGCCTCAGCCTTGGCTTTCTCTTCATGCAGAAGTTGTACAAGGAAATCCTACAATGAGAATTCATCCTATATCATATTAATCCTAATAGACGCCCCTGCTCTAACAAACCTCTTTTCTGAAAACTATGTTATATTAACTTGCATGAATTCCTGTTTCCTTAGTTGGATGAGCAAAGCTCTTTGAAATGGGGTCAAATCTTAAAGGAAAGAATTTGCTCCTAGAGGAGCAAATTCTTTCCTTTAAGATTTGACCTCTACGGAGCAGTGAGGCAACAAAACAGTAGAGTTGCTTCCTCTAAAAGTAAACACATTCACCTAAATACTGTATATCAGAGGTATTTTGGTAATGGCTAATTTACTGATCTTTAAGCGCTAAATAATGCCCCATTCTTCATAAAATGCAACGCCCCCCTGGGCTTTTAATAAGATTAATATGATATATTCTAAGAACTGGAACAACTAAAATAACTAACACAATTGTCCTAAAATGAATCAGTTTGGTTTTACAGTGCAGATATGCATCCTGAAGATAAAAATATAAAAGATGGCAAACAATGTACACCCTGATCAGACAGGTCCTTTTGGAGCAGTCTGATCCTGTTCAGCAATGACTGCTCAGACCTATCTGTCCCAATGCTTAGAATTTTTATGGTACTTTCAAATAACTATTATAATTGTTATAAGAAAAGGTGGTGCACAGCAGAAGTGCACAGTGAAGACACAGATCCGGCAGTGCACCTGTGCAGTTTGATCCAAGTCTTCTGTGTAACCACCAACAATCAATGGACACACATGCCAAGTCTCATGTGAGATAAAAACTCACATGGAAGCCACATTTCATACAATTTTTATTTTTTAAGTTGTGTTTTTTTTTTTGTATGCATTTCCAAATTGTTTCGATTTTAAATTTCAATGAAAAATGATATATACAGTATTCCTCAAAATTATTGAGAATTGCATTTTGGCACACAGTTGCTAGCCATACATGTTCAACAATATTTTAAACACGTAGAATACAATAAAAGAACCTCTGTTTCAAGTTGGATATACAAAAATGACATAATGATGCATTTTCTTTCGTCAGTGGTAGGTAAGGATGGGCTAGGGTACACCCCTGTAAAAATTTGTCCCTTGATTCCGACTATATTTTTCTATACCACCTTTGCTAGAAATAGACTATCTCAGATGAAATAATTTATTTTCTCCATTGTGCATCACCATCTACATTAGTAATGTTGCCTTAAATATTTTGCATGATTTAAAGTTACTAATTCCAGTTTCTGAGTCAGGGACTGGCTGTTATATTTTAGGAAGAATATTGAAGGCATCAGAAACAGCAAAAAATCTGATCGGTTAGTGATCTGAACGGAATATTTTTAGCAAGGTATAGATAATCATGTCAAAACTCATATTCCTTATAGCACATTTACTAAGCCTTACAAAAAATATGGTTTTGTGCCGTTTCCGTCGAGATGTATAGAATAAGAAGGAATCAGAGCAACATACCCTCTGTCAAAATTGCAATTTTCCCCAATTTCGGGCCATTTTTCGAAATGAAGTCACATGTTTGAATGCCAGCAGCATCTGCAGCTGACAAGCTCACACAATATTCTGTTTTTAGTTCGCCAACACCTTATCTCTAGATGAGAAAAACATTCAAAAATCAACTGATTTATCATTATCTTTTCCACAAATATCGATTTTATTTAGTAAGGGTACATAATTTTCCAGTCGGATAAAAAATCTCTGGGTGGCACAATTCAAGGGGAGATAACATTTGTGACTCAAACATTTGAGTAATACTGGTACACTAAAAAGTTCACAGAGGGAAGTTGTTAACTAAGTAAACAAAGATATTAAGTATATACATGATCTGTCAACTACCAGTGCTTAATTTTCACTTTGCAAAAAATTCTCAATAATTTTGAGGAATACTATAATAGCTGCATAAGTTTTGCTCGTTCCTTGTTGATAGACACTAAATAGTCTAAAGATGATGTAGCTCTATTTCTTGGTTAAAGAAACGTACTGGTAATCCCATGCAAGTGAATTATTTCATTTCATCAAAATAAAACTGATCCATTACCTGTGAGAGAGTTTATTACACAACTTTTTATAAAACTTCATTGCTCATGTAGTAATTTCATGGAATGTGGTGTTTCACCTGTCTGCGCAATATCTCAAAACAGAGTTTGTCCAGAAAACTGTATTAAAGATTATGCTGCCAATGCCAACAGAAAAGTTATACATATAGGATCTAACATGAGTGGTCATTTCATATGAAATTTATGAAACGAGCCTTCGGCAAGTTTCATTAATTTCATTTGAAATGACCACCAGTGTATGCTTCTGTTTATCATATGACCCTTTAAAATGGGATTTTATTGCCTTCAAAATGAACATTATTTCAATAAGAAAGCATATTGTTGATATGGTCATTGTCAATGACATTACATGTATGTGCCAAAATGATATTAAATGAATGGTCATACGATTTTAATGACACATCGTTATCCACTGAATGACAGTGACGTCATGATAAATATACTTATGTCTCACTTCTGATGACACACGCAAGACCAAAACTCTTTTGCCAGCCCTCACTCATTTCTACTGTACTTTCAACACCAGTAGACTAATTCTCTTCATGAATAAACTCTCTAGCTTAGACAAGGTTTCTGCATGTCTCAATAAATTTCTATCCAATCTCAACATTAAAGTGAAATACCTTAGGATTAACCCTGACATGTATTTTACTGATCATCTTTAGGTGCTCGTACAGTTGTGGATCTGAATCACCGACCCTCGTCAAGACCTTGTCAGCTATCCCGAACACTGTTGGCCAGTTTGGGAAGTTGTGAGAGTTCAAGAGGTCAAGGTACATTGCCAGTTCTATCACATTTTCACCTGTAATTGAAAAGGAACCACAATTATTCAGTTTTAAGATTACTTTTTCATTAAAAAATCCCCCCAAAAATATATCTGTTTTTTTAAGTTTTTCCTTTTCAAAACACTCCACAAATCTAGATCTGTCTTGTAAGACAGATCTAGATTTTTTTGGAGTTATTTTAGCAGGGGAAAACCCTTTATTTAAGCAGAGTTACACAAGACGGGTTTACGTATTTGGAATCATTTAACAGGGAAAACCCTGTCTTATAACCAAGTAAATACGTTTAATTGCAATCCACAGTGTCCTCATTACCAAACCCATCTAAGCTGAGTTGTTCCCCTTTGTAAAGTAAAAATGGGGTGAAAATGAGCCGCGACACGACAAAACCAACAATGTGGTTGTGCGTCCAGCGAAGACTCAGATCAGCCTGGACATCCGCCTATTTTGATCAGACTCTTCGTTAAGTGCTCAAAGGTAGCTAAGAGTCTAAGCTACCTCCATGCGGACAGCGAAGACTCAGATCGGACTGGGCAGATGCCCAGACTGATCTGAGTCTGCGCTGGGCGCACAACCACATTGTTGGTTTTGTCGTGTCGCCGCTCAAATCCATACACCCTGAAATACAATATGAGCCATGATACAAGAAATCCAACAAAGAGGCATGTGTGCCACACAGAGACTCAGATCAGCATGGGAATCCTCCCAGTCTGATCAGAGTCTTCACTGTGAGCTTAAAGGGTAGCTAAAGGTCTTTTAATCAACCTGTCATCTACAGTAGAACTTCAATGGCTCAAACAGGCTAGGGACCATGAAAACTAGTTCTAGCCAAAGGTAGTTCCAGCCATCCAGGGCTACTTCCTATATAAACTGGCCTCTAGGGACCCTAGAAAGAGTCCTAGCCAGGCAGGATAAACCAGCCATCAGGGTTTGAGCCATTGAAGTTCATCTTCATCTACTCTGTTTGCAAATTTGACTATTTTCATATCTGGTACTCGTAAAAGGTCGCTACAACATCAGCAGTGTGAATCCCACCACTACTAGTTGTTACTGGAAACAGTCCAGACCCTACCTTTATCATCCTTTTTGGTTCCCTGCTGCTGTAAAGGAAAGGCAATCTGGAGTGGAAACAGCCAGTATATAAGGTAGGGCTCGTAACTTCTATCATACACATACAGGACATTCAGTGTTCGTATTGCCTCTTTCATGTGCTCTGGAGACTTGTAGGCAATCAGACTCGGTGTCTTGTTGTATGTCTAAAAAAGAAAAAAAAAGGTAAACTGATAAATTTTCAGGGGAAACAACTCTGCCATTTTCATTTTTTCCTCCCTTAATGGGTATCAACTCTTAAAAGAAAGAGTTTGCTCTCCTAGGAGCAAACTCTTTTCTTTAAGAGTAGATCCCGTTTAAGTAGGTCTTCGTCATCAAGGGAAGCAAACAGTAAATTATAGAAGTTGTTTCCTTTCCGCTTGTAAAAGATTTGAAGATTTTGGGGGGGGGGGGGGGGGGGCTTTTTTTAAAGCAAATAATTTGCCCTGTTAAGAGTAGCTCTACTGGGTAGGGGGTGGGAGAATATACCCAGATTACAGGATTATAGTGCTCTCTCTTGAAGATGTATCCATAAACCTTACTAGTTAAATTTTTACAACGGACTGTACCTATCATAATGTATTCTGACATCTGCTTGTTTATACCAAATGCTATGCAGTGTATTCTTGCACACCAGGGGGTGGCCGGGTGGCACAATGGTGCTGTATATAACTTCCAATGCTGGGGCATCCTTCTGATTTGGATAATTGTAGGGCAAGAACCTACAGTGCTTGCAGTAGGTGCGAGTGGGGGTTGTTTGAACAATTTTTCTCTAGTCTATCATTTCTCTCTTCTTTCTCCCTCTCTCTGGGAGACAGCCCGATATAAACTGAAATACTGTCCAAAAGGGCCGTTAAACCCAAAACAACCAACCAACCAACCATCTTGCACACAAGATATAGATATCAGCCAGTTTCATCTGTCCTGACAATTCTTATCTCACCCATGATGATGTCAGTTTTTGCCATGTTGAACATTAACATTATGAACGGAACATTGTTCTAAAGTAGCATTGGTTTTCAAAATTGAATAGAAACCTCTAAAATGCTGAAATTAATGTTCTATGTTTAAAATCAAACATTGATTGTATATATATATCCCCATGGTGTTGCAAAAGGTATGCAAGAAAAAGAGCATCAGCTTGCCCAGAGTATCTCAGGGCATCTGATTTGACTATTGCCCAGATAAGCATAAACAGTTTTATACTGTCACTCATAGACCCTTAAATATGACAGTTTGTCACGATAATGATTCTGATCATCTTTGTATCTTACCTCAATAACAGCATTTTCAATTAATCCATTAATGGGAGAACTTGTTGCTCTCTTGACTCGGAGTTCTTGAATCCCTCGCGCCACTGCCTTAGCAAACCTCTCCCGCATCACTTTTTCAACAACACTGAAGTATAGAATAACATGACTGAGAAAATAAGGACTTTTTTTGCCAGAGTTTACTGCTAATAACTGCTTATACATTCTCTCTCAAAAAAAAATTCTTTGACCATTAAATCTTAGTATAAACGTATGTTGACAACCACACAGGCACAAGATGATTAAGCAACATGCCATGAAAGCTACTTCAATCTCATTGTGCTGTTTTAATCCTTAAAGCAGTAAAAAACCAGAATAGTTGAGTTTGCAAACAACATAGAGCCAGATGAGGTGGCTCATAAAGAGCCACCTCATCAGGGTCCACACTGTTTGCTCTCTAGTCTTTGAATTCGCAATATCATATACAGTCGAACTTCGATGGCTCAAACTCGCCGGGACCTCCCAAAAAAGTTCGAGCGATCGGTAGTTCGAGCCATTGAAGACCAACTCAAAAGGTCCAGCTGTATGTACCATGCTTTTCTATCATAGCAAGGGTGACTTCCTGTTTATTGATCGGTCATAATTTAAGCCACTCGTTGACCCTTTTGCACTTTCTGGGAGATAAAATAAAACAACACTGAAAAATATCTTTACCGTATATTTTTATTTACAAGATGAAACGATCAACCAGGTAATAAACATGGACATTACGCACACTTGATACAGATACGATCTACATTTAGTCTGGTCGCGAGAAAAGTTCTCACTAGCTAAGACCCGAGCCAGCCTGCTCAGCTTATAAAACTGCTATGAAGCCATGAAAGGCCCGCATGCACTTTTACTAGCAAAGCAGCGATCAAAGAAGGTGTAGATCAGACTGCTCGGAAGTGCAGGCTGGTCCACTCATTCGGTGTTCGCAAATGACAAAATGTACTTTTTCTCGTCACTAGACTTTGTTCGATTAGCTTAATACTTTTCCTCAAGCGTCTTCTGTTCAAGTTTCCTTTTTATTCCCTGTTTTCCCGTTGCCAATCTGGGTATCCCCCCGTTACCGGGTTCTTCGCCAGATTGCTCGGCGGTGCCAGCAGAAATCTCCGATCTGGGTATCCCCCCATTGCCGGGTTCTTCACCAGATTGCTCGGAAGCTGAAGTACTCTCTGACATGACTGCAGGAGTGAATGTTGGGCCCTAATTTTGTTACGTATTTAAAGGCAAAGACGTAAATTTTGGCACATTTTACTCAATTTCGGTGTGAAATTGTAATTGAAGAAAAATGTTTAACCATCTTTAATTTTCATATGCCTCCTCATTAGCCCAGGGTGATTATACACGTTTAAATAGATAAGACCACGCTAAACAATCACTCGGCATTAATCGATTGACCAGTTGATCAAAGGGCGGCTTTAACTGACCTCGCGCCAATCAAGTATACCTGTGGTTTCGGCAGACGCTTTGTGTCTTATGACAATGATCAAATGTCTGAGTGACCGTTACTGAAATGGAAATTATTTACAAGGAAATTAGTGCGAGCCATCGGGGGGTTTTTACATAGAAAATGTTACCTAGGGACCGGGTATGGGGTTCCAGGGTTCGAGCCATCGTAGTTCGAGCCAAAGGTGGCAGGTTAAGTTAAAATGAATGGGAGTTCTGCCGGGACTGGAAGGGCAGTTCAACCGAAGCATGGCGTTAGAGCCTTCCGAGTTCGAGCCAGTGAAGTTCGACTGTAGCTGGAACTAATTCTTTGTTTGAAATTTTGCAGACCTAAATTTTTTTCAGGGCTGAATCTTTTTGAAGAATTGCCAGAACAGACTTGCCAATATTGTCAGGGTTTATGGGTTTGAGTGCCCACTGACATACCCTGTCGCAAATTGTGAAATGGGCAAAACAACTAAAGAACATGCCGAAATAAAGCAATTTACGTAAACAATAGGATTCCAGGAAATCAAGCCTTCATAAACAACGCTTTAGATACTATGACCCTTGTTATACTTACACTTCTTTCATTCTCTTCCTCTCGGCCTTAAACAAAACATCTGACCATAAGTATGACCTCAGACTGCCCGGTAACTGTCGACCATGTAGCCGCCCAGCAACATGATCAAACTTACGAGGATCTTTCTGAAGTATAGCCAGAACAGACTTGCCAATCTCGTCACTCTGTGGTCCCCAAAGTGGAGGAGGGTCACCCTCGGGTTTATGGACCATTTCTGTAGTGCAAATTGAAATTCTATATAGAGACATGTACGTGTCTGAAATCTGAGCTGCAACATTCAAAATGGTGCTTAATGCAAATGCATCCTAAAATTTTCCATTCCATGAACAGTGGAAAATACATGGAGGTCATGGCCAAATATGGCTCACAACAGTCAGTTGTCTTCTTCAGATGCTACTGTGTAGCAAGTTTGAAGACTCTTTCCCTTTTGGTTATTTAGAAACTGAGTTAATAACAATAGGTGAACCTGAATTTTCTAGGTTCAATGAACTGTGAAATAGGGGTTGTGGGCCAATATGGATCACTGCATTCAGCAGTTCTTCTCCTGATGCTATGCAGCAAGTTTGAAGGCTATCTCTAAATTGAATTAAACTGGACGGGTACACCTGAATTTTCAATGATCACTGAACCATGAAATATAGCTTAAGACTTTGAAATGGTATTCAAGAGGAAGTTCTGTTATCGTAATGACCTAAAATTTCGGACACCAGAAGTTCGGACAATTATTGCTTGAAAATTCATTGAAAGTGGATTTTTACACACATTAATGCATCCAAATGATGCTTACTGAATGGCAAATATTGTAGAACTTGATCAAACTGCTCCTTCAGGTGCAGTTTGATCTGGGTCTACAATGTTTGCTCAGACCTGTCTGTCCAAATATTTAGGGTCATTACAGTACCTTTGATCAGTCCAGTTGATGGTTTCTTCATTGATACGCCAGACTGAGCTGAACTTGCACCAGTGAACAAGGGCTGTCTTCTACTAGGGGCAGGGACCCGGTATTTCCGCAGGTACTTTTCTTCTAAATTCAACTGATGTTTCTTCTTTTTCTGCAAGAAGAGAAAAATTTGTAAGTTAAACTGGCATGCAGAGTTAAGTATGCAGAGATTTAGATAAGAGGGTTGGTTGGTTGGTTGATTTGATGCTTAACGTCCACGGTAAACAACTAAGGTAATGTCGGGACGGTCAGTTAACCTAACCACACTATTCCTGGGCAGGCTTAGACCTCCTAAGCAGTTAACCAGTACTAAGTGCACATACTTTCGCCAGTAACTGACAACTGCCCTTCTTGAATCAGCGGAAGGAGAAACGAAAGTATGTGGCCAGACCGAGATTCGAACCCAGGACCTCTGACTTACGAGTCAGGTGCTTTAGATAAGAGGGGTATTTGATGATAATTGAAGGATAATTTTCTTTATTTCTCATTGAAACCATATGTTGTGACCCCTCACCTGAACCGTCTCATCGAGACGGTTCAGATGAGGGGTCACAACATATGTTTTTATCCAGAATTAACAAAATTTATCCCTAATTATCACCAAATACTCCCTCTTATCTAGAGCTCTGAGTATGGCAATGAATCAGATGTTTACAGTATGTCATTGAGAATGAGATGAGAGTTACACATATGTGAAACTGGATAAAACCCACCTCTCCCTATCCACCGCCACCTGTAATTTAGAACTGACCCTTCCAAGGGTGTGACTTACTACTATTGTCATAGTGTGTCAGATTTCTATTAGGGGAGAGTCAGGTAACTTTGGACAGCGGGTAAATTCGGACAGTGACATTGTTTCCTTTATATGTCAGTTGTTTGGAACTAAAACAAAAATAACTGGCCAAACAGTGAAAAATCGTGATGAGACGGCTCATCTGGATTTTCACTGTTTGCAATGGTATGTCTGAATTTACCCCCATGTCCGAAGTTACCCGACTCTCCCCTAGTCTTTGACTTTTTGCAGATTATTTAGAGTAGCCTTGTGGCCATCTGCTGGGAAAAGCTGACCTCTTTGAACTTTTGATATCATATAGCTTGGGTGAAACATTTTTGAAATTTTGATGACGTAATTTTT
The DNA here is from genome assembly GCA_963989385.1 of Ctena decussata. Classification (NCBI taxonomy): domain Eukaryota; kingdom Metazoa; phylum Mollusca; class Bivalvia; order Lucinida; family Lucinidae; genus Ctena; species Ctena decussata. Next base: position 13,007,802 of record OZ022511.1, read on the forward strand.
TTCATCTGCTTTGTTTTTTTAAACATTAAGGGCTGAGTGTAAAAATTTTATGGCTTTTATCAATGTAGTAAAAACATTTACAAGAATCACAAATTCGTAACCTTGCCATTTTTTAATCTTTAAACACTGATTCACAAAAATACGCATTCATAAAAAGGATACAAATATCACTTACTGTGAGTTCTTGCTCTTGTCTGTAAAGTTCTCGATCTAAACCAGTTTTGAAAATGTTGAAAGTATGCTGTAGAAATGCTGCGTAGTCTGGCGCTGGGTTATCACTGAAAAAAAGAAAAAGTTTGCCACAATAAAAAAAGACATTCTTATGAAGAAGTTGGTATATCAAAGGACTAATTTAACTCTACCCATCCCAACAGCCCACAAAGTTGCAACAACAGTGAATAAATGTTGAGTCAACATCATGCTGTTGAATCAATATGGGTTCCATGATGTTTTAATGTTTGAACCTATGGGGATATTACTGAAGTATTGAAAAAGTAAAAGATATGCACACATCCAGGCTGGTCAGAGGAGGCTACCTTGGTTGCCTTCAATCTACAGACAAGCCCAATGAAACTCAAACCCAAAACTCTGTGTTCAGAAGTTGGCAGCAACAATCACTCCATCATGCAATGCACACATTTCTAGAAAATTTATGGATCAAGTGGAATTTGGTGAAAAGTGAATATGATATTTCATAGACCCTTTTTGTCCCTCAATGTAGTAAACAGGTACTATAGAAATGGGTACAACAGAAATGTCTGTTTGTCCATCCATCCACCCTTATCAGTAGGGGTCATTCTTGAAGAAGCAAATTCTTTCCTTTAAGAGTAGCCCCATTTCAAAGAGCTACCTTATCCAGAAACACAAACTGGAATTCATGCAATTTAATATAACATTTTTTTAGGAAAAGAGGCAGGAGGCCTATATTATAGCAGGAGCATTTATTACCGGGGTAGAAACTAATACAGTATATTGTTTGTGAGAGGATACCTTCCATACTGTGGCAACAGCAATGAAATGAAATTTTAAAGAAGGTTGGGGACAACGACCCAAGAAGCTGAAAAAGTTTGGCATCAGAAGCTTGAAATTTCAAAATTCCCTGACTTTTGGCTAAGAGGTCAAATGTCTCTAATCAGTCTCAAAATAGCCTGACTTTTCCCCAACCATGAAAAAATCTGATTTCAACAACCTTGCTGCAGTCCATTGGAAGCCTTAAAATATAAGAAACTTACGTAGGATTGGTTGTGGTCATGTGCTGATAGCCTGAGTCTTTGGCGGCTTTGTACATCTGACTGTTGAGATAGGCCTGGGCTTCCCGCATTATCTTGTTCTTTTCCTCCTTGCCCATTGACGGTGGCTCCTGCAATTTTAGATTGGTTCTTTTTTACATCAGTCTGCTCTGCAGACTATATTATTATAAGATTCAACCATGGGTTTGAGATGTTTGACTTATGTTGTGGCCTGTAGTGGATGATAATGACCAACACAATGCAGAGTTTGTTAACAGGCCACAACAAACGTTAAATAATGAAAACTAAATGGTAGAATGTTATTCTTACACATTCAAAACTGTTTTTCAATATGTTCAATTGTTTATTTCCTAAAGAATTCTTTTCTTTTCATCCAACCTTCTCCTGCAAAGCTAAAACAAGATTAAACATTGTGCATTTCACTGTCAATCAAGTGTCAAAGTGAAGAGTCTGACTGCATTCTGTGAAATTTAGAAAATTAATCAAATGGTTCTTTGCAATTTTACTCAGTAAAAAGACTAATTAGAGACGGGAGAAACAGGACCACAGGAAGAAATTTAGCAAGAAGATATGTAAATATACATTCCTGCATGAGCAGTTTTGGAGTAAGCAATACTTAATGTGCAAGAATATGCTGTTTTACTCATTTCACCAAAACCACTTCAGTGAAACATATCATCAGAATCATATCACTGATGCATTTTCAATGGATTCCAAACATATTCTTTGTAATCACAGAGCTCCAGATAAGAGGGAGTATTTGGTGATAATTAGGGATAATTTTTGTTAATTTTGCATAAAAGCATATGTTGTGACCCCTCATCTAAACCGTCTCATCGAGACGGTTCAGATGAGGGGTCACAACATATGGTTTCAATTGAGAAATAAAAACAATTATCCTTAATTATCATCAAATACTACCTTTTATCTAGAGCTCTGAATCATATTATGGTAAACGGGTACACTTTTAGGGGCAGCAACTCCTGCCTTTTCGTTTTTTCCTCCCTCCTCAATAGGGGCCAACTCTTAAAGAAAATAATTTGCTCCTGTAGGAGCAAATTCTTTCCTTTAAGAGCAGACCTCATTTTGGAAGGCTGCGTCATCCAGGGAAGCAAACTGAGTCACAGAAGTTGTTTCCCTTTGAAAAAATAATGGCAAAACATGGAGGTGTACCTATTCACTTAAAGACAGGGATGGGACTATATAAGGAGGATTAACATCCACAGTGTCATTCTGTCTCTTGATCTCATAGTGTCAACACCTCCAGTCAGCCAATAAAATCATCATAACTGTTAATTCTGGTCCACTGATTGGTTGACTAAATTTTCACACCTTTACCTATACAGGTAACATTGTTATATGCTGGGAACCAGACCCCCCGGCAGAGAAGTTCTGTCTTTAAAGCCTTACCAAAATCCATGGATTTCTTTTAGCATTTGGAAGGTATCTGTCATTGAAATCCTGCCCTAACAGCTGTAATAGAGCCTCCTTTCTCTCCTCTTTCTGAAACTGTTTCTCCACACGGTTTGCCAGCACCTGGGATATCCTTTCTTCCATCTACAAGGTCAGGATAAGAAATAAATACACATCAATATAATAGTAACTTGATCTGGCGTACTGTATCACATCAAGTTGATGGGCTCATACTATCCGATAGCCCGAGAGGGTGATCTGATGGTATGAGCTCATCTACGAGACGTGATACACACGCCGATCAAGTTACTATTATAATAATTTGTTTATTATACACCTTAGAGAACAGCCAACCATTCATACTTGTCAGGGCTAATGCATAACCCAGATTCGAACCTGTGCGGCAGAGGTATGTAGCTAGTCATGAGACAAAGGCTACCGCCTGAGCTATCGAGGCGCACCATTTTTGACATGTTTGTTGATGTTACTTCTCTAGTCCCGTTTCTCTGGTTCTTGTTTCTACGATACGCTTTAACAAATGATGCGCCTGAAGCTAGAACTCAGACATAGCCTCGTTTTAAGGGATAGTGATACGGATTCAGAAAACGTCAGTTTGATACGGCGTTCTGTATCAGATGGCCAGAAAACAGGCAGTTCAAAGGGAGTATCATTGATAGGTATATAATAATCATATTTATTTGGCTATAAAACTGAGTTTTCCCTCATTATAGAGTGAACCCAAATATCTTACACAGCCTTATGAAATTATACTGTAAGATAGGGATTTCCCCTCCAAAACAATCCAAAAATCTAGATCCAAATGGAATTGTTTTGGAAGGGGAAAACACTGTCTTTGCTTTAAAAAGAAAAACTGCTATGATGTGCCACATCTGGCTTCAGAATGAGTCAACCATTATAGTATGATCAATTTGTAACAGTTTGAGATGTTAGATTCAATGTAAACTGTCATGGATTTTCAAATTAGTTGTAAGTTGGATGGGTTTACACTTTCAGAGAGAGCGACTCAGCCATTTTCATATCTGCTGCTCTTCCGAACGAAAGCCAACTCTTTAAACAAAAGAATTTGCCCTCTGAGGTGCAAATTCTTTCTTTTAAGAGTAGACCCCATTAAGAAAGGGTTTTGTCATCCTGTAAAGTGAACAGAAAGTCAAGATTCTTGCTTACTGAAAGTGGTACAAAAAGCATTGATATGTACCCACACCTTTTTATTTAATGTAGAACAGATTTTATTTGTGGATGTTTCATTTTTGTCCTCAGAACTCCAGACAAGGGGAGTATATTGAGCCAGGACACTACTAAACCAATACAAGAGGGCCATGGTGGCCCTGAACTGCTCACCTGAGCATTAATCAGTTCACTGGCTCTGGTGAAGATTTACAAGAGTTTTTACCATACATGGGAATGGCGGCCACCTTGGTCATGTGACCAAGATCATTTGAAGAACTTTCAATCCTTTGACCCATGTGCATGCTCCATATGAAATTTGAGTTTAGTCTGCCCAGTGGTTTCAGAGATGTTTGAAAATGTTTATGGATGGATGACCAGGGTGTGTACTGGGCCCCAGAAAACGAGCGACATTAAGTCGCCTTCCACCTGAAGCAAAGCGACTTCAAAAGAAACAAGGCGAAGTGGCACGTTTGTAATTTTTTCATGTCCTATCGGAGTAAAAACGCGAAGCTGAAAGTACAAGTTATGACCTTGTCAGTAACTTTGTTCCCGACCAATTCGTAATAAATTTGCACATCAGCGCGGACTGATCGTTGTTCATTCATGTACGTTTAATGTGAGCACAGAAGACTCTGATAAGACTGTGTGGATTTGCAGGCTGGTCTTTGTCTGTTTTCTTTGCATACGCATCAAGTATCTTTCTTCCTGACACACCTGTACAAATCTGCACGTGCCACCGATCGATTACCTGTGTCTAGCGGTGTCTTTGAAGTTTGCTTACGATCAGTGTGTTGCGACACTGAATGTACCGATGAAGTCTCCGACAGCTTGCGCATCTGCAGAGACTGTTCGGAGTGTATGTCTTGGCTAGATATTTCTCAGCATCCATAGATATTGATGCGAAAAGACAAGGTTCTGATAGCGCGGATACGCAGGCTGATCCGAGTCTTGTTCCTCTATAATATAACTTCCGCCGATCCATAGCTTGTTTGTACGGAAAAACTTTGATCAGAAGTCACGATTTCGGTCGAATGTAGGACATTTCGGCCACGGACGTTTCGGCCACGGACATTTCGGCCTAAGACAGTTCGGCCATGGACATTTCATCCACGGACATTTCGGCCATGGACGTTTCGGCCAAATCTGAAAAAAATGGGGACATGAAAACATGCTACTGTAAACCTTTAAAATGACATATATGTTTTTTCTGCACACATGACACCAAATTATGTGACTGGGCTCAAAATAGCTCCAACCATGTCTCTTAAAGCCAAAAAATGGGTGCACCACAGATTCATCAGCCAAATGTTTGCTTATTAAGATATGATAGGAATCAAATGAATGATAAAGGCCACACTGGCGCGTGGATGGGGAAGGTAAATGTGCCAGATTATGCTCAAAATGACTTTAAAAGTGTTTAAGGGCTATAAACCTATCGAAACTCTTAAGCAAATATCATATGCGGCCCTAGTTAAAGTAGTTGAAATAGTTGTTCACCGCGTTTTTCACCTTTAGATGCTCACAATGACCTTAAAGATGTTGAAGGTCCATAAAACATCAAGACAACAACAACATCTCATTGGCATTTATTAAGACTTAGCTTTAAGTTACTCATATGTCTCCTTAATTTAATTATTAAAAGTTATTTTTGATAAAGGCCGAAATGTCCGCCCGTGACAATTTCTGTGGCCGAAATGTCCGTGGCCGAACTGTCCTAGGCCGAAACGTCCTAGGCCGAAATGGCCGTGGCCGAAATGTCCGAGCACCATTTCGGTCGTCGGTTCAATGCCGGTCTGAGTTTTCTCAAGTTAATTCTATACCAGCACCATACATAGCGCAGTCTTGTTCTGAGACATCTAGTTGTATATTGAAACAAAACCTGACCATTAGGACAAGACTGCGCAGGCTGGTTTGGACGTTTGCACACCCAAAAGGCCAAACGCGTGAAATAGATCTCACCACTTCGAAGGCTACTTTTAAAAGGTACTTAACGGCGTGTGCATACGACGCAGATTAGCATGCGCTATCGCAAAGTCTGATGAAAACTAACTCGATGAACAAACTAACTCGATGAACAATCTATTAAAGGAAGACTCTGATTAACTTTAGTTTCAGATGGCGTAAGGTCTTATTTTACCCGACACATAGAAAATAATTTTTAGTCACAGCGGACAGTCCCTGCATAGGAAGTCCGGGGAACTCATGACCCGTACCACATAAAATGTATCGTATGAAACAAGCGAAGAGTGCAGACTGATAAGCTTCTTCGAAAGTATTCGCTTTTCAAAGGGTAACGGTGACGCTCACATCACAAAGACCTTATTAGCGGTCAGGAAACACCAATAGCATTACAATATTGCGCAGGCTGATACGAGTCTTTGCTATCAGCGTATGTCTGGGTTAAGATACCTTCTCCCGTCTCTCGGTTCAATCTGACACTTTGAGTTGCACGTGTCAGAGGCGGCGTCCTTTGATCTGAAGCTGAAATCAACAAGTGGGATTAGACAACCGTGTGTGACCTATTAACGAGCAATGGTTACCGTCTTTAACCACTGCACTACCGGTTTTACGCTCGGTAATCGCGTTTGCATTGTTCTAAATGCGTAACTCGCACTGGTCGCCAATTTTTGCATGTTTTTTTTTATTTTTTATTTTTTTTTTTTGAGACATGAGATTGTTCATTTGCCGGTTCATCCCGTACACGATACTGAATATGTGACGACAACGTAGACTACTATTCGACGAGAATGAGTAAGTCTCGCGTAATGCATTTGCGAAAAGTGCAGCCCGGTGTCGGGGTTACAGTGTTCGCAGAACTTTCGAATTCATAAAATTCTATGAACATTCTATGAACAACAATGTAGAACATAACCTGATGCGCTGTCCTGCACTTGTCTACACGGCCAGCATTATCATTCTGAACTTCGAAGATTGCGACGATCATTATAACCTGCCTAAGTGAGTACTGTCTCTGCTCCTTATCGCTCTAGTTGAAAGATAAAAAAAATTATACCATAGCGTAAGAAATCATTGAAGACCATGATCAGAATGCGCTTTACACCTGCCGCCAAAGCAGATGGATAGATTAAGTCGGCAAAATGTAGCGGGATCAAAGCTCTTTCGCTCATCACTTAGTGGATTAACTGTACTACCGTTGGCTGCCGAGGTGTTAATTTTACCGACGATGTCGGCAACACCTATCGAGATCAAAGCTCAATCAGGGTCCGTGAGGGGATTAACGCTGATAAATGAAAGAAGGCTTTGTTAATTGGCGTTGAAATTTGATATACTGGCGCCAGTCATTTTGGCGAATTATTGATCTTACGACCCAGAAAAACAGGGCGACTCGAACTTCGCTTTTCGGGAAACCTAGGGCGAAGTTTTGAGCCCCAAGGCGAAGTTATCGCCCAACTTCGCCTGCAATGCACACCCTGGATGACAGAGGCAGCTAACAGAAATACTGTAAGGCTCAGGTGAGCTGAAAATGGCAGAGTCGCTTCTCCGAAAAGTTCTTGTTCATGTTGAGTTCCTTTGATGGATTTGAACTAGACTTAATTAGGCAAACACAGATGATAGAATGGTAGCATCATTATCTCACTGTGGTCAAACTAATGTATTCCAAGACATTTGTGGCTGGCATCATTGCAATGTTAGTTCTGATTCTTGCAGCATAACTTTATTTAGATTTGACCTAGTGACCTAGCTTTTGACCCGACATGACCCAGTTTCAAACTCGACCTAGATTTTATGGAGATAAACATTCTGACAAAGTTTCATGAAGATTGGATCAAAACTGTGCCCTCTAGGGTGTGCACAAAGTTTTTCTATGATTTGACCTAGTGACCTAGTTTTTGACCTGACATGACCCAGTTTCAAATTTGGCCTGTCTATTGTGAGGATAAACATTCTGACAAAGGTTCATGAAGATTGGATCAAAACTGTGCCCTCTAGAGTGTACACAAGGTCGTTCTTATATCTGACCTAGTAACGTAGTTTTTGACCCGACATGATCTACTTTCAAATTTGGCCTAAATATTGTGATGATAAACATTCTGTCAGTTTCAAAAAGATTGGATCAAAACTGTGTCCTCTAGAGCATACACAAGGTTTTTCTAAAATCTGACCTAGTTTTTGACCCGAAATAACTCAGTTTCAAACTTGGCCTAGATATTGTGTGGATAAACATTCTGACAAAATTTCATTAGGTTTGAATCAAAACTGTGACCTCTAGAGTTTACACAAGGTTTTCCTAATATTTGACCTAGTTTTTGACCCGACATGACCCAGTTTCAAACTTGGCCTGGATATTGTAAGAATAAACATTCTGACAAAGTTTCATTGAGATTGGATCAAAACTGTGCCCTCTGGAGCGTATACAAGGTCGTTCTTATATTTGACCTAGTGACCTAGTTTTTGACCCGACACGACCCATTTTCAAATATTACCTAGATTTTATACAGATAAACATTCTGACAGAGTTTCATGAAGATTGGATCAAAACTGTGCCCTCTAGGGTGTACACAATTTTTATTTCTAAGATTTGACCTAGTGACCTAGTTTTTGACCCGACCTGACTCAGTTTCATAGGGGGCTTAGATATATGGACAATAAACATTTTGACATAGTTTCATGAAGATTGGATCAAAACTATGCCTTCTAGGGCGTATGCAAGGTTTTTCTAAGATTTGACCAAGTGACCTACTTTTTGACACGCCATGACCCAGTTTCAATCTTGTCCTACATATTATAAGGATGAACATTCTGACATAGTTTCATGAACTTTGGATCAAAACTGTGCCTTCTAGAGCGTACACAAGGTTTTTCTAAGATTTGACCTAGTGACCTAGCTTTTGACCAGACATGACCCAGTTTCAAACTTGGCCTAGAGTTTATGGAGATAAACATTCTGACAAAGTTTCATAAAGATTGGATCATAGCTATGTCCTCTAGAGCGTACACAAGGTTTTTCTATGATTTGACCTAGTGACCTAGTTTTTGACCCGACGTGACCCAGTTTCGAACTTGTCCTAGATATTATGAAGATAAATATTCTGACAAAGTTTCATGAACTTTGGATGAAAACTGTGCTCTCTAGAGCGTACACAAGGTTTTTCTAAGATTTGACCTAGTGACCTAGTTTTTGACCCAACATGACCCAGTTTCTAACTTGGCCTAGATTTTATAAAGACTAACATTCTGACAAAGTTTCATAAAGATTGGATCAAAACTGTGCCCGCTAGAGTGTACACAAGCAAAAGTTGACGGACGTCCGTCCTGACGTCCGGACGTCCTGACACACGTACAACGGACGACGGACATCAGGGTATCCCAAAAGCTCACCCTGAGCACTTCGTGCTCAGGTGAGCTAAAAATGGCATGTGCACTACTCAAAGACTCAGATCAGCCTGGGTATACACTCAAAGACTCAGATCAGCCTGGGCATACACCCAAAGCCTCAGATCAGCCTGGGTATACACCCAAAGACTCAGATCAGCCTGGGCATACGCCCAAAGACTCACATCAGCCTGGGTATACACCCAAAGACTCAGATCAGCCTGGGCATATGCCCAGTCTGATCAGAGTCTATGCTGTAGGCAAAGAGGTACTAGCGTAGACACTAAGTTAGGTAGCTAAGACCCGAAGCTACTTTTTAAATGCAGAGTATAGACTCTGATCAGACTGGATGGATGCCCAAGCTGATGTGAGTCTATGCAGTAACCACTTTGTTCGTTTTGTTGTGTCCCGACTCATTTGATGATAATTTTGAGATGTTGTGTTGATCCTTCATGAAGTGTCTGTTGTGATTTCTTCATTAGAACTGCCTCAGCAAGACAGTTCTATTGAGAGGTCACAATGTATGTTTTCATGAAGAAATAAGGAAACTTATCCCAGAATTTTATACCAACTGCTCACTTTACTTGGTTTGCCTTTGTTAGCAAGACATCAAATTTTCAACTGCACTGAAGGCAAAAACACTGCCATTTTTTCAGCAAAATAAAAGAGCACGTTAGAAGTCCTGGTTGACCTATAAGAATATATTAGCTGTGACTAGACAAAACCAACAAAGTGGCATGTGCACCCAGTGGAGGCTCAGGTCAGCCTGGGCATCCGTCCAGCCTAATCAGAGTCTTTGCTGAGTGCTTAAAGGGTGCTTAAAGGGTAGCTAAGTGTCTAAGTTACCTCTATGCCAGCAGCAAAGACTCTGATCAGACTGGGTGGATGCCCAGGCTGATCCAAGTCTTCAATAAGGGCACATGCCACTTTGTGGGCTGGGTCGTGACATGGCTCATATGAGAAGCTATAGCTGGAATAATCTTCAAATCACCATAAACACAGATATTGTGGGTACTCATTCTTATTGACATGCAAACTATTTATATGGAGAAATATGGAAAATAATTCATAAATGTTCCTAGTTACTCCTCAATATCTGGAAAACTGGGCTAGACAAAGAGGGAATTACCGTAATGTTCTTAAGTATTGGGACACCTAAAATAATAAATTTTCCATTTGGGACAAATGGAAAATTAATTATTTTAGTTGTCCCAAAATTAAGGCACATTACACCTACCTGATGCCATGGAGCATTAGGCAGCAGAGTCTGCTGATACGCTGAATCCAACCACTGTGTCCGGAACGGTGACCTTTCTAACTCCTCTTTCTCTTTTATGCTTGCCATTAGAATTACCGGTAGACAGTATCTAACTCTTTACAACTATCGTGAATATTTACGAGTTAAAAATGTTTGTAATATTATGTGTTAGTCTAGTTCTGTCCGTTATCCATAATCATTAAATTCTTATATATGTAATTTGATTTACTGACTTCATTTATGTGAAAATTTAATGCTTAGATGTAAAAAGAATTCTTTTGGCACAATGACTTATATTCTGATAGTCTGATCTGATAAATGACTTATGCAATTAATATATCCTCTATAATAATGCTGTACATGTGTACAAATGGCATAAGATATTTGCTAAAATTATATGTATTTATACTTCTTTAAATAATTTTTGAAGCAGAAATGTACAAAATCTTGATATTCCATCAAAAACAGTGCCCGTCAGCTTCTTATATTATCACATTATCATCCTTATTATGCTAGAAAGACAACCGTAAGTATTTAACTTTATACAGGACAAACTTATATAATTATGTAAACTTCGACAATAAAATTACATGCAAATCAAAATTTCAAATGCGTATCACAGATACTAAAGAAATCAAAGGAAATCACTCTTTGATATTCTTCGAGACAAATAAAAAATAATAAACTCTCATATAGACAAAATCAACTTGCAAAAGTTACACCAATTTTACAATATAAAAAGAAAGAAATTTACATCCAAGTTTATATACACTATCTACAAATTATAAAAAAAATTTAGGTCATGTGCACATGTGACAACTAGATGGCAGCAGTAGAGTGGTCATGTGACCACCATTTGGAGATCAGGTGGGTCTTCTCCGTAGCAGTGTTTGGCTTTAGAGTCTCTGTAGGAGTTCTCATGTTGAACACTCTGAAATGGTGAAAAAAATCTTTTACCCTTAAACTGTTAAAGCACCAGAAAGCATATGACAAAATTTACATTTGCAAAATTGCAAAAAATGCTTCATCCAAACTATATCATATTAAGAATTAAAAGACTTGAGGGCAGTGTTGATCTGGATGAGGTGGCTCATTATGAGCCCCCTCATCTGGATCTACACTGTTTGCAAATTCAACTATTTATTTTTGTTTCTGGTGCCTTACGAGTTAAAAGTGTTTTGTCTACCATACAGAATTTCTAATCTAAGCAAAGAGCAAAAAAAAATATGGAGGTGTAGCCACACACCTTAATGTATTTGGTAATTCAAAGTTTATTTAGCAGTAAAGAGTTCCAGATAAGAGGGAGTATCTGATGATAATTGAGGAATAATTTTTCTAATTTCTCATTGATCCCATATGTTGTGACCCCTAAAAGGAACCGTCTGAGACTGATGTTTTTATGCAGAATTAACAAAAAATATGCCTAATTATCACCAAATACTCCCTCTTATCTAGAACTCTGCAGTAGACTTACTCTGGATGAAGTTCTACACTTTGCAAGACACAGTTCAAAATGATCACTGACAGATTCAAATAACTTGTCCACAGACTCTCTTGCTTGCTGTAACACTCGCTGAAGCAATGGTTGCTGGAAATATAAAAATAACATCAGAGTTTTAGATATGGAGAGAAGAGCTTAAAAATTTGAAATATTTCTTTATAACTATTGTTGTCTTAAGGAATGAATTTCATTTTTCTGCTGTTTATCGAAGTGTAAACTACATTGGGTCACATGCAATGTGAATGACCCCCGAAGGGGCTCATGTAAACTTTGCTGGTGACCCAATGTAGTTTACACTTTGATAAATCTCAGAAAAATTAATTTCATTGCTTATATTTCGTTCATTTCAATCAAAACCTCCATGAAAAACCATATATCAGTGCTAAAACTGAAACAGTAAAACATGAACACGCAGTTTTTCTGCTAGCAGCGGAACAGCGTGAATGACGTCATGGCGTCGCTGACGTCCAATCAGACTGTAGAGAGTCATTGTTTATTTTGACGTCACTGACTTCACGTGGCTCAATGTAATTATTGGAATGTAAACTACATTAGGTTCCAATGGTTTGCTATAGGGTTTTTCAGTAAATACACCAAGAATGTAAATATATTAAAACAAGAGATAATCAAAACCCTGTTTTGCATCTAAAAATGAAAAGAATATACATGTATTTTAATAAAATAAATAAAGAGAGCTACAATAAAGTTAAAACTTTTACAGTGCTCCAGATAAGAAGAAATAACCGATAATTCAAAGATAATGTTTCTTATTTCTCAATGAAAACATACGTTGTGACCCCTCATTAGAACTGTCTCAGCAAGACAGTTCTAATGAGGGGTCACAACGTATGTTTTCATGGAAAAATAAGGAAAATTATTGCTAAATTATCCCTGTTACTCCTTCTTATCTGGAGCTCTGCTTTTTACCTTTTCTGGATGAAGGCAACATGAGATACAGTGCTCATAAAGGACACAGCAGCTGTTGGATTTACAGCTTGAGCAATTATATCTTGAGGAGGACGCTGACTTAGTATCACAACAGTCTCTTTGATTTATATCATTTCTTGTACACACATAGCCTGAAATAGTGATTTATGAAAAGTGTCAAAAGTACTGTGATTTTAGAGTGTGCATAAGCAGAGGCATGGCTAGAAGAAATTAAATAATATGCAAAATATCATGTTTCATAATCCTAATGGTTTAGGCCCAAAGATAGTTCATATTTTCGAGTCTGTTGATAGTTGCTATTGAAATCTCGTCAAATTTACAAACTTTCAGCTGCAAATATGTAGGTGTGCATTGAAATTTTGTAAGTTTGACAAAATTTCAAAATTTCAATATGTGCCTGCGTATTTGCGTATAGGCAGCTATGCCTTGATCATCACAGTAATGATAGTGTAAATCTTAAGTCAGTCTTTAAACTGTATCATATCCATGTGGAGGTCAGAAAGAGTGTCAAGATACCATGATGATTTTAAAGATTGGTACAGTCAAGACTGGGCAAACAGTGCAGACTGAGATAAGACTAGTCCTGAAGGAGCAGTCTGATCAGGGTCTACACTGTTTGCCATTTCATCTCCATCTTTTGGATGCATTACTGCATTGTATCAATCTGTTCAATTTTTAAGAGAACTACAGTAATTATTTAAGGTGTCCCAATATTTAGAATTTTTACGGTAATGCATAGCGAGCACTCTTATGTTATGTACATCATCATTGTCAATAAGAAACAGTATCTGCATTGATGCTATTTTTGACAAACAATGCCTGTGTTAGTTCAACTCATCATTTTTTTTACCGCAAAACAAAGAACAAGAGGCCCAAATGGGCCTGATATCGCTCACCTGGCTATTGTGCAAGTACAGGACCATTCTGATACAAAATTGGTAAAATTCCACTCATTTCTCATTTTCACATTTTGCTACTTTTAGTAACAGAGGCCAACTTGCCTGGTCTTTATATATTTACTTTTGAAATACCTCAATGCAAGAATCATTTTGCCACAAATTTCATCAAAATCCATTCAGGGGTTACTGAGATACTGCCAGTCTCATGTTGTGTACTATTTTTAGTAATGGCAGATGGCGGCCATCTTGGATTGCTAAAATGTAAAAAATCTAAAAGCCTTCATGCAAGGACCATATATCAGTCATCCGGAGTCTGACACAAATTTGGTCCAATTCCATTGAGATTTTCTAATTTTCACATTTTTCTATTTTTAGTAACAGAGGCCAATATGACTGGTCTACAGTAAGATATTTTTGCAACAGCTCAATGCAAGAATCATTTTGACACAAATTTCGTCAAAATCAATTCAGCGGTTACTGAGATATTGTCATTTTCATGTTTTGTGCTATTTTTAGTAACGGCAGATGGCAGCCATCTTGGAATGCCTAAATGCAAAAAATCGAAAAAGCTTAATGAAAGGACCATTCTGACACAAAACAAGAGGCCCAAATGGGCCTGATATCGCTCACCTGGCTATTGTGCAACAGGACCATTCTGATACAAAATTGGTCCAATTCCACTGAGAATTTCTCATTTTCACATTTTGCTACTTTTAGTAACAGAGGCCAACTTGCCTGGTCTTTATATATTTACTTTTGAAACACCTCAATGCAAGAATCATTTTGCCACAAATTTCATCAAAATCCATTCAGGGGTTACTGAGATATTGCCAGTTTCATGTTGTGTACTATTTTTAGTAATGGCACATGGCGGCCATCTTGGATTGCTAAAATGTAAAAAATCGAAAAGCCTTCATGCAAGGACCATATATCAGTCATCCGGAGTCTGACACAAATTTGGTCCAATTCCATTGAGATTTTCTAATTTTCACATTTTTCTATTTTTAGTAACAGAGGCCAATATGACTGCTCTACAGTTAGATATTTTTGAAACATCTCAATGCAAGAATCATTTTGACACAAATTTCGTCAAAATCCATTCAGCGGTTACTGAGATGTTGTCATTTTCATGTTTTGTGCTATTTTTAGTAACGGCAGATGGCAGCCATCTTGGAATGCCAAATTGCAAAAAATCGAAAAAGCTTAATGACAGGACCATTCTGGCACAAAATTAACCCAATTCCATTGACATTTTCTAATTTTTCACATTTTTCTATTTTTAGTAACAGAGGCCAATATGACTGGTCTACAGTTAGATATTTTTGAAACATCTCAATGCAAGAATCATTTTGACACAAATTTCGTCAAAATCCATTCAGCGGTTACTGAAATATTGTCATTTTCATGTTTTGTGCTATTTTTAGTAACGGCAGATGGTGGCCATCTTGGAATGCCAAATTGCAATTAATCGAAACGACTTCATGCAAGGAACATTCTGACACAAAATTGGTCCAATTTCATTCAAGGGTTCTTGAGTAATTGTCATTTATATGGTTGTTCTATTTTTAGTAACACCAGATGGCGACCATCTTGGAATGCCAAATTGCAATTAATCGAAACGGCTTCATGCAAGGAACATTCTGACACAAAATTGGTCCAATTCCATTCAAGGGTTCTTGAGTAATTGTCATTTTTATGTTTGTGCTATTTTTAGTAATGGCCCCCATGGTGGCCATCTTGGATAGTCAACTGGCACAAAATTGAAATAATTCCATTCAAGAACCATTTCTGACCAAATCTGGTCGGAATTGGTTGCATTTTCTTTAGATATTGACATTTGAGCAAAATCGGCCTTGTAAACACTAAGTAGGTCACTGTGACCTAATTCCGCAATAGATTTTTTTTATTTTTACAATTTTCAATACCAAGGTCCCACTTATGTCCCATGCAAACTTTCAACCAAATATACCAAATGGTTCTGGAGAAGAAGTTGATTTTGTTGTTTTTGCTATTTTTAGTAACGGCAGCCATCTTGGATTCTTGACCTGACCCAATTTTACAATTTTGAAACCCTGCAGTCTGGTCATGCTCCATGTGAAATTTGAGATCCATGGGTTCAGTGGTTTTAGAGAAGAAGTTGTTTAAATAGGTCATTTTTTGACATTGGCATTTGAGCAAAATTACACACGTAAACAGAAAGTACCGTAATCGACCTTATTAGCGCCCTGTGCGCTTAACTTTTTCAAAATGGCGGCAAATACTTGTAGTAAACTTTCTTTCTTTTTAGCGCACATTTTAATAGGTTATTATATATTGAAAGGAACAAATTTAAAGGTAAAGCATCAGAGAAAAGCTGCTTATAGGCAGCTTTTCTCTGATGCTTAACCTTTAAATTCATAGAGAAGCTTTAGAAATAAAAAATGATATATTCTGTTGCATTTTCAGCTCTTGTAAACAAGCAAAAACAAAGGAATAAACCAGTAAAAAATATGTGCATTTATAGTCCTATGTCTCACAAATTGTCATGGTGTGCGCTTATAGGGGCATGTGCGCTAATTAGGTAGAATACGGTAGGTCACTGTGACAAAACTCCGCTACAGATTTTTTTCATTTTTACAATTTTGAATACCAAGGTTTCACTGATGTTCCATGCCAAAATTCAGACAAATATACCCAGTGGTTCTGGAGAAGAAGTTGATTTTGTTGTTTTTGCTATTTTTAGTAACGGCGGCCATCTTGGATTTTCAACCCGACCCAATTTTACAATTCTGAGACCCTGGAGTCAGGTCATGCTCCATGTGAAATTTGAGAACCATGGGACCAGTAGTTTTACAGAAGAAGATGTTTGAATATTTGTTTTAAGGTGTTGACGGACGACGCACGGACGCACGACGCACGCCGGACGCATTGGTATGACAATAGCTCACTATGGCCCTTCGGGCCAGGTGAGCTAATTAAACCAATTCCACTGAGATTTTCTAATTTTCACATTTTTCTATTTTTAGTAACAGAGGCCAATATGACTGGTCTACAGTTAGATATTTTTGAAACATCTCAATGCAAGAATCATTTTGACACAAATTTCGTCAAAATCCATTCAGCGGTTACTGAGATATTGTCATTTTCATGTTTTGTGCTATTTTTAGTAACGACAGATGGCGGCCATCTTGGAATGCCAAATTGCAATTAATCGAAACAACTTCATGCAAGGAACATTCTGACACAATATTGGTCCAATTCCATTCAAGGGTTCTTGAGTAATTGTCATTTTTATGGATGTTCTATTTTTAGTAACACCAGATGGCGGCCATCTTGGAATGCCAAATTGCAATTAATCTAAACGGCTTCATGCAAGGAACATTCTGACACAAAATTGGTCTAATTCCATTCAAGGGTTCTTGAGTAATTGTCATTTTTATGTTTGTGCTATTTTTAGTAACGGCCCCCATGGTGGCCATCTTGGATAGTCAACTGGCACAAAATTGAAATAATTCCATTCAAGAACCATTTCTGACCAAATCTGGTCAGAATTGGTTGCATTTTCTTTAGATATTGACATTTGAGCAAAATCGGCCTTGTAACGCTAAGTAGGTCACTGTGACCTAATTCCGCTATAGATTTTTTTTATTTTTATAATTTTCAATACCAAGGACCCACTTATTTTCCATGCAAATTTTCAACCAAATATACCAAATGGTTCTGGAGAAGAAGTTGATTTTGTTGTTTTTGCTATTTTTAGCAACGGCAGCCATCTTGGATTCTTGACCTGACCCAATTTTACAATTTTGAAACCCTGCAGTCTGGTCATGCTCCATGTGAAATTTGAGATCCATGGGTTCAGTGGTTTTAGAGAAGAAGTTGTTTGAAGTTGTTTAAATAGGTCATTTTTTGACATTGGCATTTGGGCAAAATTACACACGTAAACAGAAAGTAGGTCACTGTGACAAAACTCCGCTACAGATTTTTTTCATTTTTACAGTTTTGAATACCAAGGTTTCACTGATGTTCCATGCCAAAATTCAGACAAATATACCCAGTGGTTCTGGAGAAGAAGTTTATTTTGTTGTTTTTGCTATTTTTAGTAACGGCGGCCATCTTGGATTTTCAACCTGACCCAATTTTACATTTCTGAGACCCTGGAGTCAGGTCATGCTCCATGTGAAATTTGAGAACCATGGGACCAGTAGTTTTACAGAAGAAGATGTTTGAATATTTGTTTTTAGGTGTTGACGGACGACGCACGGATGCACAGACGCACGACGCACGCATTGGTATGACAATAGCTCACTATGGCCCTTCGGGCCAGGTGAGCTAAAAATGAGTCGCGACATGACAAAACCAACAAAGTGTCATGTATGCCCAGTGAAGACTCAGATCAGCCTAGGCAACAACCCTGTCTGATCAGCTTAAAGGGTAGATAAGGGTCCAAGCTACCTCTATGCCAACAGCAAAGACTCTGATCACACCGGGCGGATGCCCAGGCTGATCTGAGTCTTCGCGGTGTGCACATTCCACTTTGTTGGTTTTGTCATGGCTCAAATGTTGTTGTTGCTTGTGCAGATTATGTTAGAATAGAGAAAATCAGTTGGTTTAAGAATTCATTTCTCATATTGTGGAATAAAATTTCACCGACTGACTGACCCTTCTCTTTTTGATATGGTAGGGTAAGGGCCTAAGGGGAAACAGAACTATTTCTGATGTAGGCCAAGTTTGCTAAATATTTACCTCTCTCATCAACTATAAGCAGCTTGCCTTGGACGGAATTTCTGCAAGAGAAGGATTTAGTAGAGTTGGGCTCTACATCTGGTAGTTTAGGCTGCCACTGGAATGGTTGTCTTAATACACTGTGATGGACTTGATAAACATCTGCTACCACTTCTTTATCCTGAAATATACAGAATATAGAGGATCTCACACGAGTGGTCATTAGTGGTTATTAGTTATTAGGGTCAAGTCAGGTAAATTCGGACAGCAGGTAAATTCGGACACCATTGCAAACAGTGAAAATCCAGATGAGACGGCTCATAACGAGCCGTCTCATCAGGATTTGCACTGTTTGCCCAGTTATTTTTGTTTTAATTCCAAACAACTGACATATAACGGAAACAATGTAATTGTCCGAAATTACCTGTTGTCCGAATTTAGATGACTTGACCCTATCCTATTATGCTTAAATATTGGGTATATATTTCAAGGGTACTATCCATTATAGCATTTCAGATGAAATTTTTCTCCCACTGAACAGATTTCAGTGAGATTTTTGGCAAAAAATAGAGCAAATCTCGGTACCTATAAAATTAGAAAAGGAATGCAACACAACAAAAAGAAACAAAATGCAACGAATGCAACAAAACAGAACGTAATGCAACAGAACTAATTGGAATAGAAAATCAAATGAATCGAAATAAATCATTAGTCAGAGCAACAAGGACGACTGAAGAACATAGATTGTTGTGGAGTCATCTGTCTGTGGTGCCCCAACAACCCTTACAAGGTTATGGAATACACTAGAATAATCATTAGACTAGATTAGATGTTGGTCTGTTGTTGGATTAAAACAAGAGGGTGGGGAGCATTGGGGGTGGGGTAGGGGGCTCGAACCACATTTTAACCTCAATAAATATTGTTTTAAGAAAAAGTTGGGTTGAAGAAAAGATGAATTCCAAAACGTCTCACTCTGCCCTTTGGGTTTACCTTATAAGTTTCATTTGGTGGTGCCGGGCCGGGTAGCGCAATCGGTAGGGCACCTGACTCGTAAGTCAGAGGTCCTGGGTTCGAATCCCGGTCTAGCCACATACTTTCGTTTCTCCTTCCGCTGATTTAAGAAGGGCAGTTGTCGGTTACTGGCGAAAGTATGTGCACTTAGTACTGGTTAACCGCTTAGGAGGTCTAAGCCTGCCCAGGAATAGTGTGGTTAGGTTAACTGACCGTCCCGACATGACCTTAGTTGTTTACCGTGGACGTTAAGCATAAAATCAACCAACCAACCAATTCATTTGGTGGTTTGCAAGAGGACATGGGATTTGGGTATGGGTATGGGCAATGGGTTTCTGAACATGACAACGATGAAGGCAACAGAAATATAACTTGTGTTTCTTGGAGTCGGGGAACATTTTCTAAAATCGTTATTGTTAGGGGAAAGCGTAGGCAGAATGAGCAGCTGTGTACCAGACCAACATTGTACAATACAATTAATTTTCATGATTATGGTGCTTGCAGACCTGAAATAGTGTGGAAAAAGCATATGACTGGTCACGGCAAAAAACTAAAATTGAACATTATTTATCTCGTTCCTTTTTCTTTCATTTTTTTTGGCCGATGATGTTAAGTACTGAAGTCTTCCTCACTTCTTCTTCAGATTTTCCTCACTCGCAGACATTTTTCTTGTTTACAAAATGATTCTGTTACGCGTCTACCCTCGCGCAGAAAATTTGGGTCAGCAAAGTTCATATGAATAAAAGTCATACGGAGTTCAGGGAAGTTGGAATTACATTCGGGATGTGACTAAATATAAAATTCGTATAAATAACTATAAAACTCTTATAAAACAAGTTTTATATGAGTAGTTCAGTTTTATTTTATTCATTTCATAGAATAACTTGCTTTTAGCAAAACGATTTATTGAAGTGAAAATAAATACAAAATAGCACAAAAGTTACAGGTTTTATAACTTCAAATAAACAAAAAGCAACTATAGTATTAGAATCTGTCCACCCCCTAAAAATGTCTTTTTGCGATCTCCCAGGTGTCTTAAAGAGGATTAATTAAAAAACATTAAAAAAGATGGGCTTGGGTTCATTAACATCTAATCAAGTTTTAACTTTAATGAGTAGTCTAGCGCTAGTGTATCTCATAACCATGTACGGTTGTTAGGGCACCCACTGACAGATGACTCCACAACAGTCTATGGTCTTCAGTTGCCCTTGTTGCTCTGACAAAGTCACAACAGGAAACTAATGTAGTACTTTATTAATGATGGAAATTGTACTGAAAGTTTCCTGACTACTTGGTGATGGTTGGGGGTAACTGTTGATGCAAGAGTATAAAGGGATTTTAAATTCAGAAAAAATGATCATCAGTTGTCCTCACTATCAATAGTGAAAGGTGAGATTGGCTGTTGAGCAAACATTTCTAGAGAGGAGATATGCATATTTGATTTTCCTTAAAAACACTCATTTTTCTGCATGGACTTGAGTGATACTGAAATCAGACAGTTTATAGATTAACAATTATGGTTTGGTATTGTTTAAGGTACCATGACTGTGTAGATCATATATTTCAACATGTCTAGTTGATGAATAGGAAGAATTTCACTACAAAATCTGATTTAAAAAAAAAAATGCTCATTATACTCCATGGACTTGAGCTAGTTGAAAATCGTACAGGATACTCTGAGTAAATGCAAAGAAGGATCATAATAGGGCAGTAAGCTGGCCTTGTTTTTTTACAGAACTCAATGTGGCTTCGGAGTCATTAATCCAGTTTCTCAACAGTGTGTTTTATGTGTCTTAAATTTAAGATGTGAAAAGAACATTCGGCGCACCACCTACTACAAGAGTACAAGTGTGTTAAATCTACCTAAAGAAGAATACCTAGAGAAACATACCGAGAGATCACTACGGTCAATTGGGGCTTAGTAACAACCAACCAATTCAAATGTAGGTTGTGTTGATATACTTCATATTTATTTTGCTTCACTTCGTTGCGTTCCATCTCAATGCATTCCATTTCATTCCCATTTCTAGTTTTACAATTACCCGAGCAAATCTCTCACAATCTTGCCCGAAAATGATCCCTGGATCAATTGCAATCCCATATTAACAAATGGTACGAGTGCCATTTAATACTCTTATTGCAAGGCAAATTTGTTTGACATTAGAATGATAAAAACAAGACCTGCACAACAAAAACAGTACTAGAAGTGTGAAACACGAATTTATGTACATGTCGAACATGCAACATATAAAATGTTCAGACGTCTGAAAAATGTTGAAATCGCATGGCTAGGCCACTTAAATGCCAACAAACTTTTGCAGAAATATTAGTTTCTACCTTCTGCAGGTTTCTATACACAAAATAAAGTGGGATGCACAAGAAAAACACAGCTAAAATCCAGCGCCTTCGGATTGTCCGAGAGCTGAACATTGGTATTGCCAATCACTGAAATGTAGTGGCAAGTACGTATTCAAATAACACGGCAAAAACTAAAACCTTACTGTAACTTACTGTAACTTACTGTAACCTTTACACCAATCAAGCATCATCTGCTTCTGTAGGTGATTCTCGATACATCGATTGTCTGTGTCCGCTGTTATGCGCAATGTAGCAGGTGGCGTTGAATTTCGATGGGTGACTATGCCAGTGGTTATTAAGGCGGCTCTTGAATGAGTTCAGAGAGGGTGCCCTAACTACAGTTTCTGGTAGAGAATTCCATGTGTCAATCACTCTAATGCTGAAACTATGACGCCTAACGTTTAACCGAGCTCTGGGTTTAAACAATTTGAGAGAATGGCCCCTGGTCGCTCCATGTGGTGCAAATGTAAATAACTTATTTATATCGACTTTATCAATTTGATTCATTATTTTATACACTTGTACCATGTCGGCTCTTTCTCGCCGATATTCCAGCGTAGGTAAACCAAGATGCTTCAGTCTCTCTTCATAAGACATGTGGCTGATACTTTTCACTAGTCGCGTAGCCCTTCGCTGAACATTTTCAATGGTTATTTTATCCTTTTTGTATAAAGGTGACCAAATTTGAGTAGCATATTCTAAATGAGGGCGTACCATAGTTTTGTATAAATTTAGAAACATTTCTTTGTCAAGGTAAGTAAAGGTCCTAAAAATTATTCCAACATTTCTGTTTGCTATATTTACTTTTGATGTTACATGTTCTCTGAATTTTAAATCTCCATCTATTATCACTCCCAAGTCTTTCTCATATTCTACTTTTTCAATTTCAACAGGTTCTGGATCTCCATTCATTTTGTATGCTGTTATAATGTCACGTTTTCCGACATGCAAATGGTGACACTTTGTTTTGTTGAAAAACATTTTCCATGTTTCAGCCCAATTTTCTGCTGTTGTTATGTTTTCTTGTAAACTGATTCTCTTGTCTTCTGTTTTAACCCCACTAAAAAGTTTCCCATCGTCAGCAAAAAGCTTCATACACACACTGATTGCGTCAGGGAGGTCATTGATAAAGATCAAAAACAAAATTGGTCCAAGGACACTCCCCTGTGGTATTCCACTTGATATGTTTCTCCACACTGACTTTGAGCCGTTGATTGTAACTCTCTGTTTTCTATCAGACAAAAACTCCTTAACCCAGTCAAATATTTTCCCAGTTATTCCATAATTGTACAATTTCTTCAGAAGTCTACCATGGGGAACTTTATCAAACGCTTTACAGAAGTCTAAGTAGATAACATCAATATCTTCACCATTGTCTAATGACTCTGTTAACTCTTCCATAAACTCAAGCAGCTGTGTAACACATGATCTTCCGGCAACAAACCCGTGTTGTGCTGGTGAAAACAGCTCATTAGTGGTCATATGATCGACAATTGCGTCTCTTATAATTCTTTCTAGTAATTTCCCTGGAACTGATGTCAAACTTATGGGCCTATAATTTTCAGCACTTTTCTTATTTCCTTTCTTAAAAATGGGTGTTACATTGGCTTCTTTCCACACTTCTGGTAATATGCTCTCATCAACTGATTTTTGGAATATGATTTTCAAAGGTTTTTTGATAGCTGACTGAGATTCTTTTAAAAATTTAGGATGGATATTATCTGGCCCCTGAGATTTTGACTGTTTTAACTTGTTAACTGCTTTTTCAATTTGTTCTTCCGTTATAGAGATATTGTCTAATTCATGTTCGTATTGGCGTTTATCAAAGTCTGGTAAAGGTCCGTCTCCCTCTATCTCAAACACACTGGCAAAAAAGTCATTAAGAATGTCAGCAGTCTCCTGGTCAGTCTTAGACAGTTCACCTGATGAGTTTGTTAGATTAGAAACTGCTGATTTAGTCTTCGTCTTTGACCTAACATAACTCCAGAAGAGTTTATTATCTGTTTTTATTTTTGCAGTGAGATCTTTCTCATACATATATTTGGCCTTTCTGAGCTCTGATGTAACTTTATTTCTGGAAATTTTGTAATTATTGTAATTTTCCTGTGACATACAATACTTATATTTCAACCATTTTCTGTTTTTATTTCTTATAGCATCAAGACAGCTTCTGTTCACATATGGGTTGTTCTTGCATCCTTCACCCCTTACCTTGCTCACCGGTATGAATTTTTCTATTAATTGGATAACTATTTCAGCAAAGTAAGACCATGAATGAGTCAAATCCAATCCTTGTAATTCTTTGTTCCAATCTAGTTGCTGGAGGGCTGTGATGATGGACTGGTAGTCACCTTTGAAGAAGTTGAATTTCTTAAACATACATGTTTTCTTGTGCTCTGTATAGCAGTTAAAAGCAAATAAAAGTCCTAAGTGATCACTCTTACCCAGACCAGGATTATATTCTATGCTGCCTCCGTTCAACAAGATGCTTAAAAAATAAATGAAATTTCTTATTTTCCATTTACATAGATATTTTTTCATATCTTATGACTTCTTTTTTGAAGATGACTAAGAAAATATTTGATACGAAATTTTCTGCTGAATGACAACAAAAAGTTGGATTTTCCAAAACTACAGAACAGCACAATTTGTCAACTTGTCAGCTGATCAGGACGTGGAATGGCATAATAGTTGACAACTTATGGTATTGGTTGGAGAATATTGATAACATGTAACTAAGAAATAATTAACGAACTCTTCATTTAGGGGTTGAGTCTAAATGCCAGAGGAATCTGGGATTGGCCTCTTTCCCTTTCTGCCAGGGGGTTTTGGCCTGGTTCGTTTATGCCCTATTTCAGGGGCAGGTAAGGGAATGGCCTTACAACTGAAGCTGTCTCTTCGGAGACAGTTGATGGGTTTATAAAGGCCAAAATATAATACCCTAAGGTAGAGCAGGGGTTAGGCATGGAATGCCTGCCCCTGAGGTCTTCTTGTAAATAGTTTTAATCTGCTGGTGGCTTTGTCACAAATTCATTTTTTTTTATTTTTTATTTTACTTTTGTGATAACTTATGTGCCACACCACAAACCTACCATCATGGTCATAGTTGACTGAGAGCAGTATCGGTAGAAAGAAAAGAAAGAAAGGTTGTTTTGGTCTAATTTGTTTGGGTCATTTCGTCCCGATTTTAAAGAAGGGTCGTTTAATCAAGGTCTGATCAACAGTATTGGCAGTTTTCATTTCCTTTTGTTTCATAGCCTTCTGTTGGCCGTATCTCAAGGTAGCATCAGTCTTGGTATGGTCATCTACGTATAAACTCGCGGAGTTTTCAGTGCAGTGTGAAGTTCAGTTTACCGGTATTTATTACTATTTTAAAATCTTTTTGTTGAGTCTAGGTAAGTGTCAAAAATGTCTAGGATGAATTTTAATTCTATTTTTTTTTCTCTTCCAGGAAAAGCTCAACATCAAACTTACATATATACCAAATCTCAGGAACAACTCTTGTTTAAGTTTTTCTCTAGCTACCTCATAAAGATGGCATTCCAGGGCAAAATGTTCCACATTCTCAACACCTCCGCACTCGCAGTATGGATCATTGACCAGCCCAACCTTATGTTGATATTCTGTGAGCTGACTGTACATAACCAGACTGCAGCTGTAATGTGGCTCTCTGATTTTTCAAGGCAGAAAAGCTTGTTTTCTTAAGTTGAACTGAAGGTTTAAACTAAAAAAGATCCCTGCCTTTGTTAGATAATTCCCATCATCTTTGCCACTTTGTTGTTACTGCCTCTTTAGCTGCCTGTATGATATCAGCATGGTTTTTTTTATCTGTTTTTATCTGCAGACATATCCTCTGCCTCCCTGGCAGCCCTCCTGGTAAGCCTGTCTTCCACTTCATTTCCAGTGATGTTAACATGGCCTGGACTTCACTCAATTTTGACTTCAGTATCATACTGCTGTTGATCTTTCATCACTTGTTGAATGTCTGTACTATCTTTTTTTTTGTGAGTTTTATTTTCCCAACCAAAATGAGGTATCCCAATAGAAGTCTGGCAGTCGCTGAAAATCAAATTTTTGTCATTAGGCTGTCTTGTCTGCTCCTCAGTGATGAAGTCCAGGGTCATCTTTATAGCTGCCAGCTCACCAAGGCGGATGGATGCCAAGTTAGATACTGGTTGTTTGAGCTCTACCTTCTCTCTGTTGGGTAGTGAAATGCAGGAAGGGCCAGGGTTGCCACTACATAACCCATCAGTGAAAGCAACAACTGTCTGAGAGCCAATTCCATTCTTGATTTTGAAAAACCCAAGTTTGACCAATATTCAGATTTCCTCATTGATGGTTGAAGGATATTCCAAACATGAGACTTACAATCATTTTCATGTTGATATCAGTAACAGATGTCATTTCATTGATCTGTTGTAACATCTTTCCAAATGGGGTGACAATCTTTTCTCTTTGACCTGTTCCAAGAGATGACTGACAAAAAATGAGGGAATGTTTGATCTTTTTTGTACTTGATTCGGGCATAACTTTGACACATTCTCATATGGAGATTAAATCTTGCTGTAAGTTAAGTGGCAAAGCTCTTGATTGAACTTCAAGGGCTTTCGCAGCTGACAGTGCTTGTACACCCAAGACATAGGGCAGGACCCTTCCTTTGTATTTTCTCAAGCTGCCTACAGTTGGAGATCTGCCACACAGGTGAGGGACCACAATACTGTTGTACAGTTTTATCATTATTTGTTGGGTTGACCTTCTCAGTCTTTCCCACTGTCATGAGTTGTCCAAGTGCTTTAGCTGCTTTCTTCTCCACCATATCTACATGTATGTAATCAGAGCTCCAGATAAGAGGGAGTATTTGATGATAATTAAGGATAATTTTTCTTATTACTCATCGAAACCATATGTTGTGACCCCTCATCTGAACCGTCTCGTCGAGACAGTTCAGATGAGGGGTCACAACATATGTTTTTATGCAGAATTAACAAAAATTATCCCTAATTATCACCAAATACACCCTCTTATCTAGAGCTCTGGTAATACTGAAAGGTTAATTTCTTGTCTAGAATGACACCTGATACTTTCACTATTTCAACACCCTTCAATGTCTTATCTTTCATTTTTACTCTGGGATTTCTGTGACGAGGGTTCCTTGTAAACAAGCAGCATTCAGTCTTATCAGTTTTCACTTTCATTCTCCATCTGTGTGCCCAGTCTGCTGTTGTACATAATCTTGACTGATTTCAGTGACTAAAACGTCAGGGTTTGCTCCGTCTTCAACACTGTGCCATCATCTGCGAACTTGACTTTTCTACTTTTAGTGCTGTCATATCTGTTACTAAGGAATATGTTGAATAGCACAGGGGACAAAACACTTCCTTGGGGAAGGCCCAGGTGTGTCTTGAATGGCTGTCCTGTGTTATTCTTTAGTAGACATGTGCCAGTTCTGTCACATATAGAAAATCAAAGATCCAATTCACAATCTCCCACCGACACCTTTGTTGTTGTGTTCAACAAGGAGGTCTCTCCACACTGTATCAAAGGTTTCTCCATGTCTGTAAAGGTGGCTAAAATAGCTTGATTCTCATTAAACCCTGTCAGAATGTCCTGTGAAATTATAATGAGAGACTGGGTAGTTTCCCTGTACCTATGAAGCCCATCTTGCTCTTTGTCTAAAAACATTTAACAGCAAAATTCTTTATAGCTTCATTTTGATTATACATGTACAGAATAGCTTTATTGTTCAAAATTTAAAAAGATTGAAAGATAGTGAAAAATGCAATCCTCAATAATATTAGGTCATACTATTTATGTGAAAATAAGGTCGTACTGTTGTGTTTCAGAATAGTAACACAATGAATGATAACAGCAGAGCAGGGCCACAGTTTCATTGGTTGAACAATGTAAACTTAAATATGAATGACCTACAGCAGAGGCTCGTTCAAGAAAATAACTTACAGAGACATGTTGGACAGGTAAGCTTACATGTAGCCAGAGCTCTAGATAAGAGGGAGTATTTGATGATAATTAAGGATAATTTTTTTTATTTCTCATCACAACCATATGTTGTGACCCCTCATCTGAACCGTCACGTCGAGACGGTTCAGATGAGGGGTCACAACATATGCTTTTATGCAGAATTAACAAAAATTATCCCTAATTATCACCAAATACGCCCTCTTATCTAGAGCTCTGATGTAGATCTGTCTTAAAAAACCCCAGATCTAATAAGCGGATAGTTTTGAAAGGGAAAAACAATTAATAGAGCTAATATTAAATATTATACATATTTGGTGCCTTTTTTCGAGGGGAGAATGTCCCTATCATATAGCCAAATAAATACAATAAGACAAATTTGGGGGCTGAAAATACATGTATTTCTACTTTTAATTCACATGTGGCTTACAGAAAGCGAGAAACAGAGAAATTTTGCTTTCTCAGTTTTTTAACCTTTGTTGACAACTGTGGACCATTGAG
Source organism: Ctena decussata (assembly GCA_963989385.1). Classification (NCBI taxonomy): domain Eukaryota; kingdom Metazoa; phylum Mollusca; class Bivalvia; order Lucinida; family Lucinidae; genus Ctena; species Ctena decussata. The sequence goes on from OZ022511.1 coordinate 13,036,143, forward strand.
ACATAGTATTTCATTGGATTCTTGATATGAGCTGGGGCACGACAAAACCAACAAAGTGGCATGTTCGCCCAGCAAAGACTTAGATCAGCTTGGGTATCTGCCCAGTCTGATCAGAGTCTTTGGTGTCCACATGGAGCTAGCTTAGACCCTTAGCTACTTTTAAGCACGCAGCAAAGACTCTGATCAGACTGGGCAGATGTCATCATCATGGCTGATCTGAGCTGTTGCTGGGTGAACATGCCACTTTGTTGGTTTTGTTGTGTCATGGCTCAATTATTATTGCTATAAATTTCATATTTTTCCATGAAAAATAATGTTGATTGAAAGATTTTTTGTTTGGGGTTTAATGGCACATTGAGGAAGTATTTTAACTGGTGCAAAAAAATCTTTTCATGCACACCAGATAAGGATATCTGTAAGTTTTACCTTAACCAGCAGTTCTTATACCACCCATGTTATCTCACCCAGGACTTGCAAAAAATCGTCTATAGTCAAAGCTTTTGTTATATAGTTATATAAAAGGTAACATATCCGTGTCATCAAGTAATGTTATTTTTCAGATGATGACATAGAGCTCCAGATAAGAAGCGGTAACAGCGATAATTTACGGATAATTGTGCTTATTTTTGCATAAAACATATTCTGTGACCCCTCATTAGAACTGTCTCGCCGAGACGGTCTGAATGAGGGGTCACAACATATGTTTTCGTTGAGAGCTAAGAAAAACTATCTTTGAATTATCCCTGTTACCAAAAAATTAACAAAAATTATCCCTAATTATCACCACATACTCCCTCTTATCTAGAGCTCATCTAAATAATGGGACAGAATGATAGGTCAGAGCAAACAGTGCAGACTAAGTTCAGACTGCTCCTGAAGGGGTAGTCTGATCAGGGTTGTCACTGTTCACTGTTCCATCTGCATGTTTCAGATGTATTACTGCATTTAAAATCAAACTGTTTGTTTTTTAGGATATTTGCAGTAGAGTGGAGTCGGGTAACTTCGGACATACCATTGCAAACAGTGAAAATCCAGATGAGACGGCTCATAATGAGCCGTCTCATCAGGCTTTTTACTGTTTGCCCAGTTAATTTTGTAGAAGTTCCAAACAACTGACATATAAAGGAAACAATGCCACTGTCCGAATTTACCCGCTGTCCGAATTTACCCGACTTTCCTATAATTATATTGGTGTCTCATCTTTTAGAATTTTAGTGGTAATTTGTGTCTCCATACAGGTGGTCAGAGGAGTTATACCAGCAGGGCCTCAGTATGATTACCATCCAAACCCCTATCTACAACACTTGTATCATAGACAGCAACAAGGGGCTGCAGGGGCCTCTAACAGTCCTGACCCTGAATCTGCCGTCATTAACATAGGCCCAGATGATATTGATGGACAGCTTAGCCAGCTGGTAGCCGAAGCTAATAGAGATGGTAGTATGGCTGGTTCCCAGCAGTCTCAAGGGAATGTGAATCAGAATGATGCAGCTACTCACACACATACTCATGGACACACACATGCAAGAAGAAGGAGTATATCCGAGAGATTAGACTGGAAGATTTTACTGAGTTCTGGATCGTTTGCTATCATTCTCTTTCTCAGATTGATGGTGGACCATATTTCAGGTGAGCTGGCGAAAGATTATATGATAAGTTTGCTAAGGCTAAGATAAGCATACAGTCTGATCAGGCCCTGGGCCCTGAGGTTATAAAACTTTTTACGTGCTCAACTCAGCTGAGCATGAAATTTTCTCTGCTGATGAATATGAAAATGCCAACTAATGTTGGCATTTTCATATTCATAAGCAGAGAAAATTTCATACAGCTGAACATGAAATTTTCTCTGGTTATGAATATGAAAATGCCAACTAATGTTGGCATTTTCATATTCATAAGCAGAGAAAATTTCATACTCAGCACGAAATTTTCTGTGCTGATAACTAATGTTGGCATTTTCATATTCATAAGCAGAGAAAATTTCATACTCAGCTAAACTGAGCAAGAAAAAAAAAACTGTACTTATCAATAAGTTGCTATTTATTTGCAGGTAAAATTTCATGCTCAGCTGAGTTGAGCATGCAGAAAGTTTTATAACCTCGGGGGCCAGATCATCAGAGAACCAGAACACTGAGAGTGTAAACTGTTTGCAAAGATTGTAGATCCAGATAAGGTGGCTTATCATTGGCAGTCTCATTTAGGTCTACTCTGTTTGCCCACTAGTCTTCGAATTTTCAATATGATATAGCTTGAGTGAAATATTTATTGCAATTTTGCTCTCAGATGTGAATTTTGTTGACTGCTTTATTGGAGCTCTATGGGTTACATTAGAACATTTTGCAATGGCTGATTTACTCATCTAGATTTACTGCACTTTAGGCTCTAAATAATGCCCTGTTTTGCAAAATGCAATGCCCTGATGGCGTATGATAGGATTGATATGGTAACACTATTCACGAGTGACATAATGCTTTCCTATAGACCACAAACATAGCATTATAAAGGACTGTATTGTTGTTGGAATTTGATCTACGGTAAGTTTCTATTTTAGCTAAAATTCTGTGTAATATCCTAATTCAACTCATTGCATTTGTCTGTCTTATATTTACCAATTTATTTTCTGATTCCAGGACTTCTGATGTTTATAGCTCTATCTGCCATATTTTACTATTCCAATTTAAAGATGGTTGAAATTGTACACATCACATCTCTGAGGGTAAGTACCGAAAAAGTTCTGAAATTGAGACACCTACCATAGCTGTCCTAAAATTTGAACAGTTTGGTTTTTCAGTGCATTACATTAATAAGTTCCAAAGATGCAGATGGAATAGCAAACATTGTAGAACCAGATCAGACAGCTCCTATCCCGGTCTGGCCACATACTTTCGTTTCTCCTTCTGCTGATTCAAGAAGGGCAGTTGTCAGTTACTGGCGAAAGTATGTGCACTTAGTACTGGTTAACCACTTAGGAGGTCTAAGCCTGCCCAAGAATAGTGTGGTTAGGTTAACTGACCGTCCCGACATGACCTTAGTTGTTTACCATGGACGTTAAGCATCAAATCAACCAACCAACCTATAGGAGCGGTCTGATCTGGGTCTGCTTTGTTTTCTCAGACCTATCTGTCCCAGTACTTAGAGGTTTTACTGTGAAGGTACTAGCCAGAGCTCAAGGCAAAGGGATGGGGATGTTAGTTGAAAGCTGCACTACATGCCATCAGATCTGGTGACTTTTGAGTGAGATTTAAGGACATGAAGTGAGATTCATACTAAAAAATTCTTCCAAGTCAACTTATACAGGTTTTGAAAACCTTTATTGGGTGCCTTTATGCAAGAAACAAGTGTAAAATTATGCAGTTCGTGCTTAGTTCTTCTTTAAATGTAAAGCTTGATGGTAACGATAAAGTTTTCCCATAGCCTGTTTTGGAAGAGAGAAAGAAGTTTATAGCAGAGCAACACAAGACTGGTTTAGATATTTGGAGTCATTATTACCATATGGTAATAATGACTCCAAATATCTAAACCAGTCTTGTATGGTAATAATGACTCCAAATATCTAAACCAGTATATGGTAATAATGACTCCAAATATCTAAACCAGTCTTGTGTGGTAATAATGACTCCAAATATCTAAACCAGAATATGGTAATAATGACTCCAAATATCTAAACCAGTATATGGTAATAATGACTCCAAATATCTAAACCAGTATATGGTAATAATGACTCCAAATATCTAAACCAGTCTTGTATGGTAATAATGACTCCAAATATCTAAACCAGTCTTGTATGGTAATAATGACTCCAAATATCTAAACCAGTATATGGTAATAATGACTCCAAATATTTAAACCAGTCTTGTGTGGTAATAATGACTCCAAATATCTAAACCAGTATATGGTAATAATGACTCCAAATATCTAAACCAGTCTTGTGTGGTAATAATGACTCCAAATATCTAAACCAGTATATTGTAATAATGACTCCAAATATCTAAACCAGTCTTGTGTGGTAATAATGACTCCAAATATCTAAACCAGTATATGGTAATAATCAGGGCTACAGAATTTTCTAAATCCAAATCGGTCCGACGGCCGATGACGTCATACGAACATGTTCCACAATCAACGAAAACCAATGAACCCCCCACCCACTAATGATAAAAACACATGTTCACATGTCCGTAGCGCTTATTAAGCAAAGCCTAGGTAGATAAACATGTATACTGCTTGCCTGAAACAAAGAAAATCATCGCCGAAGTAGCTATTTTGTCCCCATATTCTTACCTATCGTGAAAAATGCGCTGAGACGAAAGTGAAAGTACAATTGGGCCAATATTATTGAGCCGGTAACCAGGCTTTTTCTATTCGAGTTAGTTCCCTTGAAATTTGTATACAAGAATACAAGAATACAAGATCTTTATTTCCAATTTTCGGCCCACATAGGAGCATACATAGAGGTATATAATATGTGAAACCAAATATATAATCAAGGAAAGAATTCCAAATGACAGATTACCTACTGATTAAACAGAAATAATACTAACACACAGGCATACAGAGAGAGAGAGAGAGAGAGAGAGAGGTATCTAGCAATTATCTAACTTTGGTAAAAATAAGCCCTTGATAGCAAGATGGTATGATTATGGTTATGTCATTCATCATCATAATAATAATAACCACTGTCAGGAAACATAAATACTAAAGATATTACTGAATTTTTGATACAGAGCAATAAAGGTTAGGGGAAACATTGCATGTAAATGTCTATGACGCAACCCAATCGAAAAGACAATCTGGTGTATGCATGCTACAAAGTCATAAGTGCCCACCAAGACAGCCAAGAGAAGAAAGTATGAGCATACTGCAAAGCTGCATGTACCCCCGAGTCTAACCCACCAAGGCAATTATAGTGCACACCATATATACTTGCAAGAAAGTACCTGCGACGAATAAAAAAATACATTTTTGCGCTAGCGATGGCGTCGGCTAAAATAAAAAAAAACCTAACCAGCCTGCGCATAATCAAGTCAGGTTTCATTATTATTATCTTTTTGCTAGTTAAATTCTTTCCTGATGCTTTCTTTGAAAGTAAACAGTGACTTTACTTTGCAAAGCTTTCGTCCGTGAGTCGGCATGTGTATGCGTATATACGAGGTCGCCGCTGGCCAAATTTGGACACGTGCTAATATTATCGAAGATTTGTAAAAACGTGATCAGTTTTCACACCTTGGCAAGACAATCGACGCTTTGTTTTGATAACTTTTGACAGCAGTGCAAGAATATTTGATAATTATGGACAATAGTTGCTATGACACTTGGCCTGAAATCCAGGTAATCGTGTCATAATGCATCCGCAAATTCTTATTTTCGGACCGATAAAAACGTGCCTTATGCCAACTAAATCGGTTTTTCGAACTCAAATTCGGTCTGAACCGACAAATATTCGGATTTCTGTAGCCCTGGAAATAATGACTCCAAATATCTAAACCAGTCTTGTGTGGTAATAATGACTCCAAATATCTAAACCAGTATATGGTAATAATGACTCCAAATATCTAAACCAGTCTTGTGTGGTAATAATGACTCCAAATATCTAAACCAGTATATGGTAATAATGACTCCAAATATCTAAACCAGTCTTGTGTGGTAATAATGACTCCAAATATCTAAACCAGTATATGGTAATAATGACTCCAAATATCTAAACCAGTATATGGTAATAATGACCCCAAATATCTAAACCAGTATATGGTAATAATGACTCCAAATATCTAAACCCGTATATGGTAATAATGACTCCAAATATCTAAACCAGTCTTGTATGGTAATAATGACTCCAAATATCTAAACCAGTCTTGTGTGGTAATAATGACTCCACATATCTAAACCAGTATATGGTAATAATGACTCCAAATATCTAAACCAGTCTTGTGTGGTAATAATGACTCCAAATATCTAAACCAGTATATGGTAATAATGACTCCAAATATCTAAACCAGTCTTGTATGGTAATAATGACTCCAAATATCTAAACCAGTATATGGTAATAATGACTCCAAATATCTAAACCAGTATATGGTAATAATGACTCCAAATATCTAAACCAGTATATGGTTATAATGACTCCAAATATTTAAACCAGTCTTGTGTGGTAATAATGACTCCAAATATCTAAACCAGTCTTGTATGGTAATAATGACTCCAAATATCTAAACCAGTCTTGTATGGTAATAATGACTCCAAATATCTAAACCAGTATATGGTAATAATGACTCCAAATATCTAAACCAGTCTTGTATGGTAATAATGACTCCAAATATCTTAACCAGTCTTGTATGGTAATAATGACTCCAAATATCTAAACCAGTCTTGTATGGTAATAATGACTCCAAATATCTAAACCAGTCTTGTATGGTAATAATGACTCCAAATATCTAAACCAGTATATGGTAATAATGACTCCAAATATCTAAACCAGTCTTGTGTGGTAATAATGACTCCAAATATCTAAACCAGTCTTGTATGGTAATAATGACTCCAAATATCTAAACCAGTCTTGTATGGTAATAATGACTCCAAATATCTAAACCAGTCTTGTGTTGCTCTGCTATAAGGTTCTTTCTCTCTTCCAAAACAGGCTCTGATTTTGAGTTTATCATGGTTTATTGGTTCTCATGATTGGTAGAAGACAGAATTCTCATTACAATTGTTTTCATTAATTACCATATGCTCATTAATGAAAACATTTGTCATGAGAGATATGTCTTCTACCAATCATGAGAACCAATATACCATGATAAACTCAAAATTAGGACACCTGAACCATATTCTGTAATTTTCAAACAAGTTAAAGGTTTATGGGTACACCACCATGTTTTCTGCACCATGTTTTCAAAGACAGACAATTTCTATATGACTTCCTGCTTGTTTCCCTGCACAACAGAACCCTTCCAAAGTCCATCTTCTCTTAACTAAAGGAGCAAATTCTTTCCTTTAAGTGTTGATCCCATTTGAGGAGGGAGGCAAAAATTAAAACTGCAGAATTGCTTCTATTGTAAATGTACCCATTCTCTATGTGTCAAAATACATGTGAAATATCAAACAGTGCAGATCCTGATCAGACTGATCCACAGGAACAGTCTGATGGAACAGTCTGATATGGATTTACACTGTTTATTCAGGCATTACTGTTCCAGTAGTCAGTATCATAACTCCACTTCTTTCAGGACCACCAAAATGGTAAAAATATTTTCCTGCGATGTACCTGGTTGATACTGTTTCTCTCTGCCAATATAGCATGTATCTACTATGTGTTTAATGACCAGGAACTCTGGAGAGTGTGAGTACGAATATATAAAAATGAGCCGCGACACGAAAAAACCAACAAAGTGGCATGTGCACCCAGCGAAGACCCAGATCAGTCTGGGCATACGCCCATTCTGATCAGAGTCTTTGCTGTGCCGTTTAAGGGAAGCTAAGGGTTTAAGCTTCCTCCATGCAGACAGCAAAGACTCTGATCAGAGTGATCAGATGCCCAGGCTGATCTGCGTTTGCTGGTTGCTTATACCTCTATGCTGGTTTTGTTGTGTCATGGCTCAAATAGTTTGATAAGTTGTGCTTGTTTTTCGAGGTGTTTTACGAGGTCACAGTCTCCGGGTACCAAACTGTAACAGGTGCATTACTTTGGTCTATGTTGTATTTTACATGGACTTTTACATGGACATGTTCAGTTTTGCCAGTTTTGATAATGTGGACATGACTGCCAACTTCCAGTAACACTGCAATCGCCAACTGCCACCCTGATACCATTTATCCCAGCTCAGGGCAGCCACATGTGGATTATTTGTCAGATCTATTGAATTTTTTTTTTCAGACATGTGCCTCTAGTGGAAGCTGAACCCATGACTCCCTGCATGACAGGCAAACACTGTCCTCTGGGCCAGGTGCTCTGCTTTGAGAGGCAATCTAACTTTCTATTATAGTAAACTCTTGAGAGGCCACATGTCTTTGGCAGCTCCTTTTAGGGATTCTTTGAAACAAAATTCAGTTAATTGAAAATTGTATTATGGGGTCATACGTCAGCCAAGTTTTATGTTCCCCTTGGGTGATTCCTTAAAGTGAAAAGGTACACCTGTATGTTTATCAGCCATTTTTACAAAGGAAAATAACTTTTGTGACTTTTTGGTTGCTTCTCTTGGAAGTGAAATCCTTTCTGAATTCCAGAAAGGGATTTACTTTTAAAAGAAAGGGCTTCCTCCTAGAAGTCCAGATTCTTTCCTTTAAAAGTTGACCCCTCAAGACTTGACCCCCATTGAGAAGAATTTTATTTTACAGATTATGTTTTCAACTTCCCTCTGATTGGCAAGGAACAATATTTGACCTATTTTGGGTTTCCCTGGTAACAGACAGTGTTCTGAGGTTTGGCACAATCGTTCTCAAATCTCTTGTAGCTGTTGCTCCACAGATATGTCTTCAACAGAAAAAAAGAGTAAGTGGTATTTTTTGCACATAACATGTTTGTTAATTAATAGCATTTTTAAATACCTGTACAAAAAAAGGTGAATGGGTGCACTTTCAAGGGAAGCAACTCTTCATTTTTGCCTCTTTTCCCAATAGGATCAACTCTTGGAGAGAATTTGCTCCTGCAAGAGCAAATTCTTTCTTTTAAGAGTAGACATCATTTGGTAAGGGCTTTGATCAGGGAGCAAACATGAATTTATGAAATTAATTCCCCAGTGTAAAAATGTTAAAAATGGAGGTGTTCGATATTCCCTAAGTCCAGTGTAGACCAATGGAAAGGGTTATTTAATGTGAATCAGAATAATTTTTATGGCCGGATAGATGATATTGAGTTTTACATCCCTTTCAGCAGTATTTCAATTATATTGGGATGATCTTAGGAAGGTAATAAAAGCTGTGTGCAGTGGAACCCTATTTACAATTAGAAAGAATTCCACCACCAGCAGGACTCTAACTCAGGCTGTCAGCTTTGTAGGCAAGCACCCAGCCTACTGAGCTTTTAAGGCCTCTGAATGATTGAATAATAGGTTTTATAGTTTGTCCTGCTTTTGTCTCACCTGTGACATAGAATGCAATACACATGTTTTGCTTTAGCGTATTGACAGTTTAACCTTTTGTCAAGTTTTCTCAATGGGGGTCATCTCCTGAAGAAAAAATATGCTCTTCTAGAAGCAAACTCTTTCTTTTAAGAGTAGACCCCCATTTGGAACAGGTTTGTCCTCCAGGGAAGCCAGCAGGAAGTCGCAAAAGTTTTTGCCTTTTGTAAAATTTGCAGAAAAAACATGGAGGTATACTTATACACCGTAAGTCAGTATTGAATGTGTTTCCTTTGTGATTTGTAGGGGAAGTATTTCATGTTTATTGAAGTGGTGTCACAGATTTACAGAAGCCTTGTACCCATAGTTCCCTGGGTCCACTTACTGTATGATCAGCCTAAGACGGGAAGATTAATATTTGCTGGTATTCTGCTGATAATCTATCTGTTATTAAAAGTATGTACTTGAAAGTGTATTTATTCAGCTTAACAAAGTATTGAAAATGTTCCCTTTGTGATTTGTAGGGAAAATATTTCATGTTTATTGAAGTGGTGTCACAGATTTACAGAAGTCTTGTACCCATAGTTCCCTGGGTCCACTTCCTGTATGATCAGCCTAAGACGGGAAGAGTGATATTAGCTGGTTTTCTGCTGAATGTTTATCTGTTATTAAAAGTATGTACTTCGTGTTTTTGTGGGTTGCAGTGTTCATGCTTGCAGTCACCGAAATTGCCAAATCAGTGTCTACACTGTTTGCCATTCCATCTGCTTCTTTTGGATGCATTAGTGGGTGATTTTAAAAAAAAATGAGTCTTTTTCGTTTCCTTGCGATATCTGATGAATGAAAGCTTTTTGTACACTTTATTTGTTGTCAGATTATGCATTGGAATGACCTTAAAAATGGCGCAAAGTTTTACTTTTGTAGCTTCAATACTTACAAAATGATGGCTCAAAAAAGGGTCAATTTTGTCCCGAGTGTAACGCAAAAAGTGTGACATTTTTACTAAAATTGTATCTTAACCTCTTTGCATGATTAAAATGAGTTTTTTTAAATATATGTTTTATCATTTAATCAAAAGTTACATTATTGGGCTTTCAGATCAACATATTGTTTTGTCTTTAATTTTGACATTGCATGCATGGTGTGCACTTGAATGAGCTTTGGTGAAAAACTGTCCCGAGTGTAACAAATCTGACTAAATTTGTCAAATTTCTGCAATAAATTGAAGTCAGAAAAAGTTAACCATAATTTTTTACCCCTCATATTGATATGATTGTTTAAATACCACAATCAGCTATTTCCTTTCAAAGACCTAGGAATAATATGCATCAGAAGTTTCGTTACACTCGGGACAAATAAAATGTGTGTTTTTTCACACGTTTTGGGTCATAACTCTTGATCCACTTGACCGAAATCATAAAAATTTTGATCTGCTTGTGCAGAAATCATCTGGCCATCCTATGGATGCTAGTTCAGCAGTTTTGTATCTTTTTACTTAATAAAATGTAAGAGAGAGTGAACAGACCCCTAATGTCACACTTTTGACTCATTTTTTTGAAAACCACCCACCTGCATTTTAAGACCAGATGATACTGACTTTCCAAAAACTGCAATATTCCATGTATAAAATTCTCAAACATTTTAATTATACCCCCGGTATACGAAGTATATAGGGGGTATATAGTTTTTGGTCTTTCCGTTAATATGTTTGTGTGTGTGTGTGTATGTTAACATTTTTTCTGTCACAGATTTCTCAGGAACCACTAAAGCTAGGACTTTGAAATTTGCTACAAACGGGTAGGACTAGTTGTACCGTGTAAGAGAGAATCAGCCTTCTGCTGCTTATCAGTCCCTTTGTTTATCCATTTTTTCTTTCTCTCCAATTAATTTTTTGTCACAGATTTCTCAGGAACCACTATAGCTAGGACTTTGAAATTTGGTACAAACGTTGACTAGTTGTACCGTGTAAGAGAGAATCAGCCTTCTCCTGCTTATCAGTCCCTTTGTTTGTCCATTTTTTCTTTCTCTCCAATTAAATTTCTGTCACAGATTTCTCAGGAACCACTAAAGCTAGGACTTTGAAATTTGATACAAACGTTGGGTATGACTAGTTGTACCGTGTAAGAGAGAATCAGCCTTCTCCTGCTTATCAGTCCCTTTGTTTATCCATTTTTTCTTTCTCTCCAATTAATTTTTTGTCCCAGATTTCTCAGGAACCGCTACATCTAGGACTTTGAAATGAGGTATAAACGTTGGGTACGACTAGTTGTACTGTGTAAGAGGGAATGAGCCTTCTCCTGCTTATCAGTCCCTCTGTTTGTCCATTTTTTCTTTCTCTCCAATTAAATTTTTGTCACAGATTTCTCAGGAACCTCTACAGCCAGGACTTTCAAATTTGGTATAAACCTTGGGTATGACTAGTTGTACTGTGTAAGAGAGAATCAGCCTTCTCCTGCTTATCAGTCCCTTTGTTTGTCCATTGTTTCTTTCTCTCCAATTAATTTTTGTCACAGACTTCTCAGGAACCACTAAAGCTAGGACTTTGAAATTTGGTACAAATGTTGGGTATGACTAGTTGTACCATGTAAGAGAGAATCAGCCTCTTTCTGTTTATCAGTCCATTTGTTTGTCCATTTTTTCTTTCTCTCCAATTAAATTTTTGTCACAGATTTCTCAGGAACTACTACAGCTAGAACTTTGAAATTCGGTACAAATGTTGGGTGTGACTAGTTGTACTGTGTAAGAGAGAATCAGCCTCTTCCTCTTATCATTCCCTTTGTTTGTCCATTTTTTCTTTCTCTTCAATTAAATTATTGTCACAGATTTCTCAGGAACTGCTTCAGCTAGGATTTTGATATTTTGTACAAACATTGGGTATGACTAGTTGTATCATGTAAGAGAGAATCAGCCTTTTCCTGCTTATCATTCTCTTTGTTTGTCCACTTTTTCTTTCTCTCCAATAAATTTTCTGTCAAAGATTTCTTAGGAACCACTTTAGCTAGGATTATGAAATTTGGTATAAACCTTGGGTATGACAAGTTGTACTGTGTAAGAGAGAATCAGCCTCCTCCTGCTTTTCATTCCCTTTGTTTGTCCATTTTTTCTTTCTCTCCAATTAACTTTTTGTCACAGATTTCTCTGTTCTCATGAGAGCCACAGTCTTCAAATTTTGTATACATCATGAGAATGGCCATATATATTGCTGGGAAGAAAATCAAGATGCTAAGGTTTCTTTTGGCCTTCTTTTTCTTTTTCCCATCTGTCACTCCAATGCAATAAATGGGAAGATTTATGGACAAAAATTCTCAGATTGCTATGTTATCAGGTTTACATCTAGCTTTAAACTGATTAGTTGACATCATTGGGATGCTGCTGTTGACTTTAGGTCAAGGTCGCAGACATAGAAGTTTATGTAAACTTACATTGAAATTTTGTGTTAAATTTGTATATTTTTTTGATAACATAATTTGCATTTATTTTAATGGAACCTTTTGGTGTTTGTTTATCAGCCTTTCACTGGATTTGTAATAGATTGTCCATCTGTCTGTCTGTTAGTTAACATTTGCTTGTATTAAATGTGTTTTTATTTTGCGGTGGTGCTGGCCGGGGGTATACGTGAGCCCCTGCTCACATGCTCTAGTTTATACTAGAAAAGCGCCCGCGCAAGCGCGGAAATATTTCATGATGGTCAAGTTTATATAAAAAAAGCGAGTTTTAATTTTTCAATGTAAATGGCCTTAGGCCCAGGTGAAGATATGACCTTTACCATGAATACTCACTAAAGCTTCATTTACCTAATTAGTTGTCTGCATCTACAAACTTTCAGGTAGCAGACTGCATTGTTTCTAAAAAAAATCAACTTTTCTTCACTTTTTCCTATAGAAAAACCTAAGTGACTCAAAAGTTGACCTTGCCGTAAAACAGATCAAGGTCATCCCAGGGTCATCATTTATATAAATTTTGTTGAGCTTTTGACTCCTTGATGCGACATGCTTAGTTTCAAGATCATAGGATTTGTGGTTCTGGGGGAGAATTGGTTGATTTGATGCTTAATGTCCACGGTAAACAGCTAAGGTCATGTCGGGACGGTCAGTTAACCTAACCACACTATTCCTGGGCAGGCTTAGACCTCCTAAGCGGTTAAACAGTGCTAAATGCACATACTTTTGCCAGTAACTGACAACTGCCCTTCTTGAATCAGCGGAAGGAGAAACGAAAGTATGTGGCCAGACCGGGTTTCGTACCCAGGACCTCTGACTTATGAGTCAGGTGCCCTACCAATTGCGCTACGTGGCCCGGCGTGGTTCTGGGGGAGAAGATTTTTGAAATTTTTTACCATAATAAATGTTTGCCATCTTGGTTATGTGACCTGTCCTGGGTATTTTTTTTCTGGAAAAATTGGGTCCTGGAACGTTTTGGGGGAAAATATTCAAGCCCTCTGAAGACTAAAGGCTTATTTAGCTTTGTTGAATCATCGAAATTGATTTGTCTGCTTCGCTGGAAAAAAATGCCCTTCCTTACCTGGCGCATGTGTGTTAACCTTAGACATTTTTAATTTTTGTCTTTTCGAAAGTTCAGTTCAGTTTGAATTCTCCTAACGACGTTCCCCAAGTGGCTCAGCGGTACGTAACCATAGCCGCACACACTTGGCGCCGTGTGTCCGTCCAACTTTTCGAAAGACCATGTGCGTTGGGCTTTATTCTTCAATGGGCGAGTTCGATTGGCTACTCGTATTGACTATCGTTCTGGAAGAAAATGGTTCGTTTCGAGCCAGGGCCGTCAGGACTATGACCATTTAGTTCTTCATCCGTTTAGACATATGAGCAAAAATACAAAAATAAATCGTTATTTATGGGGAATGGCGTACGTTCATGGGTCGGATTTTTGCATTAGAACCTGCTAAATTTGGACTTGCTAAGAAGCGCGCCGATATAACGACGCAGAACCGAAACGACCGGATTAATTTAAAACGTGTATTCGAGTACACGATAATTTCACTCGAACGCACCCATTGTTGACAAAAAAAATTCGACCAATAGTCGAAGTTTCTAGAAAAATACTTGGGAGAATTTAAAATGAAAGACGAATTTAATTCCCAAATTCTTTAAATCTACGTGAAACTAAAACACACGCTAACAGAAATTATCAATGATAGCAATATGCGAAAGATTCAGTATAGAAATTATGCTTGAAAATGCCACCAATTTTGCAGTTTATGCGTTACTTCGTTTATTTAGTATTATAGATATGAGTGTGTGTTCATCTTGTCATATATAGCTGGTGGAATAGTAAAATGTGAAAGTCTTGATCAGAGTCTGATGTGGATCTACAGTTTTGTTTTGAGAGATGTCTAACCAAGACTGGTGTCCCATGTTGTCTTCCGCTTGGACAGCCTGCCTCCTGGGGGCAAGCCAGTCATGGGCAGCTTGCCGTTTGGTTGTCATGGTCAAGCAATAACACAACATTTCCATGACCGTTCAAGTCCCATATTTCCCTGACCAATCACAGAATTCACCTTTTAGAGCCGCACCCAGAATGTCGCTCAAAAGTCACCTGTTAATGTATATCTGTCCAATGCGATGACACTAAGCATGTGACTTTGTCCAACAAACAAAATCGCATATATTCAGTGTTCCACAAAAACTCCCTGATTTAACATTACAGAGAAAGGAGGGATGTATACCCTGTTTAAAGTCAGTGTGGCTTACAAAAGGTGAATTCCCTTACTTTTCCCCAATCTGTGAAAAATCATTTTCCAAAGATTTTGTGAGTGATAGTGGCTGCAAATGCCAGTTTACTCAAGAACATAGATCCTGAACGCATGGGATATGAAGCTCGTCTGCATGTACAGCGATTTGAAAGAATAACCATTCTTATTTAGAAAGTCGACCCACAGCTGAGTTCATGCATCACGGGTATTGAAGATGACAGTTTTAATCTCGAAATTAGTGATGTGTAGGCACATGTAACTTTGCAGTATTGCTTGTTTACCTATCCACTGCATGTACAAACATTTAGATTTTATTAAGACCTATAATTGACGCTGTTTGCATATACAAGCCAAGCATGGCAGGAATGACAAACAATCCAGATAAACAGCTTCATATCCCATGTGGTCACGCTCTATGTTCTTGAGTAAATTGGAGTTTGCAGCCACAATCACTCAGGTTTTTCAAACTTGATTTCCACTCCAATTTACCAAGAGAACATGCGATCAACAGGAACGCTTAATACTGTCATTGTGGTGACATGTTTCTCTGAGTAAAACAACTACAGAAAACCCATACCTACATTTTTAGATGAATATCCCGAATTGGCGTGGTAAGACAGATTGAAAATAGGTCTGCATGAAACCACAGGTGAGAGTATGTTACATTACTACTACTCACTATCATGTCAAGGAAAAGTCAGGGAAATTAAAAGCGGAGGCTGAATGGCAACTCTGCTCATATTAAACTGTCTGAAGATTTAGAGTAAATACAGTAACATAATTTCCATTTCCCTTGCAGGCATATGGTCTTTACCTTGAGTCCATAAATTTAAGAAAAGCAGTGGCACGGTTAAAATCAGATACGGTAAGTATGCAAAACCATAAATTTTGATTTCCAAATATTATGTTAAAATCTTGATAAAATTATAATGTAAACCTGGTATTTATGCAGCCGTATTCAGGATCAGACCTTAGTTAAAGAGCCGTTGAATTTTCAAATGTATTGAACTCAAAATATTGCCATTTTTTACGATGAAATGTGTGGAGCTTTTGCAGTGCAAAAACTCTTTAATTTTTTCGGCAAAAAATATTAGCATGCTTGATTTTATGTGCACTAGAAGACTTAATGAATCCTTGACTAATGACTTTGTTAAGCTAACAATGCTTTGAACAACAGGGCCCTGACCTCACTTCAGGTTTAAGATAATTTTGTACACTTTCAGGGGAGGCAACTCTGTTATTTTTATTTTTGCTTCCCTTTTAAGTGGGCAAATTATTTCCTTTAAGGGTTAACCCCTTTTAGAAGGGCTGTGTTGTCCAGGGAAGAAAAGGGTCACAAAAAATCTCCCTCTGAAAAATTTGGGGGAAAAAAATACTGAAATTCCCCTTTTGCCTTTATATATCTTACATTGACCATGTAAGGATTCCCGAAATACACAAACTCAGACCAGCCTTCACCCATGGCCATCTGATCCAAGCAGTCACAGTTTTCCTATCCATAAATTGACCTTGTCAATTTGAAAATTGGACTGCCTCTGCCCTTGTCAGACTTTGCATATACCATATTTCTTGTTATACATATCCCCTGTCTAATAAATGCAGGCACTTACTGTTTCTGAGGAAAAAAGAAAAAAAAAGAAAAGAAAAACATCACCAAGACTGGCTTCAGACTACCAAAATTCATGCCCAGATAATCTCTCTAGAATGCAATTAACTGGACATGTGGATTGCAGTGACCGCAGGGTGTTTATAAGAAACAATACGACACATACTTTTAGTTCATTTTTTTATTGTAGATTTATGGTACAACGCCATCAGCTGAAGAGATTAAAACAAGGGGAGAGAATTGTCCAATATGCCAAGATGATTATCAAGATCCAATAATGCTAGCTTGTAAGGTGAGGTATATAATTATTGGCAGTGCTTGAGCAAACAGTGTGGACCCAGGTCAGACTATATAATTATTGGCAGTGCTTGAGCAAACAGTGTGGACCCAGGTCAGACTGCTCAGTCTGATCAGGGTCTGCACTGTTTGCCATTCCATCAGTACCTGTTTGGCACATCTTTGGATAAGAAACCACTTGTGGAAATTCTAAGATATTATAAGAAAAAATAACATTAATATGTTAAGGTAACTGGATAAACTTTAGGGGAAGCAGCTCTGCTATTTTCATTTTTGCCTCCCTTTTCAATTTGAGGTGTACTCTTCTGGGAGCAAATTCTTTCCTTTAAGAGAAGACCCCATTTTTGAAAGTAATTGTCATCCACAGAAGCAAACAGGAAGTCACAAAAGTTGTTAGTCTTTGCAAAAATGGCAGAAGAAGAATAGAGGTATGCTCTCACATCTAAAAAAATGAAAATGAATGATATTATTTCTCCTAGTTTCCTTAAACATGAACTACATACAGTCAGTATTCAGTACAACAGCAAAATTCTTTATGATGTCATTTTGATATGCACGAACTGGCTTTAGAATATTGTTTAAAATGTTTTCTATATAACAAGAAATATAAAATGCTGTCGTTGTAAAGAGGGCCCACTATATCATGGTTAATTCTCGAACAAAAGTACCAAATAAAAGGTTGAAAACCTGTTCAGATCTGATAAGCTTGAAGTACTTTTTAAGAGTGTCTGACTTATCATATATGACCTACTCACAATACTTACCATATATGCTTTAAAGTGACTAAGTCTGCAATTATGACCATTTTCTGAAAAATTTTACTTTCTTTTTAAATCATTTGTAAAAGTAGAATAAAGTTATGCTACCACCATAAATCTGTTTACTGTAGTTGAAAACTACATGGAAAAGTGAATAATCTTTATACAAACAGGCAGTTTTTGCCCCTTGGTAATTATTTACATCCCTCCTCCAGAAATTCCAGACAGTTGATTTTTAACCTAAATGCTTTTGCTTTGATAGTGATAAATTGTTAAGGTTTAAGAATCTGTTGAAATTTATATCCCAGTTTTTGCTTTATCATTGTATTCTTGAAAATTAGAAACATTAATTGTGAAAATAAAATATCAAAAGTTACAGATTTTGCAGCTTTAATTGATGCACACTATGAGCATTTCTGGGAGATATGATTACAAGGCATGTGTACCTGTTTGTCTGTTTGTAAGTTTTTAGCTCACCAATACCAAAGAGTACAGGGAGCTGTTGTTGTCACCCTGACATCAGCGTGGATGTGGGTGTGTGCGTTACACTTTAAAGTTTACTACAAAGTTTTTTTATTTAAAGTTTTACTACAAGTCTTTATATGTGATGGGCAAGGTGCTGTCAGGTGAGCTATCCTGTATGCAGACAGGTCTTGTTTGACAAAAACTGACTAAACTCTTGATTTTTTATTTTGATTAGGGTAGAGTGGGGTAACTTTGGACAGGGTACCATTGCAAACAGTCAAAATCCAGATGAGACGGCTCATAATGAGCCATCAGGATTTACCCGACCCACCCCTAATTCATTTACAATGCTTCTATGATCTTCTGTGTCTGTTATGATGCAGCTTTTTTTTATACAGTCGACTCTGGATATCTCGAAGTCAAATTTCAGCCCAAACTACTGATATCTCAATGTACCAGAAAATTTACTTTGAGATATCAGTAGTTTGAGATAACAAGAGTTCAAATGTAAATAAAAATAGAAGATATATTCTTTGATGCAAGAAGATATTTTGAGATATCAATGTTCGAGATATCAGAAGTTGATTGTAATTTTATGTGTAATCATTCTTTGAAATGGGCTGTTATTAGGTGAAAGTTTACTTAATGTTTTGACACCATTAGTAACAGTCAGAGCTGCCCAGTTCAGACAAATACAGCATGATTGTCACACGGATAACAGTAGTTTGGTTTTCTGTATGAAAAGGGACTTTAAGCCATGTGTGTACAGTAAACACTCATATCTGCCTAGGCAGCTTTACAACATGGCCAGAGTCTTCACATTCCACTTTTTAAGATAGATTATACAAAAAGGGAAGACTCTGATCAGACTGCACAAATGTACAGGCTGAGTCTTTCATGTTTTGCTAATGCTGTAAGGTCCCTTTTCAAACACACACAGTTTTATTTGAATTGCTTCCCTTAGTTCATGTTATTTTGAACTACCTCCCTTGACCAATATTATCAAGGTCAAAAATAACCCAAAAATAAAATAAAAGGTCTTGTTTAGATTCATTTAAAGAGATAATTAACTAAATGCTAAAGTTTTGATTGCTGTTTATACAAACGATGATTACATGAGTCTGCCTTCTTGGTAGATCTGCATCATTTTATAACAAACATTTTCAGAAAGCAGTCAGCAGACAAAAAATGCAAATTTTAAAATGAAATGTGTTTGAAAACTATATAGACAGGTTACAAATATAATGCGTCCAGTCATTAATTGTGTGGTGGTAAGACTTGCTATAGAGGCTACTTTCGGGTACTTGTTACCCATCTTCTGCCTTTGGGAAGGTCTGAGACTGATGCCAAGTACAGGTCACATGGGGTCGAGATGCGTAGGCTGCAAAGCCTAAAACCTTCTCACTATGGCTTCAGACCTGTGACCTCACTAGCAGGGGGATTCCTTGACAGGGATATGGGTCTTCAGAAATTGGTTGGCATGGATGCAGTTTGTCATGTGATACCCATTGTAACGGGTGAATGTTAGCGGACTGCTTAGTTGTAAAGATGCACGGCAAGCTGACAAGATAGTATAATTTGCAAGTTGGTGTAGATACCAATACTCAATTCAGACTACTCTATCACCACAATTTTTTTTTTACTTTTCCAATGGAATGCTAGTGGTAATGATATTCAGATGAAAACTTAAGGTGGTGATAATCACTGATTTGGGACAAAGACAAAATCTGCATAAAATACTCCAAATAACACTGATCTTTCCAAAACTTAGCAGATGCCTTCTTTATGTTGTTTCTCATAATTTAGAATCCCAAAATGCAGCATTTGTTAATGTTAAAAAGTGTTTTTATAAGAGAAGATCAAAGGGTAATTTTCTGCGAATAAATCTGAAAAAATAATATCATTATTGAAAATATACTTAGTGCTTAGAGTGCCTTGTTGCATAATGGTGAGCGTCCTAGCAATTATTTTTTCAAACTCTTTCACACATTATCAGGCTGAGCAGATGAAAAAAGATGCAGTCAGTGTCCAAATTTTTTTGTCAAAACACACAGGTGAGACAGGTGATACTATTTTAACAAGGTTGAACAATTTCATCTACACACCACTGATCATGTCAGTAATGTATTATTTATATTGTAGGTGTTAACATAGGTATGCTTGCCTACCCTATATTTAATAAATGCGTCCAGTGTACATTTACTTTGTACATGGTTGAACATTTGAGAAAAAGCTACCGTTTTCATCTGGTCTACTTTACAATTTGAGAAAGAGTCGGAATAAATAATTGCTAGGACGCTCTTCATTATGCAATAATGCCCCTTCAGCACTACGTAAATTTTCAATAACGTTATTATTTTTTCAGATTTATTCGCAGAAAATTCCTCTTTGATCTTTCCTTAGAAAAACACTTTTTTAAGCAGCATGTACGTCTATTTTGTATTCTAAACTGTAAAGAACAACAAAAATAAGAATTCTGCTAACTTTCAGGGAGATACGTTACTTTTTTATTGTTTTCTGCAGATTTTTACATTTTCCCAAAATCACCACCTTAAAGCACCGTCTGCAAAATTTCAGAAAATGTTTTGCCCAAGCTATATCATATTAAGAATTCAAAGACTAGATATCCAGATGAGACAGCTGAGTATAAGCTGCCTCATCTGGATCTACACCGTTTGCAAGTTTAACTACATGTATTATCATTAACTATTATTAGCTGACTTCAGAAGGAGAAAATTAAGAAAATTTTTCGTTTTGATTGTGCGATTTTCACTCGTGATACTAACTGATGTCATGATGATCAAGAGGATGACATAGTGTCTTCGTGGTGAAGTTATCATGACTTCGCCATAGTTGTGATTGTATGCTATGATGCTAGTGCAATAGCTTGTCAAACTCACATATTAATCAAAATGAGGGCTATTCTCAAACAAATAGAGGAATCTAAGTGGCGGTGGGTTAAGGGCTGGCCTGCTGAACTGGCAGTCCAGGTTGGAATCCCACTGGCAGCAGAATCATTTTCAGTGTTAGATAGTTCCATTGCAGTGCTGCGTATAAAAGTGGTAACACATGATTATTTAGGGACAATTTTCCATATTTCTGACCCTCATTAGAACAGTCTCCCAGAATTCTCCTAAAGGTCGCACCTTATCTGGAGCTCTGCCATTCTTTACAGCCTTTGATCATTCCACCCCATCCGGCCGTCATTTTCAAACTACAGAAATGAGCTCCATGTCATGTGACTCCAACAAAGTGGCTGTTTTATCATGTGATATTCAAATCATCCTTTGCGTTTATACAGGATAATCAGAGACCTCACTGTTGGCTCAATGGCCTGGGTCACTTCCATAGATGGCTGATGTGACAAACCAAGGTTCTGATCAGACTGCACATATGTGCAGTCTGATCTGAACCTTTGCTTGTCACCAATGCCACATTGTTGGAAACCACATGATAAGGCTCAGATATTATTGAAAGGTTATTATAACAAATAATTTATCCTTAACAACTTAATTCAGTAGTTTATGTCAATCTTTTTGTATATTTCAGCATATATTTTGTGAGAATTGTGTCTCAGTATGGTTTGACAGAGAGAAAACATGTCCGATGTGCAGAGCAGAGATTCAAACAGATGACCCAAAATGGAGAGATGGTTCCACTAGTTCACATCTACAGTGGTATTAGTGGACACTTAGTAGAATATACAGCTGGATACCGGTGGTCTAAGAGTAAAAACTTATCGTAAAAAATATAAAAATTGGGACACCTAAAATAATCACTGCAACTGTCATAAAAATAGAGCAGTTTGTTCTTACAGTGCAGTAATGCATCCAAAAGATGCAGATGGAATAGCAAACAGTGTAGACCCTGATCGGATTGCCCCTGGGTCTGCACTGTTTACTCAGATCTGTCTTTCCCAAGACCTACCGTAATGTGTGTATATATTGGGACACCTAGAAATAATGAATTTTCCATATGGGACAAATGGAAAATTGATTATTTTAGGTGTCCCAATACTTAAGCACATTAGGGGGTAGATTTTTTTAGAGAAAAGTGAATGCTACACTTTCATGTGAAGCAACTGCCATATTTTTAATGGCAGTAGCTCTTATAGGAAAGCCTTTGCTTTTGCTCCCTTTTCTTTCCTTTAGGAGCAGATCTATTTTTATGTTGGAAGGGCATCGTCTTCCAGGGAAGCAAACAGGAGACCCCCATGTCAGAGTGATTTCCTGTGGAGATATATCCAATCACCTTAGTCATACTTGATAAACCAGTAATTCTATTCCCATCTTACAATTAGATACTGTATTAATCCAATTAAATGCCCAAGCTGGATGCATTTCATGAAAGGGGTCATTATTTAGAGCATAGAGTAGTAGATCAGCCACTGCCAAAATGCTTCTAATAAATGAAATTATTTTAAACGATAATTCTGGTCCACTAATTGGTTGACAAAATTTTCACACCTTTACCTGTACAGGTAACAGTTCTCTGTGCTGGGAACCAGACCCCCCAACAGAGAAGTCCTGTCTTTAAGGTTAATGGGTATACTTTCAGAGGAAGCAACTCTGCTAGCGTTGCTTCCCTTCTTAGTAGGTGTTAACTTTTAAAGAAAAGAATTTGCTCCTATACAGAGCTTTAGATAAGAGGGAGTATTTCGTGATAATTAGGGATAATTTTTGCTTTTTCTGCATAAAAACATGTTGTGACCCCTCATCAGTAGGGGTCACAACATATGGTTTCAATGAGAAATCAAAAAATTATCCCTCAATTATCATCAAATACCCCTCTTATCTAGAGCTCTGGCCATTTTCAGGAGTTTTGTATGAACTGCTTTGGAGATTTGTTATTACAAAGCTGCAAATTTTTACCTATGTATGAGCCTCTTAGAATTGTTATAATTTGGCTGTTTCGCAGAGGCTTGCATTTTTGCATTTCCTCAGTGGGAATGGAAATGAAATTGCCGGTTTACCAGGCGTGTAAATGGATTCATTAGCTGGAAAACAACTTCGGGATCATCCCCCTGAGCTGCCATCTAAAGACACAACAGTTTGCATTCAAGTCTTTGAATTCATGATATAATATAGCTTGGATAAAAAGAAAAAAATAAACTTTGCTGACATTAATTTTGTAAATTGCTATTTTAGCACTTTAAAGGTTGTGTATGTTGACTGTTTTAATATTGGTTAGTTGTTTTACCCTTTGACATAGTATTTCAGTCTATATTGGGCCATCTCCAAGAGAGAGGGAGAGAAAAGAGAAATGATAGAAAAGAGAAAAAATATCCAGACAACCCCACCGCATGTACTACAAGCAGAGTAGGCCCTTGCCCCACTATTATCCAAAGGTATCCGACACTGAAAGCTACCCAGCACCATAGCCTGACCCGACCACTCTCTGTTTTGAGTGAATAAAGCTGCAGATAAGGGAGAGAGAAGAGAAATGATAGACAAGAGAAAAAATATCCAAACAACCCCACCCGCACCTACTTCAAGCACAGTAGGCCCTTGCCCGACTATTATCTAAAGTGAGTCTGCCATTTTATTTTTAGATCTGTTCTTCATTCAAGGTCAACTCTTAGAGGAAAGAATTTGCTCCCCTAGGAGCAAATTCTTTCCTTTAAGAGCAGACCTCAATTTGTAATTTATTTGGTTGTAAGAGCAGACCTCAATTTGTAATTTGTAATTTATTTGGTTGTAAAGTCAAACTGTCACTCAACGAGTTGACCTCTTTACGAGCTCGTTAAGCTAACCATGCTTTCGACACTGAAGGTTATCCAGCGCCATTGCTCAACCCGACAACCTCTGTTTTGAGTGAATGAAGCTCCAGATAAGGCAGATAAGGAAGTATTTTTAGCTCGCCTGAGCACGAAGTGCTCAGGGTGAGCTTTTGGGATACCCTGATGTCCGTCGTCCGTCGTACGTCCGTCCGGACGTCCGGACGTCCGTCCGTCCGGACGTCCGTCAACTTTTGCTTGTGTACACTCTAGCAGGCACAGTTTCGATCCAATCTTTCTGAAACTTTGTCAGAATGTTTATCTCCATAAAATCTAGGCCAAGTTCGAAACTGGGTCATGTCGGGTCAAAAACTAGGTCACTAGGTCAAATCTTAGAAAAACCTTGTGTACACTCTAGAAGGCACAGTTTTCATCCAAAATTCATGAAACTTAGTCAGAATGTTTATCCTCAAAATATCTAGGACAAGTTCGAAACTGGTTTACGTCGGGTCAAAAACTAGGTCACTAGGTCAAATCATAGAAAAACCTTGTGTACGCTCTAGAGGGCACAGTTTTCATCCAAAGTTCATGAAACTTTGTCAGAATGTTTATCCTCATAGTATATAAGATAAGTTCGAAACTGGGTCACGTCGGGTCTAAAACTAGGTCACTAGGTCAAATCATAGAAAAACCTTGTGTACGCACTAGAGAACACAGTTTTGATTCCATCTTTATGAAACTTTGTCAGAATGTTTATCTCCATAAAATCTAGGCCAAGTTCGAAACTGGGTCATGTCGGGTCAAAAACTAGGTCACTAGATCAAATCTTAGAAAAACCTTGTGTACGCTCTAGAGGGCACAGTTTTCATCCAAAGTTCATGAAACTTTGTCAGAATGTTTATCCTCATAGTATATAGGATAAGTTCGAAACTGGGTCACGTCGGGTCTAAAACTAGGTCACTAGGTCAAATCATAGAAAAACCTTGTGTACGCACTAGAGGACACAGTTTTGATTCCATCTTTATGAAACTTTGTCAGAATGTTTATCTCCATAAAATCTAGGCCAAGTTCGAAACTGGGTCATGTCGGGTCAAAAACTAGGTCACTAGATCAAATCTTAGAAAAACCTTGTGTACGCTCTAGAGGGCACAGTTTTCATCCAAAGTTCATGAAACTTTGTCAGAATGTTTATCCTTATAGTATATAGGATAAGTTTGAAACTGGGTCACGTCGGGTCTAAAACTAGGTCACTAGGTCAAATCATAGAAAAACCTTGTGTACGCTCTAGAGGACACAGTTTTGATCCAGTCTTTATGAAACTTTGTCAGAATGTTTATCTCCATAAACTCTAGGCCAAGTTCGAAACTGGGTCGAGTCGGGTCAAAAACTAGGTCACTAGGTCAAATCTTAGAAAAACCTTGTGTACGCTCTAGAAGGCACAGTTTTGATCCAAAGTTCATGAAACTTAATCAGAAAGTTTATACTTATAATATCTAGGATAAATTTGAAACTGGGTCACGTCCGGTCAAAAACTAGGTCACTAGGTCAAATCATAGAAAAAACCTTGTGCATGCTCTAGAGGACACAGTTTTGATCCAATCTTTATGAAACATTGTCAGGATGTTTATCTCTATAAACTCTAGGCCAAGTTTGAAACTGGGTCTTGTTGGGTCAAAAACTAGGTCACTAGGTCAAATCTTAGAAAAGCCTTGTGTACGCTCTACAAGGCACAGTTTTGATCCAAAGTTCATGAAACTTTGTCAGAATGTTTATCCTCATAATATGTAGGACAAGTTTGAAACTGGGTCATGTCGGGTCTAAAAATAGGTCACTAGGTCAAATCATAGAAAAACCTTGTGTACGCTCTAGAGGACACAGTTTTGATCCAAAGTTCATGAAACTTTGTCAGAATGTTTATCCTCATTATATGTAGGATAACTTTGAAACTGGGTCATGTCGGGTCAAAAACTTGGTCACTAGGTCAAATCTTAGAAAAACCTTGTGTACGCTCTAGAAGGCACAGTTTTCATCCAAAGTTCATGAAACTTTGTCAGAATGTTTATCCTAATAATATCTAGAACAAATTTGAAACTGGGTCACGTCGGGTCAAAAACTAGGTCACTAGGTCAAATCATAGAAAAACCTTGTGTACGCTCTAGAGGACACAGTTTTGATCCAATCTTTATGAAACATTGTCAGAATGTTTATCTCCACAAACTCTGGGCCAGGTTAGAAACTGGGTCATGTCGAGTCATAAACTAGGTCACTAGGTCAAATCTTAGAAAAACCTTGTGTGCGCTCTAGAATGACAGTTTTGATTCAAAGTTCATGAAACTTTGTCTTCATGAAACTTTGTCAGAATGTTTGTCCTCATAATATGTAGGACAAGTTTGAAACTGGGTCATGTCGGGTCGAAAACTAGGTCACTAGGTCAAATCATAGAAAAACCTTGTGTACGCTCTAGAGGACACAGTTTTGATCTAATCTTTATGAAACTTTGTCAGAATGTTTATCTTCATAAACTCTCGGCCAAGTTTGAAAGTAGGTCATGTTGGGTAAAAAACTAGATCACTAGGTCAAATCTTAGAAAAACGTTGTGTAAGCACTAGAAGGCATAGTTTTGATCCAATCTTCATGAAACTATGTCAAAATGTTTATTGTCCATATATCTAAGCCCCCTATGAAACCGAGTCATGTCGGCTCAAGGTCAAATCTTAGAAAAACTTTGTGTACACCCTAGAGGGCACAGTTTTGATCCAATCTTCATGAAACTCTGTCAGAATGTTTATCTTAATGAAATCTAGGTAAAGTTTGAAACTGGGTCGTGTCGGGTCAAAAACTTGGTCACTAGGTCAAATATAAGAACGACCTTGTATACGCTCCAGAGGGCACAGTTTTGATCCAATCTCAATGAAACTATGTCAGAATGTTTATTCTTACAATATCCAGGCCAAGTTTGAAACTGGGTCATGTCGGGTCAAAAACTAGGTCAAATGTTAGTATGGTAAAAACTCTTATAAATCTTCACCAGAGCCAGTGAACTGATTACTGCTCAGGTGAGCGATTCAGGGCCACCATGGTCCTCTTGTTTTATAATATGAGCCGCGACACGAGAAAACCAACAATGTGGTTGTGCGCCCAGCGCAACCTCAGATCAGCCTCGGCATCCGCTTAGTACAATCAGACTCTCCGCTAAGCGCTTAAAAGGTAGCTACCTCCATGCGGACAGCGAAGACTCTGATCAGACTGGGCGGATGCCCAGGCTGATCTGAGTCTGCGCTGGGCGCACAACCACATTGTTGGTTTTGTAGTGGTGCGGCTCATATTAAGGTACTGTATTAATCCTAATAAATGCCCCTGCTCTAAAAAATGTTCCATGCCTCTTTTCTGAAAATAATGTTACGTTAACTTGCATGAATTTCTGTTTGCTTCTCTGGATAATGTAGCTCTTTGAAATGGGGTCACTTTTTAAAGCTAAGAATTTGCTCCTCTATGGGGTCTACTCTTAAAGGAAAGAATTTGCTCCTAGAAAGCAGAGAGGACACATTAGAGTTGCTTCCTTTGAAAGTACTCTCATCACCCTTATATTGCTTATCGTAGGTATTTCGGCAGTGCCTGATTTACTATAGGCTCTAAATAACAGCCCCCTTTCGCAAAATGCAACACCCCGGAAATAAGATTAATATCATATTTTGGTAAATCTGAATAAAAGGGTGTGTCATGGTCCATCATTAGGACCCCTTCATTGTAGAGATGGTTTTTAGGGTGAATTAGAACATCCCCTCCCCTTGTATGTTTAGCAATAAAGTTCTGTTCTGTATTTCTGTCATTTATAATGTAGTGTTCTAAAATGGGGTATGAAAGAATTTTCTCCTCCAGAAAGAAAAGGCCTCTTTAGGAGCAAATTCTTTCTTTTCATTTAAGAGTTGACCCCTATTGAGAAATGGAGGCAAAAATGAAAATTGCAGAGTTGTTTCTCCTGAAAAGCATATCCATTCATTGTAAGACAGTTCATAAACAAGGGTAGATAAGATTGATTGATTGATTGATTGATTTGGGTTTAACGGCCCTTTGAGACAATATTTCAGTCTATATCGGGCCCTCCCCCAGAGAGAGGGAGAAAGAAAAGAGAAATGATAGGCGAGAGAAAAAATGTCCAAACAACCCCCACCTGCACCTTCTGCAAGCACAGTAGGCCCTTGCCCTACAATGATCCAAATCAGTAGGACGCCCCGGCACTGGTAGATAAGAAAACATATCCTAGGGTTACTAGCAACTCTCTCCTTCTAGCCCCAGCTCCTGTTTATTTTTGAAGTGGTGGAGGGAGTTAAAAGTTCATATGAGCCGCGACACCAGAAAACCAACAAAGTGGTTGTGTGCCCAGTGCAGACTCAGATCAGCCTGGGCATCTGCTTAGTCTGATCAGACTATTCGCTAAGCGCTTAAAGGGTAGCCAAGGGACTTAGCTACATTCATGCAGACAGTGAAGACTCTGATCAGACTGGGCGGATGCCCAGGCTGATCTGAGTCTGCACTGGATGCACAGCCATATTGTTGGTTTTCTCCTGTCGCGGTTCATTTCTAAATAGGGACATAAATATAGATGCTCAAATACATCATTTGTAAAAATTTCAGCTGCATGCATATTTTAACACCATGTATCATATAAACAAATTTATATTGTTCCTGTGCCATTACATACTATACATGACAAAACCAACAAAGTGGCATGTGCTCTCAGCAAAGACTCAGATCAGCTTGGGCAAGCGCCCAGTCCTGGCTGATCAGAGTTTATGCTGTGGGCTTAAAAGGTAGCTGATAGTCTAAGCTAGCTTTGTGCGGACAGCGAAGACTCTGATCAGACTGGGCGGATCTGAGTCTTCGCTGAGCGCACATGCCTTTTCGTTGGTTTTTGTCTCGCCTGCGAAGCAGAGGCGAGACATATGTATTGCTTTTCCGGTGTCGTCGTCTTGTCTCGCCTGCGAAGCAGAGGCGAGACATATGTATTGCTTTTCCGGTGTCGTCGTCGTCGGCGGCGTAAACTTTTGTCGAGTTTTTGCGTTTAGATCATTTTCTTAGAAACTATAAGGGCTAGAGCCATGAAACTTGGGTCATGCATGCATCTGGAAGAGTACAGCTGAAAGCCATCATCAATATTGAGTCTTGACCTAGATTTTACGGTTGACTGACTTCGCAATTTTTTGTTGAGTTTTTGCGTTTAGGTCATTTTCTCAGAAACTATAAGGGCTAGAGCCATGAAACTTGGGTCATGCATGCATCTGGAAGAGTACAGCTGAAAGCCATCATCAATATTGAGTCTTGACCTAGATTTTACGGTTGACTGACTTCGCAATTTTTTGTCGAGTTTTTGCGTTTAGGTCATTTTCTCAGAAACTATAAGGGCTAGAGCCATGAAACTTGGGTCATGCATACATCTGGAAGAGTACAGCTGAAAGCCATCATCAATATTGAGTCTTGACCTAGATTCTACGGTTGACTGACTTCGCAATTTTTTGTCGAGTTTTTGCGTTTAGGTCATTTTCTCAGAAATTATAAGGGTTAGAACCATGAAACTTGGGTCATGCATTCATCTGGAAGTGTATAGCTGAAAGCCATCATCAATGTTGAGTCTTGACCTAGATTCTACGGTTGACTGACTTTGCAATTTTTTGTCGAGTTTTTGCGTTTAGGTCATTTTCTCAGAAACTATAAGGGCTAGAGCCATGAAACTTGGGCCATGGATACATCTGGAAGAGTAGATCTCGAAGCCATCTTCAACATTGATTCTTGACCTACAATTTACGGTTGACTGACTCATATATTGCCCAAAACCCCTGCAATTTTTTGTAGAGTTTGTGGGTTTAGGTCATTTTCTCAGAAGCTATAAGGGCTAGAGCCATGAAACTTGGTTCATGCATACATCTGGAAGAGTAAATCTCACAACCATCATCTGTATTGAGTCTTGACCTACATTTTACAGTTGTCTGACTTTGCAATTTTTTGTAAAGTTTTCGCATTTAGGTCTGTTACTCAGAAACTATAAAGGCTAGAGCCATGAAACTTTGGTCATGCATACATCTTTGCTGAGTGACAAAGCGCCAGCAGGCGAGACGCCGCATTCCGCGGAATTCTTGTGTTGTGTCTCAGCTCATAGAAGTTTTTGCCTCACCTAAGACTAGTAGAAAGTGAGACATTGGTTTTACCTTCTCTACAGAATCGGTAATGTCAGCTGATTCCGTGGAATCTTTTGGCGGGAGTAGAGTAACCTTCCATGAAGTTTTCTGGCAGTGCACTGTTTTAGTGACAATACATATTAACATATTTGCTTTATGTATGGGCTAACTGATTTTCTTATTTAAAGATTTTGCCAAATTCTAATACTACTAAACTATTAGTGTTGAGCGTCCATAAAGAATTCATGGTTTGGGATAAGATGTATTAAAGGAAATTTGCGTATGCTGTTTGCATGTGTTTTAAGACGTTTCGACAAGTTTCCTCATATATGACCTGCAGAATCATAATTACCATTTCTGTATTAAGTAGATGTACATAACAGAGCCGCGACACAACAAAACCAACATCAAAGTGGTGTGTGTGCCCAGCAAAGACTCCGATCAGCCTGGGCAGTTGCCCAGTCTGATCTGAGTCTTTGCTGTGTGTTTGAAGGGTAGCTAAGGTCTAAGCTAGCTCCATGCAAATAGCGAAGACTCCCTGATCCCACTGGTGGATGGCTAGATTGATCTGAGTCTTTGCAGGGTGCACATGCCATTTATTGGTTTTGTTATGTTGTGGCTCAGTATTGTAAACAATACTGTAACAACCAGTTCTATTGTGGCATATTCCATCTCCAATCAGCTGATTCTAATCAGCTGTAAAGCTTGCTGCAGTGATATATCCTTGTAAAATTGGTGAAAATCCACCGATTAAAGAGATTTATCATATGACGTCGCTTTTGAAAGTGTAATAAAGCCATGCATTAAAAACAATAATCCATTAGTGGATTAAATATGCAAATTACGTCGTAACGTTATGCGTTGACGTCCATAAAAACGTTGCGTTTTCTAATGGCGAAATCGTGACGTTTTAGTGCAAAATCTGCTAATAAAATATGATTTTAGCGTCATATGATAAATAGAATCTTGCATTCGTGCTCATGTATTATTGAATTTATTAAACTCGTTGGGAAAAACGATAAGATGCTCGGCAAAGCCTCGCATCTTATCTTTTCCCCCAACTCGTTTAATAAATTCAGTAATACATGAGCACTCATGTAAAATCCTCTATATCATCCAGACAAGAAACTGTCATGCCAAATGGCTATTCCAACACAAACAGTATCCATATCAATTTTTTCCCTTCTTTCACCTTTGTTGGGAGGACATAAGAAATGAAAAGTATTTTGAGACTACTGCACAAAGGAATATAAAGCAAATGAGCATTCTTAATTTTTCTTTTGTACTGTAGTCACAATGGGAGTTTTGACACAGTATTGTTGTTATCTAAAATTGTGCTACAATGAGTAGCCTTGTAATGAGGCTCGTTTCAGGGCCTCTGTTGCTGTTTTTTGAGTCTTCAAAAATAAATTGTTATGATTTCATTTTTATGTTGTTCTGTGTTTATTAACCAGAGATCTACATGAAGCCAGAGCTATTATATCAAACTTTAGCCATTGTCTTTTTTCTTCTAAAAAGAAAAAAAAAAGGTAAGTACTGGGATATGTCAGAGTGTAAAAAATAATGCCATGTTAGTT
Source organism: Ctena decussata (assembly GCA_963989385.1). NCBI lineage: Eukaryota > Metazoa > Mollusca > Bivalvia > Lucinida > Lucinidae > Ctena > Ctena decussata. Next base: position 13,067,498 of record OZ022511.1, read on the forward strand.
AATGTGTATGGATAGACCTTCGTGTTTTTCCGCCATTTTTACAGATATTATAGATTTTCTGTTTGGTTCGCTGGTCAATGAAGCCCTTACAAATTGAGGTCTGCTCTTAAAGGAAAGGATTTGGTCCTACGGGACCAAATTCTTTCCTCTCAGAGTTGACCTCAATTAAGAAGGGATCTAAAAAAAAAAAAAGGCAGACTTACTTCCCCTGAATGTATATCTAAACATCTTAATATTTCAATAATTACATTTACACCTGATTTTGACTGAAAATCTGATAAAACTCACTGTTCAAAAGTGCACACTGAATGAAATTCTGGCTACAGCACTCGAAAATCAGTCAGTTGTTTTATTGTTTTATGTCCACAGTAAACAGCTATGGTCGTGTCTAGATGGTCAGTTACCCTAACCACACTGTTCCTTGGCAGGTTTAGACCTTGTAAGTGGTAAACCAGTACTAAGTGCACACACTTTCGCCAGTAACTCTTGAATCGGCGGAAGGAGAAACAAAAGTATGTGGCTGGACTGGGTATCGAACCCGGGACCTCTGGCTCTTGAGTCAGACGCGCAAAGGAAAACAGTCAGACTGAACTGAGATATCAGTCAGACTGAACTCGCAACTCATGGTCAAATGTAAAAGATTTCATTGAAATATCTGTAGATTATCATTTACCCTATACTTTGACCATTTCTATAACAGCCTTTACCAACTACATATTTGCACAAATCTACATGCCCTGTCTAGAGATTTGTTTTAAAAAAACTGTTGCTCCTTGAAAAGATTCCCCAGCTCGACCCAGCTTTATTGATTTATTTTTTGTGCTCCCTGTATTTATTTTACCCTGTTTTCCAAAATCAAGTACAACTTGCTTCCCAGTTCCCCTCCAAAAAAGGCCTTTCTTCCCAGGTTCCTGAAATCCTCAGGAGACTTAAGATTCTGCAGGATCGTTACTGTGAACAGGAATGGGGAATGGTCAGACTATGCAAATGCACAGGATGATCTGAGTATTTCCTGTCTGTGTAGACGCCAACTTTTGGACAGGTCCTTAGACCATATTTTTTTTTTCCTTAACTTTTCAAAGGGATGTAGTCCAAAATGTCCATGATTTTTTTCAAATTTTATATTACCTCCCTTACTTAGATTATTTTAAAAGTAACTCCATGTGCTTATTTTTGTTTTTTACTACCTACATAATCAAACGACAAAAAAGTATGTAATTAAAAAAAGTGTAACTTCAAAGAAATGTATGTTATGAATAATTCTATTTGAACATGGCAAAATTTCATTGAAAATTATTCATTTGAAGTAAATATTTAAATATTTAGGAAAAATGAAGTTGAAATGTATATTGGCATGGTATAAAATTACCTTAATAGGACATATATAAGAGTGGTGACAAGACTTGCTATAGAGGCTACTTTCGAGTACATTGTTACTCATAAAAAGGCCTTTGGGAAGGTCTGAGACTAATGCCAAATACAGGTCACATGGGGTTGAGTTGGTTAGGCTGCAAAGTCTAATATCCTTCTCACTATGGCTTCAGACCTGTGACCCTCTAGCAGGGGGATTCCTTGACAGGAATGTGGGTCTTCAGAAATGGGCTGGTATGACGGCAATTTAACAGGTGATACCCAATTATGGGTGGATGTTGGCTGTCTGCTTAGTTGTAAAGACCCATGGCAAGCTAATAAATACAGTATAATTTGCAAGGTGGTAAAAAGCAACCAGAACTCAATTCAGACTACTCTGTCGCCACAAATTTTTGACATCTTGTTCAAATTCTCTCTTAACCTTACACACCAAAAAGCACACAGAAAAATTTATGTCTGCAAGATGTTAAGGTGGTGATAATCACTGATTTGGGACAAAGACAAAAATCTGCATAAAATACTCAAAATAACACTGATCTTTCCAAAACTTAGCAGATGCCTTCTTTATGTTGTTTCTCATAATTTAGAATCCCAAAATGCAGCATTTGTTAAAGGTAGGTTCCTGTACTTTTGAATGCATCACAATTTTGATGATCGCTCATCCAAGTTGTTGGAAAGCACTTATAAAAGGGAATGAATAAGTTTCACTAAAAAGTGTAAATCAAAAAAATATTATAAAAGTTGTTTTGCAAGGGATTTCCTAACTCTGCTTCGCACACCAGTTAGCGCTATTTTTAGTTCGCGCCAAAAATAGATAACGTGGCTGACGTCATGCTGCATTGCATTTTGGGATAGTTTTAACCCATCCGCCATGCCAAGACCTCTAGGAGAGCTCACGGCAAGGGAAAAATGACCTTTGGAGAATGGCATCAGAAATCGCCCACTTATAGACATAATAAACATAGTTATTTTTAGAACTGAAATTCCAACGAAAGAAAATAAACCAAAAGGGAAAACGACTATTTTATTCAACATCTGTCGAGTTTCTCAGTAGCAACACATTCAGAAAAAAATGAGAAATCAATAATGCTCAGAAAAAGACGAAATTATTTTGTGGACATAATTGTTATCTCTAGTCCAGGAACCTACCTTTAATGTTAAAAAGTGTTTTTATAAGGAAAGCTCAAAGGGTAATTTTCTGTGAATAAATCTGAAAAAATATTGTTATTGAAAATATACTTAGTGCTTAGAGTACCTTGTTGCATAATGGAGAGCGTCCTAGCAATTATTTTTTCAAACTCTTTCACACATTATCAGGCTGAGCAGATGAAAAAAGATGCAGTCTGTGTCCCAATTTTTTTTGTCAAAACACACAGGTGAGACTATTTTAACAAGGTTGAACAATTTCATCTACACACCAGTGATCACGTCAGTAATGTATTATTTATATTGTAGGTGTTACATAGGTATGCTTGCCTACCCTATATTTAATAAATGCGTCCAGTGTACATTTACTTTGTATATGGTTGAACATTTGAGAAAAAGATACCATTTTCACCTGGTCTACATTACAATTTGAGAAAGAGTTGGAATAAATAATTGCTAGGACGCTCTTCATTATGCAATAACGCATCTTCAGCACTACGTAAATTTTCAATAACGTTATTATTTGATCAGATTTATACGCAGAAAATTACCCTTTGATCTTTCCTTATAAAAACACTTTTTTAAGCAGCATGTAAGTCTATTTTATATTCTAAACTGTAAAGAACAACAAAAATAAGAAATCTGCTAACTTTCAGGGAGATAGGTTACTTTTTTATGGTTTTATGCAGAATTTTACATTTACCATAAATCACCACCTCTTATTGTGATTTCATGTCTGCTTGAAACTTTGTACCATGCTTGAAACTTTGTACCAACACAAGGCACTATCAGAGAGTGTTGCAAAGAAAGAACTTTTTTTGCAGCTTTGACAAAACTTGTATAACTTTTAAAGAAACTTCATATCTGCCTTGCTACTGAAGAATTCAGATGCTGACAAAGTTCTTATCACCTGTTGTTTCCTTTCGTACTATACTACTCAAAGTTTGCTATTAAAGCACCAAGAATATAGTTTGTTATGATTCAAATTTCTACTGATTTATTTTTATACATTTCAATTAGTGATTTCTTTAATGTAGACGAAAGTGTTCATGTTTTTACTGTGTTTCATATGTTTTTTTATAATTATTGAAAATAAAATAAAGATTATGATAAAATGTGTAATTTTCAAAATTTGCAAAAAAAGCTAACGATGCAAACTGGTATAGGATTAATATCGAGTATATGACCCATTGCTGTAAATGACAGCTCAATATCGTCTCCTCATGCTCCCTATCAGGTTCCTGGTTATCCTTTGTGGAATGTTGTTCCATTCTTGGACAAGCATAGCACAAGCTCCTGGATACTTCTTGGTTGGACCTGACAGGCTGAAATTCGAAGCTGCGACTTGTTCCACATATGCTCAGTGAGATTGAGGACTGGAAATCTGACTGGCCAGTCCAGACACGCAATACACTCTTTACAGGTACTCTTGTACAATATGCAGTATGGGGACCAGCATTATTGTCCATTAAAATAAACCCCATCACCTACTGCTCCAGCATACAATCTCACCTGGTTATCCAGAACCTCATCTCGATACTGCTGGGCAGTCAGTGTGCCCTGCTCAAGGACAAGGAGGTCTGTATGCCCATTCCAGCTGATTCCACCCAGACCATGATAGAGCCGCCTCCATGTTCAGCAATGTTGGCTGCATGGAATCTTTCCCCTGGCCTTTGCCATATCTTAGCACGCCTGTCTGTGTAGTCTAGGCAGTACCTGGACAAATCTGTAAAGAGGACAGGTTGCCAGTCCATTCTGGTCCAACCAACATAGTCCACGGCAGCTCATACCGTAGCCAGCAGTGGTTTTCAGAAGGAGAAATGCGTATACATGGTCTTCGAGACCAAAAACCACTTTTGTGCAACCTTGTGCAGATGTTTTGCCTGGATATGCTGACCCCAGATGCATTCTGAAGGTTGGTGCCAAGCCGGGATGCTGTCGCAAAACTGTTTCTGCAAGCCTGGATGATCAAGAAACAATCTTCAGCTGCAGAGGTTGCCCTTTCTCTGCCCCCACCATGCTGCCTGACAGGTGTGTCATACTGTTGAAACCTCGCCAGGCTCTGGTGATAACAGTATGGTCCACCCCAAGAGCCTTGTCAACATCACGATGGGTAGCCCCTTGCTCCACCACCTCAACTGCCCACCACATTCCTGGTTCCGATAAAAGTCTTCCTAAAATTTCATTCATAAAACTCAAGCCTTTCAAGTTGAAGGGAAGATAGCATACCTTACTCATGATGGGTAAATGTATGTAGTGGACCAAAACACCATGAAAATCAAAAAGTATGTCATTTCCATGACTTGCAGGAAGATTTTGCCAGTCATAAAAAGCTTGTGTGTACACTGAGGACCATCTCAATACATCACTGAGCCATATCACAAATATATCTCATGCAAGCTTTACAATGCTGTGTGAAATATTTGGTGCTTAGCAAACTATCAGTATTATATAAACCCCAACAGGTTTATAGTGAGTGTCCCACTCAGCAGAGCTGTTGTTAGTCTGTTGCTTTGACCTTTTTCTGATTTCATGAAAAAAGAGATTAGGAATGTAAGCAAAAAAATAGGAGTCACAAACTTACAGTATTTATTATATAAAAATATTTGTTTCTGGTATTTTTAACCCTTAAAGTGCAAAAAATTTCATTCTGGTATTTTTAACCCTTAAAGTGCCAAAAAAGCAGACATCTGCTAAAATTTCAAATAATGTTTCTTTCATAATAAATCAAAGACTAGAGGGCAAAGAGTGTAGATCCAGATGAGGAGGCGCATCATGAGCAGCCTCATCTGGATCTTAGCTGTTTGAGAGTTTGGCAATTTTATTTTTGGCGCTTTAAGGGTTAAATATCTCAAATGATACTGTAGGTCACAAGATCAGATGCCTATTGCAATACAACTCCACAGTTTAGGGATAAAGACTAATACAGGCTCAGTCACCCATGGCCCTAAATTTTGGGCTGGTCCTCGAGTTTTGAGAGAAAATGCCTGAGAGAAAATGCTCATAAACTTAATGTAAGATTCCAGTTTATGGAAGTCTGGGCCCCTCAAATTATATTATCTTTATCCCTGTAGTTTGTACATTGACACAGCTGTTTTGTGTACAAGGTGGCCAATAAAAATCTGAATGGAACAGCTTGTGCACTACAGTTTGATGCTTTAAAGAGTCCAGGCCCCTTGGTGATAAAACTGTTTCGTGCTCAACTCAGCTGAGCATGAAATTTTCTGTCGGCATTTTCATATTCATAAGCAGAGAAAATTTCATACTCAGCTAAATTGAGCCAGAAAACAACTGTACTTATCAGTAATTTGTTATTTATTAGCAGGTAAAATTTCATGCTCAGCTGAGTTGAGCATGAAAAGAGTTTTATAACCTCGAGTCCAGGTCCTGATCAGACTGCTCTTGAGGAGCAGTCCGATCTATCTGTGTCTACATTCTCTACAAATACCGACATTGTTCACCTCATCAGTCTTTATCATTAATAAGATTTTCTGAATAGTAACAAATCTGGTCTTGTGGGCTGAGAGGTTAAGGTGAATGGGTGAACTTTCAAGGGAACCAACTCTGCCATTTTCTTTTTTGCCTCCTCCTCAGTTGGGGTCAACTCTTAAAGGAAAGAATTTCATCCTTGAAAGCTTAAAGGAAGTCACAAACGTTGTTTACTTTCGTAACAAGATGTGTCCACATAAAGGATAGCATGCCCATTGCACGATAAACTTTAATTAAAGAGTACGATAAACTTTAATTAAAGAGTCCTGTGCACACCCACATGCCAAGGTGGCAACAATAGCTCTTCCTGCACTTTCTTACAAGTGTGCTAAAAATGGAAGAAAAATATAGAGGTAAACCGGTAAAATTTCAATCACTAACACTGTTTCTTTCATAATCACTGGTCTGGTCTTGTTTCCTGACAGGTTCATGCTCTGAGCTCAAAACCCAGAGATCATGGCTCGAGTCAGGCCCAGGCAAGACTTCTTAAGAGTGTCCCAGTACAAGCATTCCCAGACTCCTCAGGAAGATCTCCTGGAAGACGAACGCAGAGTGTCCCGGCACACCCATACCCAGTCTCGGGGGGAAGATGTTCAGAGAGACGGATGGAGAGTTACCCTGCACACGCATGGCAAGGCTTCTGGGGAAGATGTCCTGGGAAACAAACCCAGACCCTCCCCACAACTTGTCTAGCCTCTGGATAATTTCATCCTCCTCATCATCTAATGAAATACTGTTTAAAAGGGCTGTAAAACCTAAACCGTCACTTCATCCATTATTTGTCACTATCTTTTTGCTGGTTCTCTTTTCATGACCTGCATCATCTGTGCGATAGTAGCATCTGTTCGTATGGCTGTTAAGTCGAAGTGTGTCCGACTGGCTCGAAAACCCTGACTCCTTAGCATGGTTATCAATTTATCAGACCTGCAAATACAAAGAATAACTTTCATAGAAAGATTTAAAATCATCTACTACAAGGTCTACTAGTCATTCAATACTTTAGCTCAAATATAACTGTATCTGCAAATAGCATGGATACGGATGAGGTGGCTCACTGTAGATGATTATGAGCTGCCTCATCTGGATTTACACTTTCTGCCCTCTAATCTTTGAATTCTGAATATGATACCACTTGGACAAAACATTTTTTTTAAATTTTAGAGATGTGAATTTTGTTGTCTGCCTTTTAGGCTCTTTAAAGAGTTACCAGACAATGGCCAGAAGTTTTGGCATACACGTTTATTCAAATTTGACCTGCATCAGTTACACGGACACGCTTTGTGTCATTTTAAAGGGAATAAAAGATATAACATCCTTTTCATACAAGCTGCGGTAAGAAAAGTAGCAAAAATGTAAAATGTGCCTTCTCAAACCATCACACATTCATCCAGGTATAATGGGGTACATGGTTCTCACTAGGATTTTGAAAAAAAAGACTCGCAGAGACATCTATGAGAAAAAGTGGGAGTCTGAAATTTTGAAGATTTTCTTTGAAAATCAGAGTTCTCCAACCCAAATATAGGGGAAAAGGATGAACAAGAAGCCTGCATAGTTCATGTTTTAAAGTTCACAGTGTTCAATTACTTCCTGGTTGAATTGTACATGTCCTAACTACTAGTAACTAGAACTGACATGTGCAGGTTGGTCTGGTCATGAACAGTCTGGTAACAGATCTATGGCATCATCTCAATTATAATTAGCAAGGAGCACGGCATATATTGTATACTCTCCAATTATAAGTGAGATGCTATTTGAAATTCTTACAATGGAAAAGTGTGATGGTCTCAAACCTTTAATTCATTCTCAAATAATTCTCTGTTTCATGTGTGTCAGGGTATGCATTGCAGGCGAAGTTGGGCGATAACTTCGCCCTGGGTTTCCCGAAAAGCGAAGTTCGAGTCGCCCTGTTTTTCTGGGTCGTAAGATCAATAATTCGTCAAAATGACTGGCGCCAGTATATCAAATTTCAACGCCAATTAACAAAGCCCCCGTTCATTTACCAGAGTTAATCCCATCACCGACCCTGATTGAGCTTTGATCTTGATAGGTGTTGCCGACATCAAGTCGGTAAAATTAACACCACGGCAAAGCCAAACGGTAGTACAGTTTATCCACTAAGTGACGAGCGAAAGAGCTTTGATCCCGCTACATTTTGCCGACTTAATCTATCCATCTGCTTTGGCGGCAGGTGTAAAGCGCATTCTGATCATGGTCTTTATTGATTTCTTACCTTATGGTATAAATTTTCTTATCTTTCAACTACCATGCTACAGCGATAACGAGCAGAGTAGATACGACAAGACAGTCCTCACTTAGGCAGGCTTATAAAGTCCGTCGCATTCTTCGAAGTTCAGAATGTTAATGCTGGCCGTGTAGACAAGTGCAGGACAGCGCATCAGGTTATGATCTACATCGTTCATAGAATTTATGATTGCGAAAGTTCTGCGAACAGTGTAACCCCGACGCTTCGCAAATGCATTACCCGAGACTTACTCATTCCCGTCAAATCGTAGTCTACGTTGTTGTCACATATTCAATATCGTTTTGGGGATGAACCGGCAAATGAACAATCTCATGTCTCAAAAAAAAAAAAAAAAAAAAAAAACATGCAAAAATTGGCGACCAGTGCGAGTTACGCATTTTGATCAATGCAAACACGATTACCGTGCGTAAAACCGGTAGTGCAATGGTAAAAGATGGTAACCATTGCACGTTAATAGGTCAGACACATTTGGCTAATCCCACTTGTTGATTTCAGCTTCAGATCAAAGGACGCCGTCTCTGACACGTGCATCTCAAGGTGTCAGATTGAAGCGAGAGACGAGAGAAGGTATCTTAACCCAGACATACGCTGATAGAAAAGACTCGTATCAGCCTGCGCAATATTGTAATGCGATTGGTGTTTCCTGTCCGCTAATAAGGAATTCCGATATGAGCGTCACCGTTACCCGAGCGAATGCTCCCTCTTCGCATGTCCATAAGATACATTTTATGTGGTGCGGGTCATGAGTTCACCGTACTTACCATGCAGCGACTGTCCGCTGTGAGTTAAAATATTTCCTTTGTGTTGGGTAAAATAAGACCTTACGCCATCTGAAACTGAAGTTAATCAGAGTCTTCCTTTATAGATTGTTCATCGAGTTAGCTTTCATCAGACTTTGGGAGTGCGCATGCTAACACACGCCGTTAAGTACCTTTTAAAGTAGCCTTCGAAGTGGTAAGTTTGGCAATGTGGATGTGCAAACGTCCAAACCAGCCTGCGCAGTCTTGTCCTAATGTTCAGATTTTGTTTTAATATACAACCAGTTGTCTCGGAACTAGACTGCACTATGTACGGTGCTGGTGTAGAATTTACTTGAGAAAACTCAGACCGGCATTGAGCCGACGACCGAAATCGCGACTTCTGATCAAAGTTTTTCCGTACAAACAAGCTATGGACAGTGCGGAAGTTATATAATAGAGGAACAGAACTCGGACAAGCCTGCGTATTTGCGCCGTCAGAATCTTGTCTGTTCGCATCAATTAACTATGGATTCTGAGAAAGATATAGCCAAGGCGTTGGCTCTGAACAGTCTCTACAAATGCGCAAGCTATCGGAGACTTCACTGGTATGTGCAGTGTCGCAACACAGAGATCGTTAGTCCAGACTTCAAAGACACCGCTAGACAAGTGGCACGTGCAGATTTGTACTGGTGTGTCAAGGGGAAAGATACTGGGTGCATATGCAATGAGAACTGACATAGATCAGCCTGCAAGTCTCCACAGGCTTATCGGAGTCTTTTCTGTTCACATCTAACGTACATGAGATCTGACAGAACCGCACAACGGTCAGTATGCGCAGATCTGCACCTTTATCTATAATTGGGCAGGGGAAAAAGAAGTTAACAAGGTCATAACTTTCAGTTTATGTTTTGCGTTTTTAACTATGACAGGACATGAAAAAAATCATGAATTTCTCAAGTCGCCTTCTTTCTTGAGAAGTCGCTTAGCTTCGGCAGGACGGCAAAGTTATTTCGCCCGATTTTTTGGGCCCGTTGCATACCCTGGTGTGTCTGTCATTTTTTCCAGACAACTTTTGAGACTCTCTGTTTCTTTCCCTGGATGACATACCTTTCTAAGAAAAGGTCTACAATTGCAGAAAAGAATATGCAAAACAGGAGCAAATTCATCTTTTGCGAGTTAAATCCCATTGTGAAGAGAGGTAATGATGACACTGGGACAATTGCTAACCCTGAAGTGTATCCAGTCTCCTTAAGATTTTTATTTTTATTATGACTTGAATTATACTATCATAGGCTTTACGATAAGCACACAGCCCTAGAAAAAGTGGGTAATCAAAGATAACTCTAAATTATTTTTTTCTTACATCTAGTGAACTCTCAGTATTTCAAACACTGATCTCTCTAAAAGTACCCTCTTACATTCAAAAAGATTAATGGGACACATTAACTTTTTTCATTTCAACTCCTATCATCTCAAACTACTGATATCTCAAAGTAAATTATCTGGGACCAGAAAATTTACTTTGAGATATCAGTAGTTTGGGATGAACTTTGAGATTTGGAGGGTTGACAGTATTTTAAAAAATAAGTTGTTGCCCCTAGGAGGCAGATCTAACGACGGGCCACATGTATGTTTTATAGTAAAATGTACAAAAATTTTCTAAGACTTATAACCCCACCTACTGCTCTACATATATATATCCAGTGCTGGATTTTTAACTGAACTCATGGACACTCGGCGCCACTTGGGGAACGTCGTTATGAGAATTGAAACAAAACAGAATTTAAATGAACTCAACTTACTTGGGTAAAACCGTTGCATGAAACTTCTTTTTGTGTAAATCATGGTAGAATAATGGTGTATCCTCCTGACCCTTTTGGCCCTTCATACTCTGTGAGACTGTTCTTTTCAAATCACTTATAGGACTTTTAACACCTGCATCAGATTCTTTTCTGTCACATATGCCTGACTTAATATTGGAAACTTCATCTTGTTGCTTAGCAACCGTTTCTGTATCACTATGGTGATCACCATTTTCCAGCTTTTGCTTCTTTCTGATTGGTTCGTCTGAAATGTGTTCTCTTATTTCATTGGATGGTGAATCTGATGCCTTTTTGATTGGTTCATCTGAATCTTTTTCTTCTGCTTCACTGATTGGCTGAAATTCTTGCCTACTAGTAGTTCTTGATATTTGCATTCCTTCACATTTTGCCTCAGTTATTACAGTTTCTAGCAAACTATTTAGCTTGCTTTTTGGAAAAGTTTTCTTTACTTGGGTTTGCAAATGTTTTAAATATGGCACACTGAAAATACTTCCACACCTGAAAATTAAAAAAAAATACAAAGAGCATAACAGTCTTTATCATATGACGTCGCATCTGACAGTGTAATATACCCATACATTAAAAACGATAATCAACTAGTGGATAATATGCAAATTATGCCGTAAGGTTATGCCTTGGCATCCATAAAAAGTCGCGTTTTCTAATGACGAAATTGTGACATTTTTGTGCAAAATTTGCTTATAAAAAGCCATTTTAGTGTCATATGATAAACAGAATCTTGCATTCGTGCTCCTGTATGATTGAATTTATTATACTCATTGGGGAAAACTGATAAGATGCTCGGCATAGCCACGCATCTTATCTTTTTCCCCAACTCGTTTAATAAATCCAATAATACATGAGCACTCATGTAAGATCCTCTATTTAATGAAAGTGATTTAGTACAGGCAATGCTGTCAATATTTTTTTTTTTTTTTGACGAAAATAATGTTAATAGAAAGATCTGGATGTTTTGGATGTGCAATTCTCAAAAAAAAAGTTCTCTGGATGGATAAAGACCACAGCATTTCCCAAATGTTTGTTTAGATGTAACTTAGTACTTGCAGTTTTGCAAAAGTTTTGACTAATTCCCAATATCAACAAAATTGGTCATAGAAACATAGAAACTAATCTTTCATTAAGGCTCATGTAAAACTAGCCTATAGTCAAATCTTTTGAGCCATGACACGACGAGACAAACAAAGTGGCATGTGCACCCAGTGAAGACTCAGATCAGCCTGGGCATCCTCCCAGTCTGATTACAGTCTTTGCTTGTGTTAAAGGATAGGAAAGGATCTACCCTACCTCCATGTAGACAGTGAAGACTCTGACCAGACTGGGCGGAAGCCCAGGCTGATCTGAGTCTTCACTGGGCGCACATGCCACTTTGTTGGTTTTGTCGTGCCACGGCTCACTCAGTCTTGTTAATAACTTACCACATAGGTCCCAGTAAAACAGCAGTTCTCCCTGGATTGGACGACTTGCAGTCACATGGTAACAACTGGTAGGGAGATTCTAAAAGACAGAAAGAACTACATCATATACAACAAACATGGACCCACATCAACTGTATTATATACTGTAAAACACTTATATTTGGCGACAGCAAACTTTGGCGGTTTTTATAAAAGTACCTTTTGGCGGACTTTAATTTTGGCGGATTTGTGATTTCTGAAAAAAAAAAGATTTATGCTGACATCATAAAATTATGGGCCTCTTGAGTCCAAGCTCTACAGGCTCATGGTTCATACAGTTCAATTCCTACTATTATTTCGTAATAGGTACCTGTGTGTAGCTTCTGATGTAATCAACATGGCTTGATTGTATGTCAATAGAATTTGAACAAAATATTATTTAAATCAACTTGGCTAGGTACTAATTAGTATAGCATGTCTAATAAGCATTTTCATACTCCGTGTTCTCTTGCTTGTTGTTTGCAATGGGGTCTTCTTTTGTTTTCATTTATTGTTGTGGCAAACACAAAGCAAGGAGTAACAATATGTTGATTTATTGTCAGAGCCACATAAATAAAATATACTTTAAGGCTAAAAAATCCTAGAATCCTTATGAATTTATTTTCCCCTGTCTGTTCTGTTAGAGTCCATCTTACATTATCACTAACGTCAATTAACACTGTCAATGTCAACATGACGCTGACGTCAATTGACTTTACTTTAAAAATAGAATGTATGGAAATTTGCCTTAGATCTAAAAATAGACTGAACAAGCAAAAATAAATTAAATAAATAACAAAATCATGGTTAAACCACGACAATTGTGATGTGTACTGGCTTTGGCTTTATGGTAGAGGGAATATATCATTATGTCAACAGTAGTGATTTTTTTACGATCATTATTTTAATTTGGCGGTTTTCATCGCCAAAATAAAGTGACCACCAAATATAAGTGTTTTACAGTACTAAACAGCAGCTGTGTTGTGACAGCAAAGCTAACCTCATTTCTTTGATAAAAAACTTACACCAAAATATTCAAAGTGGATGCTAACATTGAGGTCTGTGGGAAATTGTACTGATTTAATTCAACAAATTTCCAATGCTTGTGAAGAACAGACATGCTTGAACAGTAAAAGATGAGAAATGTTTGAACAGTTAATCGGCTAACACTTTCTGTATTTATAGTGACCACAATCTCACACCTGGTTAACTATGAATTTACTGTATTAATCCTAACAAACACCCCTGCTCTAATAAATGCCCCCTGCTTCTTTTCCGCAAGTAATGTGATAGTTATACCCATTAATCCCTAATTGCTTCTCTGGATAAGGTAGCTCTTAGAAACAGGGTTAAAGGAAAGAATTAGCTCCTCCACTACTTTTTGTAAAATGCAATGCTCCAGGGCATTTAATAGCATTAATATGGTCAAAAGGCTGATACCAAATGAAAAAGAGCTGTTACAAAACCAAAAACAGTCAAAGTTCCCAAATGACCTGGTTATCGTGATTATACAAAATTGGTTTAGCCACGTTGATCAGGTCATTTGGGAACTATGACTCTTTTTTTTTGTTTTGTAGCAGCTCTTTTGTTTTGTAACAGCCTTGAATACATAGTTAACCAGGTGTGAATCTGAGTCCCAGTCATATGACAGCTTTATTATGGCAAGGCACAGGAAAGGAAAATGTGAGCTATGCTTGCTGCACCCACTTCTGCAACAACTTTTGTGGCTTCTTGTCTTTTCCCCTGGACAATGTAGTCCTTCAAAAATGGATCTACCCTTAAAGGAAAGAATTTGCTCCTAGGGGACCAGATTTCTTTAAGAATTGACCCTCATGGGAAGGAGAGCAAATATTACTAGAAATGGCTGTATGCTGGGTTTACCATACACCCCCTCCCCCCCCCCCCCCAAAAAAAAAAAACAAAAAAAAACACACACACACAAAATAGAGCCAACACTTGTCCCATTAGCCATCATAAAAAAACATAAACAGCACTAGCAAATCATTCACTTGAGTGGAAACCAAAAGTTTTCAACTTTTTAGGTCTATCAGAAGCCATAACTCCTGCTAAAATCGTCATTTTTCGAACTCAACCTGTATGTTACAAATGTAGCGTATATTTCAATGAAATCCATCACTTTAACCTTAAGTTACTGAGCAGAAACCACACATTATCCATTTTCCAGATCTATCAGGAGCCAAAACTCTTGTAGGAGCAAGTTCTTTCTTTTAAGAGTAGACGCCATTTCAGAGAACTACCTCATCCAGAGAAGCAAACAGAAACCCAAGAATGTTGATGTAACATTATTTTCGGAAAAAAGCAGGGGGCTTTTGGAATACTACAGTTGAGGTGGAAACCAACCTAAGACTGTGTGAGTATCAGGGTAGACAACTCTTTCTTCACACATGAGACAGTGTATTACATGTCGACAGAGTTTCATCGTTTGTTCCCCCTGCTTACGAACCACTCGTACAGCTATAAGTAGATGATCTGACAGACTGATTGTGTACAACACCTCAATACCCTTGTTGTAGCACGCTGCTGCTCTGAAACAGAGAAATACAGAGCTCCAGATAAGGTGGGGTTTTGATCATAATTCTGAGATAATTTTTCTTATTTTTCAATGAAAACATAAGTTGCAATCCCCCATTAGAACCGTCACAGCGACAAGGTACCCTCATTAGTACCATCTCAGTGAGATGGTTCAAATGAGGGGTCACAACATAAGTTTTTATGGAAAAACAAGGAAAACTATCTCTTAATAATCCCCGTTACCCCTTCTTATCTTGAGCGTTGGAAATATATATAGGCCATAAAAAAAACTGTCTGCAGGTAAATTTTGTATGCACATAAGTGCAGCCTTGTCAAGGTATAATAACTTTGCCAGGACAACATATCTGACATTTTAGATTTTGAATAGCAACCTGTCCAGGCCCTGACCAGACTTTGCTTGTGTGCAAACAGGTTTGGCAATGCATAGTTTGCAAATACCATCAAATTTGTCTTATGGTGAAAGGAACACTTCATGGGAAGCAACTCTACTATTTTTCATCTTCTGTCTCCCTTCTCAATGTGGGTCAACTCTTAAAAGAAAGGGTTGACTCATTTAAGAAGTGTTTTGTTGCTCAGGGACGCAAATAAGAAGTCACAAAAGCTGTTTACCTTTGCAAAAATGGTAGAAAAACATGGAAGTGTGTTCATGCTTCTTAAAAGTGTCAACACAAAAACCAGCTGTATTATTAAGACAGATAACCTCTTAATACAGGTTCATCTGTGCTGTGGCTAAGTTCAAGGTACTCCAAAAAGGTGGCTGCTAAAGACAGGTGATTACTTCTAATACACTTATGTATGTAACGCTACGTCTCATTGGATAACATCAAAAATTTGTGACAGTATATCTTGCGATATACTGTCCGAAACCTGATGTCATTACATAACATCGCTACTCAATGGTTAACGTCTCATTTTACGTCGCTGAGAGCATTTGCTATGGATACAAAGTAGCATACCTTTAAAGGTGAAAATGTAAAATATGCATTAGAATGGGGATAACTGTATTGAAAGTTGTCATTTAGGGAGGTAAATCAATGGTTTTATGGTCACAAATTTCGTTTACTGCTCCACTGGCGCGTTGCCGTAAAACGAAATTTCCAACAATTTACCTCCTCAAATGACAATTTTGAGTATAGTTATTCCCTAAATATCAGGAACTGCATAATCAGGTTTGGCTGTACTTCCGCCAGCTTTTGTAAGGATATGGTTCTGATAGCACCAACCCATCATATGTTAAGCCGGTTTGTCGCATGACAAACATTTAGAAAGAAAACAAAATGGGATCATTTTTGGGAAAGCATCTCTGCCATTTCATTTTTGCCTCTCTTTTCAACTCTTGAAGGAAATTCCACCCAAGGGAGAAAATTCTTTCCATTAAAACAGGATCTCACTTGGCTTCACTCATCCTGGGAAGTATATAGGAAGACATAAAACCTGTTTCCCTTTGTAAAACTGGGACCAAACATGGACATACACATTAATTCAATCATTCTTCCAATGAAGCTCTCTCCAAAGACATAGATGAATTTTGTAAGGTGTTTGAAAACAAGCACATGCTTGCTGTGTTGAGGTCGTTGTGTCAAAAGATCTGATGTTGGACAAGATGGCTAGCCAGATGCAAAGCTAACGCGAATACTGGGGGTAGTACAATCACACTTGGTTAATTATGTTTTCAAGGATGTTACGAAACAAAAAAGAGTCAAAGTTACAAAACAACCTAGTCATTAGGTTGTTTGGTAACTATGACTTTTTTTTCGTTTTTTTCAACAGCTTTTTTGTTTCATCACAGCCCTTGTATAAACCTAGTGCAACATAGTTCACCGGGGGGGGGGGGGGGGGGGTCAGCCCTTATTACAGAGGGGAACAACTTTCTTACTCTCTGTTTGCTTGCCTGGAGGACGAAGCCCTTCCAAATTAAGGTCTACTCTTAAAGAAAGAATTTGTTCCTAGTGGAGCAAATTCTTTCCTTTATGAATTGACCATACTGAAAGGGAGGGGTTGAAAATGAAAATGGCAGAGTTGCTTCCCCTGTAAGTGTACCCCTTCACTTTAAATCAACACCATATCAAGACGTGAAAAGAATAAATTGTCTTTGAACATATGAATACGGCTGAGTTTTCTCAGAGTAATATTGCTGTCCTTACACATGTAGAGTCTACACTGGTTTTTATCAAATTATTTACCTTGCAGCAGCCCCTAACACAACTCTAACCGCCATTTCCCTGAGATAATCTGTCTTTATTACATGTGCATGATACTGTCGCTGAATGAGATGCGGTGACCTGATACACTGACTAGAAATGTCTGGAGACACTATACATGCCACCCCAGTATGACGAAGATTGGTGAATAATGAATCTAGATATGATGATGTGGTCCCGTTAGGCTGCAGGTATCTGGAAAAACATACAAAAAAACTATGGTAAAACTTCTGTTTGGGGCAGATGTCTATGCAAACAATGCAGACCCGGATAAAACCAGGGTCTCCACTGTTTGCCATTCCGTATGCATCTTTCGGATGCATTACTGCATTGTAAAACAAAACTACAGTAGAACTTCAATGGTTCGAACAGGCTTATGACCATGAAAAATAGTTCCAGCGATAAGAGTTGGAGCCATCCACGGTTAGTTTCTACACACATTGACCTCAAGAGACCCAGGAACAAATTCTAGTCAGGCAGGGTTAAAGAGCCATCAGGGTTTGAGCCATTGAAGTTCTACTGTATTCCACTCTTAGGACAATTACAGTAATTGTTTTAGGTGTCCCAATTTTCAGAAACTACCCAAAATATGCACCACCCATGTATGAACAGTGATTTTGTTGCATTTGTGTAAGGTGGGCCTCAAGGAAGAGTAACTTGTAGCTGATTGTGTTACCCACTCAAAATAAAGTCTCTATTATCAATATTATTACTATTATTATTGTTATTATATATTTGGACATGCTAACCAATTGTTGTTATTATTTTAAAATTTAAATAAGCTGATTTTATTATCTGCTTATATATTATATGCAATCTGAAAATGTTATTCTGATCAAGGAGACTGCCTAATCTGGTCAAAATTGACCCATGATGTACAAGGCATCAGTGTCGGGCAAGTATATCATGCTCAGAGGTTATAAAACTTGAGTACATTCTCAAACTCAAAATAAAGCGCACTGATTGGCTGCTTCCGAGCACATGCTCAGAAGCAGCCAATCAGTGTGCTTTATTTTGAGTTTGAGGTTATTCTCAAGTTTTCTAACCTCGAACCCTGGCTTTGTTTTTCTCATTGCATCACTTATGGCAACATCCTGCCACCAAAGTCAGTAACTTATGATGTGTACATAATTGAGCTGCAACATGACAAAACCAACAAAGTGGCATGTGCACACAGCAAAGACTCTGATCAGCCTGAGCATCTGCCCTGACTGATCAGTCTTTGCTGTCTGCATGGAGCTAGCTTAGACCCATACCTATCCTTGAAGCAAAGACTCTGTTCAGACTGACTGGAAGATCAGGCTAATCCAAGTCTTGGCTGGGGGCACATGCCACTGTGTTGGTTTTGTCATGTTGTGGCTCATATGTATCAGTATGCGTAATATTACACATGTGCGTTATTTATTCAGTTTATGAGATGGATGACTTGCAATTTTATATCTTTTTCAACAGCATTTCAGTCATATCAGGATGATGGGATAGTGAAAGGAAAGACTGTGTGCAAAGGTGTCCAATTTAAAGTTGATCGATGGGATAGTGAAAGGAAAGGCTGTGTGCAAAGGTGTCCAATTTAAAGTTGATCGATGGGATAGTGAAAGGATAGGCTGTGTGCAAAGGTGTCCAATTTAAAGTTGATCTAGCCTTTTGGGGTTGTTGTGGAAAAAATATGTCTTATTTCTGAATAAATATGGTGCATTGCCTGGGAGCAGTCTCACTGTGCTCTTCATTTTTTTGCTCTTCAGCCAACAATTTATAGAACATCTCTCATAGGGAAAGTAGAGTTATCATGGTACCATGAAGAGTATTGAAGATAATTCAGAGAATTGAAGATAATTCAGAGATAGCTTTTCCTATTTCTGAATGAAAACATATGTTGTGACCCCTCACTAGAACCCTCTCAGTGAGACGGTTTTAGTGAGAGGCACAATGTATGTTCTTATGGAAACCTAAGGAAAATTATCTCTTAATTATCCCTGTTATCCCTTCTTATCTGGAACACTGCATGGTACTGTAAATACGTGGTTATAAGAAAGAGGTTTCCCCTTTCCAATACAACCCCCAAAATCTAGATCCATCTTATAAGATGGGTCCAGATTTTTAGGGTTGTTTAGGAACAAAAAAACTTGTCTTACAGACTGAACTATACAAGACTGTGATTTACATACAGTAGAGATTCAATGGCTCAAACCCTGATGGCTCATATACCCTGCCTGACTAAAACTGGCTATTGGGTCCCTAGAGGTCAGTTTATATAGACACTAACCCTGGATGGCTGGAACTACTTTTGGCTGGAACTAATTTCATGGTCCCAAGCCTGTTCAAGCCACTAAAGTTCTACTGTATTTGGGGTACATGTAATTATGGAAATATGGAAAGGGATAACATCCATCTAACAGCAAAATAAATTCAGTAATATCTGTCGACTTACACAAAACTAAATGCATCTTTATGTAGAGCAATATTTCCGTTCTGTGGACAAACATAAATCTCCTTTTCTGCCTGCTGATATGTTGGTAGCTGCCCAGGTCTAAGATGGTCTTCTACTGGCCACTCAACAGGTTTTTGATCATTTTGTTCACAGTTGCCATGGAAACCAGGAGTATCTGGTTCAGAAGCAACAACATGAACCAAACTACCAAGATGTTTCTTCCATTGCATACAAGCCAAACCTATTATAAATGAAGAGATTCTGATGTTTTACATTTTAGCCATGAAATGAGAAAACCAACTAAGTGGCATGTACGCTCAGCGAAAAGTCAGATCAGCCTGGGCCATCTACCCAGTCTGATCAGAGTCTTTGCTATTGGCATGGAGGTAGCCCTGACCCTTAGCTACCCTTTAAGCACACAGCAAGGACTCTGATCAGACTGGGCTGCTACCCAGGCTGATCTGATTCTTTGGTGGGCGCACATGGGAAAATATTTTTGTGGAATTACTTCTGACCATTGACTGTATTTTAGGCTGAATTATTTGTATGCTTGTTTTAACTTTAGAGCAGATGCATGGAGTTGTGAGGTAACCTAGCTCTAGCTATTAGCTGAACAAAAATCTGCTTATCAGTCGGGTTTTATATCATTTAAAACATCCATGCATAAAATTCATCCATTTAAAAAAAATCGGTTCTGTATTAGCATAAGCACTAGATTTGCAGCAAACTAGGCCTATTCTGGGTCAAGGTTTACAGCTAGCATGAATGTTTTAGCCCATTCCATGCGGGATAGCCCTTTAGGGGTATCTGGGCAAACAGTTTGGATCCAGATCAGGCCCCACAAATGTGCAGACGACAATTTCAGCAGATGAAAAAAAATACCCAGAATGCAATAGGTTAGCAGTTACTAGTATGTTTATTGTCTCTTTATCAAAACATGGAATACAACATAAACTCCATCTTGGAATACTATTGGATGGCAGAACAATTATTTGCCCCGACTGCATCTAGTAGGACAATAAAGCCTATTTCTCATCAGCTCTGCAGCAGATGTATACCTGACTACCACCACATTTGAGGAAAAAAATTGCTGGGTTGAGTGTGGCAGCTTTTAGACCTTCTTACAAATTTTCAAGGTCGCCAGGCTAATGCTAGGTCATAAACTGAAACTTTGACTGGCACATTTTCTTTGCAAATTTCTGGCTGCTGACTTGCAGCCAGAAATTTGCAAAGAAAATGTGCCTGTAAGCTTGCATTTTGTCGCAAGGCTGCCACAAGAATAATGCAAATGTATGCTGTAAAACACTTATATTTGGTGGTCACTTTATTTTAGTGGACAAGACGAAAATCGCCAAATTAAAATGCCGTCAATTTAAACCGATGATCATGAAAGAAATAACTAGATCTACCGTCCAGCATATAATTTATTCCCTCTACCATAATATCAAAGCCAAATCATATATCTATTAGTGCAATTAAACAACAATCGGTCGGAAAATGAGTGTGAAAATGTTTACTATACTTGCCATACTAATTAGTACCTAAGCCTATTTAATTAAATCAGAAGCAACACAAAAATCGTATTACCATAAACAGTTTTATTAGGCAACATTCAACATGACTATAGAAAGAAATGTGTTTAATGCATTCACCATGACACTATTAAACTCTGACTCAAAAGTGGCCACTATGACGTAAGCAGAAATTATTTTTCTTCGGAAATCACAAATCCGCCAAAATAAAAATCCGCCAAAAGGTCCATTTACAAAAACCGCCAAATTTGCTGCCGCCAAATATAAGTTTTTTACAGTAACAACCCAAGAAATTTGCACTGCTGCTGGGGGCCACACTATGGCATCTGTGCAACTTCACCATCGGAAACTGGCCTTCAATGTGAACTGGTTGGATGCAAGTACAACATTTCAAAGGATCCATCCAAGGACACTAGAAATGTAAGCAAAGAATACAAACTTAACACAAAGCTTTTTGTCTGTGACCTATGCTTTAAGTCAGCAGCAGCCTCCATTAACAACCTGTTTGTATGAACCTAGCAGTAAACCTAGTCAAACAACAAATGGTACCATCCGCATACTGGAAATATAAGTAGGAATACAAACTGAATGCAAAACTTTAGCATACTGTATTAATCCTATTAAACGCCCCAGGGTGAGCCTAAAGTGTAGTAAATCAGCTACTGCCAAAATGCCATTAATAAGCAGTATAAAGGCGATGGGTATACTTTCAGAGGAAGCAGCTCTACTATTTTCGCCTTCCTATTCAGTAGGGGTCAACTCTTAAAGAAAAAAATTGCTCTTCTTTCCTTTAAGAGGAGACCCATTTAAATGAACTACATGATCCAGAGAAGCAAACAGGAATTCATGCAAATTAATATTACATTATTTTCGAAAGAGGCAGCGAACATTTATTAGAAAGGGGGCATTATAACAGTGAGTATGGTAAATGCTTAATAGTCAACACACCTGTATTAGAGACTGCATCCAGGCACTGCAATGCCTCTGTTCTTCTCTCACTTTGTATCTGTAAGGTACACAACACTGCTTCCCTGAAAATTAACACACTGATTCAGTATATCCCTCCAAAACAATCTTATAAGACAGATCTAGATTTCTGAGATAAATTAGGATGGAACCCTCCTCCCCCAAATCTTATAGCACAATTATAGAGGACAGATTTAGAGATACAGAGACACATGGACAGTCAACTCTAGATATCTCAAACACTGACATCTCAAAGAATCTTTGATATCAAAGAATTTGACCTTTACACTTTCCTGATTTTTATTTATATTTCAACTCCTGTTATCTCAAAGTAAATTTCTTTGGGCCAGAAAATTTACTTTGAGATATCAGTAGTTTGAGATTAACTTCAACTATGAGACATCAGGATTTGATTGTTCCATATTTCTTCTAATAAATGTAAAGGCGTTGAAGTATATGGGTCCAATAAATAGCACTCTTAGGACAAATATCTTTTTTATTTCTGGAGGGTCAGATATAGACTGAAATACTATCTCCAAGGGTCAGGCCGTAAAACTCAAAACAACCAACCAACCAACTTATTTCTGGATAAATTTATAATATGAGCCACACCACAACAAAACCAACAAAGTGGAATGTGTGCCCAGCAAAGACTCAAGTCAGCCTGGGCATCTGCCTAGTCTGATCCGAGTCTTTGCTGTGCACTTAAACAGTAGCTATGGGTCTAAGCTACCACCATGCTGACAGTGAAGACTCTGATCAGACTGGGTGGATCAGTGTTCTCCCCAGAAATTTCAGAAGGCATGTCCCTTTTAGCACAAAAATCAGATTTTGACTTTTTGATCAGTTTTTAAAGGTAGGTTCCTGTACTTTGGAATGCATCATAATTTTGATGATTTTTTATCCAAGTTGTTGGAAAGCACTTTTAAAGAGCATATGAATAAGTTTCACTAAAAAGTGTAAATCAAAAAATAGTAGAAAAGTCGTTTGCAAGGGATTTCCTAAATCTGCTTCGCACACCAGTTAGCGCTATTTTTAGTTCGCGCCAAAAATAGATAACATAGCTGACGTCATGCTGCATTGCATTTCGGGATAGTTTTAACCCATCCACCATGCCAGGACCTCTGGAAGAGCTCACGGCAAGAGAAAATTAACCGTTGGCAAATGACATCAGAAACTGCGGACCTGTAGACATATATACATATTTATTTTTAGAACTGGAATTCCAACAAAAGAAAATAAACCAAAGGGAAACGACTATTTTCTACAACATCTGACGATTTTCTCAGTAGCAACAGTTTCAGAAAAATAAGAGAATTCAATACTACCCAGAAAAAGACAAAACTATTTTGTGAACATAATTGTTATCGCTAGGCCAGGAACCTACCTTTAAAATTCTTAATATAGCACTGTTTTGTCTAGCACTGTTTTGTCAGAATTAGCCTAACTTATCATTAAAAAATTAATTCATTGATGAACCTTAATGCATTTAAAACAGCTTTACTAGTTAAGAAATGAAAATAATAGCACTTGAAATAAATTTTCACTGGAAATTAAGGCATGTTGCAAAGTTAATTTGAAGAGGAAGGCATGTTGCAAGCCACATGCCTTAATGGTCTGGGGAGATCCCTGTGGATGCCCAGGCTGATCTGTGTCTTCCCTGGGCGCACATGGCACTTTGATAGTTTTGCTGTGTCGCGGCTCAATATTATATGATTTGGCATCTCAAAAGGACCTCCCGCTGAAGCATTCTGATGACATAACATTTACAAGTTATTTATTGCTTTGTTTCTTCAGCACTGAAATGCTATGACCAGGTAATGTGAGGTTCTTAGGCTAATTTGGGGATTATTTATCTTATTTCTCACTAAAATCTCACCAAAACCATAACTGACCTGCGACATGACAAAACTAACAAATAGGCATGTGCAAAGAGCGAAGACTCAGATCAGCCTGGGCATCTTGCCAGTCTAATCCGAGCCTTGGCTGTTGACACTGAGGTAGCTCAGACCCTCAGCTACCTTGTAAGTGCACATCAAAGACTCTGATCAGACTTGATGGATCCACAGGCCGATCTGAGTCTTTGCATGGTGCACATGCCACTTGTTGCTTTTGTTGTGTCACGGCTCAAAATTGTGACCCATCATTAGAGCTGCTTTTCCGAGTCAGTTCTAACAGGGGATCAGAATGAACGTTTTTATGTCAGTCTGTTATCTCCGCATTGACAAGAATACCATAAAAATTCTGAATATTGGGACGCCTAAAGTTTACCATAATGTGTGTATATATTGGGACACCTAAAAATAATGAATTTTCCATTTGGGACAAATGGAAAATTTATTATTTTAGGTATCCCAATACTTAAGCACATTAGGGGTGGTTACGGTAATTGTCCTAACAACACTAAATGTATTTGTTTTCACAGTGCAAAGATGAAAATTTCTAAACTATGCAAATACAACAGTGTACACCCTCATTGGACTGCCCTTTTAGCAGTCTGGGCCCAGTTGTTCAAAACTAACAACGTCGTTAGATAACGTTTTGTTAAAATTTGAAACGTTAATATCTCAAATACTCTAATATTTTTGGGCCGGGCCGGGTAGCGCAATCGGTAGGGCACCTGA
Source organism: Ctena decussata (assembly GCA_963989385.1). NCBI lineage: Eukaryota > Metazoa > Mollusca > Bivalvia > Lucinida > Lucinidae > Ctena > Ctena decussata. The sequence continues at coordinate 13,092,088 of OZ022511.1, forward strand.
CTTGTAAGTCAGAGGTCCTGGGTTCGAATCCCAGTCTGGCCACATACTTTCATTTCTCCTTCCGCTGATTCAAGAAGGGCAGTTGTCAGTTACTGGCGAAAGTACATGTATGTGCACTTAGTACTGGTTAACCCCTTAGGAGGTCTAAGCCTGCCCAGGAATAGTGTGGTTAGGTTAACTGACCGTCCCGACATGACCTTAGTTGTTTACCGTGGACGTTAAGCATCCAATCAACCAACCAACCAACCAACCAATATTTTTGGTTGAAAAAAATGTGAGAAGCTTGCAAAAGCTTCTCACTGTTTTTCAACAAAAACTATTAGTGTATTTGGTCATTAAGTCATAAAACACTTAATGAGTTGACCTTTTAACAAGCCCGTTAGGCTAACGATGCTTTAAACAACTGGGCCCTGATCTAAATCTGAACTGTTAGCTAGGACCTGTTTGTCCCAATACTAACAATTTTACCATAATTTCTAACCTGACAGAAGCCAAAGCTGGATTGTAGATTTTTAATTTTTCTGCATTTGACCTAGTTTCTGGAATACTAACAGTGACACCCTGCTCTTCCACTTTATGTTTTCCATTGTTGGCCATGCTGAAATGTAAAGGAGATTTCAGCTTGATTGAACATTATAATGTGAACTGATTAGGCTGAGACAGACCTGACCAGTATGTGGACACTTTTAAGGCTGTTTTACCTAATGTTTAATACTCCAGTGAGTTTCAGATTCCAGATGGGACGCAATTTCATGAAAATCCTTGTGCTACATATTGACTAAAGGAACATGTGAAAACTAGAAAGTTGTCCAGGGACAACTGGTCGAGCCCGCTGTTTGCTATAGTGGCCTATAAGTATGTCAAGACTAAGTAACTGCTTCACTCTAGAAAGAAGCCAAACAACATCATGCTTAGCCAGTATTTTCTTCTTTTTTTTTTTCAAATTTTCAAAAAGGAAAATGAGTAGAAGTGATGACCCAGACAAGCTCAATGTATGACAGTTACAATATCTGACCTTCAAGTGTGACCTTGACCTTGGACCTACCCAAACACGTATGTCACTTGACACTTCCACTCATCAAGAAGAACAATTGTGCCAAATTCTTTTGAAATCTATCCGTAAATGTAGAAGTAATGGCTCGGACAAGCTCAATTTATGACCATTTTATCATTTGACCTTTAAGTGTGACCTTGACTTTGGACCTACTTGAACAATTGTTCCAAATGGCACTTCTACTCATCAAAGAGAACACTTGTGCCAAATTATTATGAAATCCATTCGTAAATGTTGAAGTTATGGCTCAGACACGCTCAAATTATGGCCATTTTATCCTTTGACCTTCAAGTGTGACCTTGACCTTGGACCTACCTGAATATATTTTCCAAGTGGCACTTTTAAACATCAAGGAGAACAATTGTGCCAAATTATTTTGAAATCCATCAATAAATGAACAAGTAATGGCTCGGACAAGCTCCATTTATGGCCATTTTATCATTTGACCTTCAAGTGTGACCTTGTCCCTGAACCTACCTGAACAAATGTTTCAAATGGCACTTCTACTCATCAAGGAGAACAACTGTGCCAAATTATTTTGAAATCCATCCGTAAATGTAGAAGTTAAGGCTCGGACAAGCTCAATTTATGGCCATTTTATCATTTGACCTTCAAGTGTGACCTTGACCTTGGACCTACATGAACAAATGTTTCAAATGGCACTTCTACTCATCAAGGAGAACAACTGTGCCCAATTATTTTGAAATCCATCCATAAATGTAGAAGTTATGGCTCGGACAAGCTCAATTTATGACCATTTTATCATTTGACCTTCAAGTGTGACCTTGACCTAGGACCTACATTAACAAATGTTCAAATGGCACTTCTACTCATCAAGGAGAACAACTGTGCCAAATTATTTTGAAATCCATCCATAAATGTAGAAGTAATGGCCCGTACAAATCCGGACGGACGCATGCACGCACTTACGCACGCACGGACATACACAGAAATGACATTGTAACAACTATGTCTCGCTCACCGCAACGGGCTCGACAAAAATCATCTGCGCATGCGCAACATAACGCCATTGAGGTCATGCTATTTGCTGTATGGACACAGGCTTATCATACCAGTATGTCGAAACCTTAGAATCTTAGTAAACTAAGATGACTTTTATCCACCGCAATATTAGTAAAATAATAAATACCTGTAGTATAAAAATGTATAAATATTGTAAAATCGTGAAGGATTATTTCATATTTACACATGCCTGTTTGCGTGCTTGCCGCAGCCAAACTGAAGTATCAATTGTGATACTAGGGGTGACTATTGCAGGCCAAAATGACTATTGCAATACTATTACTATTGCAGAAATCCCTATTGCAATACTATTACTATTGCAGGTTATTATTGCAATGCATTGCAATAACTATTGGAGACAGCATTCTGATCCAGAAATTCTGCTTTTATGTATAAAATCTTGTTTGTTCACATAAGTTTGTGGCGAAAAGCATTATTTAATGACTGTCATTTCACAATGTGCACAACATGAAAACAAAATACAAGAAAATGTTATATTTTCCATTCTTTGAAATCCAATACAAGCTAAAACACATCATTTCCTATCATTCTCTTAGTTAAAAATACTTCCTTCAAGAAAAAGATGCATGTCTAGAAACTATTGAAACTATTGCTATATTGGAAACACTATTGCCGATAGTATTGACATTGCAGCTTTCCCTATCGATAGTGACTATTGCCAGTGTCACTATTGCGATATATCGATAGTCCGATGTATTGTTACACTCCTATGTGATACCCGTCACAAAACAGTCCTGCAAATTCAAAACTATGCTGTGTAAATATAACAGGTCTCACTTCCACTTGGAATCGTGACTTTCCGATTGGTTCTGACAGTTTCCGCCAGTTGTAAGCGCTCATAATAAGAGGTAGTCCTACAGAGGCAGGACTGCAGAAAGAAGAACCGGGAAATTCTGTGAGCGGTCGCCCGCAACAATTAAAAATAGATTATTATACCTGGTTCTCAGTTTCATACCCATTTCATATTATTAGTCAGTGAATTCGGAAAACCAGAAATAGTTTATTTCCTGCAGCAAAATACACCAAAAGAGTTAAAAATCAGAGAAATTCAAGGTCCACTATCAACATACACAAGCGATCGAGTTTCCCTGTATGCAGAAAAGCGAGTAGAAGGTCATTTTTCACATAGTGCTTGTTGCGATACTGCAGGGCCTGACAAATCCATTGTCAGGCTGCCCGCGGACAAGTTAAAATTGTTGCTGGGCAAGTTTTATTTTTTCTTACTTGCCCAGAAAAATGTATAAGATATATAGGGAAAATCTGTGTATTTCAGCTTTTTCCGGCAGAAGCTCTCTACCGGACAAGTAGATCAAATTTTGATTTATCAGGCCCTGGCGAGAGAGATTTTAAACCGGGGGAAATGGTGGTAGGAACGATCATACAAAGCACTGGCAGTGCTGTCCCCAGAAATTTCAGAAGGCATGTCCCTTTTAGCACAAAAATCAGATTTTGACTTGATTGATCAATTTTTTGAATCTTAAATATAGCAATGCTTTGTCAAAATTAGCCTTAATTTACATTATGAATAATTTATTGATGACCCTTAATGCATTTAAAACAACTTTACTAAGAAATGAAAATAATAGCACTTTAATAAATTTTCAGCAGAAATTAAGGCATGTTGCAAAGGAAGTTTAACAAGAGCTGTCGCCTGACAGCATAGCTCGCCTGAATAGGTGCTTGCCCATCACACAGTTGCTTTGGAGGTGTGGACTTCTATGCATAAAACTTCAGGCAAGCATGTTCATAATGACAACACATTTATAAACAAAAGCTTTCTAAAAATAAGTCTTAAAATAAAATTAAAGTAAAAAAATCCACATGAAATTTCAAAGTCCATAAGCTTGAGGTCAAACAACTAAGAGGTAGGAGTGGGGGGTGGGTGTGGGGAGTGGAGGGGGGGGGGGGGGGCTAGGATGTAACAAAACCATGAACCATTATCTAACATCAGTCCAAGTATTAGTATCAACAGAGTCAATCGTGGCACTGTGATATCATGTCTTCATAAATATAAAACCTTAATCAAAATCTTTAAGACAAAATTCTAAGTCGTTGACCTTGACTTCAAGGTCATCCAGAGCGGTAGGTATATAGTGTTTCGTAAAAACTCAAAAAAGTGTCTAACATCCGTTCAAGTGTAAACTAAATCTCTGCCCAGCATTATGAATCAGTATGCAATTAGAAAACTTCAATAAAATACAAATACCCAAAGTCCCTGACCTTGACATCAAGGTCACTGAGCGGGGTTGGGGTAGTACTCGGCAAAACTTTGGACTAATATCTAACTAAAGTGCAAATATAAAAAGAATTCATCACTGAGTTCAGGAGATATGCGCCTTTAACCAAAACATCCAATCAATAAAAGGACAATTTTCTAAGTCTAGGACCTTGACATCAAGGTCACTGAGGGGGGTGGGGTAGTACCTTGGAAAACTTTGGACCAATATCTAACTACAGTGCAAGTATGAAAGGAATCCATCCATGGGTTAAGGAGATATTGAGCTTTATAAAACTTTAACCGAAACATCCAGTCCAAAAATACTCCCAATTTTCTAAGTCCATGACCTTGACAACAAGGTCATGGAGTGGGGTGGGGGTGGTACCCTGTTAAACTTTGGACCAATATCTACCTACAGTGCAAGTATAAAAAGAATCCATCCATGGGTTAAGGAGATATAGGTCTTTAAAAAACTTTAACCAAAACATCCAATCCGGACGCCGACGCTGACGCCGGGGTGACAACAATAGCTCTTCCTGAACTTTCGTTCAGGCGAGCTAAAAAGAAACGCATGTTGCAAGCGACATGCCTTAATGGTCTGGGGAGATCCCTGACTGGAATCAAAGAAGGCTAGCACATCTATCTAGATTTAGACATATTTAAGGCTTCAAGGCTTTCATTTTTAAAACAGCATTCATCAGTCATAATTGAATTATGCTGTAAGATTTAAATGCAGGTACAATGATTAAAAATTTGTAGGATTTTGTATTTCTCCATTTTAAGACTTTACAAATGCATTGTTTTGAAAGCTAAACAGCTACCTCTTGACACACAAATGCTTTGTAAGCCTTCTTTTACATTCCAAAAAGTCTCTCACATGGAAATTTTAAGTGATTTTCTCTGCACGCTTAGTCAAGGAAATAAGTGGTCAAAAATGTCTGTTCGCACTGTCTCCTAGTGTTGGGACATCGGCTGGAAATCATAATCGATCATCGGTTGAAATCAGTTGCTGCTGTAGATGCGATTCTTCCGATTATTAATCGGTTCTTGATAAGTTTGCTTTTCCATGCATGTTTCACTGTTAATCCTTGTAAAATCCATGTATTATAGACTGAAAATAGCTGCTTTTGTAGTGTAGTAGCTTTTGTAGTTTTGCAACTGCTTTCTATATGCACCTTTTGGTTCTTAACCACCTCTGCTTTGTGCTAGTTGGCTTAGTAACACCTAAGTATGGTGGATGATGTGATGCATGTCCATATGAACCATTAACCAGGCTCTGATAGCATCAATAATTTTTTTTGACAGACAGGTCTAGCCAAACAGTGTAGAATGTAGGCCCAGATCACTGAGATCACACTGCTCTTTTAGGGTCCACCCCACACACAAAAAACTAAGTCCACACCTAAAAAGATTCAAGCAGAGGTTCCCCTTAGGCGCTGGCCACATTCATTAACCCCTCACCCATAATAACCAAGGCCTCAGAAAGATGGGGTAAAAAAACATGAAGAAAGAGTGGGTGGGGTGACAGAATTATTATGTAAACAAATATTCAGAGCAAGAATTATTCATTCAGATTGTTTATCATGGCATGGAATTATTCCCAGATCGAATGTAGTGGTCATGAATTGGTTGTAAGATAACAGAGACGCCGTCACTTTTTACTGAAAACCAGTACTTCATTTTTGACGAAAGATTCTTACCCTACAAACCCCTTTACTCATATCGAGATTGTCTCTTGTTGGTGGCAGATCGTCATTCTTTTTGTAAAATCCGAAGTATTTCCACATGTCGGATTTTCTAATTAGTGCCATTTGATCATATAACTGTCGGAAAGTGTTGTCATTGGAAGCCATATTGGAGACATAGGCACGCTCTATTGATAAAACAAGAGCAGCAGCGTGCGCAGCACCACGTATAAAACCCGGTACCGGAGTACTGGACGGTGCAGAGACGGCTCGCATACCGCTCCTCCATTTCATGCCGATGATCGATTTTGACAAAGTTAAATCGATTATCGGAATCGGGAGCTTCCAGCACGCCGCTAATCGATACCACCTGATCATCGGTACACCACTACTGTCTCCCCCATGAAAATTTCAGAAAGTTGACAGGTATGCAATGCACTAGGTATGCAATGCACTAAGTTCAAAAAAGGGGCAAACGGAGTCAAAACTTCACCTGTGGAAAACAAAAATACACATGTTCTCCAAGAAAACTTCCTTCAATCGACTTAAATGGAAACTCTGATTCTTCATACACAAATCAATAAGCGTCTCATGACTCTGATGACTTTTTACAATTTCAATGTGATTTCGTTCTGTCTAATCTTGTCATCATGATCCTAATCTGCAAGAATTCCTCGCTTTTCAAAAGTTTGATTAGACTAAACGCAAAGCTGACAAAATATTTCCAGAAGAAAGACAAAAGAAACCTGTTTATATTTGATCGAAGTGCTGTGTGAAGTCAAAACAACGTGGACGCTTTCCTCAATCTGTCCGTAACGGCCATAAACAATCCGAAATAAAAACTGCAGGGGTCCTACTAATCACTGATACGAGTTTCTGTGCATGCTTTACATGTGTTGCAATAACAATTAGATCTACTGTAACAGTGCCGGTTTTTGTCAAATATACTTGAACAAAATGCTGATTGGACCCTCAGCTTTCTTAGATATGACTTGACAGGCATCACTAAAACCTTGTGCCGTACTGCACCTGGTCTAGTCTTGTTGATTCCATACCCTTACGAGATCGTTGGGGCACCACATATGACTTTACAACAATCCCTTTCCACCTGGTCCTGTCTTCAGCTGCTCCAGTTGAGCTAGCGAAGTTCAACCTTGTCCACTCCTTACTATTGTCTTTCCACCTTTTCATCTGTCTATCTCTTCTTCTTTTCACTTTACTGTGCCCAACAGAATTGTCTTTGCCTAGCCAGAAAAGCTGACAATTGGCAATAGTTCAATGGAATGCCCTCAACGAGTCGGTTGTCTGCTTGCCAACCCTTGATGTGTTCAAGGAAGAAGTTGGCAAGCTGCGCCACTCACAGCCGTAGATCCAGTTACATGGTGTTTTTGATTTGTTTTTAACCTTCTTCTCACCAGTTTTTTACCTTTCATCTTTTATCCTCTCACTATCACACCTTTTAGCTTTATCTTATTTACTCATGCTATTTTCAGCACTGACAGCGCACACCTGTCTAGAATGCCAAGGCGCATGACAGTATATAAAGAAAGAAAGAAAGAAATAAGACAATGAGACGTAGCCAAATCGCCTTAGTTTCCGTGTTCTTTTGTTGTTTTTTTTTATCAAAGTCAGGAGTTTTTCAGTCTCCATTGGCTCTTTTCATCTTTCTGCAAACATCCTCATTAGTGACATGTTTCTTGTACGAGATGTTCAGTAACCTTCGGTGGCATCTCATTTCAAAGGTCTGCGTTCTGTTCTCTAACTGTGCTGTCAGTCCATGACTCACAGGCAAACATATATACGGATATGACACGGGCGTGCATCAGTTTCACCTCTCAATCTCTCAATGTTGGCTTCAGCTTTGTCAGAGCTGCAGTGGCTTGTGCCATCCTTGAGAGAACCTCCGGCATGTAGCCTTCACCTGAGACAATTGCTTCAAGGTACTGCAAGCTTGTAACCATTCTAAGTTTCTGTTCTTTAACCTTGATCTCCCTCTGGATGACATTGGTGCTGTTTGTCATTAGTTTGGTATTCTCAGCACTTATCTCCATATTTTATACCTTGTGCAGGTTTTGTCGAGACTTCAGCTTGGCATTCTAGTTCTTGCTCTTTCTCAACAAATGCGCCAATGTCATTGGCGAACCGCAGATTGGTAGCAGTTTTGCCGCCTATGGTTACCTCTCCACCATGTTCTTCCAGAGCACCGGACATAATCCTTTCACAAACAATGATGAAGAGGGTGGTGAGGGAGGGCATCCTTGCCAAACTGCAACTGTTATTCTGTACAATTCTTCTGTGCTGCCATTCATCTGAATTGCACTAACAGCCTTGTCATAGAAGTGCTCGATGGCGCAATCTAGATTCACAGTGTTATTGTATTTCCGCATGTGGCCTATACGGTTGCTTGCCATACCATATCTAATGCTTTTTTGAAATCTTTGAAGACATGTTTCGAATTCTGCTGCTGTCGAAAATACTTTTCATACAAGATTCTGAGGTTGAAAATCTGTTTTGTGATGCTTCTTCCGGCTCTGAACCCAGCCTGTTCTTCAGCAAAATCTCTTCAGCTTGGGGCTTGAGCATGTTTAAGATGACATTCATCATAACCTTACTCGGATGGCTGGTGAAGCTGATGGTTCTGTATTCTGGCAGAGCTTATGATTGCCCAGTTTAGGGAGTGTAATAATCGGCGACTGAGTTCATGGGGTCACCCATTCTCCTGTTCTCCAGATCTTGTTATAAATCTTTGTCAAAACATGAATCATGGTCTCCCCGCCTGCTTGAACAAGTTTTGCTGGTATATTCAACTGCGGCGATTTCCCCCTTTTCAGTGCAGATACTGCAATCTTAACTTCCTCACTAATAATCGTTTGTAGATCTTCTTCTGGATGCTAAGTACAGTCCAGAATTGAATTGCCACCATAATTCTCATGGTTGTATATTCCAGGGGAGAAAAAACTTGGACTGACTGGAGCTCGAACCCAGGGCCTCTCGCTAACCGTGCGAGCACTCTGCCAACTGAGCTACCGAGCCGCTTTGTCGACCTTTGACATTTCCCCTGCTTAATTTGATTCTTCCTCGAATCTACCCGGTACCACGGAGGAACCAACGAGACACGCACTTTTTGATGCCCGCGGTCCTAGCCGTGGACCCACACTGGACCACCCAAAATGTCACAGGGGAGGGAAATAAATCGTTGCCCGATCGGAACTCGAACCCAGGGCCTCTATCTTACCGTCTTAGCACTCTGCCAACTGAGCTACCGAGCCACTTGGTTGACCTTTGACATCTTCCCCCCTGCTTAATTAGATTCGTCCCCGAATCTACCCGGCACCACGGAGGAACCAACGAGACATGCACTTTTTATGCTCGCGGCCCTATCTATCTATCTCTCGATACTGAGACGATCATTTTCTGATCATTACCTCAGGTGTGGTGGGTGGATAAATTTAGAATTTAGATCAAGGAAAATAAACTTTCGGGGTGGGCAATCAAAACTATTTACAAGAAGTAGGTCAGAGGTATGCTAAAACACATGCCTCTGGACCGGTAATCTAAATAAGGGCCTTAAACTCCTCAGCGGGTTTTGGCAGAAACCATCGTTGAAGCAAAATTAAGAAATTACAGTATGCTTTTCTCTGGCGACCGTCACAAGATCTTGTCAGGGTCACTAATGAGGCTTGAAAATACGAAACTTCGAAGTATGGCCCATATTCCTTCTTTTGAATGTATTCTCTGCTCTTAAAGGAACTCTTAAAGATTTTAATTTGACTTCACTGTAGCTGGTGTTGTGCCGTTTGGAGGCCGCAAAATGCTCCTAGTACATCGTACATAGTGCAGATCTTATTTTATTTTTGTCCTTTGAGATCAGAGGATATACTCTGGGAAATAAGTATCCTAAATCATTGCCTTTTAATCATTTGGACCCTTTTTGATATCAGTCAGTCTTTGATCGACTGCCGTATTAAAATTAAGAAATTACAGTATGCTTTTCTCTAGCTTTCGTCACCAGATGTTGTCAGGGTCACTGGTGAGGCTTGAACAGCCGAAACTTCGAAGTATGGCCCACATTCCTTCTTTTGAATGTTTTCTCTCTACTTGAAAGAGCTTTTTAAGATTTTAATTAAACTGCAAAATTATATTGATTCTATAAATTCATTTGTTTAGTAGACACGTTAGAGTATTGGAAGAATACACATGCCTGTTTTTATGCTGATACCTTAATTTCCCAACGACATAAATGATCTCAGATCATCTCAGTGTAGTTTCAGTCCATTTTAAATACGTGAGAAAAAAACTAAGATGTGCTTGCAACATGAAGTTAAAGGTAAATGAAAGTGGTCAAAGTACTCAAATCATAAGTCCGAACTCGTAAGTCATTTTAACATTGACCATTCCGGAATATTCTAGATACACACACATGGACCCAAAAAATAGAGGTGTGATCAGGTGCTCGCGAGTAGTAAGCATCACCTGCCTATTATAATACACCCGCCATATCTATGTATCAGTGGAAAAAGTTAATGAAAATGAAAGTCCGGTATTTGAAAGCTTAACTAAGCTTCGTCTGAGACCATCAAATTGGAAATTCTAGATCCTTTAGAAACGGCCACCTTGTAGGGATCAACGAGGTCATGATGTCTTCCATAAAACTTTTTAACTGTCGACACAAGCTTTAATACATGCTTTATAAGCCGAAACTACGTAGTCTGGTCCATGTTTCTTCTTTTGAATGTTTTCTCTGCTCTTGAAGGAACTCTTAAAGATTTGAACTTACTTGATGATAACACTGTGTCAACAGTTACGGGTAGGTAGCTTCCCTTGTTTTTCAACAAAGCCTTGAAATTTGAAACAGGCTCCAACATAGTGGACTAGCTGAGAGGCATAAACTCCGTATGCAGGCGCCGAAAGGATATTACTACTCAAAAGTGGAAAGTTAACTATGGGAAAGTTGAAGTCGTCCCTCTTATCATAATGCCTAGTAACAAGCGTTCCATTGTCAATATAGAGATAATCTTAATATGAGGCAGATGAACTGGACTCTGTGGTATCTTTAATTTCAAGCTCACATGGATAGATGAGTTCAATTAACTCCGAAATCTTTGGATCATTGAGAGACAGAACATCAGTTTTGTACCTGTAGGGGAAGTTTAATTTCTGTGCAAGGTGTTTATTACCCTGTTTTAAAAGCCCTTGTCTAAACTCCGCCTCACACCCGTAAACAAACAAGTTGGCAAGTAAGGGGACGCAGTTAGTACTCATTGGAATACCAACTGTCTGTTGAAAAACCTGCCCGCTAAACTCCACGTAAATATTGTCGATAAGAAATTCCAGCATTTTAATGACATCATCTTCAAAATATTTTGTATGAACATCAGAGTGGTTCTTAACGAAATATGTGTCCAGCTACCCACGAACAATGCATTTGTACCGACGATTTCGGTTTTTTGTGAAAGAAACACTTGTTTACAAATTACAATTTAGATTTTAATTTGTTATGTGATATTGTCGTATAAAGCGTAGAGAAATCGAAGGTTTTTATGCTATCTACTTCAAAAAGTGCTAGGGCTTTTACTTTCTAAAAGTTCTTTCGTTCAAAAGATTTCCCATGGCCTAGTTGCCGTAGGGGGGTTAGAGGCCTACTGTATCTTGGGCACATCATATGAAAGGCGGAATCCATTCCTCTATCTCCTTTCGCTGCCTAATCTTTTGTTGATTCGAAAAGAGGTACCCATTTACTGCTGGGTTGACAAAGAGAGTTTCCCAGTCGCCAGTTGACCCAAGCCGGGATTCGAACCCGCGAGCCTCTGCACCATAACCGAATCATTCTAAGCACTAGACTACGGCGCCTCTCTTACTTTCCAAACATTTATATCCATATATTTTTGAAATGTCACTTACAGCTCATTTGAGTAATTTTTCTATAGGGGTTGGAAAAATAAGCTTAAAAGTATGTTTTTATTCCAATATCCTGGGAAATACATGTACAATTAAAATCTTAAGTTCCATCGTGAGCAGAGAACATATTCTAAATAAGGAATATGGACCATACTTCGAAGTCTCGGCTATTCAAGCCTCATCAGTGACCATGGCATTATCTAGCGATGGATCCTAGAGGTAAGTAGACTGTAATTTCTTTATTTCAATACAGCATACGGTTGAAAGACTGACAAGTATCGAAAAAGTCCTAATAATTAAAAGATCTAGAATAAGAGTCTTAACCAATAAAAAATTCAGATTTCTCAGAATATATCCTCTGATCTCAAAGACAAAAATAAAATATAGTCTGCATTATGAATCATGTACGGGGAGACGTTTGACGGCCGCCACACGGTACAACACTAATTGCAGTGAAGCCAAACTTCGAAGTTTCGCCTATTCTGACTGAAAACTCTGAAAACAAAATGTCTTGATAGTTAAAAGTCCCCAACCACTTAAGGCCTGTCACTCTACCTGATTACGTCAAATCCTCAATCAGCCCCACAAAAAACATGACCGGAGCTATATCCAGATCCAGAAAAACTTCGAACAGTATAAGAACAACTTCCTTCCGAATACCATCAGAGAGTGGAACGCCTTGCCTCCCGATCTGATCAATGCCGGGTCCGTAGATCCTCTCGTTCGTCTATTGTATGAGTGGCGGTTTTGCGGTTGGGTTGAACTATCGCAAAAGCAAAGGGCGAGGTTTGGCTCTTGTAAAACTAGTCTAAGCCCCCCCCCCCCCTACCCCACGGTAAACTTTTGCTGACTGTTCCTAGGCGGTACTTCTGTTGTGTTTCCTCAGTGTTACATGGTGTTATGTCTGCTTGTCTAAGGTTTCTAGCAGTCTTGTCACCTGAATAGCTGCCAATTCTGCTTTCTGTTTTGTTTTGTTTTGTAATTTGAAATATAAGATAGGTAAAATTAGATGTTGCTGCTGTTTTAATTAGGGTTGCTGACTGACCAACTCTTTGGGAAATTCGATTTACCACGCGTGACTTTCGAGAACTTTTGTAATTTTTTCTGTGTGTGCTTCTTTCCCCTTTGGTTTTGAGAGCGAGTCGTGGGTGTTGATTGTATTAAATTCTTATATCTTTACTTTGCTAAGCCAGATGCATTGCCTAGCGTACGTCATGTTCTTCGAAGATTGACTGTCTTATTCTACTCATCACTATCCTCAAGAGGATAAAAATTAGTACGTTTATCTGTTTACTCATCTGTATACCTTCGCGAAGATAGCAAACGAAAAGAACATATAAATAAAAGCAAAACAACCCAACTGATATATAGTTTTTGTGGCTATAATATTTCTTTGGTCTAATATAAATATTACATGTGATGTTATACTGTTTCCTGTGACAAAAACATTTTTCAAAACATAACCACGTTGTCAGGTCATGTCATTGAAGAGTAGCCATGACGCGTCATGACGTAGATCAGATACAACTTTGAATGGATCAATCTGGCAAAACACATGACCTGGTGACGTAATGGTAAACAATGTAATATCGGTTTACCCAGCAGTCCCGTATGCGACAGGCCAGTATTTTGATGCTACCTAACAGCGATAATGAAGCCAGATGACCTTGGTATGTGGCCAAAACACCTCAGTTTCCGTTTCTTGACCATGGTCAGGCGTTCGTCAAGGAGCCACGATAGCTCAGTCAATGAAGTTTTGCAAACAACATATGTAGTCTCAGCTGACAGTAATTACAAATACATTGGTAGTTGCCAAGGGTGCCATATGATACCCCAAGGCGCATTTCTTTCATTTGAAACAGAAACATGTTTCGAAAACCTGTTTATATTTTGGCGTTTAATTGAACGTTGTGAGAAACATGATTTCAAAAAAGTGAAAAATCAGCTGTTTAATTATGCATGTTTTAAGGTGAAACTCACATCAGATACTGTACCCTTTCAAAATTCTTGTCTTGTAGTTGTGTGCAATAAAAACAGAAGCGTTGTTGCTCCTGATCATATTGCATAAATTTACAACTCGCATTTACATATAATGTATCTAGACATATTTCTTTGCAACATTTCCACTTTTTGAGAATTCTGTTCTGTGAAAGGGCTCCAGACGGTGAAGGCATACTCAACCTGAGGTCGGACTAAAGGTTTATAGGCTAATTCCTTTACAGACTGATTTTTTGTTTTAACATTTCTTTTAACAAAACCTAAAGTTCTATTAGCCTTATTTGTAATTTCATTCATGTGTGTGTTTCAGCTAAGATCTTTAGATATATTCGCCCCAAGGTACCTTGCACAATCAGCAGCCTCCAGAATCTCCACATGGAGGGTATACTGGAAAGTGATGGGTTGTCTGGATTTGCTTATATGTAGCACCTGAAATTTGCTTGGGTTAAATTCCATATCCTAGGTTCGTTCCCATTGTTGTAAGGTGTTGAGGTCATTCTGGAGAGCGTTGCTGTCATTTGGGTTAGCTACTGAGAGGTAAACAGCAGTATCATCTGCAAATAGTTGCTAACGCCCCAGGGATCTCCAGGTGTCTCAACATGTTTTGGCTGTCGAGTCCTCATCCTTGCTTCATCACAGTCTTTTCTTGATTTTAATTGTTGCCCGTGATGACTCTCTGATGAGTTAGGGGACCCTCATACGAACCGAACTACCAACTCATGTATGTTCTTATTATTTTTGGTTCGGTTTGGGTTGCTGAGTGGCCACCTTTTGGGAACAAGCTGCTCACTCGGTTGGCCATATGTTCTCTGTATCTTGATTATTTGTAATCTTAGTTGTTTCCAACTATGGTTTGAGGGCTGGATATGGATTTTGATTGTTTCAGTTCCTGGTCGTTGCATACTTTTTACTTTTAATTGTGTGCACTGCGGCGGAGGGTGAGGGTGAAGGTTTGGGCCCAGTAAAACCGGTTACCCCCCCCCCCCCCCAGTAGTTATTACTGACCGTCCCAGGGCGGTACTTTCGTTGCGGTTGCATTTGTTTTATGTTCGGTGCTGTTTAGTTAATGTGTTTCCATTTTAACCCTTCTATAATAAAAATAGAAAATAGGTAAAAATAGTTGTAAATGTTTTTGTATAATTTGCTTAGTCTGTTGTAACCCTTCTGTTGGTCTAAATTATTAAGTTCAGTAAAGATAGCTAAGTTGCCACCTATTTGGGAAAGAGCTGCTGACTCGGATTATCACTTGTAATTTATTGTTTGTTGAGATGTCTTTGTCGATCTTTCCCTTTGATGTTGGGGATAGGCTTTGGGATCTGATTCAGTCAGTTCCTGAAGTGTAGTTACTCTTTAATTTTACCTGGGACTGAATATTGTCTGGCCGGTTATTTATGTAGAGCAAGAAGAGGAGTGGGGCAATAACTGAGCCCTGGGGTACTCCAGATGTCACGGGTACTTCTGCTGATGACTCCCCTTCAAGCCCTACAGCCTGGGTTCGACCCCCCAAGAAAGGATTTTATCCAATGTAGGGTTTTACAATTCACTCCATGAGTCAAAAGTTTAAAAAGGAGTTTCAGGTGACTGACTTTATCAAATGCCTTACTAAAGTCGAGCAAGACTAAATCTGTTTGGTTTCCTTGTATGAGATGCCTGCCAAGATCCTCAACAAGCTGTATGAGTTGCGTTTCGCATGAACGTTTTTCTCGAAAAACTTGGTGGAGTTCGTACAGGATACTGTTTTTATTGAAAGATAAAATACCTATTTAGTAGATATTCCTGGTATGATAGTATAACTGAGATGCTGAGTAACCTCGGTTGGCGCTTCCTTGAAAATCGCCGCTATGATGCTTGTCTCGCGATGTTCTATAAGACCACATATGGTCTTGTTGCCGTGCCATGCCTTCATATTTTGAGCGTCCCATCAGATTATCTCGTCACATGCATCCACTAAGTTTCCGCCAGGTACATGCTACTACAGATTATCATCGTTATTCCTTTTTCCCAACGACTGTTGTTTTGTGGAACCGGCTCCCTACAAGTATAGTTCTTTCAAGATATCTTGACTCCTTCAAATTGGAAGTGAGCAAGATAAACCATCAAAGGCCATAGAAAATAAGATCTGTTTTTATCTTGCTTGTATCTCATTACTTAGCTAACAGTACTAACACTTTCATCTTTTTTTCTAATCTCACTATCATTCTTTTAGATCTCACTATCACTTTTTTTACTTTTGCTATTACTAACCTTGCGCATAACAATCAGTAGAGGGTGACGCAGCAAACATAGGATAGGATAGGATAGGATAGGATAGGATAGGATAGGATAGGATAGGATAAGGGACAAGTCATTTATTATCAGGTGTGTGTGGGGCGAGGGGAGGTACATTCAGGGGGGGGGGACGTTTTGTCTTGGTGATCTGCCTGTGGGGGAGGGGGTCAAATTTCTATTGACTTGCTAGTAGGACAGTATAAAATAGTCAGTAAAATTAATGCATGTGTTTTTTTTATTGGACGGACACACGGCGCCAGGTGTGTGCAACTATGGCTAGGTACCGTTGAGCCACTTGGGTAACGTCGACAAGAGAATTGAACTGAACTGAACTGAAAAATGCATGTGTTTTCTGACATCAGATCTCCAGGTGCCAGTCATCAGCAGAACTGCTGTGTCTTTCGGGGTCTGTTCTCCCTGACCCCCCACCCCCACCCACCCACCCCCTCTCACCTTAATATTATAAACAGATTTATTGGGGCACCCCGGGTGAGGTTGTGCAGAAAAAAAAATCAGAAAAGTATATACAGACCATTAATCTGTATAAATGATTAAATTGTAAGAATGAAAAAATGTTTTTGTGTTTAAAAGGTTTGATTGATGGTCATTATCCTTTGCACAACCCAAATCACAGTAACCTAAAGTAGTAGCTGTATTTTCTTATAAATCTAAAACAATTAAAACATGCACTTAAACTGGTTGTGAGCGGTCCTACTAAAGACAGAAAAGGACTTACACCACCGAAAAGGACCGAAAAGAACTTTTGGGCACCGAAAAGGACTTTTTAAATGCCATATAAAACATATGTTTTAGAAATTTTAATATCATAATGATATTAATCATCGCTTGAATAATAATTTTGTGAATTGTAGTATCTTCATCCTAAAATTTCAAAAAAATATAACAGCATCGAAAAGGACTCCACTTCTTGCCATGTACCGAAAAGGACATCGCAATTACCGAATTTCGGGCACCGAAAAGGGCATTTTTCACCTAACGTTCTACAAAAACATGTTTAGAAATAAAATAATTTACACTATATATTTTTTTCAAATATCTTTATCACATTAAAAGGGCATTTAGAAAGTCCTTTTCGGTGCCCGAAAGTTATTTTCGGTTCTTTTCGGTGGCAAAGGTCCTTTTCTGTCTTTAGTAGGACCCGTTGTGAGTGGGTGGGAGTGGGGGTCATAAACATTTTTGTCAGCTATTCGAGGTGGGGGTCGATAAAACTGATTAGACTGGGGAGGGGGTCCTAAGAAATTTGTGAATCATATGAAATATACCCGACCCCACCTGATAATAAATGACTCAGCCCTAAAAAAAGTTTCTTCTTCTTCTTCTTCTTGTATAGGTATTAACTTCCAATAAGGAACACCAGACTTCAGTCTGTAATCTTCTTAGGTAAAGTTCATATAACTTTTTATTTAACTATTTACACTTAATCCGTGAGGGCGTGTGCTGAATGGTTATTTACACTATTTTCCAACAGTAACACTGGCTATGTACATCTCTGGGGCGTTGTGATTCACAAACGCGGCGTTTCCTAAATATTCCTTTCACTGGTTTAGCTTCTGCAGTCGCGCGTGATGGAGTCTGTGGCACAGCTCAGTAGTCGCTTTCACTATTGTTTGAAACTCCATTTTCCCAGTTAGACATGCAAAGCTTGAACAGTCTAGAATTAACCTTACTAGTTTCTCTTTAGTATCAAGGACTGATTCCCACTGTTTCACTCCTATACAGTTAACTACTAGGGATCTTAGATGGTTAAAATACTGTTTTCTTTGAACATACAAAGCGGGACAGTCTAGCAACATGTGTACTATATCTTCTGTTTCAAGGCCACAACATTTACAAGTTGAACTTTCAGTTGAGTTTATGAATTTGTATTTGTTTGACTGTAACAGGTAGGTACCCGTGAGCATTCTACTCTTCGTGATACCCTTTCTGACGTCCGATATAGTAGATTCAAGTGATGACCAAGGCTTTGAAGCTATGTGCACCTGACCAATTTTCATAGATTCAAAATTCATATATTTCAGTGTTGACTTTTCTGAAGCTTCCTTTTGTAATAGTTCAGTCCAATGTTTGTTCACCGCTTTTTTAACTTGGAGTCTCCAGTTTTCCTTGGAGGTGAGATTTTCACTGAGATATTGCAGGTTTGGCAGGTTATACAAACTAAGAATGTCCTGTACTCTTCTGAAATAACTTTGACTATTGTCCAGGTTAATGGCTATTTGTCGGGTTGAGAGTTCTATGATGGTTTTATTCGTAGTTGTTAGGACGTTTCTGTTTCTTATCTCGTTTACCGGTCAATTTCGGGACGCTTCAGTCATTTTCGAAACGTTCGCGAGATTTCATTTGGTCGCGTGATCAAATATGGCCGATCTTGGAATAATTTTCCCTGACTGAATTTTAAATATTCGCAGAATCTTGATTATAGACGTTATTTAACTGATGTGTCGTTTTAACAATGGGTGGAAAAGATTCAAAATTATCGTACATATCGCATGATGAAGCTTTGAAACGAGGTAAGACTGTTTTTATGTTTCTGGATATTTTGACAGCTCGAATGGAAATGTCAACAAAAATGTAGGAAGTAACTAGTCTGATCAAAGTATTGCGACATACCATTTTCTGACTAACAAGGGATGGCCAACATGGTGAGTAGTAATCATGTAAACACTGGTATAGGCATTGCCTACCAATAAGATTGTTGCAAAGGGTTGTTACAGTATCCTTGATGTACTGGACTTCCGTACCTTAAATGGTCCAGGACCTACTCTCTTGTTGAGGCACTCCAGCAAGTGGTTTTTAGTGGAACTTTTTTCTTTAAAGATGCTTAAATATCAAAATTTTAGGTTTAACATACCCAAAACCATTTCTCGTAGCTAAATACTGACTTTCTTTCTTTCTCTCGGTACTGCTCTCGGTCAGTAACTGACCATGATGGCAGGCGCGGGGTGTGGCGCATAAGTTTCCAAAAAAAAAAAATTAAAAAAAATAGTATTTACGTATGACAAGGCCACACAGAGTTAAAACTATTTACAAGAAGTCCTCAGGGATAGGCATTACATGCTCTATCCCTGCCCAACCCGAGGTTTACACTATTTTGGGGCACTGTGTATTTTATGGAGTGGAGTTATGGAGTGGGGTCTTGGAGTGGAGTTTTGGAGTGGAGTGGAGACGAATTTTGGAGGGTAACAATTGGCCACTTTGCTGTTCGTTCAAACATGGCCAGGTTATATTTTAACAATACTCTGCAGGTGTGATTATAAATTCTTATCAGAATTGACAGGTTTTTATTTCTAAGGCACTCGAAACAAGGTGGTAAGAACACATGGTTATCATTAAAAGAAACTACATCCTAAATTGCTTGATCAGTGATAAAAGTGACTTTTGCCATGTACTGACTGCACACCATAGGAGGCTTTTACCATATTGGAATCCCAGAGATCCTGTGCTTCCATGACGCCCTGGTACCTCAGTTGACAGAGTGAGTGTCTGCTCCGGGGAACAGGAAGTCACGGGTTCAATCCTGGGCAACCAACACACCAATGTCTTTAAAATGGTACTAGCCATTCCTAGTACTTAGAATTATCATGAATATGCTGCAAAATTCACCTGATAACAGGGGTATGATAACATGATGTGATATCATGTCACTTTAGAACTGTGCTTGCGCGAATGTTATCAGGCGATGCCTACAGACGCGATCTCAGAAGACGATTGGCTACATACTGACGTAGTCTTGATAACAACGTTCGATTGGTTAAATGACGTCACCGACTCACGTCATAATGCATTCGCGAAGTCAACCAGTTCAAACAAAACTGCGTTTACTTTTCTTTTGTTTGACGCTCTTTACATCTGAAAATCTTCTAATGATGCATGATAAATAGAAAACCATAAGTGTCTTTTGATATCAAGTTTATCAGGCTCGACCAGAAACACGTCGGACTGGCTCGGCAAGCCTCGCCATTCCTACGCTGTTTCTGGTCTCGCCTGATAAACTTGATATCAAACGACACTAACATGGTATTCTCTATTTATGGGGCAGAGCTAAGACTGTTCGACCCAGTGTCAGGCTAAAGGAAATGGATGACTCACTGGTAACATGACAAGTGTCTATGGGGCATGATACTTCACTGAGACGGCACCATAGAAGTAAGTGTGACGCTACCTGATGCAGTCAAACACCCTCAACTGTGATACCGGGTATACTGAAATATTGTTGAAAGTGATGTTAAACCCAAACACACACATGCCTGCATGCACACATGCACACATAAACAAACACACACTCACACACTCCATTTGAACCCCTTGGTACAACTTTTTTTTTTGTAGGGGGGGGGGGGGGGGCTTTAATGTAGGGAATTAGATAATGTCATACGGATTTTAGAAGACCTGATGTAATTAGATGTAATTAGACTGCCTTTGGTGCACTCAACACATGAAGCCTGGATTAATTACCAAACATGACAAAAGCAACAAAACGACACTTGTGTCCAGCCAAGACTCAGATCAGCCCAGAAAGTTTGCACCAAATGGGTAGCTTAGGACCCTAAGTTCCTTTTTTTGAAACAGAACAGTCTCTGATAAGACTTGGTGAATACCCAGGCTGACCTGAGTCTTCACTTGGCGCGCAGGTCATTATGTTGTGATTCTCTGTTACTTTTTTACTTTTTGTTCCACCTTTATTATGGAAGACCTTTAATTCCTAATGACTTTATCTGATTTTTAAGATGTGTTTTACGTTTGTTGTATCATGGCAGCCTATTGCCTTTATCAGGTGATAATGAAGAGTGGCATGTCTGTGTAATTATATCCACCACAACTATTTTGTTCTTGACCTGAAGGTCAAATAAATCACCTAAAATAATTATAACCGCCAGCACAGCATCAACTGAAACTAAATAAAATGTATGTGGGCATTTTCTACTGAATTTATTTCACATTGATACAACTGATGAGTTTGAACAAACTGATTTTATAAGAATAACAAATAATGCAGTCTTAAAGAGCATATAATCTTCTGCTCATTCAGCTTTCCAATCTAGTCTATACTGTTTGCCAAATATTTAAGGTTACTGTGGTAGAGTTTGCTAAGTACTTCAAGATAAATTGTCTCTGTATTCTCAGTATAAACATTTAATTGAGCTGTGTACAACAAAATGGGTCTTCAGGCATGTGCCAACTGCCGAAGCCCTGATCTGCCTGCAGTCTTATCAGAGTCTTTGATTTGCACAACACAGATTCCTCAGGTTTCAAACATTGTTGATATGACACTGATCATACTGAGCGAATGCACAGGCTCATCTGAGCATATGTTGTTTCCAAATGCAGAAAGACCCTTATATCCTGGTGCTGCTCAGTTGTTCCATATAAATAATACAAATCAGACTTGACAGAAAAAGAAAGCAGCCTACCTCAGAATTGCCTCGGTGCAAGTTGATAAAGTTTAGGGACCGACCGTTTGATATTCTGGGAGGGGGTGGGGGGCTGGTATATTTTTCAAAAACATTCCCTGTCTTTGGATATGCAAGAAAATAATAAATTGGCTCATAAGGGGATTTAAAAGAATAATCTGGCCTCATAAATAAGTGAAAAAATAATCTGGCTCTTCCCAAAATTTAAAAAACATATTCCGCAAATAATTCCATTTGATGAGTTTCTAAAATGTTGCTGGCTTCTGG
Organism: Ctena decussata; assembly: GCA_963989385.1. NCBI lineage: Eukaryota > Metazoa > Mollusca > Bivalvia > Lucinida > Lucinidae > Ctena > Ctena decussata. Next base: position 13,113,949 of record OZ022511.1, read on the forward strand.
GGAGCTCCCCCCTCCCCCCCCCCCCCCACACACACACACATTTACAGTAATGTTTTAATATTATCTACAGTTGAATTGCACCAGCCAGCAGCCCCCACCATTACACACTCACACATATGTGCATACATTTACAAAAAAAAATCCTATACAACATTCACAACATACATGTATTATTGATCTGCCGCATTACTAAGTACTGTTTTTACTAAAACTGAATTGCAAAAGAGTCATTAGCTTATGGGAGACAATGGCAAAATAAACACTCTAAAAGGCAAAATTCCTAAAAAAGCCCTTATTTTTTCATCATCATCCCTAGTTTTGTCTCTATTGTTTCAAGTCTTAAAATCATTAAAAGTGGAAAATTGCTTTGGCTTCTGGGGGGGGGGGGTTGTTGTCCCCCCTCCCCCCCCCCTCCCTTGTTAACTTCTTAGCATAGAACTTTAAGCCATTTATTAACTTGCATTCATTTATAATGTGACTCAATCAATGAGTATTTATCAAACTTTCAAAAGTGCAAATAAAAGCATGTTTTGGCATATGATTGGGCTAGAAAAAAAACCCTTAAAATTCCTAATGTTAGCCCTAAAACTTTGCGAAAATAGCCCTAATTTTTGGTCAAAATATCCCTAATGTAAGGCCTAATTTTTTGCCAAGCTCATACAGGGATGTTTGCATCTGTATCTTAGATGAAAATAGTAACATGCTCCAGGCACTGGCTGAACCATGCCCTTATCCTGGTTACAGACAGATCCATGTTCTTTCTGTGAGAAAATAAGGTGTACAAATTACTGATGTGGGTAACATAAAAGGATGTTAAGGTGACTAAATAAGGACCTGATAGTTTAGCCTTTAAAACTTAAAAAGATAATTGTTCGAGTTAATTTGTAAAAAGAAATTAGCTCCCTCAAGGTGAAAAAAACAGCAATTGTTTCCAGGGGCCAGTAAGAAAAAAATCCTGTCCCCCATTAAGAATGCCAGCCCCCTCCCTCCCCCCCCCCCCTCCCCAGAATATCAAATTGTTGATCCCTTATGATTGGGCTACTTTAAAAGAAAATGCAGAATTTGAGCCATGATACAATATAAGTTTACACATGGACTGGTATCAGTAAGGGCTTTGAGTTAATCACTTTAAAGATGTTTGATTTCTTAATAAATGCTAGCTGCAACATTTTATGATGAAAGAGCAACAATATTTTCCACTCCAAAATCTGACTCCACTCCACTCCAACACTCCACTCCAAGACTCCACTCCATAACTCCACTCCATAAAATACACAGTGCCCTATTTTGGACTTAAACTCCTCAACTGTCTCCGCAGAGACAGCTTCAGTTGTAAGCCCATTCCAAGCTGCAATTGACCTGGGGAAGAAGGAATGTTTCAAACCGTCAGAATAAGCAACTGGATGGTGATACTGAAAGGGGTGGGATCTTGTTCTCATCTTCCCTCTACCGGACTCAGACAGATACTTATCCTTATTAACTATTGCCTGGTTATTATGAATTTTGTAGAACAGAGATAGAGAAGCCTGTTGCCGCCGTTCCTGCAGATCTGGCCATTCAAGTTGTCGCTTACATGGCTCTGGTTGCGCCAGCGTCTGCAGGTCCAGCGTGCAGCAGTCCTCTGTACTTTCTCTTGCAGCATATTGCATGACCTCTTTTGTCTATTTTTATCATTTTTTGTTTGGAGGTGGGTTTTCCAATAGTAAAAATATTCCTTCTGGTTTCCAGCCTTTGATGAGGTTCATTTTAATTTTAATAAAGCTGGGAACCATCCATTGTGACATCACAACAGAAATGATGTCATCACTAATCACCTGATCTGTTTTGGAATATGACCATTTCAGCAAAGGGTTGTTTGCAGTGTCAGCTACACTTATGCATCTTTTTGTTTTCCAAAAAGATATTACTTATGAAAATAACTGCTATAAGATATAAGGATAAATTCTTCATATAAGGATAAATTCTTCTGAACTGATTTCATGTTAATTTTATATGAAATGGTAATTTTCAAGAATGTGCTTGAAACATGCCACCCCTACAGCAATAATGGTTATCTTGAGGCCGCCATTATGAAACTGAAAAAAATACATTGCAAGAGATTACTTTCCAAGCTTGAGAGCATGCCAATGAATTTCAAAAACTCTACTGGACAAATCTGACTACGAGAAATGGTAGTAAACTGAACCATGTAAGTGGAATTTGCTGTTTCTTTATCCTTTAAGTATAAACTTCGAAAAACCACTTGCTGGAGTGCCTCAACAAGAGAGTAGTTGATATACCTGCTGCCAGCTATTTGACCCCATCCCACAGCAAGAACCAGAGCTGCCCATTCCAGGAAGTTTAGACAGTATTCTCCATCTACAGATACATTTAAATTCAGCTTTTTCCTGCCGGGCCGCATAGCGCAATCCTTAGGACACCTGACTCATAAGTCAGAGGTCCTGGGTTCGAAACCCGGTCTGGTCACATAATTTCGTTTTCTTTCCGCTGATTCAAGAAGGGCAGTTGTCAGTTACTGGCGAAAGTATGTGCACTTAGTACTGGTTAACCGCTTAGGAGGTCTAAGCCTGCCCAGGAATAGTGTGGTTAGGTTAACTGACCATCCCGACATGACCTTAGCTGTTTACTGTGGACGTTAAGCATGAAATCAACCAACCCATGCCCTAAGTTGTCTGCAGTATTGGCAGCCAAGGGTCAACAATACTGGTTTCAATGGTAGAGCCAATGATGCCACTGGTGAAACTCAGAGCGGCATTGGCGTTTTGGTACTAAACGTTAGGGATTTCCTGGGGTCTGAGGGCCTCAGTCACCTACCGTATTCGCCCCATTTACCGCACGGTGCGCTTAACTTTTTCAAAATTGCAACAAAAAGGTGTGGTTAAAACGTTTCTAATAACGGCACACTCAGAACGAAAAAACAACAAACGAACAGTCGAAATAGTCGGCAATACTGATCGGGGTGTTCAAAGTGTCATGAAAATATTTAGTGATTGCCAATTTCCGGGAGAAAAACGATCTCATGTCAAGTCGCAAATTATATCTCATACCTCTCAGTATTAAATATGTCCTCATTATGCATGTATTTCATTCTCTTCATCCTTCTTCAATATTCCAAATAAATATTCCGAAAGAAAGGAAAGTATATCAACACATTTACGATGACCTAATACAATGTATGTGATTGTTGAAACACGTCAGGTAAGTTTGTCAGTGCTCTGGCTATTCATTCACCACAAGTGGTCTGTTTTAAATTCATGGGCTTCTATTAATAACACTCACATTCTAATTCTGGAAGATGCGGTCCTTTTGATCTTCCCTATTTCTGTCTGTTTGCTGATTGGATGTGTCCTGAGGCCCTTTTGAGGCCCACGGGCCTGGTATGCCAATGATAAAGCTATCCTATGGCTACCGCGAACTTGTTTAAATGCACAGACCATGCATATGCGCAGACTGGTCGCTTTGTTCAGTTTAAGCATGTACTCAGACTGATTTTGTCAGGAAACAAGAGTTTGTCATTATGATAATTTATTTCTTTTGCAACCTGAGTTTCTCATCTGTCGTTCATGTATCTTTCCCACGCGCTTTGGCGCACGTGCACATTTTTGCTATATATGACAAGAATTGCTCTTGAGAAATGGCGCCTTTTCGCATGTACGAAAGGCAAAGACTCAGTTCAGCCTGTGCGCCCCTGCAACCTCATAACTTCGTAAGCTCGATCCTTCTCGGATCAACATGTATTCCCAAATATGCTAATCAGACGGCACAGATGTGTAAACTGATCCGAGTCCGCTGTTCGCACTCGTACACATCATAACACTTCAGCCAACTTCGTAAATATCGGCAAGGATGCCCGATTGACATTTAGACCGATAGAGTTGCTCTCTTCGCACATTGCGTCGGGAAAACAAAACTAAAAACACTGTCCCTGTTGAAACAGTAATGGTAAGTTGAACTTGATGCGTTTTGTGAGTTTCAAAAGGAAAAAGCAGTGTGCGCTTGTGAATTTTTTTCCACAAATGGCCTTGGTGTGCGGTTATAGGGGCATGTGCGGTAAATGGGGCGATTACGGTATCTGCCGTTTTTGAGGGTCCCACGCTAAAGTTCAAGAGTACCTTTCATTTAAACAAATGTTTTCTGGAAGTTATTGAAATTCAGACTCAGATCAGCCTGGACATCCCCTCAGTCTAACCAGACTCTTTGCTAAGTGCTTAAAGGGTAGCTAAAGGTTTGAGCTACTGTCATGCAGACAGCAAAGGCGGATGCCAAGGCTGATCTGAGTCTTCGCTGAGCGCACAACCACTTTGTTGGTTTTGTGCTGTTGTGGCTCAGTTCTAAATACTTTTTTTTCTAGTGAATGAAGGAGAGTTGAAGCGTCTGAAGGATGCATTCAGAAGAGTCTCCACTGTCAGTGGGTTTATGACAGAGATGCTGTTTATCAGAGAAGTACTATGGGATGGAGTGCCACCGAAAATTGCACAGGTAGAGTTATTATACTTTATTTACATGAATTTGTACACCTCCAGTTTATATGACATTTTTACAAAGGGAAATAACTTTTGTGACATTCTGTTTGCTTCAGTGCAGGTCAAAGCCGATCCAAAAGGGGTCTGCTTTTGAAACTAGAGCAAATGCTTTCCTTTAAAGATGGAGTCTTATTGAGAAGGGAGGCAACTCCATCCCCCCACCTAAAAAAAAGTGGTAGAGTTGCTTCTCCTCCTGAAATTGTACCCATTCAGCAGCTTATCATAGTTTTCATCTTTCCGTCCGTTCGTCTGTTTGTCCGTCTGTTCGTCGGTGCATCCATCCGTGCATCCGTCCGTTAACATTTGCGTTAAAGTTTTGCATTAAGTTTTTTATTTTGGCTTATGTTTCTGATATCCTTTGGTGGAGCCTGTTAATATGTGACTATGTATACGTATATGTTCATGCAGAATAGCTGACATCATCTGGATGCTGCTGCATACTAAAGGTCAAGGTCACAGACTTGTATATTTGCGTTAAGTTTCTGTTCTTTGCTTATATTTCCAACTTCCTTTGATGAAACCTTTTGATACATGACAAGGTTTACTTCTATGTTCATGCAAAATAATTGACATCATCTGGGTGCTGCTGCTGACCTAAGGTCAAGGTCACAGACTTAAACATTTACATTAAAGTTATGCGTTAGGTTTATATATGTCTTTTTATTTACCAATATCCTTTGCTGGAACCTTTTGATATTTGACTAGGTTTAGCTGCTTACCAAAGGTCAAGGTCACAGACTTGCATATTTGTGTTAAAGCTTTGCATTAAGTTTACGTTCTTTGTTCGTGTTTCAAACATCCTTTGATGAAACAGTTTGATATATGACTAGCTTTATTTCTATGTGTTCATGCAGATTAGTTGACATCATCTTGTTGCTGATGCTGGTGTTGAGTAAGCCCATGGAAACAGACTTATATGTTTACATTAAAGTTTTGTGTTGAGTTAGTACTCTCTGCTCATATTTGTAATATACTTTGATGGAACCATTTGACAGGTGACTAAGTTTACTTCTAGGTTCATACCATGTATCATACATGGTATGATTGGTATAAGATTGGTATAAGATTGGTATCATTAGGTGGTGGTTTCATTAGGCGGTGGCGCTGGTTGGGGGTATACGTGAACCCCTGCTCACTTGCTCTAGTTAATTTTTTTTCTGCTGCAAAGCTGGATTACAATAGTTGCACCATCCCAACAATTTGTGTGTTTTACACAACTTAATTTGGGGTCAGGAAATACTTGTTTCAAACGGACCATAAAAGAGAAAAAAGTGCCCATGCCAGCACTTTAATCTGTTCTAAAGCCCTAGCTATTTTTCCTATTCTATTCTATCCCATAACCTTACTAGGTTGTGTGGGCACCACAGATGACTTCAAAACAATCCCTTTCCACCTTGTCCTATTTTCAGCTGCCCTAGCTGAGCTGGCAAAGTCCATTCCTGTCCACTCTTTAATATTGTCTTTATTGTCTTCCCACCTCTTCTTCTGTCTACCTCTTCTTCTTTTCCCTTTCACTGTGCCCTGTAGAATCATCTTTGCTAAACCAGAAGACATTGAATTGTGGCCAAACCACTTTAGTTTCCGTTTCTTGACCAGCGTCACAAGTTCATCATATTCTCCAATGGCTGCTTGGATCTTTCTGCAAACCTCCTCATTGGTTATATGATCCTTGTACATAATGTTCACTGTTTAGTAACCTTCGGTAGCATCTCATGTCAAAGGCCTGCATTCTTTTCTCTAACTATGCTGTCAAGGTCGACGATTCACAGGCATATAGAAAGGGAGCACATAAATTTCACTTTGATCCAAGAGATATGTTGTTATCTCTCCAAATTGGTTTCAGCTTGGTAAGAGCTGAAGTACCTAATTATGTAAAAATTATAAGGTTTAGGACAGATAGGTCTGAGCAGTTATTGCAGACCCAGATCAGACTGCTCCTAGGAGCAGTCTGATCAGGGTTTACACAGTTGGCCATTCCTTGGAACCTCTGCATCTTTTGGATGCGTTAGTGCAAGAAGGAGCCAGGTAGCTCAGTAGGTTAAGCACTGGCCTAATGATCTAGTGGTACCGGGGGCGAGCCCTGCTGAAGGTGGGAATCTTTACAGTCGGTTGGAATCTTTTCAGTCATAAACCAGGTTCCATTTCACATGGGCTTTCATTTTCACCCTCCCATGATATGACTGAAATACTGTTGAAAAGGATGTAAAATCGCAATTCATCTATCCATCCTAAGTGCATTTTAAAACCAAAGTGTTCCCTTTTCTGGACACTACTGATAATTATTTTAGGACTGGTGTCCTAATCTTTTTAATTTTCATGGTAATCCCTTTATCTGGGGCCATATTCATAAAACGACTTAAGTGGTTGCTATGCTGTTGCTAAGGCTAAATTTCTTTGAAGGTGATTCCCTACAACTATGAAATTGGCTCTGGAGGAACAGTCTTACAAAGACTGTTCCTCCAGACCAAATTTCATAGTTGTATTGAATCTCCTTTATAGATATTTAGCCTTAGCAACCACATAGCAACGACTTAAGTGGCTTTATGAATACGGCCCCTGAATCTTTGGTTCTATTTTACAGCTTCTATATAAAGCCTTTGGTGGCAGTTCAAGGGGTTTGTCCTTCAAAGACCTTCTCTCAGGACTTGTTGTACTTACAAAAGGCACTCAGGAGGAGAAAATCAAACGTAAGTACATAAATGAGCCTCGACGCGAGAAAACCAACAATGTGGTTGTGCATCCTGCGCAGACTCAGATCAGCCTGGGCATCCGCCCAGTGTGATCAGACCCTTTGTTAGGTGCTCACAGGGTAGCGAATAGTCTAAGCTACCTCCATGCGGACAGCAAAGACTCTGATCCGCCCAGGCTGATCTGAGTCTGCGCTGGCCGCACAACCACTTTGTTGGTTTTCTCGCGTCGCGGCTCAAATGTGCTCTGATATTAGGGCCCGGCTGTTCATAACTAACAGCATTGTTTACATGACATTAAAATTTAAACAGTACTGTTCACAAAGCACTTCATTTTTTGTTGATAAAGTTGGAGGAGCTTTTGCATTGCAAAGCCCCTCACTTTTTTTCAGCGGAAAATGTGAGCAGACTTGATTTGATGGGTGCTAGAAGATTTAACAAATCCTTGGCTGACAATTTAGATATGCTCACTATGCTTTGAACAACTGGGTTTAGATATTTGCTAGGGAATAGTTTAGAAGTTAGTTCTGTGATAAGTTCTCCTATTTCTCCATATGAGTAATAAGTAAGTTGTGTTGCTTAAAAATTTGTACAAACTTATTCTGTGGGTTTAATGAGGCAGGGTTTTGTTTGATGCAGGATTTTGTCATATACTCCCAAAAGCATTCTTGGGACTCATTTATATATGTAATTTATTTCAGGATATCTGTTTTCAAATATTCTTTGTAGCAGCTTTAGACAGAATAAAAGAAAGTCTTAGAAATATGAGTATGTGACCGTTAAGATAAAACTGAAGGACCAAGTGACGTGACTCCTCAGTTTTAGAATAGAGAGAAAATCCTAATGAGGACACACGACATACAATAGCACTTTTATGGAGAGTAAACACAAAGTATCAAGGAACATCCATATTTTTTTTGGCTATAAGACAGGGCTTTTACCCCTCTCCAAAATATTTAAATCAGTCGTGTAATTCTGCTATATGATGGGGTTTTCTCTTTAACGACAATCTCAAAAATCTATATCCATCTGGATTTTTGGGCTTATTTTGGAAGAGGGAAGAACCATCTCTTTCCCATCTCTTCCAAAACAATCCCTAAAATCTAGATCCATCTTTTAAGATGGATCTAGATTTATGGGACTGTTATGGATAAACAAAGTGAATACAGTGTAATGGAAGCTGTAATGCTTAGTCAACAGGTGGATTGCCAGCTTTTTCATCATCAAATTGGATCCAACAGGTTCATTTGTCCTTATGTAGGATGTTTTATAAAACCTTGGGGCAACAAAATCACCAAAGTGGCATGAGTCCCCAGCAAATACATGTACTCAGATCAGCCTGAACATCTGCCCGGTCTGATCAGACCTACGCTGTTGGCATGGATGTAGCTTAGATCCTTAGCTACCCTTTAAGCACTCAGTAAAGACTAAAATTAGACTGTGCAGATGCCCAGCTGATCTGAGTCTTCACTGGGTGCACATGTCATTTTTTTGCCCCCAACTTCGGAGAAGTGGGGGCATATTCGTTTGGGTCTGTCTGTCTGTCTGTCCACAATCTATAAGTCAAGAACAGTAGGAGCTAGAAACTTGAAACTTTATACACATGATCAGTATGGAAAATAAGCAGACCAGTATTTTCTTATTTTTCGGCCGTTCATGTATTTCCAGAGTTATGCCCCTTTTATGACTTAGGCTGTGGAACCTTGTGAACAAAATATCTCAAGAACCCCTGATGCTAGGCTCATGAGGTTTTGCAGGATGACAATGCACAAGGTGTAGATGACCTGATTAACTTTTGAAAAAAAATTCATGAATTTTTGACTGAGTTATGCCTCTTTTTCGACTTTGTGTATTGTAAGCCTATGGAACCTTGTGAACAAAATGCCTCAAGAACCCCTGATGCTAGGATCATGATTTTTATGCCCCCGCATCATATGATGCCGGGGGCATATAGTGTTTCCGTTCTGTGTACGTGCACACGTTCGTACGTTATTACGTACGTCTGTCCTTCCCGACATACGTGCGTGATCCTGTTAGACTCAGGTTAAGATTTTTGTAAGAGGTAGATTTCAGGGTTCCTGTTATTGTAGCAACTTGAAATTTTGTATGAGGATTAATATCTATAAGTACAAAAGGAATATACAAGAATCAAGGTATGACGATCTATATGTCACGGTCCAGTGACTTCGGACTAAGGCCAATTTTGCAAGGTTAAGATTTTTGTAAGAGGTAGATTTTAGGGTTCTTATTATTGTAGCAACTTGAAATTTTATATGAGAATTAATATCTTTAAGTACAACAGGAATACACTAGAATCGGGGTATGGTGGTCCATATGTCACGGTTCACTGACTTCGGACTTAGGCAAATTTTGCAAGGTTAAGATTTTTGTAAGAGGTAGATTTTAGGGTTCCTATTATTGTAGCAACTTGAAATTTTGTCTGTATTTACAACAGGAATTTACAAGAATCAGGTCATGAAGATCCATATGTCACAGTCCACTGACTTTGTACTTAGGCTAATTTTGCATGGTTAAGATTTTTGTAAGAGATAGATTTTAGGGTTCCTGTTATTGTAGCAGCTTGAAGTGTTGTATGAGGATTTATATCTATAAGGCAACAGGAATTTACAAGAATCAGGTCATGATGATCCATAAATCACGGTCCACTGACGTTCTACTTTGGCCATACAGTGACTCTTAGACAGAATAAAGGGCTGCAGTTAACTTCGGGCATTACTTGGCCTATGGCCTTTTATATTATACAGTCTGTCTCTATAAACCTACAAGTGTCAGTACCTTAATCAAGGTGCCATCTTACTCAAGGCACTAGGCCGGGGCATCCGTGTGCTGTGGACACATTTCTAGTTTGCAGTAAGATACTCCCTGAGGTGTAGATGACCTGATTAACTTTTGAAATTTTTTTATAAATTTTTGACCGAGATATGCCCCTTTTTTGACTTAGTACATTGAAGCCTATGGTACAAAGGTAACCTTACATACAGTCAAGAACAGTAAGAGCTAGAAACTTGAAACTTTATACACATGATCAGTATGGAAAATAAGCAGACCCATATTTTCTTATTTTTCGGCCATTAATGTATTTCCAGAGTTATACCCCTTTTTCGACTTAGGCTGTGGAACCTTGTGAACAAAATATCTCAAGAACCCATGATTCTAGGCTCATGAGGTTTTGCAAGATGACAATACCCTAGGTGTAGATGACCTGATAAACTTTTGAAAACAATCCGTGAATTTTTGATCGAGTTATGCCCCTTTTTCAACTTAGTGCATTGCAAGCCTATGGAACCTTGTGAACTAAATATCTGGAGAACCCCTGATGCTAAGATCATGATTTTTTGCGGGAAGATATTGCCCAAGGTGTAGATGACCTGATTAACTTTAAAAAAAATCGTAAATTTTTGACTGAGTAAAGCCCCTTTTCGACTTAGTGCATTGAAGCCTATGGTACAAAGGTACAAGCATTATTGGATGAACCTTCTTTAGAAGCAAGCATATGGTTGGGGGCATAGTGTTTCATATACACATTTTCTAGTTTTTTTTCATGTCACGGGTCATATCATAACCCTAAACATTGAGACAGAAGTGTTAAAGCCAGTAGTGCAGACTCAGATCAGACATCTTAGGATCTGCACTGCTTGTAGTTCTGCTAGATTATTCTGATGCCTCTTGGATAAGGACAGACTGTAAAAATGAGAAGCCCTTGTAGTTCAGTGGGCTAAGCACTAGCCTGCTGATCTAGCGGTCCTGACTTAGATTAATGTAGATGGAAATCTTTTCAATCATAAATGGAGTTTCATTTCACACTGCCTTCCAATATCACCCTCCCATCATCCTGATATGACTGAATACTGTTGAAAAGGACTGTTATAGCAAGTCATACAATCCATCCATAGAAATGCAAACAATTAGGACACTAAAAGTTATTACTGAAATTGTCCTAAAACTGGTAGGGTTTGGTTATACTATGCACTGATGCATCCAAAAGATGCATTTGGAATGGCAAAGAGTGCTGGCCTGATCAGACTGCTCTTTAAGAAGCAGTCTGATCTGGTCCTCTCTGTTTGCTTACTTGACTCTGCACTGTTTGCTTATGCCTATCTGTCCCAATACTTTGAATACTTAGAATTTTCATGATAATTGGTTTGTGGCAATCAATATAGTGCAGAGGCTCCAAACCAACAGTGTAGACCCAGATCACACTGCTGAGGAGCAATCTGATCTTGGTCTGCACTTTTTGTCATCGGTGGCAGAAAATTTTACATGTCCAGGTTGTTCAAATTTATGATAATCAGGGGTGTTTTAAATAGTATTTAAAAATAGGCCTCCCGGAACAATCTTTCGGCAGAGCTGAGGAAGTTTTTCAGTTTTCTTTGAAGAACAGGTCTGGAGTCTTCAGCCCCAAAATAGGAGTCCTGGGTCCTGTTGTGCAAAGCATTGGTAGCTTACATTAACGACATCGTTAGCTCCGTTAACGGAGCCGTTAGTTGAGGATTTGTTAAGTCTTACAGTACATAGAAAATTAATTTAAGAAATATTTTGTTAGGAGCTCCTCACATTTTTTCGGCACAAAAATGGCAGTTTTTTTTTGCGTTTAGTACATTTGAAAATTTAATGTCTCATTAACTATCTACATTGTTTGTTTTGAATAACTGAGCCCAGGGCTTCAAATTGGAGTTATTAAGAACCATGATACCAGAAAAAATTTAAATATTGAGACAGTCTGATCAGAGTCTGCACTGTTTGTCATTCCACCTGCATCCTCTAGACATCAATACAGTACTATAAAAACAAATTGTTTCATTTTGAGGAGAATTATGGTAATATTTTAGGTGTTTGAATCTTTTATTTACCGCAATAACCCTAAAATTTCGGACACCCGAGAGTCGGACAATTTTTGTTTGAAAATTCTTAGAAAGTGGATTTTACACATGTTAATGTATCTAAATGATCTTAGTAAATGGCAAATGCTTTTACACATAGTAATGCATCCAAATGATGCTTAGTGAATGGCAAATGTTGTAGACCCTGATCAAACTGCTACTTTAGGAGCAGTTTGATCTGGGTCTACAATGTTTGTTCAGACCTGTCTGTCCGAATATTTAGGGTCATTACGGTATGGTAACATTACCGACTGGTTAAGTTGTCCCAGCATTTTGTGTAATTCTGGTACTTGTTATAACATCAGCTTGCTTGCCGGCACAGCAGTTGTTTAACTTAAGCCCCTCATGAATAAATCCAATTACACCAAATTGGGGAATTTAACTGTCAGCCTGAAAGATTAATGACAAATGTTATGCCTCCATTTTACAAAATATTTCACAGAAATATACTATATTAGATATTGGATTTTGCCAAGAGACTAGCTTTTCAAAATTGTTTGTGTGTGAAAAGAAAAATTAATTTCCTCTGTAAGCATCTTAGCTCACCGAATTAGCTGTATATTGGGTAATATTTATGAGTTTACAAGTGAATGTTTTCGGAAACTGATTTTAAATTTTTCGTCTTAAAATTTACAAAACTAGTAAAAGTATATGAGCTTAAAGTACATACACCTGTAATATCAGCAATTTACCGGTAGTCCCCATGGCCTGGTGTTTAATACTGCTCACTGCTGACTCATGATCAATAAGGCCCTCCACTGTGTTTTGAGCCTCGGCTGGTCACACTTGAGAAAGCTAAGTTCCGTGTGGAGAGGCAGCTGATTTTCCTCCAGAAACTTTGGACTTTTACCCATCTTGGCTCAAAGATAGGCTCAATATGAGTGAAAGATTCTTGAGAGGGCCATAAACTATCTCCTACAACACCCCCTCCCCCTACTTCTCTCCCCCCTCCCCACACACACACAAAAAAAAAGAAAAAAAAAGAAAGGAGAAATATTCAATCCCCACCTGTTCCAACCTGGTTTTCTCTTCCCAGCAAATGGGGACAGTAAAATAAAATTACTAATCGGTCAAACCTCATTTTGTGAACAGGCCAAATAATTTGGTCCAAGGGCACACTTGAACACTCTTACCGTAATGGCCTTAATGATGGACTGACTGGTATTAGCAAACATTGTAGACCCTGAAGGAGCAGTTTAATCAGGGTCTGCAACGTTTACCATGAATTAAGCATCATATGGATGCATTAACCTGTGTAAAATCCACTTTCTAAGAATTTTGGAACAATAATTGTCCAACTTAAAGGTGTCCGAAATTTTAGGGTCATTAAGGTGCTCTTCCTTTCATCATGTTTAAAACTCTGTAAGTCTCACAGGACTGATTACTCTAAAAAATTCTAAAAATTGGGACACCTAAAATAATTATCTTTAATGTCTCAGAAATAGAAAACCAGGTTTTACAATGCATTTATGCATCCAAAAGGAAAACAATGTAGCCCCTGATCAGACTGCTCTGATCTGGGTCTGCACTGTTTGCTTGTATCTATCTGTCCCAATACATAAACTTCAGCCTAGTTGAGAATCAAAGATGACCTCCATTACTAAAAAAAGCAAAAACAATAAAACCAACTTTTTCTGCGGAATCGCTTAGTATATTCACTGAAATTTTGCATGGAGCATTAGTGATACCCTGGTGTTCAAAATTACCAAAATGAAAAAAAATCTGTAGTGGAATTAGATCACAGTGACCTACTTTCTGTTTACATGTTCAGTTTTGTGGAAATACCAATATTTATATTGCACAGATTTTGGTCAGTTTTAATGAGAATGATCTGTAAATGGAGTTCTTTTAAATTTATGCGAATGGATCATCCAAGATGGCCATCAGCTGTCATTACTAAAAATAGCAAAAACATGAAAATGACAATATCTCAAGAAACTCTGAATGAATTATGACTAAAGTTGTGTTAGTATAATGCTTGCTTGAAGCTATTTCTACTTTTGCAAATTGACATTCTAAAATGGCTGCTACCCAGTGTTACTAAAAATAGCAAAAAATATGAAGCAGAAAATATCTCATGAACTACTGCATGGATTTTGACCAAATATGTGTCAAAATGCTGCTTTCTTTTGAGCAAAGCAGGTGAGACATAGCATTCCACGCAATTCTCGTACTTGACATTGGCAAACAGTGCTGGGGCTGATCAGACTGAATGACTGTCATTCATGAGTATGTCAGTGAATGAACACCACCTTGTGTAAATGTGAATAAACACCATTTTGTATGTATGCCAATGAATAGAGACTGTTTTGTGAGCCTAGTAAGTAAACACTTCTGTGAATGAACACCATTTTGTATATATACCATTATGTTAATCCAGAGTTCCAGATAAGAAGGGGTAACAGGGATAATTTAAAGATAATTTTTCTTATTTCTCAATGAAAACATGTTGTGACCCTTCATTAGAACCATCTCAGCGAGACAGTTCTAATGAGGGGTCACAATATATGTTTTAATGCAGAAATATTGAAAATTATATCTCTTACCCCTTCTTATCTGGAGCACTGGTTAATCTGTCAGCAAATATCTTCTATATTTCAGTGATTTTTGGTATGTTTGCTGATGAGTCTTTTAGCTATGTACAGAAAGACGACATGGACAGAAAGATTGTGGCAATTGAAGATCAGATACCACACGCTTTGTCAGATCTTTTCCTTGAGGTAAGCAATTCAGTTACCATAGTGGCCCTGATTGGTTGAACAGTAGTGCCTGAGCATACAGTGTAGACACAGAAGCAGTCTTATCTGGCCTCTAATGTTTCACCATTTCATTAGCTGTTTTTGTCACATTGCTGGAAGTAAATTCAGTATGAAAAGCATTAAGATGTATGGGTATTCTGCCCTGTTCGTCTGCCATTTTTAGCCCTCCTGTATGAAAGTGTAGAGAACTGTTGTTGTTACCCTGACGTTGGTGTGGGCATGGGCATCACACTTTAAAGTTTTGTGACATAGTTTTTTTTACGTTATGAACAAGACACTGTCAGGCAAGCTATCCTAAACACGGACAGGTCTTGTTTTGAAGGGAGACAATTGTTGTGATCCTGTTTGCTTTCTTAGGCAATGACATCTTTTCAAAGAGGGCTGTGCTCTTGGAGGAAAGAAGTTTTTCATGGAGGAGAATTTTTTTTTGCTTTAACTCAATCACTTCTTCATTTGGAAAGGAGGCAAAACTGGAAATGGCAGAGTTGTCTCCCCTCAGTCTGCAAGTGTATCTGTTGACCTTAAAACTTAAATGAGCCATGACACAAGAAAACAAAGTGGCATGTGCGCCTAGCAAAGACTCAGGTCAGCCTGGGCATCTGCCCAGGCTGATAGTCTTTGCTGTCGGCATGAAGGAGGCTTAGGGTCAAGGAAGCTTAGACCCTAAGCTGCCCTTCAAGTGGATAGCATAGACTCTGGTCAGACTGGGTGGATGCCCAAGCTGACCTGAGTCTTCACAGGGCACACATGCCTTTTTGTTGGTTTTGTTGTGTCGCAGCTCATATAAAGGCAGTTTTTAAGGTCTTCCAGATGGTCTAAAGTTACTTGCTTTACTAATAAGGGGTTCATTACTTGGATAGTGTCTTTATTTGGCTGTAAGAAGGGGTTTCCCCTTACGAAATTGCCAAAACCAAAAACAGAATATATACTGTAGTAAAATCATGCACTGAAATATTATGCAAAACACAGTTGAAAAAAGTTGACTTCTGTCCAGGTTTTGAGAATCAGTTACAGGAAGTTTTACATAAATACGGGCATTCATGAGTAATACATAGTTCCGAGCCACAGCCAGAATGTCACTCAAAAGTCACCTGATGTAAACCTGGCCAATGCAACAACCACTTAGCATGTGACATAGTCTTACAAACAAAATCACACATGTTCAATTTCTCACATGAGTCTGTGATTTTACCTTACAGCTAATGGAGGAATGTATATCAGTACTCCAGATAAGAAGGGGTAACAGGGATAATTTTGGGATAATTTTCCTTATTTTTTCTTTAAAACATACATTGTGACCCCTCATTAGAAGTGTCTCGCCGAGACGGTTCTAATGAGGGGTCACAACGTATGTTTTCGTTGAGAAATAAGAAAAATTATCTCTGAATTATCCCTATTACCCCTTCTTATCTGGAGCTCTGTAGAGGAATGTATATCTGTGTAAAGTAGATGTGGTTATCGGAACTATGAATTGTTTTCCATTTCTAGAGTGACCAAGTGACTTATGAACAGTTTATGATGTGGATTATTCACCACCCTGATGCCTGTATCGTGTCCAAGTGGCTGTTGATGGAGCCGATATCCTTCTCCCTGTCCAGTGATACAGAGACACCGACGTTCTATCAGACACTTGCTGGGGTCACTCACTGTAAGTTGGTGTAAAGTAAAAACTAAAAAAAAAAAGGGACTCCTAACATAATTACTGTATACCCTGATTCAAAAGAATTGTCAGGGCGGAGTTATCTTTATACCTTCCCCTAGACTTTTCTGTTGTGCAAAAAGGAGCATAGGACATACACACTGCTCACTCACAGGTAACAAAAGTTACTCATCTATAGCAAAATTTATTTACAAATGCAACGTAAAGTTGTACAACACCTGGACACAAGGTATATCCAACAAAAGATGCACGTGGCTAGCCATATTATCTGTCCATATACAACTTCATCATGGATGAATAACATGCGATGTTCGGTCCTTTTCAAGAGTATTCCCATCATATCAGGACGATGGCAGAGTTATTATGAAAGGCTGTCTGCAATGGAACCACAAAAATTCCAGCTGTCAGCAAAATTCGAACCCGGGACCGCCAGATCAGCAGGCAGGCCGGCCCTTGACATACTGAGCTACCGGGGCTCCTCCACATCGATCAATGAGGGAAGGCTGATCGGATGCGCAGACTGAGCTGATTATTTCTTTTCCGCTCATGCATTAAGGTATCTTTTCATGAAATGCCAATCATTTACTATATAGATTTACCAGACCAGCCGCGAGGTTGCAAAGAATGACCTTATAAAGATATAAGGTCTGGGAAGCGTAGTAGGCTAAGACCTGGCTTACCAAGTTCGAATCCTGCCGCCGGCTTAATTCATCACACAGCAAACCTTGTTTCATTGCACGCAGTATTTCATTATCGTCTTTATAAATTACAATTCTTGTATCAACATAGATAGTCTCTCACACACGACAGTAAATGTGGTGGAATGAGGTAACATGACACGTGCCATGCTTAGTGAACTTGAACAAGTGTGCACAACTTATTCTACTAAATTTTCTAATGAACTGGTCGAATTTGACAGTAATATACAGCACATATTTGTCACCGCCCTGACCTTTCTTTTGGATCAAGGTATAACTGTCCTAAAAATTGAAGTTTTATTTTCCATTGCATTAATGCACCTGAAAAATGCCAATGGAATGGCAAACAGTGTAGACCCTGATCAGACTGCTCCTTTATAGGAGCAGTCTGATCTGGGTCTGTACTGTTTTGCTCAGACCTATCTGTCCCAATACTTAGAGTTTTTACAGTTTTGTTTTAAAGAATTATGAGTGTAAAATGATTTGTTTTGAATGAGATTTACATGACAGTTTATGGAGAACTCCATAAAAAGTTTCTGAGAAATATTCCCCCTTGATGTGGTTTAATAAGGGCTTTATGAAACAATGTCGCTGCCAAACTGGTTAAGAAATGTTTACATTCTAGAAGAAGTAACAATTTAAAAACATTTGCCATAAGAAAGGGTCCTTGCTCATCAGGGCCTGCGAAATAGATGGGCTGCCTGGTGCTTCTGAGGCAGAGCTGCTAGTAGCTATAGTAGGACCTGAAAAATGTGAGGAGCTTTTGCATTTGCAATGCTAAAGCTCAGAACAATTTCTAAGCAAAGAATATTATCACACTTGATTTTTTATGTACTAAAGGACTTAACGAATCCTTGACCAGTGAATTTTGAATAACTGGGTCCTGGTTGCTACTTACAGTGGAAGAGACTGACATCAGTGAACTTGAGAAGAGATACTGGGTGTTGAAAGCCCAATCAAAAACAGGGAGGTTTGACCAGGAGACCTTCAAGTCTTTTGTTAGTCCGCCCATGCCAGAAACTTTATGTGAAGGTAAGTAAACTAGCTTACAGAATTAATTCTGTGAAGTATAGATGAATGCAATGACATTTGTCAGGTATTGTAGCTCGAAAATATTTATGATTTATTTTCTCGTCTGCAACTAGCAGAAGGTAGACATAGGTATTACTTTTCTGGCGGCATTTGCGGCACAAATTTTGAATGAAATTTTCCAATTTAGCTCTGTTTTGTGACAGTGCCCTGACAGGCAAAACATAGCATTTTATGGCTTGTATTTACTTTACCCTGAATAATCGTGCTTCGACAAACTATATATAGAAAAACATTATTTATATGTGAGAAAATTATTAGCTCAAAACTTTGTCATCTCTGTTAAGATTTTAAGGTTTGAATTACTTCCTTACAATTCCAAAGGATAAGATCTGCTTGTTGTTCACCTCTGTTAAGGGGCCCCTGTCTCTAGCAGCCACCTTTTCAGGGCCACTGTATTAAGCAACCAGTTTTTGTTTCCCCCTTCACTGACCCCATAAGATAGGTTTTCATAAAATTTGCTTTGTATGCATAACACTTAAAGCAACAAAAAAGAAAATAACTGAATTTGCAAAGAGCATAGATACAGCTGAGGCAGCTCATATTGAGCCATCTCATCTGAATATACCCTTTTTGCCCTCTAGTCTCTGAAGTCTAAATATCATGTAGCTTGAACAAAATATTTTTTGAAAGTTTGCAGACATAAATTATGTCGTATGCTGTTTTGATGCTTTACTGGTTAAGATAAAGGGAACCTTATTGTGAGAAATGGCTTGCTGTACATATACTGAGAGACTTTAGAAACGCACCAATTTGTAGCTTTGTATATGCTAGAAAAAATGAAGTTTTGTTTCATACAGCCATCAACTATTGTAATTTTGGTTTATTCCAATTTTAACCGGGAACACAAGCTTTCAAAATGAATGCAAAATTTGGCTTTAGAATATTCCTAAAGGGGATAAATTCGCATTAATCCAATGATGATTGAAGCGTGATTTTCAGTTTGCTGCAATTTCGTAACTGCTGATCAGATTTCAATGACATTAAAATCAGAAGTTATTCATTGTTCATGCTTTGTGTTCTCTTTTTATCGGTTATTTCTTTCTTTTCAACGTCATTTTGCAAAGATTCAAACTTTTTGCACAAAAGCCGAAAGTGAAGGTAACGGACATTTGAATAATTATTCAAATTTGCTTGGAACTGGTACATACTCTCATGACCTGGGTAGGTATACAATCAATTGGTCGGCTTTTAAGTCGGGCATCTCCAAATTTTGAACTTTACCCTATTTTTTTTTTAAAAAATCCAATTTTCGAACATCGATAAAACACTTTTTCAAGGATCTTTGTCATGTTTCATTGTTTTTACAGTGTGTGGTATTCATTCAGATTCATAAACGTTAAAATTCGACAAAATGTGAATTCGTTAAAATTTTATGCGTAAAAGTAACCAAATTTTCATTTTCTTGAAATTTCTATGCATGGTTGCACACTCTCTGTAAGCGTTTGCAGACTTAAAGAACTCAACCATGCTAACTCGCAGGAGTGCTCAAACGTTTCCAATATTGCAAACTCTGGGTAAAATAACATGATATACAATGGTGCGTTTTTAAAGTCCCTCAGTATATTTGCATCAAGGCTTACATAGTTTGCATAGATAGAAATTGGACCCTGTGGATTTCAATTGCACATGTCCTGACAAGCGATTTATACATTATTTTTTTTCTCTCCCCTGCAACTAGCAGAAGGGAAACATAGGTATTACATTTTCAGCATTGTCGATGGTATTGGTGGCAGTGTAAAACTTTTGTCGAGTTTCCTGGTTAAGCTCTGTTTTGTGACAATAGAGAGACAGTTATCCATGACACTGTATCCATGAAATTCATGTTACTTTTATCGTTGTTTCAGCTTTGTTCATGGCCTTTGACGAGAATCGTGACAATCACATTGATTTCAAAGAGATAGCTTGTGGAATCTCAGCCTGCTGTAGAGGACCTCAGCTGGAAAGACAAAAATGTAAGTTGTAATGAAATATTAAGGTTAATGGGTACTCTTTCAAGGGAAGCAACGCTGCCATTTTCATTTTTGCTTCCCCTTTCCATGAAGATTTATTACGATTGGTATAGCATTAAAACAGATTGTCTTTCATCAAAACTCATTAAGCCATATGTATGCTGTGAATACTCAAATTAGCTTGCACAATTGTACAGTCTGAGCAGTCTTCACTTTTCATGTTTTAGGTCCTCAGAGTTCACGATATATGTGAAAAAGGGAAGATTCTGATCAGACTGCACAGACAAGCAGGCTGATGTGAGTCTTTTCTGATTTTTTTGTGGTAAGGTACTTTTTCATATTAATGGATCTTACTTAAACCTTAAAGTACCAAAGAGCAGAAGATTTTATATACAGATTTTTTATACGCCCATTTGAAAAACGAGACGTATATTGTTATGGCGCTGGCGTCCGTCATAAACTTTTCTTTTCCGGACAACTCCTCCTACACATCCGATTGAGCTGAAACTTGGTCTATAGTAAGACTATAAGGTGGACCAGGGCATATCGTTTCGAGGTTACGCTCCAATGATTTTTAGCGGAGTCACACCCCTTTACTTAGAATTTCTGGGGTGTTCGTTTCCGGATAAATCCTCCGACAGTTTTCATCCAATTAAGCTGAAACTATGTAAATAGTAAGACTAGGATGTGGAGCAGAACATAATATTATTTGGAGGTTACGTTCTTATGATTTTTAGCAGAGTTACAGCCCTTTGAAAAAACTCGACTATGGCAGTTTGTATGGCAATTCTTTAGCATTCCATTACTTGGTTACTCTTTGGAATATCATGATGAAACTTAATAGCAATGTATATGAGGTTAAGACAACGTGTCTCATACAAGAATGGTTACTCCCCTTTACTTAGTTTTTTTAGCTACCTCCCTATGATTATTTTGTCAGACTATATTTGTGCACCTCATATCTAACTAACCCTTTGGACTATTGTGATGAAACTTAATAGTAATGTAAATTAGGTTGACACGATATGCCACATATAAGAACAATTGCTTCCCCTTATTTTTGGAGTAACCTACCTTTGAATATTTTCTAATAGCGATAAGTAGGCAACCATAGGGAATATCTTGATGAAAATTTATAGCAATGTGTATTAGGTTGAGGCGGTGTGTCTTATATATGAGAATAATTGCTCCCCCTTCCTTATTTATGGAATTACATCCCTTTGATTAATTTCTGCGGCTATTCTTGGGCAAGTCATTACTAGGTAACCGTAAGGAATATCTTGACGAAACTTTATAGTAATGTGTATTAGGTTGAGACAGTATGTCTAATAAAAGAATAATTGCTTCCCCTTCCTTATTTTTTTTGAGTTACATCCCTTTGATTACTTTTTAAGGCTTTTCTTTTGAGATTCCTTATGTTTGGAATGTCTTGATAAACTTAATAGCAATGAAGACAAGGATGAAACGGTGTGTGTCATATTAGAATGGGTGCTCCCCATTTCTTACTTTCAGAGTTACGTCCCTTTTTAGCTCGCCTGAACGAAAGTTCAGGAAGAGCTATTGCTGTCACCACGGCGTCGGCGTCAGCGTCAGCGTCCGCGTCCGCATCCGCGTCCGCGTCAGCGTCCGCGTCGGCGTTCGAATTGGATGTTTTGGTTAAAGTTTTTTAAAGACCTATATCTCCTTAACCCATGGATGGATTCTTTTGATACTTGCACTGTAGTTAGATATTGGTCTTAGGTTTAACAGGGTACCACCCCCACCCCTCTCTGTGACCTTGATGTCAAGGTCATGGACTTAGAAAATTGGTAGTTTTTTTGGACTGGATGTTTTGGTTAAAGTTTTATAAAGCCCAATATCTCCTTAACCCATGGATGGATTCCTTTGATACTTGCACTAAAGTTAGATATTGGTCTAAAGTTTTCGAAGGTACTACCCCCACCCCCCTCTGTGACCTTGATGTCAAGGTCATGGACTTAGAATATTGTCTTTTTATTGATTGGATGTTTTGGTTAAAGTTTTTTAAAGACATATATCTCCTGAACCCATAGATGAATTCTTTTTATATTTGCACTGTAGTTAGATCTACAGAGTACTACCCCAACCCCTGCTCAGTGATCTTGATGTCAAGGTCAGGGACTTAGGAAATTTTTGTCTTTTTTAAAGTTTTGTAATTGCATACTGATTCATAATGCTTTGCAGAGATTTAGTTTATACTTGAATTGATGTTAGTCTCTTTTTTGAGTTTTTACAAAACACCTTATACTTACCCCACTGGATGAACTTGAAGTCAAGGTCATCGACTTAGAATTTTGTCTTAAAGATTTTGGTTAAAGTTTTATATTTATGAAGACATAATTTCACAGTGCCACGTTGATGGACTCAGTTGATACTAATACTTGGACTGATGTTAGATAATGGTTCAGGTTTTTTGATACATCCTAGCCGCACCCCCCCTCCCTCCCCCCCCCCCCCTACCCGTCAGATTTTTTACCTCAAGCTCATGGACTTTGAAATTTCATTTCATTTCTTTTATTTTAATTTTATTTTAAGACTTATTTCTGAGATAGCTTTTGTTTATAAATGTGTTTTCATTATGGACATGCTTGAATGAAGTTTTATGCATAGCAGTCCACATAGCCCCCCCCCCCCCCCCCCACACACACACACACACACACAAACACACACACACCCTCCCCCCTACCCGTCAGGTTTTTTTTACCTCAAGCTCATGGACTTTGAAATTTCATTTCATTTGTTTCATTTAATATTTTATTTTAAGACTTATTTGGAGATAGCTTTTGTTTATAAATGTGTTTTCATTATGGACATGCTTGCATGAAGTTTTATGCATAGCAGTCCACACCACCATACCTGCTGTATGATGGGCAAGCACCAATTCAGGCGAGCTATGCTGTCAGGCGACAGCTCTTGTTTTTATTTCTTAGACTATTTTTGTGGGCACCATTACTAGGTAATTGTTTTGGATATCTTGATGACACTCTATAGCAATGTGCATTAGCTTGACACTGTGTGTTGAGTATGGGAATGGTTGCTTCCCTGTACTTAATTTTGGAATTAGTATTTGCAGACTGTTCTTATGCTTACATTAGTACCTATTTGTGGCTGATGTCAGGTATATAAATCTGCTCAAAGTACTGACTGGGCCCAAACTCCAAAACGGGCGTATATTGCCCCGCTTGTGGAGCTCTTGTTTTAAAACTGTTTGGTCCAGTTCAGTCTAGTCTAGTGTATCCTATGGCCCTAGGTTGTTGGGGTACCACAGATGACTTTACAACAATCCCTTCCAACCTAATGTTGTGTATGCCAAGAAAATAAAAAGTTGAAACCAAGATGGGGAAGATAAGAAAAATAGCTTGAGCTACATCTGACCTTTTCTTTGTTTTTACGACATCACTGAATTTATTTTTCAGTTTGTTTCAAAATCTTTGACACAAACCATGATGGGAAGTTGGATCATTCAGAACTACAGGAAATGATTGATTGTATGGTAGCAATACGAATGGAAAACAAGCCTCTAGAAGAACTGGTAAGTTCAAGGTCATAAGATGAGCCAAAAGGTCAAGTTAAAGTTTGAATCTGAAATAGGTCAGGGTAAAGTTGGAGTCAGAAAAGGTAATGTTTGAGTGAGTGAACTCAGGTTCAACATCCCACCAACACATAGTTTAAAGTCCCATCCGAAACACTGGAGGAGTGGGGGATTGAGCCTGTGATCACTGGGCTGGTAGTGGGTTAACCACTACACTTCTGGTAAGTTTGAGTATACATGCATGTTTTATGGTAAAGTTTGAACTAAGAGGTCAGGGTGGAGTTGAATCTGATGGTTAAGTTAATGTTTGGTTAAAAGTTTGAGTGAAAAGGTCAAGGTAAATTTGAGTCAAAAGATGCACATTGAATTCACATTGCTGGAAAATGAAGAAATAAGAATTATTGATGTTTGTGGAGATGAATATACAGAATTATGGACATGCAAAACTACATAATCACCCACATCAAAATAAAGGTTGATAGCAGCTTTATCATATGATTATTCTTAGTCTGATTCATATTGCAGTTTCCACTGATATATAAAAATTATGATGGTATAATGAGTCATTACAGTCAAATCTGTCTTGGTTGGTCATTCTTTGAAGGGGTCACATGTATTAAGCAGCCATTTTTCTGGAGTCCCTTGAAGCAAAATATGGTGGAAATTAACCTGTAGTAAGAGGTCACCTGTCTTACCTATTATAGGGTGGGGGGGGAATGCTTTCAGGAAAGGTGAATCATGCATTATGGGGAGTGGGAAGGAGGGTACTCTTATAGAAAAGAATTTGCTCATAGGAGAGGAAATTCTTTTCTGTAATAGTTACCACAAATTTTCAAGTGATAACTTTATCACTGTTGAAATTAAGAGTAAAACCAATTTTTGATCTGTAAAAGGGTATGGAAAATGTCATGGAAAAGTCAGGGAAATTTATTTACACAATATTTTAATGAATACAAATTACATGGTTACAAAACAGTACAATATACAATATGGTACAGGATCTGACTGTAAGCAAAAGACTAGTATAAAAGTCATCAGGAAAGTTGAGGATGAGTGGCAAATCTGAGTCTTTGGTGTTTGCTGGTTTCTTGTCGCATGGTTGATGTAGGTAAATTGTTAATACTTTCTTTTGTGTTTATTTAGGAAAGCGATGCATTTTTAAAGCTGGACCCATCAACTGTTGCCAAAGAGATCTTATCCTGTCATGATACAGACAAGGTAATTCATTAGCACACCCATTGCTCCAGATAAGAAGGGATATAGGGAATAATTTAGGGATAGTTTTCCATATTTTTTCCATAAAACATATGAGCCGCAACAAGAGAAACCCAACAAAATAGTTTTGCACCCAGCGCATACTAAGATCAGCCTGGGCATTTGCCCAGTCTGATCAGAGTCTTTGCTGTCTGCATGGAGGTAGCTTAGACCCTTAGCTACCCTTTAAGGGCTTAGAGAAGAGTCTGATCAGACTGGGCAAACAATTTCTTTGTTGATTTTCTCGTGTTGCGACTCATATGTTGTGACCCCACATTAGAACCATTCTAATGAGGGGTCACAGCATATGTTTTAATTGAAAAATAAGAAAATTATCTCAGAATCATCCCCCCCCCCCTCTTATCTGGAGCTTTGACACCCTTTTGAATACAAAGAAATGCTTATGCTATGCCCATGGTATTGGAGTGCATTTTAGCACCATATACCACTTTATATTTGTGAGAGATTTATATTTGCTAATATTCGTGAGTCAGCTGTCAACTGTCAGACTCACAAATTCAAGAACTTTACAAATATTTCAGCTGACAACTAGGGGGAAGTTGCCGATAGAAAATTGGTTAATTCAAGGTTGTGAATTCAAGACTTTGTCAATAATTCTTAAATCAGTGAATTGCGAAATACAGAACACACAAAAATAAAGTGATTTGCAATATCTCTTAGCCTGTTTACAACAGTGTATATGACCTTTTTACCATAAAATATATATAAAAAAATGTGACATTGAAATTGTCCTAAAAATGAGACAGTTTGCTTTTACAATGAAGAAATGCACCCAAAAGATGCAGATGGAATGGCAAATAGGTTAGGCCCTGATCATACTGCTTCTCAAGGAGCAGTCTGGTCTGGGTCTCCACTGATTGCTCAGATATCTGTCCCAATAGTTAGAATTTTTGTGATCACAATGGCTAGTTGTAATCAAAAGTTACACTTCTGAAAACCAAAATTGTTTGATTTATGATAAGAATTATATGTCACCAAGCCATCAAAGAAGACACAAAGAGGCAAACTTTGTTGTGGAGTTCTGCAGCAGGAAAGTGCTTCAGTTCACGCGAGCAGGCTTGCAATGGCCTCTGCATAAGAATGTAGATATGATCTTTAGCCCCAGACCTGGTACCCCGTGACTAGCACTTATTTTCAAATTTTAAAAAGTGTTGGCATGATAGATGATTCAATAAGGATAACTCAGGCAGTAGAGCACTGGTATGAGGGTCAAAATATTTGCTTCTATGCTCAGTTCCTGACAGGGCCTTCTTTCAGAAGAGATCATGGGACAAGTGCATTGGCTTAGTTGGGGGGTTTTGTGGGGAAATTAATATGAATCATCACAGTGTAAAAATCCAGCTGACACCCCCTCATATGTCATCAACATTTTGTGAGATAAAATTTGAATATGCCTTCCCAAGCACAGGCATGTGCTAATTGCTCAGTATAAATCAGCACACACAGGTACCAGGAAAAGCATTAATCATTTGGCCATAAGGTTTTCCTAGCCTATTTCATTACCTTACCACCAAGATTTGCTCATATTGAGCAGCACACACAGACACATTATTTGACTGATGTTTTGTAGTTTATATTATCAAAATTCTGTGAGAAGATTTGTGACAGTGCCTTCCCAAGCACAGACATGTGCTAACTGTTTAATTCTGGTCAGCTCACACAAGTACCTGGAAAAGCATTTATCAGCTGACCATGATGTTTTGTAGCGTTCTTGAAGAAAGTAAATGATGATTCCTTCCAAAGCACAGGAATGTCATAAATGCTTCAGAAAAGCACACCAAGGTACATGGAAAAATGTTAGTACTTTTAACATAAAATTTTATAGCATATTTTCTCAACATTCTGTGGGGGAGAATTAGATGATTCCTTCCCAAGCACAAGCATGTGCTGATTGATCAGTATAAAGATAGCACAGACAGGTACCTGGTCATATTTAATCGACATTCTTCAAGGTAGTATTAGACAATTCCTTTCCAAGCACAGGCATGTGCTAATTGCTTAGTATAGATCAGCACACACAGGTACCTGGAAAAGTACTCATTATTTGATCATGATGTTTTGTAGTGTAATTTATCAACATTCTCTGAGGTAGTATCAGACAATTCCTTCCCAAGAACGGACATGTTTTAATTTGCTCAGTATAAATCAGCATACACATGTACCTGGAAAAGTGTTCCTATGGTGATGTGTCAATACTCTCTGAGATAGTATAACATGATTCCGTCCCAAGCAGTGGCATTTGCTAATTGCTCATTATAGATCATCACGCACCGGAACTTGGAAAATTATTTATCACTTGACTAGGGTGCTATTAAGCTTATTTTATAAGGCATTTTCTGAAATAGTATCAGACGATTCCTTTCCAAGCACAGGCATGTGCTAATTGCTTAGTAATAAGTCTAGATCAGCACACACAGGTACCTTGAAATGTTTTCATCATTCGAACATGATATTTAGAGTATATTTTATCAGCATTCTCAGAGGCAGTAGCTGAAAATGCCTTCTCAACTGCTCAGCATTGATCAGCACACTCAGGTACCTGGAAAAGTGTTTATCATTTGAACATGATGCTTTGCAGAATTTTTTTATCAGCTTCTCTGTGGTTATTTCTTACGATTATGTGCCAAGCATTGGCACATGCTAATTTTTGGTTCCCTGCCATACCCAGAATGTCGCTCTAAAGTCACCTGATAGTGTATAACTTGCCAGTGCAACGACAACTTAGCATTTGACAAAGTCCAACAAACAAGATTGCATATGTTTACTGTCCCACAGTAGTCTGTGATTTTACTTTATAGTTAAATGAGGTATGTATACCTGTTAACATTAGATGACTTGGTTTTCAGAATTATGAAATTGCTTAGTATAGATCAGCACACACAGTTACATGAAAATGTGCTTATTTTATCAACATTCAGTGTGGCCTCTTCTGACGATATGGTCCCAAGAGCAGGCATGTGCTGATTGCTTAGTACAGATCAGCAGGTACCTGAAAAAGGATTTATCACTCAGCACACGCAAGTACCTGGAAAAGTGTTTATCGTTTGATTATGATGTTTTATGGTATATTTATCAGCATTCCTGAAGTTGTGTCTGACGATTCTATCCCAAGCACAAGCATGTGCTAATTGCTTAGTAAAGATTGGCATACACAGGTACCTGGAACAGTGTTCATCATTTAAAGGCAGGAGTGGACTATAAAAGGCAAAATTATCTACCTATTCTCAGTTTTCCAATAGCCACGAAAGGGTAAACATCTACAGTAGCTCCTGTACATTTGTCTCTAATTTGATTGGCTGTTGATTTGCTGGGGTATTTACCTGTGAAAGTATTGGCAGCTCTTATTGGCTAAAACAGGACAGTGGTCTAATTTGCACAGTAGCTAAGCCACGCCCTCTATTCCTCATACAGGTAGCTAATCCTCTACCGGGGGGTTCTGAAATCCTGCCTTTAATCATGATGTTTTGTAGCATATTTTACCAGTATTCTCAGGGGTAGTATCTGAAATTGCCTTCACAAGCACAGGCATTAGCGAATCGCTCAGTGTAGCTCAGCACACACAGGTACCTGGAAAAGTGTTCATCATTTAATCATGATGTTTTGTAGCATATTTTACCAGTATTCTCAGGGGTAGTATCTGAAATTGCCTTCACAAGCACAGGCATTAGCGAATCGCTCAGTGTAGCTCAGCACACACAGGTACCTGGAAAAGTGTTCATCATTTAATCATGATGTTTTGTAGCATATTTTATCAACATTTGCTGAGGCAGCATCATTTGATCATGCTGTTATGTAGAATACTTTATAACCATTGGCTGGGCTACCAGCATATGTCCATGATGTTTAGTAATCTATCCAATCAACATTAGCTGAGACAGTATATGAAGATGTTCCCCAAGCATAGGCTCAGGCATGTACTTATTGGTCTTAATAGATCAGTAAACATCAGGAGGAGCTTTCTTGGGCTAGTAGGATCTAGTGACTTAGAAACCTGAAAAAGTTTTCATCATATGAAGGTTATTTAATCAGCAGTTGCTGAGATAGTTTTTGACAAGGCCTTGCCAAGCACAGGTATGTGCTAATTGCTCATTATAGATAGCACACACAGGTACCTGGAAAAGTGTTCATCATTTGATCATGATGTTTTGTAGAATATTAAGTCAACATTCTATGAGGGGGGTATCTGCTGATGCCTTCCCAAGCACAGGGATGTGCTAATTGCTCATAAAAGATCAGCACACACAGGTATCTGGAACAGTGTTCATCATTTGATCATGATGTTTTGTAGAATGTTTAATCAGCATTCTGTGAAGCGGTATCTAATGATGCTTTCCCAATCACGGACATGTGCTAATTGCTCAGTATACAGGTATGTGCTAATTGCATGGTATAGATCAGCACACACAAGTACCTAGAAAAGTGTTCATCATTTCATGTAGCTGTGTTGTTGTGTATTTATCAACATAATCAACATTAGCTAAAGCAGTATCTGATGATTCTGTCCCAAGCACATCTTTTTTTCCAGGCTGTATTGTAGTGTTTTTAGCAACATTAGTAAAGGCAGAGTCTGATGGTTCTGTCCCAAGCACAGACATGTGCTAATTGCTCAGTATAGATCAGCACACACAAGTACCTGGAAAAGTGTTCATCATTTCATGTAGCTGTGTTGTTGTGTATTTATCAACATTATCAACATTAGCTAAAGCAGTATCTGATGATTCTGTCCCAAGCACATGCATGTATTTATTGCTTTATTTAGATCAGCACACACAATTACCTAGAAAAGTGTTCATCATTTCATGACACTGTGTTGTAGTGTATTTATCAACATTGGCTAATGCAGTATCTGATGATTCTGTTCCAAGCGCAGGCATGTGCTAATTGCTAAATATAGATTAGCACACACAAGTTCATAGAAAAGTGTTCATCATTCCATCATGCTGTGTTGTTGTATATTTATCACCATTAGCTAAGGCAGTATCTGATGATTCTGTCCCAAGCACAGGGATGTGCTTACTGCTTAGTATAGATCAGCACACAAAGGTACCTGGAAAAGTGTTGCTCATTCTATCATGCTGTGTTGTAGTGTATTCATCAACATTGGCTAAGGCAGTATCTGATTATTCTGTCCCAAGCACAGGCATGTGCTAAGTGCTAAGTATAGATAAACACACACAAGTACATGGAAAAGTGTTCATCACTACACCAGGCTCTATTGTAGTGTGTTTATCAACATTAGCTAAGGCAGTACCTGATGATTCTGTCCCAAGCACAGGCATATAGCGTATTATAGATTAGCTTACACAAGTACCTGGAAAAGTATATTGTAGTGTATAAATCAACATTAAAGGCAGTACCTGATGGTTTTGTCCCAAGCACAGGCATGTGCTAATTGCTTAGTATATATCAGCACACACAAGCACATGGAAAAGTGTTCGTCATTTCATCATGATGTGTTGTATTTATCAACATTAACTATGGCAGTATTTGATGATTCTGTCCCAAGCACAGGAATGTGCTTACTGCTTTGTATAGATCAGTACACACAGTTATCTGCAAAAGTGTTCATCATTCCATCATGCTGTGTTGTAGTGTATTAATCAACATTAAATAACCTAGTATATTTGATAATTCTGTCTCAAGCACAGGCATGTGCTAATTGCTAAATATAGATCAGCACACACTAGTACCTTGAAACATGTTCATCATTTCATCACAATGTGTTGTCGTGTATATATCAACATTAGCTAAGACAGTATCTGATGATTCTGTCCCAAGCACAGACATGTGCTTATTGCTTTGTATGGATCAGCACACATGTACCTGGAAAAGTGTTGATGGTTTCATCTTGCTGTGTTGTACAGGCATGTGCTAATTGCTTTATTAAGATCAGCACATACAAGTTAGTGGAAAAGTCTTCATCATTTCATCAAGCTGTGTTGTAGTGTATTTATCAACATTGACAAAGGCAGTATCTGATGATTCTGTCCCAAGCACAGGCATGTGCTATTTATTAAGTATAGATTAGCACACACAAGTACCTGAAAAAGTGCTCGTCATTTCATCATGCTGTGTTGTAGTGTATTAATCGACATTAACTAAGGCAGTATTTTTGCTGATTCTGTCCCAAGCACAGGCATGTGCTAATTACTTAGTATAGATCAGCACACACAAGTACCTGGAAAAGTGTTCATCATTTTATCAAGCTATGTCACAGTGTATTTATCAGCATTAGCTACGACAATTTCTGATGATTCTGTCCCAAGCACAGACATAAGCTAATTGCTTAGTATAGATCAGCACACACTGGTACCTGGAAAAGTGTTTATCATTTCATCAGGCTGTATTGTAGTGTATTTATCAACATTACTTCAGGCAGTATCTGATGATTTTGTCCCAAGCACAGGCATGTGCTAATTGTTTTGTATAGATCAGCCGACACAGGTACCTGGAAAAAGGTTCATCAGTCCTACATTCTGTGTTGTAGTGTATTTATCAACATTAACTATGGCAGTATTTGATTATTCTGTCCCAAGCACAGGCATGTGCTAATTGCTTAGTATGGATCAGCACACACAAGTACCTGGAAAAGTCTTCATCATTCCATCATGCTGTGATATAGAGTATTTATCAACATAAGCTAAGGAAGTATCTGACTATTCTGTCCCAAGCACAGGCATGTGCTAAGTGCTCAGTAGAGATCAGCACACACAAGTACATGGAAAAGTATTCATTATTTCATCATGCTGTGTTGTAGATATTTATCAACATTAGCTAAGGCAGTATCTGACCATTCTGTCGCAAGCAAGGCATGTGCTAATTGCTTAGTACAGATCAGCACACACAAGTACCTGGAAAAGTCTTCATCAATTCATCACGCTGTGTTGTAGTGTATTAATCAACATAAGCTAAGGCAGTATCTCATTAATCTGTCCCAAGCATAGGCATGTGCTAATTGCTTAGTATAGATCAGCACACACAAGTACCCGAAAAAGTGCTCATCAACCACATGCTGTGTTGTAGTGTATATATCAATATTAGCTAAAGCAGTATCTGATTATTATGTCCCAAGAACAGGCATGTGCTAATTGTGTAGATGGATAAGCACATACACGTACCTGGTAAAGTATTCATAACTACATCAGGCTGTATTGTAGTGTATTTATCAACATTAGCTAAGGCAGTATCTGATGATTCTATCCCAAGCACAGGCATGTGCTTATTGCGTATTATTGATCAGCACACACAAGTACGTGTTAAAGTGTTCATCACTACACCAGGCTGTATTGTAGTGTATTTATCAACATAAGTGAAGGCAGTATCTGATGATTCTGTCCAAAGCACAGGCATGTGCTAATTGCTTAGTATATATCAGCACACAAAGGTACCTGGAAAAGTGTTCATCATTCCATCATGCTATGTTGTAGTGTATTTATCAACATTAGCTAAGGCAGTATCTCATGAATCTGTCCCAAGCACAGGCATAGGCTAATTGCTTTATTTAGATCAGCACACACAAGTACCTGGAAATGTGTTTATCATTCCATTATGCTGTGTTGTAGTGCATTTATCAACATTAGCTAAGGCAGTATCTGATGATTCTGTCCCTAAGCACAGGCATGTGCTAATTGCTAAGTATAGATTAGCACATACAAGTTCA
Source organism: Ctena decussata (assembly GCA_963989385.1). Taxonomy (NCBI): domain Eukaryota; kingdom Metazoa; phylum Mollusca; class Bivalvia; order Lucinida; family Lucinidae; genus Ctena; species Ctena decussata. The sequence continues at coordinate 13,146,703 of OZ022511.1, forward strand.
TGGAAATGTATTCATCATTTCATCATGCTGTGATCAAGTGTATTAATCAACTTAAACTAAGGCAGTATCTGATGATTCTGTCCCAAGCACAGGCATGTGCTAATTGCTTAATATAGATCAGCCCACAGAAGTTCATGGAAAAGTGTTCATTATTTTATCAAGCTGTGTTATAGTGTATTTATCCACATTAGCTAAGATAGTATCTGATGATTCTGTCCCAAGCACAGACATGTGCTAATTTCTTAGTATAGATCAGCACATACAGGTACCTGGAAAAGTGCTCATCATTGCATCATGCTGTGTTATAGTGTATTAATCAACATTAACTAAGGCAGTATCTGATGATTCTGTCCCAAGCACAGGCATGTGCTAATTGCTTAGTATAGATCAGCACACACAAGTACCTGGAAAAGTGTTCATTATTTTATCAAGCTGTGTTATAGTGTATTTATCCACATTAGCTAAGATAGTATCTAATGATTCTGTCCCAAGCACAGACATGTGCTAATTTCTAAGTATAGATCAGCACATACAGGTACCTGGAAAAGTGCTAATCATTTCATCATGATGTGTTGTAGTGTATAAATCGACATTAACTAAGGCAGTGTATTTGATGATTCTGTCCCAAGCACAGGCATGTGCTAATTGCTTAATATAGATCAGCACACACAAGTACCTGGAAAAGTGTTCATCATTTCATCCAACTGTGTTGTAGTGTATTTATCAATATTACCTTAGGCAGTATCTGATGATTCTGTCCCAAGCACAGGCATGTGCTAATTGCATATTATAGATCAGCACACACAAGTACCTGGGAAAGTGTTCATCATTTCATCAAGCTGTGTTGTAGTGTATTTATCAACATTACCTTAGGCAGTATCTGATGATTTTATCCCAAGCACAGGCATCCTACATCTGATGATTCTGTCCCAAGCACAGGCATGTGCTAATTGCAAAATATAGATCAGCACACATAAGTACCTGGGAAAGTGTTCATCATTTCATCAAGCTGTGTTGTAGTGTATTTATCACATTGCCTTAGGCAGTATCTGATGATTTTATCCCAAGCACAGGCATGTGCTAATTGTTTAGTATAGATCAGCAGACACAGGTACCTGGAAAAAGGTTCATCAGTCCTACATTCTGTGTTTCAGTGTATTTATCAACATTAACCATGGCAGTATTTGATTATTCTGTCCCAAGCACAGGCATGTGCTAATTGCTTAGTATAGATCAGCACACACAAGTACCTGGAAAAGTTTTCATGGTTCCATCATGCTGTAATATACAGTATTTATCAACATAAGCTAAGGAAGTATCTGATGATTATGTCCCAAGCCCAGGCATGTGCTAATTGTTTAGTTAAGATCAGCACACACAAGTACCTGGAAAAGTCTTCATCATTCCATCATGCTGTGATATAGAGTATTTATCAACATAAGCTAAGGAAGTATCTGATGATTCTGTCCCAAGCACAGGCATGTGCTAATTGCTTAGTATAGATCAGCACACACAAGTACCTGGAAAAGTATTCATCATTTCATCAGGCTGTGTTGTAGAATAATTATCAACATTAGCTAAGGCAGTATCTGACCATTCTGTTGCAAGCACAGGCATGTGCTAATTGCTTAGTACAGATCAGCACACACAAGTACCTGGAAAAGTCTTCATCAATTCATCACGCTGTGTTGTAGTGTATTTATCAACATAAGCTAAGGCAGTATCTCATTAATTTGTCCCAAGCACAGGCATATGCTAATTGCTTAGTATAGATCAGCACTAACAAGTACCTGGAAAAGTGCTCATCAATACATGCTGTGTTGTAGTGTTTATATCAATATTAGCTAAAGCAGTATCTGATTATTATGTCCCAAGAACAGGCATGTGCTAATTGTGTAGTATGGATCAGCACATACAGGTACCTTTTTTAGCTCGCCTGAACGAAAGTTCAGGAAGAGCTATTGTTGTCACCACGGCGTCGGCGTCTGCGTCTGCGTCCGCGTCCGGATTGGATGTGTTGGTTTAAGTTTTTTGAAGACCTATATCTCCTTAACCCGTGGATGGATTCTTTTGATACTTGCACTGTAGTTAGATATTGGTCCAACGTTTAACAGGGTACCACCCCCACCCTACTCTGTGACCTTGATGTCAAGGTCATGGACTTAGAAAATTGGGAGTATTTTTTGACTGGATGTTTTGGTTAAAGTTTTATAAAGCCCAATATCTCCTTAACCCATGAATGGATTCCTTTGATACTTACACTGTAGTTAGATATTGGTCCAAAGTTTTTCCAGGTACTACCTTCACCCCCTCAGTGACCTTGATGTCAAGGTCATGGACTTAGAAAATTTTATTTTTATTGATTGGATGTTTTTGTTAAAGTCTTTTAAAGATACATATCTCCTGAACCCAGCGATGAATTCTTTTTATATTTGCACTTTAGTTAGATATTAGTCCAAAGTTTTACAGAGTACTACCCCAACCCTGCTCAGGTACCTTGATGTCAAGGTCAGGGACTTAGGAAATTTGGTCTATATTAATGTTTTCTAATTGTATACTGATTCATAATTCAGAGATTTAGTTTACACTTTAACTGATGTTAGACACTTTTTTGAGTTTTTACAAAACTCTATATACTTACCCCACTGGATGACCTTGAAGTCAAGGTCATCGACTTAGAATTTTGTCTTAAAGGTTTTGTTAAAGTTTTATAATTTCACAGTGCCACGATGGACTCAGCTGATACTAATATTTGGACTGATGTTTAAGGTAATGGTTCAAGGTTTTGATACATCCTAGTCACCCCTCCCCCCCCCACCCCCCCCCACCCCCACCTCTTAGTTCTTTGACCTCAAGCTCATGACTTTGAAATTTCATGTGGATTTTTTTTTATTTTAATTTTATTTTAAGACTAACTTCTGAGATAGCTTATGTTTATAAATGTGTCGTCATTATGGACATGCATGCCTGAGGTTTTATGCATAGCAGTCCACACCACCAAAGTGACTGTGTGATGGGCAAGCACCTATTCAGGCGAGCTATGCTATCAGCCCACAGCTCTTGTTTCGTTAATAACTACAACAGGCTGTATTGTAGCATATTTATCAACATTAACTATGGCAGTATCTGATGATTCTATCCCAAGCACAGGCATGTGCTTATTGCTTATTATTGATCAGCACACACAAGTACGTGGAAAAGTGTTCATCACTACACCAGGCTGTATTTTAGTGTATTTATCAACATAAGTGAACGCAGTATCTGATGATTCTGTCTAAAGCACAGGCATATGCTAATTGCTTAGTATAGATCAGCACACAAAGGTACCTGGAAAAGTGTTCATCATTCCATCATGCTGTGTTGTAGTGTATTCATCAACATAAGCTAAGGCAGTATCTCATGATTCTGTCCCAAGCATAGGCATGTGCTAATTGCTTTATTTAGAACAGCACACACAAGTACCTGGAAATGTGTTCATCATTTCATTATGATGTGTTGTAGTGCATTTATCAACTTTGGCTAAGGCTATATCAGATGATTTTGTCCCACCCATTGGCATGTCCTAATTGCTAAGTATGGATTAGCACACACAAGTTCATGAAAAGTGTTCATCATTTCATCATGCTGTGATGTAATGTATTATTCAACTTAAACTAAGGCAGTATCTGATGACTCTGTCCCAAGCACAGGCATGTGCTAATTGCTTAATATAGATCAGCACACACAAGTACCTGGACAAGTGTTCATCATTGCATCATGCTGTGTTGTAGTGTATAAATCAACATTAACTAAGGCAGTATCTGATGATTCTGTCCCAAGCACAGGCATGTGCTAATTGCTAAGTATAGATCAGCACACACAAGTACCTGGAAAAGTGTTCATTATTTTATCAAGCTGTGTCATAGTGTATTTATCCTCATTAGCTAAGACTGTATCTGATGATTCTGTCCCAAGCACAGGCATGTGCTAATTGCTTATTATAGATCAGCACATACTGGTACCTGGAAAAGTGTTCATAATTTCATCAAGCTGTGTTGTAGTGTATTTATCAACATAACCTTAGGCAGTATCTGATGATTCTGTCCCAAGCACAGGCATGTACTAATTGCTCAGTATAGATCAGCACACACAGGTACCTGGATAAAGGTTCATCAGTCCATCACGCTGTTATTTAGGGCATTTATCAACATAAGCTAAGGAAGTAACTGATGATTCTGTCCCAAGCACAGGCATGTGCTAATTGCTCAGTATATATCAGCACATACATGTACCTGGAAAAAACTTCATAATTCCATCAGTACCTACAGGTACCTGGAAAAGTGTTCATCACTACTCCAGGCTGTATTGTTGTGTATTTATCAACATTTGCACACACAAGTACCTGGAAAAGCTTTCACCATTTCTTCAAGCTGTGTTGTAGTGTATTTTTCAACATTACCTTAGGCAGTAACTGATGATTCTGTCCCAAGCACAGGCATGTGCTAATTGCTTTGTATAGATCAGCACACACATGTTCCTGGAAAAGTGTTCATCATTTTATTAAGCTGTGTTGTAGTCTATTTATCAACATTACCTAAGGCGTTATCTGATGATTCTTTCCCAAGCACAGGCATGTGCTAATTGTTTAGTATAGATCAGCACACACAAGTACCTGGAAAAAGGTTCATCAGTCCTACATTCTGTGTTGTAGTGTATTAATCAACATAAGCTAAGGAAGTATCTGATGATTCTGTCCCAAGCACAGGCATGTGCTAATTGCTCAGTAGAGATCAGCACACACAAGTACCTGGGAAAGTGTTCATCATTTTATCAAGCTGTGTTGTAGTGTATTTATCAACATTACCTTAGGCAGTATCTGATGATTTTGTCCCAAGCACAGGCATATGCTAATTGTTTAGTATAGACCAGCGGACACAGGTAACTGGAAAAAGGTTCATCAGTCCTACATTCTGTGTTGTAGTGTATTTATCAACATTAACTATCGCAGTATTTGATGATTTTGTCCAAAGCACAGGCATGTGCTAATTGCTTAATATAGATCAGCACACACAAGAACCTGGAAAAGTGTTCCTCATTTCATCAAACTGTGTTGTAGCTTATTTATCAATATTACCTTAGGCAGGATCTGATGATTCTGTCCCAAGCACAGGCATGTGCTAATTGCATATTATAGATCAGCACACACAAGTACCTGGAAAAGTCTTCATCATTTCATCACGCTGTGTTGTAGTGTATTTATCAACATTAGCTTAGGCAGTATCTGATGATTCTGTCCCAAGCACAGGCATGTGCTAATTGCTCAGTAAAGATCAGCACACACAAGTACCTGGAAAAGTGTTCATCATTTTATCACGCTGTGTTGTAGTGTATTTATCAACATTAGCTAAGGCAGTATCTGATGATTCTGTCCCAAGCACAGGCATGTACTAATTGCTCAGTAAAGATCAGCACACACAAGTACCTGGAAAAGTGTTCATCATTTCATCATTCTGTGTTGTAGTGTATTTATCAACATTAGCTAAGGCAGTATCTGATCATTCTGTCCCAAGCACAGGGATGTGCTACTTGCTGAGTATAGATCAGCACACACAAGTACCTGGGAAAGTGTTCATCATTTCATCACGCTGTTTTGTAGTGTATTTATCAACATTAGCTTAGGCAGTATCTGATGATTCTGTCCCAAGCACAGGCATGTGCTAATTGCTCAGTAAAGATCAGCACACACAAGTATCTGGAAAAGTCGTCATCATTTCATCATGCTGTGTTGTAGTGTATTTATCAACATTAGCTAAGGCAGTATCTGATGATTCTATCCCAAGCACAGGCATGTGCTAATTGCTCAGTAAAGATCAGCACACACAAGTACCTGGAAAAGTATTCATCATTTCATCATTCTGTGTTGTAGTGTATTTATCAACATTAGCTAAGGCAGTATCTGATGATTCTGTCCCAAGCACTTGCATGTGCTAATTGCTGAGTATAGTTCAGCACACACAAGTACCTGGAAAAGTGTTCCTCATTCCATCATGCTGTGATATAGTGTATTTATCAACATAAGCTAAGGAAGTATCTCATGATTCTGTCCCAAGCACAGGCATGTGCTAATTGCTCAGTAGAGATCAGCACACACAAGTACCTGGGAAAGTGTTCATCATTTCATCAAGCTGTGTTGTAGTGTATTTATCAACATTACCTTAGGCAGTATCTGATGATTTTGTGCCAAGCACAGGCATGTGCTAATTGTTTAGTATAGACCAGCACACACAGGTAACTGGAAAAAGGTTCATCTGTCCTACATTCTGTGTTGTAGTGTATTTATCAACATTAACTATGGCAGTATTTGATGATTTTGTCCAGAGCACAGGCATGTGCTAATTGCTCAGTAAAGATCAGCACACACAAGTACCTGGAAAAGTGTTCATCATTTCATCATTCTGTGTTGTAGTGTATTTATCAACATTAGCTAAGGCAGTATCTGATGATTCTGTCCCAAGCACAGGCATGTGCTAATTGCTGAGTATAGATCAGCACACACAAGTACCTGGAAAAGTCTTCATCATTTCATCGCGCTGTTTTGTAGTGTATTTATCAACATTAGCTTAGGCAGTATCTGATGATTCTGTCCCAAGCACAGGCATGTGCTAATTGCTCAGTAAAGATCAGCACACACAAGTACCTGGAAAAGTCTTCATCATTTCATCACGCTGTGTTGTAGTGTATTTATCAACATTAGCTAAGGCAGTATCTGATGATTCTGTGCCAAGCACAGGCATCTGCTAATTGCTCAGTAAAGATCAGCACACACAAGTACCTGGAAAAGTCTTCATCATTTCATCATTCTGTGTTGTAGTGTATTTATCAACATTAGCTAAGGGAGTATCTGATGATTCTGTCCCAAGCACAGGCATGTGCTAATTGCTGAGTATAGTTCAGCACACACAAGTACCTGGGAAAGTGTTCCTCACTCCATAATGCTGTGATATAGTGTATTTATCAACATAAGCTGAGGAAGTATCTGATGATTCTGTCCCAAGCACAGGCATGTGCTAATTTCTCAGTAGAGATCAGCACACACAAGTACCTGGGAAAGTGTTCATCATTTCATCAAGCTGTGTTGTAGTGTATTTATCAACATTTTCTTAGGCAGTATCTGATGATTTTGTCCCAAGCACAGGCATGTGCTATTTGTTTAGTATAGACCAGCACACACAGTTAACTGGAAAAAGGTTCATCAGTCCTACATTCTGTGTTGTAGTGTATTTATCAACATTAACTATGACAGTATTTGATGATTTTGTCCAAAGCACAGGCATGTGCTAATTGCTTAGTATAGATCAGCACACACAAGTACCTGGAAAAGTGTTCATCATTTCATCAAACTGTGTTGTAGTGTATTTATCAACATTAGCTTAGGCAGTATCTGATGATTCTGTCCCAAGCACAGGCATGTGCTAATTGCTCAGTAAAGATCAGCACACACAGGTACCTGGAAAAGTCTTCATCATTTCATCAAACTGTGTTGTAGTGTATTTATCAACATTATCTTAGGCAGTGTCTGATGATTCTGTCCCAAGCACAGGCATGTGCTATTTGCATTTTATAAATCAGCACACACAAGTACCTGGAAAAGTCTTCATCATTTCATCACGCTGTGTTGTAGTGTATTTATCAACATTAGCTTAGGCAGGATCTGATGATTCTGTCCCAAGCACAGGCATGTGCTAATTGCTCAGTAGAGATCAGCACACTAAAGTACCTGGAAAAGTGTTCATCATTTCATCAAACTGTGTTGTAGTGTATTTATCAACATTACCTTAGGCAGTATCTGATGATTCTGTCCCAAGCACAGGCATGTGCTAATTGCATATTATAGATCAGCACACACAAGTACCTGGAAAAGTCTTCATCATTTCATTAGCTGTGTTGTAGTGTATTTATCAACATTAGCTTAGGCAGTATCTGATGATTCTGTCCCAAGCACATGCATGTGCTAATTGCTCAGTAAAGATGAGCACACACAGGTACCTGGAAAAGTGTTCATCATTTTATCACGCTGTGTTGTAGTGTATTTATCAACATTAGCTAAGGCAGTATCTGATGATTCTGTCCCAAGCACATGCATGTGCTAATTGCTCAGTAAAGATCAGCACACACAAGTACCTGGAAAAGTCTTCATCATTTCATCACGCTGTGTTGTAGTGTATTTATCAACATTAGCTAAGGCAGTATCTGATGATTCTGTCCCAAGCACAGGCATGTGCTAATTGCTCAGTAAAGATCAGCACACACAAGTACCTGGAAAAGTGGTCATCATTTTATCACGCTGTGTTGTAGTGTATTTATCAACATTAGCTAAGGCAGTATCTGATGATTCTGTCCCAAGCACAGGCATGTGCTAATTGCTGAGTATAGACCAGCAAACACAGGTAACTGGAAAAAGGTTCATCAGTCCTACATTCTGTGTTGTAGTGTATTTATCAACATTAACTATGGCAGTATTTGATTATTCTGTCCCAAGCACAGGCATGTGCTAATTGCTTAGTATAGATCAGCACACACAAGTACCTGGAAAAGTTTTCATGGTTCCATCATGCTGTAATATACAGTATTTATCAACATAAGCTAAGGAAGTATCTGATGATTCTGTCCCAAGCACAGGCATGTGCTTATTGCTCAGTAGAGATCAGCACACACAAGTACCTGGAAAAGTGTTCATCATTTCATCAAACTGTGTTGTATTGTATTTATCAATATTACCTTAGGCAGTATCTGATGATTCTGTCCCAAGCACAGGCATGTGCTAATTGCATATTATAGATCAGCACACACAAGTACCTGGAAAAGGCTTCATCATTTCATCACGCTGTAATGTAGTGTATTTATCAACATTAGCTTAGGCAGTATCTGATGTTTCTGTCCCAAGCACAGGCATGTGCTAATTGCTGAGTATAGATCAGCACACACAAGTACCTGGAAAAGTGTTCCTCTTTCCATCATGCTGTGATATAGTGTATTTATCAACATAAGCTAAGGAAGTATCTGATGATTCTGTCCCAAGCACAGGCATGTGCTAATTGCTCAGTAAAGATCAGCACACACAGGTACCTGGAAAAGTGTTCATCATTTTATCACGCTGTGTTGTAGTGTATTTATCAACATTAGCTAAGGCAGTATCTGATGATTCTGTCCCAAGCACAGGCATGTGCTAATTGCTCAGTAAAGATCAGGACACACAAGTACCTGGAAATGTCTTCATCATTTCATCACGCTGTGTTGTAGTGTATTTATCAACATTAGCTAAGGCAGTATCTGATGATTCTGTCCCAAGCACAGGCATGTGCTAATTGCTCAGTAAAGATCAGCACACACAAGTACCTGGAAAAGGGTTCCTCATTTTATCACGCTGTGTTGTAGTGTATTTATCAACATTAGCTTAGGCAGTATCTGATGATTCTGTCCCAAGCACAGGCATGTGCTAATTGCTGAGTATAGATCAGCACACACAAGTACCTGGAAAAGTGTTCCTCATTCCATCATGCTGTGATATAGTGTATTTATCAACATAAGCTAAGGAAGTATCTGATGTTTCTTTCCCAAGCACAGGCATGTGCTAATTGCTCAGTAGAGATCCACACACACAAGTACCTGTGAAAGTGTTCATCATTTCATCACGCTGTGTTGTAGTGTATTTAACAACATTAGCTAAGGCAGTATCTGATGATTCTGTCCCAAGCACAGGCATGTGCTAATTGCTCAGTGAAGATCAGCACACACAAGTACCTGGAAAAGTCTTCATCATTTCATCACACTGTGTTGTAGTGTATTTATCAATATTAGCTAAGGCAGTATCTGATGATTCTGTCCCAAGCACAGGCATGTGCTAATTGCTCAGTAAAGATCAGCACACACAAGTACCTGGAAAAGTCTTCATCATTTCATCACGATGTGTTGTAGTGTATTTATCAACATTAGCTTAGGCAGTATCTGATGATTCTGTCCCAAGCACAGGCATGTGCTAATTGCTCAGTAAAGATCAGCACACACAAGTACCTGGAAAAGTGTTCATCATTTTATCACTCTGTGTTGTACAGTATTTATCAACATAAGCTAAGGAAGTATCTGATGATTCTGTACCAAGCACAGGCATGTGCTAATTGCTGAGTAAAGATCAGCACACACAAGTATCTGGAAAAGTCGTCATCATTTCATCATGCTGTGTTGTAGTGTATTTATCAACATTAGCTAAGGAAGTATCTGATGATTCTGTCCCAAGCACAGCATGTGCTAATTGCTCAGTAGAGATCAGCACACACAAGTACCTGGGAAATTGTTCATTTCATCAAGCTGTGTTGTAGTGTATTTATCAACATTAGCTAAGGGAGTATCTGATGATTCTGTCCCAAGCACAGGCATGTGCTAATTGCTGAGTATAGTTCAGCACACACAAGTACCTGGGAAAGTGTTCCTCACTCCATCATGCTGTGATATAGTGTATTTATCAACATAAGCTGAGGAAGTATCTGATGATTCTGTCCCAAGCACAGGCATGTGCTAATTTCTCAGTAGAGATCAGCACACACAAGTACCTGGGAAAGTGTTCATCATTTCATCAAGCTGTGTTGTAGTGTATTTATCAACATTTTCTTAGGCAGTATCTGATGATTTTGTCCCAAGCACAGGCATGTGCTAATTGTTTAGTATAGACCAGCACACACAGGTAACTGGAAAAAGGTTCATCAGTCCTACATTCTGTGTTGTAGTGTATTTATCAACATTAACTATGGCAGTATTTGATGATTTTGTCCAAAGCACAGGCATGTGCTAATTGCTTAGTATAGATCAGCACACACAAGTACCTGGAAAAGTGTTCATCATTTCATCAAACTGTGTTGTAGTGTATTTATCAACATTAGCTTAGGCAGTATCTGATGATTCTGTCCCAAGCACAGGCATGTGCTAATTGCTCAGTAAAGATCAGCACACACAGGTACCTGGAAAAGTCTTCATCATTTCATCAAACTGTGTTGTAGTGTATTTATCAACATTACCTTAGGCAGTATCTGATGATTCTGTCCCAAGCACAGGCATGTGCTAATTGAATTTTATAAATCAGCACACACAAGTACCTGGAAAAGTCTTCATCATTTCATCACGCTGTGTTGTAGTGTATTTATCAACATTAGCTTAGGCAGGATCTGATGATTCTGTCCCAAGCACAGGCATGTGCTAATTGCTTAGTATAGATCAGCACACACAAGTACCTGGAAAAGTGTTCATCATTTCATCAAACTGTGTTGTAGTGTATTTATCAACATTACCTTAGGCAGTATCTGATGATTCTGTCCCAAGCACAGGCATGTGCTAATTGCATATTATAGATCAGCACGCACAAATCGCTGGAAAAGTCTTCATCATTTCATCATGCTGTGTTGTAGTGTATTTATCAACATTAGCTAAGGCAGTATCTGATGATTCTGTCCCAAGCACATGCATGTGCTAATTGCTCAGTAAAGATCAGCACACACAGGTACCTGGAAAAGTCTTCATCATTTCATCACTCTGTGTTGTAGTGTATTTATCAACATTAGCTAAGGCAGTATCTGATGATTCTGTCCCAAGCACAGGCATGTGCTAATTGCTCAGTAAAGATCAGCACACACAGGTACCTGGAAAAGTGTTCATCATTTTATCACGCTGTGTTGTAGTGTATTTATCAACATTAGCTAAGGCAGTATCTGATGATTCTGTCCCAAGCACAGGCATGTGCTAATTGCTGAGTATAGACCAGCAAACACAGGTAACTGGAAAAAGGTTCATCAGTCCTACATTCTGTGTTGTAGTGTATTTATCAACATTAGCTAAGGCAGTATCTGATGATTCTGTCCCAAGCACAGGCATGTGCTAATTGCTCAGTAAAGATCAGCACACACAAGTACCTGGAAAAGTGTTCCTCATTTTATCACGCTGTGTTGTAGTGTATTTATCAACATTAGCTAAGGCAGTATCTGATGATTCTGTCCCAAGCACAGGCATGTGCTAATTGCTCAGTACAGATCAGCACACACAAGTACCTGGAAAAGTCTTCATCATTTCATCACGATGTGTTGTAGTGTATTTATCAACATTAGCTTAGGCAGTATCTGATGATTCTGTCCCAAGGACAGGCATGTGCTAATTGCTCAGTAAAGATCAGCACACACAAGTACCTGGAAAAGTGTTCATCATTTTATCACGCTGTGTTGTAGTGTATTTATCAACATTAGCTAAGGCAGTATCTGATGATTCTGTCCCAAGCACAGGCATGTGCTAATTGCTGAGTATAGATCAGCACACACAAGTACCTGGAAAAGTCTTCATCATTCCATTATGTTGTGATATAGTGTATTTATCAACATAAGCTAAGGAAGTATCTGATGATTCTGTCCCAAGCACAGCATGTGCTAATTGCTCAGTAGCGATCAGCACACACAAGTACCTGGGAAATTGTTCATCATTTCATCAAGCTGTGTTGTAGTGTATTTATCAACATTACCTTAGGCAGTATCTGATGATTTTGTCCCAAGCACAGGCATGTGCTAATTATTTAGTATAGACCAGCAAACACAGGTATCTGGAAAAAGGTTCATCAGTCCTACATTCTGTGTTGTAGTGTATTTATCAACATTAACTATGGCAGTATTTGATTATTCTGTCCCAAGCACAGGCATGTGCTAATTGCTTAGTATAGATCAGCACACACAAGTACCTGGAAAAGTTTTCATGGTTCCATCATGCTGTAATATACAGTATTTATCAACATAAGCTAAGGAAGTATCTGATGATTCTGTCCCAAGCACAGGCATGTGCTAATTGCTTAGTAGAGATCAGCACACACAAGTACCTGGAAAAGTATTCATCATTTCATCACGCTGTGTTGTAGAATATTTATCAACATTAGCTAAGGCAGTATCTGATGATTCTGTTCGAAGCACAGGCATGTGCTAATTGCTCAGTAAAGATCAGCACACACAAGTACCTGGAAAAGTGTTCATCATTCCATCACGCTGTGTTGTAGTGTATTTATCAACATTAGCTAATGCAGTATCTGATGATTCTGTCCCAAGCACAGGCATGTGCTAATTGCTCAGTGAAGATCAGCACACACAAGTACCTGGAAAAGTCTTCATCATTTCATCACGCTGTGCTGTATTGTTTTTATCAACATTAGCTAAGACAGTATCTGATGATCCTGTCCCAAGCACAGGCATGTGCTAATTGCTCAGTAAAGATCAGCACACACAAGTACCTGGAAAAGTGTTCATCATTTCATCATGCTGTGTTGTAGTGTATTTATCAACATTAGCTAAGGCAGTATCTGATGATTCTGTCCCAAGCACAGGCATGTGCTAATTGCTCAGTAAAGATCAGCACACACAAGTACCTGGAAAAGTCTTCATCATTACATCACGCTGTGTTGTAGTGTATTTATCAACATTAGCTAAGGCAGTATCTGATGATTCTGTCCCAAGTACAGGCATGTGCTCATTGCATATTATAGATCAGCACGCACAAGTCCCTGGAAAAGTCTTCATCATTTCATCACGCTATGTTGTAGTGTATTTATCAACATTAGCTGAGGCAGTATCTGATGATTCTGTCCCAAGCACAGGCATGTGCTAATTGCTCAGTAAAGATCAGCACACACAAGTACCTGGAAAAGTCTTCATCATTTCATCACGCTGTGTTGTAGTGTATTTATCAACATTAGCTAAGGCAGTATCTGATGATTCTGTCCCAAGCACATGTATGTGCTAATTGCTTAGTAAAGATCAGCACACACAAGTACCTGGAAAAGTCTTCATCATTTCATCACACTGTGTTGTAGTGTATTTATCAATATTAGCTAAGGCAGTATCTGATGATTCTGTCCCAAGCACAGGCATGTGCTAATTGCTCAGTACAGATCAGCACACACAAGTACCTGGGAAAGTCTTCATCATTTCATCACGATGTGTTGTAGTGTACATATCGACATTTGCTTAGGCAGTATCAGATGATTCTGTCCCAAGCACAGGCATGTGCTAATTGCTCAGTAAAGATCAGCACACACAAGTACCTGGAAAAGTGTTCATCATTTCATCATGCTGTGTTGTAGTGTATTTATCAACATTAGCTAAGGCAGTATCTGATGATTCTGTCCCAAGCACAGGCATGTGCTAATTGCTAAGTATAGATCAGCGCACAGAAGTATGTGGAAAAGTGCTCATCAACCACATGCTGTGTTGTAGTGTATATATCAATATATGCTAAGGCAGTATCAGATTATTATGTCCCATGAACAGGCATGAGCTAATTGTGTAGTATGGATCAGCACTTACAGGTACCTGGAAAAGTGTTCATAACTACACCAGGCTGTATTGTAGTGTTTATCAACATTAGCTATGTTTTTATGCCCCCAACTTCGGAGAAGTTGAGGGGGCATATTGGTTTGGGCCTGTCCATCCGTCTGTCCGTCCGTCCGTCCGTCCATCCGTCCGTCTGTCCGTCTGTCCGTCAGTCCGTCCGTAACGCTTTTTGGCTGGTGGGAAACTCAAGAACTGCTTTTGCTAGGATCTTGAAATTTTATGTGTGGCACATACATGAAAAATAAGCGCACCCGTATTTTTTCTTTTTTCCGCCGGTCACGTATTTTCAGAGTTGTGCCCCTTTTTTCGACTTAGTCTATGGAACCTTGTAAACAAAATATCTCGAGAACCCCTGATGCTAGGATCATGTTTTTTGCAGGATGACATTGCTCAAGGTGTAGATGACCTGATTAACTTTTGAAAAAAAATCGTGAATTTTTGACCGAGTTATGCCCCTTTTTCGACTTAGAGCATTGTAAGCCTATGGAACCTTGTGAACAAAATATCTCAAGAACCCCTGATGCTAGGAGCATGATTTTTTGCAGGAAGATACTGCCTAAGGTGTAGATGACCTGATTAACTTTTGAAAAAAAATCATAAATTTTTGATCGAGTTATTCCCCTTTTTCAACTTAGTGCATTGAGGCCTATGGTACAAAGGTACCTTTACACATAGTCAAGATTAGTAAGAGCTAGGAACTTGAAACTTTATACACATGATCAGTATGGAAAATAAGCAGACCCGTATTTTTTTATTTTTCCGCCGGCCATGTATTTCCAGAGTTATGCCCCTTTTTCGACTTAGCCTGTTGAAGCTTGTGAACAAAATATCTCAAGAACCCCTGATGCTAGGATCATGAGGTTTTGCAGGATGAGAATGCCCAATGTGTAGATGACCTGATTAACTTTTGAAACAAATTCGTGAATTTTTGACCGAGTTATGCCCCTTTTTCGACTTAGTGCATTGTAAGCCTATGGAACCTTGTGAACAAAATATCTGGAGAACCCCTGATGCTAGGAGCATGATTTTTTGCAGGCAGATACTGCCTAAGGTGTAGATGACCTGATTGACTTTTGAAAAAAATTTGTGAATTTTTGATCTAGATATTCCCCTTTTTCGACTTAGTGCATTGAGGCCTATGGTACAAAGGTACCTTTACACATACTCAAGATAAGACAGAGCTAGGAACTTGAAACTGTATACACATGATCAGTATGGAAAATAAGCATACCCGTATTTTTTTATTTTTCCGCCGGTCATGTATTTCCAGAGTTATGCCCCTTTTTCAACTTAGCCTGTGGAACCTTGTGAACAAAATGTCTCAAGAACCCCTGAAGCTAGGATCATGAGGTTTTGCAGGATGAGAATGCCCAAGGTGTAGATGACTTGATTAACTTTTGAAACAAATTCGTGAATTTTTGACAAAGTTATGCCCCTTTTTCGACTTAGTGCATTGTAAGCCTATGGAACCTTGTGAACAAAATATCTGGAGAACCCCTGATGCTAGGAGCATGATTTTTTGCAGGAAGATACTGCCTGTGGTGTAGATGACCTGATTAACTTTTGAAAAGAAATCATGAATTTTTGATCGAGTTATGCCTCTTTTTCGACTTAGTGCATTGTAAGCCTGTGGAACCTTGTGATCGAAATATCTCAAGAACACCTGATGCTAGGAGCATGATTTTTTGCAGGAAGATACTGCCTGTAGTGTAGATGACCTGATTAACTTTTGAAAATAATTTGTGAATTTTTTATCGAGTGATGCCCCTTTTTCACTTTAGTGCATTATTTGCCTATGGAACCTTGTGAACAAAATATCTGGAGAACCCCTGATGCTAGGATCATGATTTTTGCAGGTTGATGTTGCCCAAGGTGTAGATGACCTGATTAACTTTCGTAAACAATTCGTAAATTTTTGACAGAGTTAAGCCCCTTTTTCGACTTAGTGCATTGTAAGCCTATGGTACAAAGGTACAAGCATAATTGGATGAACCTTCTTTAGAGACAAGCATATGGTTGGGGGCATAGTGTTTCATAAACACATTTTCTAGTTTTTCTGATGATTCTGTCACAAGCACAGGCATGTGCTTATTGCGTATTATAGATAAGCACACACAAGTACCCGGAAAATGTTCATCACTACACCAGGCTGTATGGTAGTGTATTTATCAACATAAGTAAAGGCAGTATCCGATGATTCTGTCCCAAGCACAGGCATGTGCTAATTGCTCAGTAAAGATCAGCACACACAAGTACCTGGAAAAGTGGTCATCATTTTATCACGCTGTGTTGTAGTGTATTTATCAACATTAGCTTAGGCAGTATCTGATGATTCTGTCCCAAGCACAGGCATGTGCTAATTGCTCAGTAAAGATCAGCACACACAAGTACCTGGAAAAGTGTTCATCATTTTATCACGCTGTGTTGTAGTGTATTTATCAACATTAGCTAAGGCAGTATCTGATGATTCTGTCCCAAGCACAGGCATGTACTAATTGCTCAGTAAAGATCAGCACACACAAGTACCTGGAAAAGTGTTCATCATTTCATTATTCTGTGTTGTAGTGTATTTATCAACATTAGCTAAGGCAGTATCTGATCATTCTGTCCCAAGCACAGGGATGTGCTACTTGCTGAGTATAGATCAGCACACACAAGTACCTGGGAAAGTGTTCATCATTTCATCACGCTGTTTTGTAGTGTATTTATCAACATTAGCTTAGGCAGTATCTGATGATTCTGTCCCAAGCACAGGCATGTGCTAATTGCTCAGTAAAGATCAGCACACACAAGTATCTGGAAAAGTCGTCATCATTTCATCATGCTGTGTTGTAGTGTATTTATCAACATTAGCTAAGGCAGTATCTGATGATTCTATCTCAAGCACAGGCATGTGCTAATTGCTCAGTAAAGATCAGCACACACAAGTACCTGGAAAAGTATTCATCATTTCATCATTCTGTGTTGTAGTGTATTTATCCACATTAGCTAAGGCAGTATCTGATGATTCTGTCCCAAGCACTTGCATGTGCTAATTGCTGAGTATAGTTCAGCACACACAAGTACCTGGAAAAGTGTTCCTCATTCCATCATGCTGTGATATAGTGTATTTATCAACATAAGCTAAGGAAGTATCTCATGATTCTGTCCCAAGCACAGGCATGTGCTAATTGCTCAGTAGAGATCAGCACACACAAGTACCTGGGAAAGTGTTCATCATTTCATCAAGCTGTGTTGTAGTGTATTTATCAACATTACCTTAGGCAGTATCTGATGATTTTGTGCCAAGCACAGGCATGTGCTAATTGTTTAGTATAGACCAGCACACACAGGTAACTGGAAAAAGGTTCATCTGTCCTACATTCTGTGTTGTAGTGTATTTATCAACATTAACTATGGCAGTATTTGATGATTTTGTCCAGAGCACAGGCATGTGCTAATTGCCCAGTAAAGATCAGCACACACAAGTACCTGGAAAAGTGTTCATCATTTCATCATTCTGTGTTGTAGTGTATTTATCAACATTAGCTAAGGCAGTATCTGATGATTCTGTCCCAAGCACAGGCATGTGCTAATTGCTGAGTATAGATCAGCACACACAAGTACCTGGAAAAGTCTTCATCATTTCATCGCGCTGTTTTGTAGTGTATTTATCAACATTAGCTTAGGCAGTATCTGATGATTCTGTCCCAAGCACAGGCATGTGCTAATTGCTCAGTAAAGATCAGCACACACAAGTACCTGGAAAAGTCTTCATCATTTCATCACGCTGTGTTGTAGTGTATTTATCAACATTAGCTAAGGCAGTATCTGATGATTCTGTGCCAAGCACAGGCATCTGCTAATTGCTCAGTAAAGATCAGCACACACAAGTACCTGGAAAAGTCTTCATCATTTCATCATTCTGTGTTGTAGTGTATTTATCAACATTAGCTAAGGGAGTATCTGATGATTCTGTCCCAAGCACAGGCATGTGCTAATTGCTGAGTATAGTTCAGCACACACAAGTACCTGGGAAAGTGTTCCTCACTCCATAATGCTGTGATATAGTGTATTTATCAACATAAGCTGAGGAAGTATCTGATGATTCTGTCCCAAGCACAGGCATGTGCTAATTTCTCAGTAGAGATCAGCATACACAAGTACCTGGGAAAGTGTTCATCATTTCATCAAGCTGTGTTGTAGTGTATTTATCAACATTTTCTTAGGCAGTATCTGATGATTTTGTCCCAAGCACAGGCATGTGCTATTTGTTTAGTATAGACCAGCACACACAGTTAACTGGAAAAAGGTTCATCAGTCCTACATTCTGTGTTGTAGTGTATTTATCAACATTAACTATGACAGTATTTGATGATTTTGTCCAAAGCACAGGCATGTGCTAATTGCTTAGTATAGATCAGCACACACAAGTACCTGGAAAAGTGTTCATCATTTCATCAAACTGTGTTGTAGTGTATTTATCAACATTAGCTTAGGCAGTATCTGATGATTCTGTCCCAAGCACAGGCATGTGCTAATTGCTCAGTAAAGATCAGCACACACAGGTACCTGGAAAAGTCTTCATCATTTCATCAAACTGTGTTGTAGTGTATTTATCAACATTACCTTAGGCAGTATCTGATGATTCTGTCCCAAGCACAGGCATGTGCTATTTGCATTTTATAAATCAGCACACACAAGTACCTGGAAAAGTCTTCATCATTTCATCACGCTGTGTTGTAGTGTATTTATCAACATAAGCTTAGGCAGGATCTGATGATTCTTTCCCAAGCACAGGCATGTGCTAATTGCTCAGTAGAGATCAGCACACACAAGTACCTGGAAAAGTGTTCATCATTTCATCAAACTGTGTTGTAGTGTATTTATCAACATTACCTTAGGCAGTATCTGATGATTCTGTCCCAAGCACAGGCATGTGCTAATTGCATATTATAGATCAGCACGCACAAGTCCCTGGAAAAGTCTGCATCATTTCATTAGCTGTGTTGTAGTGTATTTATCAACATTAGCTTAGGCAGTATCTGATGATTCTGTCCCAAGCACATGCATGTGCTAATTGCTCAGTAAAGATCAGCACACACAGGTACCTGGAAAAGTGTTCATCATTTTATCACGCTGTGTTGTAGTGTATTTTTAACATTAGCTAAGGCAGTATCTGATGATTCTGTCCCAAGCACATGCATGTGCTAATTGCTCAGTAAAGATCAGCACACACAAGTACCTGGAAAAGTCTTCATCATTTCATCACGCTGTGTTGTAGTGTATTTATCAACATTAGCTAAGGCAGTATCTGATGATTCTGTCCCAAGCACAGGCATGTGCTAATTGCTCAGTAAAGATCAGCACACACAAGTACCTGGAAAAGTGGTCATCATTTTATCACGCTGTGTTGTAGTGTATTTATCAACATTAGCTAAGGCAGTATCTGATGATTCTGTCCCAAGCACAGGCATGTGCTAATTGCTGAGTATAGACCAGCAAACACAGGTAACTGGAAAAAGGTTCATCAGTCCTACATTCTGTGTTGTAGTGTATTTATCAACATTAACTATGGCAGTATTTGATTATTCTGTCCCAAGCACAGGCATGTGCTAATTGCTTAGTATAGATCAGCACACACAAGTACCTGGAAAAGTTTTCATGGTTCCATCATGCTGTAATATACAGTATTTATCAACATAAGCTAAGGAAGTATCTGATGATTCTGTCCCAAGCACAGGCATGTGCTTATTGCTCAGTAGAGATCAGCACACACAAGTACCTGGAAAAGTGTTCATCATTTCATCAAACTGTGTTGTATTGTATTTATCAATATTACCTTAGGCAGTATCTGATGATTCTGTCCCAAGCACAGGCATGTGCTAATTGCATATTATAGATCAGCACACACAAGTACCTGGAAAAGGCTTCATCATTTCATCACGCTGTAATGTAGTGTATTTATCAACATTAGCTTAGGCAGTATCTGATGTTTCTGTCCCAAGCACAGGCATGTGCTAATTGCTGAGTATAGATCAGCACACACAAGTACCTGGAAAAGTGTTCCTCTTTCCATCATGCTGTGATATAGTGTATTTATCAACATAAGCTAAGGAAGTATCTGATGATTCTGTCCCAAGCACAGGCATGTGCTAATTGCTCAGTAAAGATCAGCACACACAGGTACCTGGAAAAGTGTTCATCATTTTATCACGCTGTGTTGTAGTGTATTTATCAACATTAGCTAAGGCAGTATCTGATGATTCTGTCCCAAGCACAGGCATGTGCTAATTGCTCAGTAAAGATCAGGACACACAAGTACCTGGAAATGTCTTCATCATTTCATCACGCTGTGTTGTAGTGTATTTATCAACATTAGCTAAGGCAGTATCTGATGATTCTGTCCCAAGCACAGGCATGTGCTAATTGCTCAGTAAAGATCAGCACACACAAGTACCTGGAAAAGGGTTCCTCATTTTATCTCGCTGTGTTGTAGTGTATTTATCAACATTAGCTTAGGCAGTATCTGATGATTCTGTCCCAAGCACAGGCATGTGCTAATTGCTGAGTATAGATCAGCACACACAAGTACCTGGAAAAGTGTTCCTCATTCCATCATGCTGTGATATAGTGTATTTATCAACATAAGCTAAGGAAGTATCTGATGTTTCTTTCCCAAGCACAGGCATGTGCTAATTGCTCAGTAGAGATCCGCACACACAAGTACCTGTGAAAGTGTTCATCATTTCATCACGCTGTGTTGTAGTGTATTTATCAACATTAGCTAAGGCAGTATCTGATGATTCTGTCCCAAGCACAGGCATGTGCTAATTGCTCAGTGAAGATCAGCACACACAAGTACCTGGAAAAGTCTTCATCATTTCATCACACTGTGTTGTAGTGTATTTATCAATATTAGCTAAGGCAGTATCTGATGATTCTGTCCCAAGCACAGGCATGTGCTAATTGCTCAGTAAAGATCAGCACACACAAGTACCTGGAAAAGTCAATATCATTTCATCACGATGTGTTGTAGTGTATTTATCAACATTAGCTTAGGCAGTATCTGATGATTCTGTCCCAAGCACAGGCATGTGCTAATTGCTCAGTAAAGATCAGCACACACAAGTACCTGGAAAAGTGTTCATCATTTTATCACTCTGTGTTGTACAGTATTTATCAACATAAGCTAAGGAAGTATCTGATGATTCTGTACCAAGCACAGGCATGTGCTAATTGCTGAGTATAGATCAGCACACACAAGTACCTGGAAAAGTGTTCCTCATTCCATTATGTTGTGATATAGTGTATTTATCAACATAAGCTAAGGAAGTATCTGATGATTCTGTCCCAAGCACAGCATGTGCTAATTGCTCAGTAGAGATCAGCACACACAAGTACCTGGGAAATTGTTCATCATTTCATCAAGCTGTGTTGTAGTGTATTTATCAACATTAGCTAAGGGAGTATCTGATGATTCTGTCCCAAGCACAGGCATGTGCTAATTGCTGAGTATAGTTCAGCACACACAAGTACCTGGGAAAGTGTTCCTCACTCCATCATGCTGTGATATAGTGTATTTATCAACATAAGCTGAGGAAGTATCTGATGATTCTGTCACAAGCACAGGCATGTGCTAATTTCTCAGTAGAGATCAGCACACACAAGTACCTGGGAAAGTGTTCATCATTTCATCAAGCTGTGTTGTAGTGTATTTATCAACATTTTCTTAGGCAGTATCTGATGATTTTGTCCCAAGCACAGGCATGTGCTAATTGTTTAGTATAGACCAGCACACACAGGTAACTGGAAAAAGGTTCATCAGTCCTACATTCTGTGTTGTAGTGTATTTATCAACATTAACAATGGCAGTATTTGATGATTTTGTCCAAAGCACAGGCATGTGCTAATTGCTTAGTATAGATCAGCACACACAAGTACCTGGAAAAGTGTTCATCATTTCATCAAACTGTGTTGTAGTGTATTTATCAACATTAGCTTAGGCAGTATCTGATGATTCTGTCCCAAGCACAGGCATGTGCTAATTGCTCAGTAAAGATCAGCACACACAGGTACCTGGAAAAGTCTTCATCATTTCATCAAACTGTGTTGTAGTGTATTTATCAACATTACCTTAGGCAGTATCTGATGATTCTGTCCCAAGCACAGGCATGTGCTAATTGCATTTTATAAATCAGCACACACAAGTACCTGGAAAAGTCTTCATCATTTCATCACGCTGTGTTGTAGTGTATTTATCAACATTAGCTTAGGCAGGATCTGATGATTCTGTCCCAAGCACAGGCATGTGCTAATTGCTTAGTATAGATCAGCACACACAAGTACCTGGAAAAGTGTTCATCATTTCATCAAACTGTGTTGTAGTGTATTTATCAACATTACCTTAGGCAGTATCTGATGATTCTGTCCCAAGCACAGGCATGTGCTAATTGCATATTATAGATCAGCACGCACAAGTCGCTGGAAAAGTCTTCATCATTTCATCATGCTGTGTTGTAGTGTATTTATCAACATTAGCTAAGGCAGTATCTGATGATTCTGTCCCAAGCACATGCATGTGCTAATTGCTCAGTAAAGATCAGCACACACAGGTACCTGGAAAAGTCTTCATCATTTCATCACGCTGTGTTGTAGTGTATTTATCAACATTAGCTAAGGCAGTATCTGATGATTCTGTCCCAAGCACAGGCATGTGCTAATTGCTCAGTAAAGATCAGCACACACAGGTACCTGGAAAAGTGTTCATCATTTTATCACGCTGTGTTGTAGTGTATTTATCAACATTAGCTAAGGCAGTATCTGATGATTCTGTCCCAAGCACAGGCATGTGCTAATTGCTGAGTATAGACCAGCAAACACAGGTAACTGGAAAAAGGTTCATCAGTCCTACATTCTGTGTTGTAGTGTATTTATCAACATTAGCTAAGGCAGTATCTGATGATTCTGTCCCAAGCACAGGCATGTGCTAATTGCTCAGTAAAGATCAGCACACACAAGTACCTGGAAAAGTGTTCCTCATTTTATCACGCTGTGTTGTAGTGTATTTATCAACATTAGCTAAGGCAGTATCTGATGATTCTGTCCCAAGCACAGGCATGTGCTAATTGCTGAGTATAGATCAGCACACACAAGTACCTGGAAAAGTGTTCCTCATTCCATCATGCTGTGATATAGTGTATTTATCAACATAAGCTAAGGAAGTATCTGATGATTCTGTCCCAAGCACAGGCATGTGCTAATTGCTCAGTAGAGATCAGCACACACAAGTACCTGTGAAAGTGTTCATCATTTCATCACGCTGTGTTGTAGTGTATTTATCAACATTAGCTAAGGCAGTATCTGATGATTCTGTCCCAAGCACAGGCATGTGCTAATTGCTCAGTGAAGATCAGCACACACAAGTACCTGGAAAAGTCTTCATCATTTCATCACACTGTGTTGTAGTATATTTATCAATATTAGCTAAGGCAGTATCTGATGATTCTGTCCCAAGCACAGGCATGTGCTAATTGCTCAGTACAGATCAGCACACACAAGTACCTGGAAAAGTCTTCATCATTTCATCACGATGTGTTGTAGTGTATTTATCAACATTAGCTTAGGCAGTATCTGATGATTCTGTCCCAAGGACAGGCATGTGCTAATTGCTCAGTAAAGATCAGCACACACAAGTACCTGGAAAAGTGTTCATCATTTTATCACGCTGTGTTGTAGTGTATTTATCAACATTAGCTAAGGCAGTATCTGATGATTCTGTCCCAAGCACAGGCATGTGCTAATTGCTGAGTATAGATCAGCACACACAAGTACCTGGAAAAGTCTTCATCATTCCATTATGTTGTGATATAGTGTATATATCAACATAAGCTAAGGAAGTATCTGATGATTCTGTCCCAAGCACAGCATGTGCTAATTGCTCAGTAGAGATCAGCACACACAAGTACCTGGGAAATTGTTCATCATTTCATCAAGCTGTGTTGTAGTGTATTTATCAACATTACCTTAGGCAGTATCTGATGATTTTGTCCCAAGCACAGGCATGTGCTAATTATTTAGTATAGACCAGCAAACACAGGTATCTGGAAAAAGGTTCATCAGTCCTACATTCTGTGTTGTAGTGTATTTATCAACATTAACTATGGCAGTATTTGATTATTCTGTCCCAAGCACAGGCATGTGCTAATTGCTTAGTATAGATCAGCACACACAAGTACCTGGAAAAGTTTTCATGGTTCCATCATGCTGTAATATACAGTATTTATCAACATAAGCTAAGGAAGTATCTGATGATTCTGTCCCAAGCACAGGCATGTGCTAATTGCTTAGTAGAGATCAGCACAGACAAGTACCTGGAAAAGTATTCATCATTTCATCACGCTGTGTTGTAGAATATTTATCAACATTAGCTAAGGCAGTATCTGATGATTCTGTTCGAAGCACAGGCATGTGCTAATTGCTCAGTAAAGATCAGCACACACAAGTACCTGGAAAAGTGTTCATCATTCCATCACGCTGTGTTGTAGTTTATTTATCAACATTAGCTAATGCAGTATCTGATGATTCTGTCCCAAGCACAGGCATGTGCTAATTGCTCAGTGAAGATCAGCACACACAAGTACCTGGAAAAGTCTTCATCATTTCATCACGCTGTGTTGTATTGTTTTTATCAACATTAGCTAAGACAGTATCTGATGATCCTGTCCCAAGCACAGGCATGTGCTAATTGCTCAGTAAAGATCAGCACACACAAGTACCTGGAAAAGTGTTCATCATTTCATCATGCTGTGTTGTAGTGTATTTATCAACATTAGCTAAGGCAGTATCTGATGATTCTGTCCCAAGCACAGGCATGTGCTAATTGCTCAGTAAAGATCAGCACACACAAGTACCTGGAAAAGTCTTCATCATTACATCACGCTGTGTTGTAGTGTATTTATCAACATTAGCTAATGCAGTATCTGATGATTCTGTCCCAAGTACAGGCATGTGCTCATTGCATATTATAGATCAGCACGCACAAGTCCCTGGAAAAGTCTTCATCATTTCATCACGCTATGTTGTAGTGTATTTATCAACATTAGCTGAGGCAGTATCTGATGATTCTGTCCCAAGCACAGGCATGTGCTAATTGCTCAGTAAAGATCAGCACACACAAGTACCTGGAAAAGTCTTCATCATTTCATCACGCTGTGTTGTAGTGTATTTATCAACATTAGCTAAGGCAGTATCTGATGATTCTGTCCCAAGCACATGTATGTGCTAATTGCTTAGTAAAGATCAGCACACACAAGTACCTGGAAAAGTCTTCATCATTTCATCACACTGTGTTGTAGTGTATTTATCAATATTAGCTAAGGCAGTATCTGATGATTCTGTCCCAAGCACAGGCATGTGCTAATTGCTCAGTACAGATCAGCACACACAAGTACCTGGGAAAGTCTTCATCATTTCATCACGATGTGTTGTAGTGTACATATCGACATTTGCTTAGGCAGTATCTGATGATTCTGTCCCAAGCACAGGCATGTGCTAATTGCTCAGTAAAGATCAGCACACACAAGTACCTGGAAAAGTGTTCATCATTTCATCATGCTGTGTTGTAGTGTATTTATCAACATTAGCTAAGGCAGTATCTGATGATTCTGTCCCAAGCACAGGCATGTGCTAATTGCTTAGTATAGATCAGCACACACAAGTACCTGGAAAAGTCTTCATCATTTTATCACTCTGTGTTGTAGTGTATTTATCAACATAAGCTAAGGCAGTATCTGATGATTCTGTCCCAAGCACAGGTATGTGCTAATTGCTAAGTATAGATCAGCGCACAGAAGTATGTGGAAAAGTGCTCATCAACCACATGCTGTGTTGTAGTGTATATATCAATATATGCTAAGGCAGTATCAGATTATTATGTCCCATGAACAGGCATGAGCTAATTGTGTAGTATGGATCAGCACTTACAGGTACCTGGAAAAGTGTTCATAACTACACCAGGCTGTATTGTAGTGTTTATCAACATTAGCTATGTTTTTATGCCCCCAACTTCGGAGAAGTTGAGGGGGCATATTGGTTTGGGCCTGTCCATCCGTCTGTCCGTCCGTCCGTCCGTCCGTCTGTCCGTCTGTCCGTCAGTCCGTCCGTAACGCTTTTTGGCTGGTGGGAAACTCAAGAACTGCTTTTGCTAGGATCTTGAAATTTTATGTGTGGCACATACATGAAAAATAAGCGCACCCGTATTTTTTCTTTTTTCCGCCGGTCACGTATTTTCAGAGTTGTGCCCCTTTTTTCGACTTAGTCTATGGAACCTTGTAAACAAAATATCTCGAGAACCCCTGATGCTAGGATCATGTTTTTTGCAGGATGACATTGCTCAAGGTGTAGATGACCTGATTAACTTTTGAAAAAAAATCGTGAATTTTTGACCGAGTTATGCCCCTTTTTCGACTTAGAGCATTGTAAGCCTATGGAACCTTGTGAACAAAATATCTCAAGAACCCCTGATGCTAGGAGCATGATTTTTTGCAGGAAGATACTGCCTAAGGTGTAGATGACCTGATTAACTTTTGAAAAAAAATCATAAATTTTTGATCGAGTTATTCCCCTTTTTCAACTTAGTGCATTGAGGCCTATGGTACAAAGGTACCTTTACACATAGTCAAGATTAGTAAGAGCTAGGAACTTGAAACTTTATACACATGATCAGTATGGAAAATAAGCAGACCTGTATTTTTTTATTTTTCCGCCGGCCATGTATTTCCAGAGTTATGCCCCTTTTTCGACTTAGCCTGTTGAACCTTGTGAACAAAATATCTCAAGAACCCCTGATGCTAGGATCATGAGGTTTTGCAGGATGAGAATGCCCAATGTGTAGATGACCTGATTAACTTTTGAAACAAATTCGTGAATTTTTGACCGAGTTATGCCCCTTTTTCGACTTAGTGCATTGTAAGCCTATGGAACCTTGTGAACAAAATATCTCAAGAACCCCTGATGCTAGGAGCATGATTTTTTGCAGGAAGATACTGCCTAAGGTGTAGATGACCTGATTAACTTTTGAAAAAAAATCATAAATTTTTGATCGAGTTATTCCCCTTTTTCAACTTAGTGCATTGAGGCCTATGGTACAAAGGTACCTTTACACATAGTCAAGATTAGTAAGAGCTAGGAACTTGAAACTTTATACACATGATCAGTATGGAAAATAAGCAGACCCGTATTTTTTTATTTTTCCGCCGGCCATGTATTTCCAGAGTTATGCCCCTTTTTCGACTTAGCCTGTTGAACCTTGTGAACAAAATATCTCAAGAACCCCTGATGCTAGGATCATGAGGTTTTGCAGGATGAGAATGCCCAATGTGTAGATGACCTGATTAACTTTTGAAACAAATTCGTGAATTTTTGACCGAGTTATGCCCCTTTTTCGACTTAGTGCATTGTAAGCCTATGGAACCTTGTGAACAAAATATCTGGAGAACCCCTGATGCTAGGAGCATGATTTTTTGCAGGCAGATACTGCCTAAGGTGTAGATGACCTGATTGACTTTTGAAAAAAATTTGTGAATTTTTGATCTAGATATTCCCCTTTTTCGACTTAGTGCATTGAGGCCTATGGTACAAAGGTACCTTTACACATACTCAAGATAAGACAGAGCTAGGAACTTGAAACTGTATACACATGATCAGTATGGAAAATAAGCATACCCGTATTTTTTTATTTTTCCGCCGGTCATGTATTTCCAGAGTTATGCCCCTTTTTCAACTTAGCCTGTGGAACCTTGTGAACAAAATGTCTCAAGAACCCCTGAAGCTAGGATCATGAGGTTTTGCAGGATGAGAATGCCCAAGGTGTAGATGACTTGATTAACTTTTGAAACAAATTCGTGAATTTTTGACAAAGTTATGCCCCTTTTTCGACTTAGTGCATTGTAAGCCTATGGAACCTTGTGAACAAAATATCTGGAGAACCCCTGATGCTAGGAGCATGATTTTTTGCAGGAAGATACTGCCTGTGGTGTAGATGACCTGATTAACTTTTGAAAAGAAATCATGAATTTTTGATCGAGTTATGCCCCTTTTTCGACTTAGTGCATTGTAAGCCTGTGGAACTTTGTGATCGAAATATCTCAAGAACACCTGATGCTAGGAGCATGATTTTTTGCAGGAAGATACTGCCTGTAGTGTAGATGACCTGATTAACTTTTGAAAATAATTTGTGAATTTTTTATCGAGTGATGCCCCTTTTTCACTTTAGTGCATTATTTGCCTATGGAACCTTGTGAACAAAATATCTGGAGAACCCCTGATGCTAGGATCATGATTTTTGCAGGTTGATGTTGCCCAAGGTGTAGATGACCTGATTAACTTTCGAAAACAATTCGTAAATTTTTGACTGAGTTAAGCCCCTTTTTCGACTTAGTGCATTGTAAGCCTATGGTACAAAGGTACAAGCATTATTGGATGAACCTTCTTTAGAGACAAGCATATGGTTGGGGGCATAGTGTTTCATAAACACATTTTCTAGTTTTTCTGATGATTCTGTCACAAGCACAGGCATGTGCTTATTGCGTATTATAGATAAGCACACACAAGTACCCGGAAAATGTTCATCACTACACCAGGCTGTATGGTAGTGTATTTATCAACATAAGTAAAGGCAGTATCCGATGATTCTGTCCCAAGCACAGGTATGTGCTAATTGCTCAGTATAGATCAGCACACACAGGTACCTGGAAAAGTGTTCATCATTCCATCATGCTGTGTTGTGGTGATATAATCAACATTAGCTAAGGCAGTATCTCATGATTCTGTCCCAAGCACCGGCATGTGCTAATTGCTTTATTTAGATCAGCACACAGAAGTACCTGGAAAAGTGTTCCATCATTGCATTATGCTGTGTTGTAGTGTATTTATCAACATAAGTTAAGGAAGTATCTGATGATTCTGTCCCAAGCACTGGCATGTGCTAATTGCTTAGTAGAGATCAGCTCAGACAAGTACCTGGAAAAGTATTCATCATTTCATCACGCTGTGTTGTAGTGTATTTATCAACATTAGCTAAGGCAGTATTTGACGATTCTGTCCTAAGCACTGGCATGTGCTTATTGCTCAGTATAGATCAGCACACACAAGTACCTGGAAAAGTCTTCATCATTTCATCACGCTGTGTTGTAGTGTATTTATCAACATTAGCTAAGGCAGTATCTGATGATTTTGTCCCAAGCACAGGCATGTGCTAATTGCTTAGTATAGATCAGCACACACAAGTACCTGGAAAAGTGTTCATCATTTCATCATGCTGTGTTGTAGTGTATTTATCAACATTATCAACAATTGCTAATGCAGTATCTGATGATTCTGTCCCAAGCATTTTCTGAGTTTGCATCTGAAGATTCCACTCAAAAACAAACGTGCTAATTTTTCAGTATAGATCAGCAGGAAGAAGTGTATGGAATTTCGTTTTATTTGACCACTTTGTATTATTTTATCCACATTCTTTGAGGTAGTGTCTAGCGATGCAATTGTTATTTAACCTGGATGTTTTTGAAGCATTTTACCACAGGGTATAAACCAGTCCGCCAATTTTCGCTTCCTGCAGAGATTGTCCGTCATATTTGGCTTCTGCCGAGACTCCACAAATTCTTGCTTCCTGCAGGGACTACTGTCCTTGAAAAATGGCTTCCTGCCGAGACTGTCTGCATGACACTGCTTTCTGCTGAGGCTCTTGGCAGGAAGCAGAATCATGCGGACAATCTCTGCAGGAAGCAATTTATCATGTACAGAAGTCTTGGCAGGAAGCAAGAGTTTGCGGACAGTCTCAGTGGAAGCCAAATATGATGTACAGTCTCTGCAGGAAGCGAAAATTAGCGGAATCGATTATACACTGTGATTACGGTACATCAGTGTTTAGTGCCAGCTAGTATCTGCTTTTGTCAGGTATCACTTGTATAAGCTAGGCTTTACAACAAGCAGATCCCAATGTCAGGATCATTATTTGAGCCGGACCAACAAAGTGGTTATGTGCCTAGCACAGACTCAGATCAGTCTGCGCATCTGCCTAGTCTGATCGGAAACTTTGCTAAGTGCTTAAAGGGTAGCTCAGGGTCTATGCTACCTCCTTGCAGACAGCGAAGACTCTGATCAGACTGGGTGGATGCCCAGGCTGATCTGAGTCTGCGCTGGGCGCACAACCACATTGTTGGTTTTCTGTGTCGCGGCTCATTTATGCCCCCCCTCCCCCTCCCATCTTCCAAAACAATTCCAAATATGTAGATCTGCCAAAACAACCCTAAAAATATAGATCCATCTAAAAGATCTAGGTTTGGGGGATTGTTTTGAAAGAGAAAACCCCATTTTGTAGAATTACTCAAGACTGATTTAGATATTTAGGGCCATTTTGGAGAGTGAAAACCTGTCTTATAAGCATAGGAATAAAATGTTGAAAAATGCTGATTTGGAAATCGCAACAAAAAAATGACTGTCCTTTAATGTTGGAAAGATAGCTTTTGATGGTTCTGCATAACTAAGGCAATATTGCTTAAAAAAAACTTTAAATATGTAGGGTGAAGTTCGTATACTAATAACTGGATAAATAGACAACTGATTCTTGTTTATTCTGAAATGGAGGGACACACGGTGCCAGGTGTGTGCAACTACACAGGGTATAATCGATTCCGCTAATTTCGCTTCCTGCAGAGACTGTCCGTCATATTTGGCTTCCGCCGAGACTGTCCGCGAACTCTTGCTTCCTGCAGAGACTACTGTACTCGAAAAATGGTTTCCTGCCGAGACTGTCCGTGTGCTTCTGCTTCCTGTCGAGAGCCTCAGCAGGAAGCAGAATCACGCGGACAGTCTCTGCAGGAAGCCATTTATCATGTACAGAAGTCTCGGCAGGAAGCAAGAGTTCGTGGACAGTCTCGGCGGAAGCCAAATATGATGTACAGTCTCTGCAGGAAGCGAAAATTAGCGGAATCGATTATACCCTGTGAACTATGGATATGTTCCGCTGAGCCACCTGAGGAACATTGTTACTAGAACTGAAACATAACAGTTTATTCTGATAGACTGCTCAGATTGGGCATTATTTGGAAGTCTTGGCACAGTCTGTGTGTAAATCCACCTTAACCTAAGAGCACCAAAATAGCAAACAAAATTAAAGTCTGCAAAATTTCAGATAGTGTTTCTTCCAAGCATCATACCGTCCCAACATGACCATATCTGTTTACCGTGAACGTAAAGCAGCAAAACAACAACAACAAATCCAAACATCATATAGAAATTCAAAGACTAGAGAACAAACAATGTAGATCCAGATGAGGCGGATCATTTCAAGTACATGTAATTTCATGTTCGGCATTTTAAGAGCTAATATAAATAGAGATTTGGCAGTAATGCAAACTAGGTGCTTAATATTTTCTTGGTTTAGTGTTTGGGACAGAAGATGATCAAAATGAGGAAAAAATGCATACCATTATAATTTGTTTATTATTTTTTTCACTCCAGAACAGCCCAAAATACCTAAACAGTCTTGTGTAGTTCTGCTGAAAGATTTTTTTTCCTTTAAATTTCTTGGACTCTTCCATCTTATAGTTTGGAATAGGTCATTTATCAATTCAGGGTTGTTTTATAAATTGTGATGATGATACATGATGTGGCATTTATTAGAAGAAACTCCAATATCCATTTTCAAGATATGAGTTTCACAAGATAATTTTTGTGATTTTCCATAAGACAATCATTGTGGCTTTTCAATAGAACTGATGCATTGATTCCAGTGAGTGTCCACAACATAATATTTTATGGAGAAATAGGAAATCAGACTCTACTCTAGTCAGAATTTATGAAAGCCTGTTAACACTTCATCATCTCCCAATATGTCAAAGACTAAATTCATCCCAAATTTAACCACTGATATTTCATAGTAAATTTTCTGGTTCCAGAAAATTTACTTTGAGATATCAGTAGTTCAAAGTGACAGGAGTTTGAACTGTAAATCAGTATAGTAATTGTAACACGTCTATATTCTTTTGTATTAGAGGGTACTTTGAGATATCAGTGTTTGAGATATCGAGAGTTGAATGTATATTAAATGATTTGAGAGTAAATTATTTTTATGAGCATTTTTTCTTTTGATCATGCAACTTTTATTTGCTATTTTAATTGCAACCACAGTCAAGCCATTCCCATGCAGCTGGTGCTGAGATCAAAGTGATAATGTCATTTTGTTGTCACCCATAGTAAAGCCATTCTGGCATATAATTATGTCATGAGGTTACTGTTACTTGCAAGATATTCCATTTATCATATGACGTCGCACCTGAGAGTTTAATAAATCCATGCATTAAAAACAATAATCGACTAGTGGATTGAATATGCAAATTACGCCGTAACGTTATGCGTCGACATCCATAAAACGTCCCTTTTTCTAATGGCGAAATTGTGACGTTTTAGTGCTACATTTCCTTATAAAATGCGATTTTAGTGTCGCATGATAAATAGAATCTTGCATTCGTGCTCATGTATTATTGAATTTATTAAACTCGTTGGTGAAAACGATAAGATGCCTTGCGGAGGCATCTTATCTTTTTCCCCAATTCATTTAACAAATTCAGTAATACATGAGCGCTCACGTAAGATCCTCTATTTATACCAGGATGGGTATGCCATGTATACCATTGCTTCTATGATAGGAATAGCAAGTGAAATTTGCATATTCAAAAGGGGGAAAAAAAATACTTAAAAAAAAAACATGAAAAAAAAAACTTAAAAAAAAAAAAAACAATAAAAAAAAAACAATTCATGTTCAAATCATTTAATATGGTCTCTTTTGATATTTTTTTTTTCACACCACTACAATTAACACGGAAAAAATATCTTTAAATGACCTTAAGACACTTTTAACTGACAATAGTATAGAATTGTAGTCACTTACTTTTCCTCCAGTCTTCTGCCTTTAAATTTTCTTCTCTTCCTTTCTTTTAGTCAGTCCTAAGATTTTAATTCCATTTAAAAACTCATGTTTGTATCCAGAATTATTCACTATTATTTCTTAATACATGTTGAAGTTATTTGATGTATGATTTTTCTATCCCTCCTTATATATACATTTTTTTGACATTAAGTATATTTTTTAAGATTGAGTCCAACTTGCTTATTATTAAGCTCATAATTAAACTGAAGAGGACTTGTAATTAATTTGAAGTGTTAATTGGGTTGAAAGTTTAGAAAGAGTCAGGTCTCTTGCTACTATGCTTCATTAAGGTTAGTCACCCATGAGCAATTAAGGATAACCTACATTGGTGAAGATAATTAAGAAAATTTTGACTCTTTCTAAGCTTCATTAATTTCTCAATTCATCAGAATTAAATTCTGATGAATTGAGAAATTAATGATGCTCTGATGAATTGAGAAATTAATGATGCTTAGAAAGAGTCATAATTTTCTTAATAATTAGTTTGTTAGAAAGTATTGGACAAACACTATTTTTGCATTGCTTTCTGTGCAGTTTGGAAATTATAATGAATTAATTTTATTTTTAGAAACAATTAGTTAGAATTTAGATACATGCACTTTCAAATTATTTGTTCATTCAATTTAACCCATTGACCTGCTATGTTAAGTTATAATGTAAATGTATTTTAACACTTTTTAGCTATATTGTGAAGAAAAGAGAACTAACATCTAAGAAAAAGATAAGTCTATGAATAGACAAACAAAATGAAAAAGAATTGAAATAGGTTAAGAGTAATTTAAAGAAAAATACAGATAATAGGAATAGATTTAAAATGCAGCAGTAAAGCAGAACTCATATATTCATATAGTATATATTAAGTGATAAAATGGATTATAAATGATTATGCCTAGTGACATTTGGGAGATATAAGATATTTGTAATATTTTCTATTTTATACATAATTATACATTTCAATTTGGTTACTGAGTTGGACTCCTAAAACTATTGGAGTAATGATTCCAAATATTGGGATAGAAGTGCTTGTTGAAATAGTGTAAACCCAGACCTGCATCTAGAGCAGTCTGATTGTGGATCAGTTTAATCAGGGTCTTCACTTTTTCAGTACAGCTTGCGGGCATTGGGGTCCAAGCTGACAGCTTGTTAAAACCATAGGAGAGATAGATGGATGGGTGGCTTGCGATGTAATATTCTTTTAACAGTATTTCAGTCATATCAAGAGGATGGGTGGGTGATAATGAAAGGCTGTGTGCAATGGAACTCTGTTTATGATTGAAAAGATCCACGCCTCCAGCGGGTCTCAAACCTGCTGGACTACAAGATCGGCAGGCCAGCACTTAACCTACTGAGCTACTGGGGCTTCTCAAACCATAGGAAAATACAGCAGCTGGTAAACCTATAAAGGGCCAAAAAGGTGCCAAGTTATATCATACTGAGCCGACTCATCTGTATCTGTACTGTTTGCAAATTCAACTATTTTCATTTTTGGCACTGAAGCTGGCTGATTTGAGTTTACACTGTTTGATCAAGCAATTGTGTCCAAATACTTAAGGTGAATGGAGGCAGCTCTTCCATGTTCATTTTTGCTTTCCTTCTAAATTTGGGTCCTATAAGAGCAAACTTTTTTTTTTAACACTTAAAGCGCCAGTGATGAAAATGACAGAATTTGCAAACAGTGCAGATCCTGATGAGGTGGCTCAAAATGAGCCACCTCATCTAGATCTACATGTTTGCGCTCTAGTTTTTGAATTTTCAATTTGATATAGCTTGGATGAGACATATTTTGAAATTTTTGCAGACGTAAATTTTGTCATCTGCTTTTTGGTGCTTGAAGGGTTAAGCATAGACTCTATTTTGGAAAGGCTATGCCATGCAGGGAAGCAAACAGGAAGTCCAGAAATGTTCTCTCCCTTTTGTGAAAATGGCAGAAAAACATTGAGGTGTACCTAAACGCTTAAAGTTAGCAACATGACAAAACCAACAAAGTGGCAAGTGCTCCACGCAAAGACTCTGATCAGCCTGAGCAGCCACCAAGTCTATTCAGAGTCATTGCTTTGTGCTGAAAGGGTAGCTAAGGGTCTAAGCTATCTCCATGGGGACAGCAAAGACTGATCAGACTGGGCAGGTTCCCAGGGTGATTTGAGTTTTTGCTGGGTGCACATTCCACTTTGTTGTTTTTATTGTGTCATGGCTCATTTGTACTCAAAGGTTTTAGGTAAATATTGTCTTTTGCAGGATGGTTGTATTACATTAGAAGAGTACTTGGTGTGGACGGTGAACAATGTCTTGTGTGATGATTTCTTAGACTTAATTAGCCAGGTAAGTGACCAAGGAATTTGGGAGCTTATTGGAAATAGGGTGAAAATGTTAAGGTGGGTGGGAATTTGTGTTTATCAGATGCGTTTGATTTTGTTTTAGATGGTCTCAGCTGAATCACAAACTGATTTTTATACCCTGTTGAGATAGTCTGGGGGCCCTGTCCATCTGTCGATCTATATGTCATGCCTAAAAACGTTTGTATTTAATAAACTTCTCCACAGTTTGTACACAATGAATTTGAAACCATGCAGATATGTTACTGACATATTGAAGATGTGTCTTTTTTTTGAAAGTCTGTTTTGTTTTGTTTTTTAACAAGATTACAGCCTTTTCAAACTTTAAAATTTTATGGGTTCTGGCTAATACAGGATGGTATAAGCATCACTCCTACAACAAAATTGCACGCCATTAATTTATTCAGGAAATTGGATTTCTAGTACTTGTACTAATTTTATTAAAATCTTTTGACTTTTTACAGATCTGTCATGTTGTGCTGGGTTTAAAACCACAAACAAAAGAAGAAGAAGGAAAAATTATTATGTAAGTATAGTAGATCACCAGTGAATGCTAAAAAAGGGCTGATTCTTCTGTTTCTCTGTAGAAAAAAAGAGCAGGACTTTGCATCATTTCAATGATTCTAGTTAGACCCTACCCATAGCATGTGATTGGCGTTGCATGAGAAAAAAAACTAAAAAAAAAAAAAAACTTAAGCTTTATGCATACTATAAGTTTATATTTGCAGATTAGCCTGCCCTTTCACTCAGACTAATCAGAACCTTAAAAATTCTTTTAAGTTCATAGATTGTATAATTTTTTATTATGTGAAAAGGTAAGACTGACCAGTCTGTGCAGCTGTTCAGTCTGGTCTGAGTATTATCTGTTTTCATATGCCATACCTTTTCACTTGAAGCCAGTCATTTGAAGCCAATTATATGTTTTAAGATAAATTGGTCCACTTCCAGGGGAAGCAACTCTGCCATTTTCAGTTTTGCCTCCCTTTGCAAATTGGGTCAACCCTTAAGAGAAAAATTCCTTTCCTTATAACAAACCCTTTCCTCTGAGAGAAAAAATTGAGACACCTACGGTGATTAACGAAATTGTCTTAAAAGATGACAGATTGTTTTTACAATGTAATAATGCATCCAAAAGATGCAGATGGAATGCCTAACAGTGTAGACCCAGTCGGATCTGGGTCTGCCTTGTTTGCTCAGAAACTGTATCTCTAGAATTTGTATGGTAGACCCCATTTTGGAAAGGCTTAATTGACTAGGATTGCAGACAGGACAACACAAAAGTTGTTTGTTATTGTAAAAATAGCCGAAAAAGGTGGTGTTCCCATATACTGTATTAATCCTATTAAATGCCCCAGGGGCATTGCATTTTACAAAAGGTATGGGGTTGGGGAGGAGGGTGTTATTTAGCGCCTTAATTGTAGTAAATCGGTCACTGCCAAAAATAAAAAAAATGTAATAAGCAGTATTAATGTGAATGGGTATACTTTCAGAGGAAGAAACTCTACATTTCTTTGCCTCCCTTTTAAGTAGGGGTGGAAACAACTCTTAATTATTCAGAGCCCAAAGTTTAGTAAATCAGCCACTGCCAAAATACCTCTAATAAGCAATATAAAGGTAATGGGTCAGTCCAAGGGAGCAATTCTACTATTTTGCCTCCCTTTTCAGGAGGGTCAACTTTTGAAGGAAAGAATTCGCTCCTCTAGGAGCAAATTCTGTCATTCAAGAGTAACCCCCATTTAGAAGAGTACCTTATCCAGATAAGCAAACAGGACTTCATGCAAAATAATAAAACATTGGTTTTCAGAAAAGAGGCAGGGGCTATTTATTAGAACAGGAGCATTTATTAGGATTAATATGGTCTTATGCATTTTTTGTCAGAGATTGGTTGGAGAGAGAAAACAGGAAGAAACGACAAGTGGGACAAGTCTGGTACCTTGTCTGTATGCAATGGTGGAACTCATGGAAGGGTTACGTCAATTTTAAAGTAATTCTTTTTGCTGTCTTGAATTTATTCTTATTGTTTATGTTCAGCAGGACAATTCTTTATGACGTCATTATGTCCCCCCAGCACCACAAGGTGGGAGGACAAAATTGGTTTCAGTGCGGATCCCAATGGAGTCACATTCTGTGTTGTTTTAGTGTTGGCATTTGTATCGGCATCGGCGTCATGTTTCTTGCACCCACAATATGTAATCAACCAGTTGGTGGAATTTCACCAAACTTGCACTGATATATCATTGGGGCAAGATTAAGACCTGATTAGATTTTGGTGACCTTGACCTCATTTTCAAGGTCACACAGGAGGACTTAAATATGTGAAATTTACACTAAAAAGGCAATATGTCATGAGCCATTGGCTTGATTGCTGCCGAACTTGTATAGATAAACTCTTAAGACAATCCCAAGAGGCAACTATGTTTTGGTGACTTGACTCCATTTTCAAGGTCAAAACCCAACTTACAAATGCTAAATTTACCATGAAAATGAGATATTTCTTGAACCGGTGGTTGGATATTTATCAGACTTGCATGAATATATCATTTGACAGGTTTAAGATAGGTTTAGTTTTTGATGACCTTTGACCTCATTGTCAAGTTGGATTGGGCTGGTGGGGATGTGGTTGGATGGGGTTGGGGACATCTGTTTTTCTCTGCAAAAAGCTTGTAGTTTTGATATGCATGGAATGGCTTTATTGTTCAAAATAAAAATTCTTTACAACAGCAGATTCAGTTTAACATCAGAGTGCTTGGTAACAAATGCTATCGTTTTTAAAGAGGGATCACTGTAATTCCATTCATGTTTATGGTTTTTGTCAGGCCTTCAACTAGCCATAAGCAAGTCAGAGATGTGCATTTTCTGGTGGTGTTGGTGGTGGCATAAGCTTTTGTTGAGTTTTCTGGCATGGCTCTATTTTAACCCTATTGCACTCAGAACAGCCAAAACTCCATAGAGTTTTGGCTGTTCTGAGTGCAAAAGGGTTAGTGTGTGACTGTGCAGACAGGGGACACTTAGTGTTCTGCAGAGTTTTTGTATAATGAATACATATGAGCCACAACATGACAAAACACCAAAGTGGCATATGTGCCCTGCAAAGACTCAGATCAGCCTGGGAATCCACCCAGTCTGATCAGTCTTCACTGTCTTCATATAGCTAGCTGAGATCCTTAGCTACCCTTTATGCAAACACTGGATGCTGATCAGACTGGGCCAATGCTCAGGCTGATCTGAGTCTGTGTGGCATACCTGCCACTTTATTGGTTTATCGTGTGGCGGCTCATATACTAACTACCATGTAAATGCTAAGTTCCCCGTGATATAATACTTACTGATAACACTATGCCATTCTACGGACCTTGCTTTATAATGGTATAATACTGTACTTCTGAAACAAACTAAAGCTGTTTATCAGGTGGAGCTCTGTGTCAAGGTAAATGGACAGGACACACTTTCAGGAAAAGCAGCCCTGAATTTCTGTTCCCCCCCCCCTCCCCACTCCCCATTTTCCCAATTGGGGGTCAATTTCTTTAAAGCAAATGTTTGCATCCCCAAAAAGCAAATTCTTTCCTTTAATAGTAGACCCCATTGTGGAAGGTCTACGCCATCCAGGGAAGCAAAGAGGATGTCACAAAAGTTGTTCCCATTTGTAAATAAGGTGTAAGAATAAGGAAGTGTGCTGATACACCTTAATCAGGTTCCTGTTAGCAGTTAGAACATTTAGTTTGCATTTGGGTTGCCAAGTTGATTTACATGATGCAGTGAATGCCTTTATCAGGCTGTACAAAGATTACAGTCTGTGTGGGTTTTATTTAGGGAGCCTCAAATACAGTCAACCCCCAATATCTTGAACATTGATATCTCAAATTATCTTCTTGTATCAAAGAATATATTTCCTATTTTTATTTACATTTCAGTTGCTGTTATCTCAAACCACTGATATCTCAAAGTAAATTTTCTGGTACCAGAAAATTTACTTTGAGATATCAGTAG
Organism: Ctena decussata; assembly: GCA_963989385.1. Taxonomy (NCBI): domain Eukaryota; kingdom Metazoa; phylum Mollusca; class Bivalvia; order Lucinida; family Lucinidae; genus Ctena; species Ctena decussata. The sequence goes on from OZ022511.1 coordinate 13,186,377, forward strand.
TTTTAGCTGAAATTTGACTTTGAGATATCGAGAGTTGACTGTACTACATTTCTATTTTTAGCCTCCAGACTCCAACGGTGTACTACCTCAGTCTCGCAGTAACTCTACAGATACTCGTAATCGACATGCAGCACAACAGCGAAGTCTCGCCGGAAGTATACCTTGGGATGATGAAACTGTGGTTGTCGTCAACGTTAACAGCACTACTTCTGTGTCGGATACCACTTTAGTCGCTCATGCGGCGCAGCCGGGAAATATCAGCCATATATCTCACTTCTCAAATACTTTCCCACGAACCTCACATGCTGTTAATGGAAGTCCGAGGAAATACCACCTTGCTCCAGATGTTAACGGGAGAACAAGAAGTCCAAGTCCTTCACCAAAACTTCACAAGAAACTCGTGGGTGTCCATTCTGCACCAAAGCCGGGACAAATAGACAATAATTCCCTCGTAGTTCCCAACCCACAGAAGGTAAGCAGATGCCAAGATATGGTAAGGGGGATTTTAAGGTGAATGGATATACTTTAAGGGGAAGCGACTCTGCCATTTTCATTTTTGCCTCCCTTTTCAGTTGGGTCATCTCTTAAAGGATAGAATTTGCTACAGGAGCAAATCTTGCTTCACTTGGAGCAAATTCTTGCCTTTAAAAGTAAGCCCCATGAAGGATGTGCTATGTTGCTCTAGAAAGCAAACAGGAAGTCACAAATGTTATGAGAAACATGGTGGTATACCTGTACATCTTAAGGTGAAAAAATACACTTCCTAGGGAGATCAGGGTACCGTATACGAGGTAATTTTCGCGGGTTCAAATTTTAGCAGTTAAGGATCGAAAACATACACAAAAATTTTTGCGATTTTTAATTTTCGCGGTTAGCAACATACGCGAAAAGCAAAACGATTTCTTTTTCAGTTGAGTCAATTCTTTCATTAACCTGCGACAGGGCTGCCGCAGGTTAATGAAAGAACTGACTCAAGTGAAAAATACCAGCAACTACCGAAGCAAACAGAAACAAAATATATGAACACTGTGTCTTCAGAAGACACTTTGTAAGACACTGGAAATTATTCGCGATTTTAATATTTTCGGTTTCTAAGTGACCGTGAAATACCACGAAAAATGGAACGTCGCGAAAATTACCTTGTATACGGTATGTGTCTTCTCACTAATGGCAGCTGATTTTAAAGGAAGTAAAGAAAATGAATTTATTTTCTGCCAGAGGGGAAAGAATTTGTAAGTAGGGGTGTGTTGGTTCTCTTCTCTAAGAGATATCTTCTTTTAAAAAGGGGTTCAGAGCTCCAGATAAGTTTGGTTATTTTTGCAGATAATTCAGAGATAATTTTCTTCATTTCTCAATGAAAACATAAGTGATGACCCCTCATCAGAATCCTCTTGATGAGATGGTTCTAATGAAAGGCTGGAACATATGTTTCTATGGAGAAATATAGAATATTATCCTTAAATTATTCCTGGTACCCCTTTTTCTCTGGAGCACTGGGATTCAGACATGAGAGAAACAAAGTATATCTGCTAGAGTGGTTTCCCTTATGAAAAGGGAGATTAAAACTTAGCATACTCGTACTGTCTCTGAGAAAATTTTATTTATTTCATTAAAACAGAAGTTGTGGGATCTTGTTAGAATGTTATTAGGATCTGGGCCTAGTGTTTCAAAACATTGTAAGCTTAACAAAGCTATTACTCAAGGATTCCTCAAGCTTTTTAGCACACATAAAATCAAGTATGCTATGGGTTTCTTATGTTGAAAAAGTGTGAGGTGCTTTTGCATTGCAAAGCTCCTCAATTTTTTGGGGGCAAAATTTGGCAGTTATTTTGCATGTAGTAAGTTTGGAAATGTAATGCCTCCCTAACCATTGACATCATTAGTTTTGAATGAGAGAGCTGTGGTTTAAAAAAATATCTTGATAAAATCTGCCTTTCATGGTTAGTTGAATTGATCTGTTATGATACATCTAGAATGCTTTTTCGTCGAAGAAGTTTTACTAATTTAGCCTGTGTGTGGTTAATTATGCAAACATAGTCAAACAAAATTAAGTCTTGAATCATTTGAGCTATAAACATATGTGGTAAAAACGTTTGCATAAGACACAAGTCTAGGTAAAAGGGAGTATTTGGTGATAATTTTGGATAATTTCTGTTATATTTGTATATAAACATATATTGTGACTCCCCTCATCTGAACTTCTTGTGGCCCCCTATCAGAACTTCCTTGATGAGATGGCTCGGATGAGTGGTCACAACATATGTTTTTGACCAGAAATAAAAGAAAATAAGTATTCGTTATTGTCCTCAAATACTCTATAGATTACCACATTAAATTTCAGGTTTTGACACTGACCAATGAAGGAGGCCGATTAAAGCGGGATGTGTTTCTGACTCAAGGAAAAGATTTTGAGCTGGTTCCCGAACCAGTGTGGCGAGCATTGTCATCATGGTATGGTGGCTCCCCAGCTCTTCCAAGGACTGTAAGTAGTTTAAACATTTTTCCTCTTTGCATTTAAGGATTATGGGATGGGGGGACAGCCCTCCCGTGAGGCAATGTTCTTTTAAAGAAATACCATAAGCATTTTGCTTACAGTCAGATTCTGTTATCTGTGACATTATATGCTAGTCTAGGCTATCCCATAACCTTGCAAGGTTGTTGGGGCATAACAGAAGACTTTACAACAATCCCTTTCACCCAGTCCTGTCTTCAGCTGCCCTTAGGCTAGTTGTGCTGGCAAAGTCCATCCCTGTCCACTTCCTAATATTGTCTTTCCACCTCATCTTCTGTTTACCTCATCTTCTTTTTTCTTTTACTGTGTTACTATATTGCAGTAAATGAATGTAATTTATAGTCAGTAAAATATTGTTTAATCCAAACGCCAGATTCACATTTCGACTGCTTTAACAAGGAGTCCCAGACTGTCTTGCATGAGGGGATCATGATCAGCTGATTTATTTATACTTCTGTTAAGGTAGTTTCTATTTAAAATCCAGACAAAAAAAGTTTTGCGACTGTAAATGCTTTGTTTGCAAGAAAATCATCATATTTTATTGAAGATTTTAACTTGGCATACTTTATTTAGGATGCTTACTTTCAATTTGATAGGTGATACCACCTTTAAAAGGAGACCCAAACCCAGAGTTAGAGCTGTACCCAGTTATGGTGAGATTGTTACGACACCAAACTCAGACACAAAGACCTGTGCAGACCACAACTTTTACAAGTATGGTTAGTGGCATAGGAGGAATGGCTCTTAGTAAGATATTTGTTCGCTACTGTATTGATCTGGAATGTTTGCACAGAAATGGTTGAGCAAATGATGCAAACCTAGGAGCAGCCTGATCAGGGTCTGCACCATTTGCCATTAATTTTACAAATGTACTGAAGAAGTTCATAAGTCTTTTTAAAGAGGAAAATTTATTTATTTTGTAACAGAAGTGAGACATGCATTACATTTTCAGTGTTGGCTGGGGTGTAAATTTTGCATCAAGTTTTCAGCTCTCTCTTGTGATAACATGCAGACAAACAAGGCACTGCAGTCTGTGGAATTCAAAATGACAAAATTACAGCCTTTCCAAACTTGAAAATTTGGCAAGCTCTTGCTAATACAGGATAAAAAGTTTGTATTATCAACTAAGCCAACAATTTTTAAGCAATCCCTTTGAAACTTTTGAAAGATCTTGACAGCTACATTAAAGATATGCACATGCATTTTGAAAAGTGGGGGACAAATTTGGAGTCTGAACAGGCACAATATGGGGATCATCATCTGTATCTAACAGACATTGAGGATCTTACATGAGTGGTCATTTCATATGAAATATATGAAATATATGAAACAAGCCTTTGGCGAGTTTCATAAATTTCATATGACATGACCCTGATTGTAAGATTCTGTTTATCATATGACCCATTAAAATGGGATTTTAACACCCTCAAACTGAACATTATTTTAATAAGAAAACGTATTGTTGGCATGGACATTGTCAATGACATTACGTGTAGGCGCCAAGGTGTTATTACACGTGTGGTCATAAGATTTTTATGACACGACGTTAGCCACTGAATTAAAGCGACGTCATGTGACAGTTTTCTAGTCTAAGAAAATGTTTCTCCAAACTTATAGACTGATTTGTTAATGGACCATTCGTGAGCTTCTGTGTTAAAACATTTGAGCCACGACACGAGAAAACCAACAATGTGGTTGTGCGCCCAGTGTAGACTCAGATCAGCCTGAGCATCCGCCCAGTCTGATCAGAGTCTTCTTTAAGTGCTTAAAAGGTAGCTAAGGGTTTAAGCTACCTTCATGCGGACAGCGAAGACTCTGATCAGAATCCGCCCAGTCTGATCAGAGTCTTCTTTAAGTGCTTAAAAGGTAGCTAAGGGTTTAAGCTACCTTCATGCGGACAGCGAAGACTCTGATCAGACTGGGTGGATGCCCAGGCTGATCTGAGTCTGCGCTGGGCGCACAAGCACATTGTAGGTTTTCTCGTGTGGCGGCTCATTTTATAAACTTGTCTGTAAATGACAAGGGAGTAAATCCTAATAAAAATATCATTTTCAGGTACAATGGCAAGTTTTTCTAACAACCAACAACCTCGAAGATACCTGGCATTTGTAGCATGTTTCAGTCGATGTCACACGATGCAACAGGTTTATGATTTCTTGTGTAACAAACTCAGATTTACGAGAGAAGATATGAGGTTATGGAAAGTCAGTAGTAAAGATGAAGTGAGTATTCTGGATACGTTTTCTTATTTCACCATGAAACATTATGTCATGGCCCCTCATTTTATGGAAAAATGAAATGAAAAATCAGGTTATTATCATCAACTGAGCCACAATACAAAAAACCAACGAAGTGGCATGTGTTCCCAGCGAAGACTCGGATCAGCCTGGGCATCTGTCGGTCTGATGAGAGTCTTTGCAGTGCACTTAAAGGCTAGCTGAGCCATGCAGACAGCAAAGACTCTGATCAGGTGGGCGATGCCCAGGCCGATCTGAGTGTTTGTGTGGCGCTGACACCCTCTTTGTTGGTTGTGTTGTGTCAGGGCTCAGTCATTACCTGGTGCTCTGTATCTGTCTGTTAAGATGTATGAGCACACCATGTTTTCCACCATTTAACAAAGGGAAACAACTTTTGTGACTGTTTGCTTCCTTGGGTTCGAGGTTATAAAACTTGAGAATAATCTCAAACTCAAAACAAAGCACACTGATTGGCTGCTTCCGAGCATGTGCTCATAAGCAGCCAATCAGTGTGCTTTATTTTGAGTTTGAGAATGAACTCAAGTTTTATAACCTCTGGACCTGGACAACTTCCAAAATGGGAGCCACACTACTAAAAGGAAAGAACTTGCTCCTATAGTAAATTTTTTTCTAGAAAAAATTTGCTCCTTATGAGGAAATTCTTTCCTTTATAAGTAAAATGGCATTGAGAAGGGAGGCAAAAATGACTATGGCAGAGTTGCTGCCCCTGAAAGTGTACCCATTTACCTGAAATTTTTTGTTTTGTCATTTTGTATTTCATTAGGCAATGACCCATTAGTACCTCCTGGCTTGCTGTAGTGGACACAGAAATGCAAGAGCAAACATGAATGGACCCATACCTGACTGCACTGCTTTCCTTGCACTGTTTTCCTTGCAATGAAGAGTTTATTAAATTACTAAATTGAGTAAAAAGATAAGTAATGGTCAGGAATATATATGTAGTATGGGGAGAAAAATCTGTAAAGAAAATTTCGTCGAGCGGCCCGACCGGGGATTGATCTCACGACCCCAAGATTATAAAGCGAGCACACAAACACTAGGCTAAAAGGTCTGGACCAGTTAGACTGGTCAGTTATACACTCTATATACCTATATACATATCAACACATCACAAATTGGCCGTACTACTACACTCCTCCTACCAAAGAACATTTGTTCCTACATCCTACCAAAGAACATTTGTATAAAATGTTAAGGAAATGAAATAATTATGATCCAGGTTCTTTTTGACTCGGCAGCCATTGCTTCGCCCTTGGGCTCCAAAGGTAAACATCCTGGCACCAGGCATCACTGTAGTAGGAGGAGAAAAATCTGTAAAGAAAATTTCGCCGAGAGGACCGGGGATTGATCTCACGACCCCAAGATTATAAAGCGAGCACACAACCACTAGGCTGAAAGGTCTGGACCAGTTAGACTGGTCAGGTATTCACTCTATATACCTATATACATATTTACACATCACCAATTAGCTGTACCACTACATATACAATCATATCCCATGTCTTGGCCTCTGAACCAAAAGGGAAAGAGGTATATACATCAATTGACAGCAGTTCACGAAAGGCATGCAGGGTAAACTGAAAGAACATCTCTTTCCCAGACAGGTGGTCATTCAGCTACCTTAACTAAAAAATCTCACTGGTTTAATTGGTTAATAGAAATATTGATATAGAGAACAAGAACAAGTAACAGTGAGAAACCACCTTGGAACGGTCAGTAGTAAAGGGGGATCTTCTCCAGACTTTCAGATATGAGTGTCATAACTGAAATTGTTTTTTTGGGAAAGTGTAAAGGTGTTTAGGTACTTCGGCTTATCAGCATTAGTCTTCCAGTATGTAGGGATATTAGTATCAGAATACTTACAGTTATGTTTGTGTATGTTAAGCAGGTCTGAACAAATATTTCCTTTTCTTTTTAGAATAACACCACATTACTTGATGATGAAAACTTGACTGTCGAGGAAGCTGGTTTAGAAGATAATCAGCAAGTTCTTATTGAAGGTACATAATTATTGCTCAAGATAAGCCAGTGTTTGGTTGATAAAGTTATAAAAATATTTTCTCAGTTCTGCACAAAACCATAATTCTAATGCACTTACGAATGTAACGCGACATCTGATTGGATAACGTCAAAAAATTGCAAGGTTGGCAAAATGCTGGCAAATATGAGTATTTTCCATGCCGGCGGTATTTACCGGTAAATACTGGAAAATACCGGCAAATACTGGTTAACTGAATTGACCAGCCTGGAATTTATAGAATAACCTACACTCAAAATCCATAGGGGTATTTCAGTTATACTGGTCAACTGACTAAATATTTATACTGAAGTTAAACAATTGTATCAACTTATCTATTTAATAGTTTATCAAGTCAGTGAAATTTGAACTTTGTTTTAGGGGGAAAATAATGTTTCGTAGCTGGACATTTCTCTATGTGGGCACAGAGTCATGGAGCTTTGGCACTAACTACTGTTTTGCAGTCAATACATCTGGCACTGGTCTTGTTGTCTTGGTCAGCAACAGCATAGGATCTTTTGGCTTCATGGTAGTTTTGTAATCATGTGTGATGGTTCAGCTTTAGAACTGATTATGACAAATTATTATCTGACTGCTATAAACAAGATAAATGTATTCAAGAGTTGAAGCCGTACTATAGCTCAAGCCATACCTATAACACCTCTATGTACTTCACCTTGACTAAATGTCTAACTTTTGTATAATCTGACAACTTATTGTTTCCATCACTGCCCCAAGCAGTACTCTGCCCCCTTAAATAAACACTGTCTTGAAACTTGTTGTTTTAATAATTTGGACATTGTCTTGCAAATTGGGTGTCACAGGTGACTGGCCAGGTGCACAGGTGAATTTGCCTGTAATTTCTCACCTGTATTTTTATGCTCTTGAGTTTAAAGACAAATAAAAAAGTGGAATCAAGATACTATTCATACTTGTGAATTTGTCAAAATGTTTGTCTTAAATCCATGTTTTGGCTGTTTCAGCCTGCTTAATTTGTGAAACAATTTATTCTTTATTATGATAAACTTAATATTTAATATAAAAATGAACTAAAACATCATAAAGTCATTTAGTTTGAATATATATTATCTTAAATTAACTTGGTTTTGGTTTTAGCAAGATTTAAAGGTGAATAAGTTCAATCGACCAGTATTTGCCAGTATTTGCCACTTTGGGAGTATTTTCCAGACCGGTAAATACCGGTAAATTCCACTGGTAAATACCGGGGGTGGAATTTACCGCCCAACCTTGAAAAATTGCGTAATTATGTAACGTCACTTCTCATTGGTTGACGTCTGGTTTTACATCGCTGAAAGCATTTGCTATTGGTACAAAATAGCAGATTTTTAGAAGTGAAAATGTGAAAAGTGCATTAGAATGGGGATAACTGTATTAAAAATTGTCATTTAGGGAGGTAAATTGTTGGTTTTATGGTCGCAAATTGCATTTTACGGCTCCGCTGGCGCGTCGCTGTAAAACAAAATTTCCTACCATAAAACCGACGATTTACCTCCACAAATGACAATTTTGAGTACAGTTATCCCCTAAGTACATGTAATTGGATCTTATTAAAACCATCTTGAAGTAGAATCCCTTTGTCACAGGTGGTAAAGTTTTAAATTGACCTCCGTGGAGGTAAATAGAAAAACAATTTGACTGTTTTCCGGTAGGCAATTTGAATACATCCTGTCACGAATTTTCGCGGTTTACTGACAGGGTTTAGGTAAGATTTTTCTCGCTAGAAAAGGTTTTCCAAAAATCGGAGAATGTCATGCTATATATATTTTACAGTTGTATATTGAGACCAAATGACGTGGAACAGTTTTAAGTGGTGTTTCTTAAATTACTTTTGTCCTCCAGGTACAGTACCGAAAACGAAACTAGAAAGGGGTCCTGCACAGTTAAATTGGCTTTTTGAGTGCATTTAAAGGCTTTTTGAGAAATCTTATCTATGAAGTATAACACGTAGCATATAAAGCTGCATTCTATTCACCCTTTCAAGAACATTCATGGTTTTGTTACTTCACGCTTACCCAATTCTTGTCGGCGGTCAATTTGAAATCAATGAGAACAATTTGACTAATGGATATTAACAAGGGAAAATTTAATCAGCTAAAAAGAAGAAAATACTTGCTGAATTTTCAGAAGCTAGGTATCAATGGATTTGAAAGCATGTTTTCGTACTTATAAAGTACATCAGATAATATTACTCATGTTACATTGTCCTTTTTATCGTGAAACAGTAGCACAATAGTGCTTTATCTTTTTTCTTTTCTTGTAAAACCAGACCTGTGATACTGATTTGTTTGTAAACATAGCACAAACCGATACAGGTTAATGTGTGCAATTGAAACCACATTTACTATTCATTATTTTAATATATTAGAAAAGTTTTTACATTGTGGTCAATTTGAAAAGCGAGCAGTCAGTTTGATTCCATTTCATCCCGGGGAAAATAATTTTTGTTCTGCAAAACTAGTCTGGATTTTCTTTTTTTTTTCAGGGCATATTAAATAAGTGTTTGGTTTAATGAAGTCAATTTGAAGTCCCAACAGCAAACTTTACTCTGATGTGAAAACATAAAAACTGAATAAAACTATTCAATTTTAACAACAGCTTTTTACATGGAAATCCCTATTTATAGGAAGAACTCGCCAGTATATTACTGGTTAAGGTTTTATGACCAACTAGTTAGCTCTTTCGACTTCAGCTCACTTCAGGGAGCAGGCTCAACTCCTGCTTGGGTTCAGCGACTTTGTATAGTACAGAGTAGAAATACAGGTAGTAATTTTGAACAAACATAACAGAAGACTAGTCAAGCGATAAAAGAACTGCTTTTTCATTGCAGAAGGCCACAAAGAAATTCTGCCTACAACAAATTGTTTGCAAATCGGTTCTCTTCTCTGCGCATATTCATCTGCATAGGTTTGTTTTATTTTACAAGCAAAAGAGGACTGCAGGTCTGGTTTTACAACGAAGTTAGTGATAAAGCACTATTGTGCTACTATTTCACGATAAAAAAGACAATGTTACATGAGTAATATTATCTGGTGTACTTTAGATGTATAAAAACATGCATTCAAATCAATTGATACCTAGCTTCTAAAAATTCAGCATGCCTTTTCTTCTTTTTAGCCGATTAAATCTTCCCATGTTAATTTCCATTAGTCAAATTGTTCTCATCGTTTTCAAATTGACCGCTGAAAAACATTGTGTAAGCGTGTAGTAACAAAAGCATGAATGTTCTTGAAAGGGTAATTAGAACGCAGCTATTTAAGCTATGTGTCTTACTTCATAGATAAGATTTCTCAAAAAGCCTTTAAATGCACTCAAAAAGCCGATTTAACTGTGCAGGACTCCTTTCTAGTTTCGGGACTCCTTTCTAGTTTCGTTTTCCGAACTGAACCTGGAGGACAAAAGTAATTTAAGAAACACCGCTTAAAACTGTTCCATGTCATTTGGTCTCAATATACAACTTTAAAGTATATATAGCATGACATTCTCCGTTTTTTGGAATTCCCTTTCTAGCGAGAAAAATCTTACCCGAACCCTGTCAGTAAACCGCGAAAATTCGTTACAGGATGTATTCAAATTGCCTACCGGAAAACAGTCAAATTGTTTTTCTATAAACCTCCACAGAGGTCAATTTGAAACTTTACCACCCGTGTTTGTCAAGGTAGAATCACCTTGCCATGGCAGAATCACATTGTCAAGACAATCATCATGTCATGGCAGAATCACCTTGTCAAGTTACAATCATCTTGTCAGAATAGTTTACCTTGTTCAAGGCAGAATCCTCTTGTCAAGACAGCATTATTTTGCTAAGGTATAATCACCTCATCAAGGCAGAATCACCTTGTCAGGGCAGAATCACCCTGTCAGGGCAAAACAGAATTACTTTGCCAAGGCAAAAATCGTTCTGCTAAGGTAGAAACATCTTCCCAAGGCAGAACCAGCTTGTTAAGGTATAATCACCTTGTCAAAGCAGAATTATCTTGCTAAGGAATAATCACCTTGTCAAGGCAGAATCACCTTGTTCAGGCAGAATCAACATGTCAGAGCTCTAGATAAGAGGGAGTATTTGGTGATAATTAGGGATAATTTATGTAAATTCTGCATAAGAAATATGTTGTGACCCCTTATCTGAACCGTCTCGAGGAGACGGTTCAGATGAGGGGTCACAACATATGGTTTCGATGAGAAATAAAAAAAATTGTCCGTAATTATCATCAAATACGCCGTCTTATCTAGAGCTCTCCATGTCGAGGCAGAATCAACTTGTCTAGACAGAAACACTTTGCCAATGCAGAACAGAATCACCATGTCAAGGCAGAATCACCTTGTCAAGTCAGATATCATTTTGCTAAGGTAGAATCACCTTGTCAAGTCAGATATCATTTTATTAAGGTAGAATCACCTTGTCAAGGCAGAATCATCTTGCTAAGGCAAAAATCAGCTTGTCAAGGCAAGGTGATTCTGCTTTGAATAAGCTGCAGTTTACACTAGGGCAAAGTGATTCTAATGGGTTCTCTTACCATCTGTTTTTGTGAAGAATTGCCAAGACAATTTTGATGATATGCAACCTACCATTTTTGGATTATTGAGGATTCCACAACATGCTTCAGAAGTAGTGTCTTGTCTCAACTGTTTATGAAGTATTTTAATTTAAAATATTGGGGATAAAATTGGGGATCTTTTCTTCTTTTTCTTCTTTCAGCAAAACATTTTGATAGAGGAGAAGAAAGCAGATTAGAATTTCACCTAGACATAAGAGCTTTTTGAAAACTTTTATTATTAGGTTGTTGTTTTCTGACTTTGAAGTTTGGTAAACACTTTTTTTTGTTTTACTTTTACAGTAAGAAACAAAGATTTGACCTGGCCAGAAGAAATGTCTCAGCTAGCTAAAAATAAAACTATCAAGAAAGACCATGGTAAGTGGTACATATTAACCTGATTATTCTTAAGGACCTAGTGAGCTCTTCTATCTTTATATATTGGATGAGTCCATTTGTCATTTAAGGGGTGTCTGAGTTAGCTCAGTTTTTCGTTGAGAGAGAAGTAATTATTTTTCTTATGTAAAAAGTGTAGACCCTGATCAGATGCTGTGTTCTGTTTACATGCCTTTAGAACCAAAATTATGTCAAATTGAGTCTTCTCAAAATTCTGTTAAATGTTTTAAACAGTGCAGACCCTGATAAGACTGCTACTTTTAGGAACAGTCTGATCAGGCCCTACACTGTTTGCCATTCAGTACATGTATGACTCAGTTGGATGCATTAATGGTATTGTAAAACCACTTCATTTTTAGGACAATTAAGGTATTAATTTTAGGTGTCCCAATTTTCAGGATTTATATGGTAAGTACATGTATGTAGCATGACTTCTGGAGTTTTCTTGGGGTTTTGGCTATAATATTTGCAAATTAAATGCATTGACTCAAAGTTCTGTAAAATGTTTTAAAAATGTAGGTGGTCATTAGCTATTAATACATGTACAGTGTTGGACAAATATATAACTTAGTAGTTATGGTGTAAAATGCCAGTTTTTGTCCCGCCTGCAAAATAGCAGAATGCAAGATAAGGTATGCTTTCATGAGTTTCTGGTTTATCTCTGTTTTGTGACAATGCACAGGAGAGTGAAACACCCCATTCTGCAGAATTATTTTGTAACCAAAGTATTGGCTGAGATATATTCAAAAACCCATGTTATGGTAAAGCTTTGGAAAGCAGATTATATTGAAAACTGAAAAATTTTATCATATAGACCAGTTACATGTAGAAAGTTGCATAAAAAAAAAGTTTGAAAATATTGAATTTGTTTTCTTTTGAATAGTGCCCACAGATCCTGGAGCTACAGGGTTGAACAATCTTGGTAACACCTGCTTCATGAACGCTGCTTTACAGTGTGTCTCCAACACCTGGCCCCTCACAAATTACTTTACGACGGGATTTCATTTGTATGAATTAAACAGGTGAGTTCTTTTGATTTGAGTTTCTGTCGAGTATATATCATATTTATTGTATGATGTTGCATCTTAGAGTGTAATAAAGCCATGCATTAAAAAAAATTAATAATCCACTAGTGGATTAAATATGCTAATTATGTTGTAACGTTATGCGTTGACATCCATAAAAACGTCTCATCTTCTAACAGCAAATTTGTGATGTTTTAGTGCAAAATTTGCTAATAAAATGCAATTTTACTGTCATATGATAAATAGAATCTTGAATTTGTGCTCCTGTATTATTGAATTTATTAAACTCGTTGGGGAAAATTGATAAGATGCGAGGCTATGCCTCGCATCTTATCTTTTTCCCCAACTTGTTTAATAAATTCAGTAATACATGAGCACTCATGTAAGATCAACTATTTATTCGGCTATAAAATAGGTGTATTGTCATATCTAGAATGACTCCAAATATGAGCCGCGACACGACAAAACCAACAATGTGGTTGTGTGCCCAGCGCAGACTCAGACCAGCCTGGGTATCCGCTCAGCTGGACCAGACTATTTGTTAAGAGCTCAAAGGGTAGGTAAAGGTCCAAGCTACCTTCATGCGGACAGCGAAGACTCTGATCAGACTGGGCGGATGCCCAGGCTGATCTGAGTCTGTGTTGGGCGCAGAACCACATTGTTGGTTTTGTCGTGTCGCGGCTCATATTATGAAATTCAGTTATGAGATTTGTTTTCCCTTCTAAAACAATCCCAAAAATCTAGATTTTTGCCTCCCTTCTTATTAGGAGTCCGTTCTTAGTACATGCAGAAAGAATTTCTCCTCTAGGAGCAAATTCTATCCTGTAAGAGTAGTCCCCCTTGTGGAAGGGTTTTGTTGTCCATGAAAGCAAACGGGAATCACAAAAATTGTCCCTTTTAGTTAAAATGGCAGATAAACATTTAGGGATTCCCATATGCCTTAATTTGCAAATAGAAAGAGTCCTTTTCAGAAGTTACGATATACTGTCAAGATATCAAAATGTATGGCATTGCCATGGTAATTATTGTTTATGTTTGTATTGTATTTCAGAACAAATCCTCTAGGAATGAAAGGCCATATAGCCCAAAGGTATGGAGAGCTAGTCAAAGACATGTGGAGTGGTTCAACCAAAACTACGGCTCCACTCAAACTCAGGGTAGGTCATCAAATATACATTATTTGGGTACCAATTTCATTTTTCAGTCCATAGTATAAAGTTTTGAATCTGTCCATGCTTCATACCCCTATTCCACACAGACCACGAATCCCACGAATCGTCACGAATTGATAAATTTTAGGATTCGTAGCTGAATCGTAATTACTTCATGAAGTTCTTAACTGAATCGAATATATTCGTAGTCAGTTCTCGCAATTCTTGAGCAATCGGGAATTCGTGGCAAAAGTTTTGAGCAGTTCAAAATTTTGGCCACGAACTCCCGATTAAAAAATTTCGTAGTTAATTCGTAACAGATTCTTAATGCATTCTTAGGCATCGTATCTGAATCGAAATCGATTCTGAGGCTTTCGTAGTGTTCTAAACTCAGTCGGGGATTCATGAATGTGTACCTTTGATGCATTTGCGAACAGTGAAGACTCTGGACGCATGCATTTATCTACCCAGCGGGCAAATGACGTCGTACTGACGTTGATGAGATGTCACTACGTCGCACTGACCTTAGTACGACGTCGTTACGACATCTTGTGGGTAGATATTTCATTTTGTGGCCATAGATTTCTGATGATTCATACTTGATATGTGCGTACAGCAAAGGATCTAATCAGGCTTGGGGCCTTTTTATACCTATCTTGGGAGAAAATCCCGCGAATTTTCAAGAATAGTCACGAATTCATTTTTACTCGTACTGGATTCGTACGTTTATTCGGCGTATTCGTAACTGATTCGTAACTAATTCTAAACGTTCGTGCAGTATTTCCAAAGAGGCTCCTGTAAATCGTACTGAATTCTTGACAATAATCGTGCGAGTCCAGCCGAATCAAGTCGAATCCCACGAATATTCGTAACCCCATCGTACTTGTATCGTAACTGGATCGTAGAGCATCACGAATTGAACCAGAAAATTTACAATCGCCACGAATTCTAATATTTATCAATTCGTGGCGATTCGTGGGATTCGTTGTCCGTGTGGAATAGGGGCATCAGGAAAACATTATGTTGAATGAGTACACTTTTAATCCTTAATGCGCCAAAAAGCAGACGACAAAATTCACGTCTGCAGAAATTTCAAAAAATGTTTTGTCCAAGCTTTATCATATTGAGAATTCAAAGGCTATAGGGCAAACAGTGTAGATCCAGATGAGGTGGCTCATTATGAGCCACCTCATCTGGATCTACACTGTTTGCAAATTCAACAATTTTTCATTTTTGGCGCTTTAAGGGTTAAGTGAATGAACTCTTGCAATTTTTTTTTTGCCTCCATTCCTGAATTTCAGTGGGGTTCAATTCATAAAGGAAAGAAGTTGCTCTCTCAAGAGAGGGAGAAAATTCTTTCTTTTAAGAGTAGACCCCAATTTGGAAGGAATTTGTCAGCCAAGGAAGCAAACAGGAAATCAGAAAAAGATTTTCACCTTTGTAAAAATGGCAGAAAAACATGGATGTGGGAGCTACATGCAAATCACAGTGATGTAAAATATGATGTGATGCATCTTTATAAGATGATGCAATTATGACATCATAATACCAGCCTGCATGCCAGCCAAGATATTCTATGCATATCATTGCTGGTGAAATGACAAGATAAATTTAAATAATTAAAAAGAAACTGTTAACATCTGATAAAGCTTTGTAGATATAGAGAATACCATGTTAGTGTCTTTTGATATCAAGTTTATCAGCCGAGACCAGAAACAGCGTAGGAATGGCTTTGATATCAAGTTTATCAGGCAAGACCAGAAACAGCGTAGAAGTGGTGAGGCTTGCCGAGCCAGTCCGACGTGTTTCTGATCAGGCCGAATAAACTTGATATCAAAAGACACACTCATGGTTTTCTATTTATCATACATCATTAGAAGATTTAAAGGCATAAAGAGAGTCAAACAAATGAAAAGGAGATGCATTTTATACGAACTTGCTGACGTCACGAATGCATTGTGACATAAATCGGTAACGTCATTTAACCAATCGAACATTGTTATCACGGTCAACAGCAGTATTTAGACAATCGTCTTCAGAGATGGCTTCTAAAGGCATGGCGTGATAATATTCGTGCATGTGCACATCTACAGTGACATGATATCATGTCATGTTATCATACCCCTGTTATCAGGTGACTTTTGCAGCTGATGCATGATAAATATTTTTAGCA
This sequence comes from Ctena decussata, assembly GCA_963989385.1. Classification (NCBI taxonomy): domain Eukaryota; kingdom Metazoa; phylum Mollusca; class Bivalvia; order Lucinida; family Lucinidae; genus Ctena; species Ctena decussata. The sequence continues at coordinate 13,202,462 of OZ022511.1, forward strand.
GGTTTTAACTTTCTGTACAGTTATAGTCAGCTTCTGTAGCACTAAAACCTAGATATTTCTTTCTCTTACCAGTGGACGATTGGTAAATATGCTCCAAGGTTCAACGGCTTCCAGCAACATGACTCCCAGGAACTTCTCAGTTTTCTTCTCGACGGACTTCACGAAGATCTCAACAGGGTTCATGATAAACCTTACGTTGAGTTGAAAGATAGTGATGGTCGACCAGATGAAATTGTGGCTCAGGAGGTTAGAAATGATTTTGAAACATAACAACATTGCTCCAGATAAGAAGGGATGATAGTGATAACTTAGGAATAATTTTTCATAATTCCCCATAAAAGTACTAGTAGATGATGTGGCTCCTCATTAGAACCATCTCACTGAGATGGTTCCAATGAGGGGTCACAACAACATTTCTATCGAGAAATAAGAAAACTGTCTTAGAATTATCCTCAAAGTACCACCTTTTCTCTAACTCCTATGACAGTAACCATAATTAGTAATAAGTGATGATAAGATAAGTGAAAGTGATAAAATAATACATTGAAAGAGAAACTGATTTCAAAGAAAACAGTATGTTGTTTCCATAAAGATGTTACACAGGAGGCTCAAGGGAGCAAATCCATAAGTTGCACCTCCTGGCACTGAGACAGGAATACATGAAAGTCAGGATTTTTACTATAAATCAAATTGGTAGTACCATTGTTCATAATTTATAAAACATGCCTTTATCCCATTAAGGAGTAGAAATTAACTTGACATACTCATCGTTGGGCATTATTCCTCGCACACAGTACCTACACTTTCTCAAGATATTCCAATGACTAAAACATTAATTTAGACCGAAAGGAATCTGTGGTAAACCTTCCATTACAAGTAAAGGATTTTTTTTTTGTAGATGCATTCATTGCTTTCGTATGTTATTGTAATGGTAGTGTACTATAAACTTTTTGATTTTTTCAGGCTTGGGATAACCATATGTTGCGGAACCAGTCTGTAATTGTTGATCTGTTTCACGGACAACTCAAGTCTCAAGTGCGGTGTAAGGAGTGTGGCCATGTCAGTGTCAAATTTGACCCCTTTAACTACTTGTCTCTTCCCTTACCAATGGACAGCTGTATACACTTAGAAATTATAGGTAAGACTTAGAGTTCAGGGCCCGGTTATTCGAAATTAAAGACATCGTTAGTTAACGTTTCGTTAAAATTTCAAACCTTAACGTCTCAAATAAGCCATTTTTTTTGTTAAAAAACAGTGAGAAGCTTTCTCACTGTTTTGTAACAAAAAATATCAGTGTATTAGGTAATAAAGTCATAAAATACTTAACGAGTTGACCTCTTAACGAGCTCGTTAGGCTAATGATGCTTTGAACAACTGGGCCCAGATAAGTTGGGAGAGTTAGCTAACTTTGATATAATTTCTCACCACCATATGGGTCATACAGGACAGGGACCTCAGTTTAAAAAAAAATAACAGGAAGTTCCAGGGTATGCCGCAAAAAATTTCAGTGTATTAGGTATTAAAGTCATAAAACACTTAACGAGTTGACCTCTTAACGAGCTCGTTAGGCTAATGATGCTTTGAACAACTGGGCCCAGATAAGTTGGGAGAGTTAGCTAACTTTGATATAATTTCTCACCACCATATGGGTCATACAGGACAGGGACCTCAGTTTAAAAAAAAATAACAGGAAGTTCCAGGGTATGCCACAATCACAATTTGCAGCCAACTCACGACACCAAGAGGAAGAGAAGAAGGACAAACACACAAACCAATGCACAAGAAGCAGAAATCATCTCCCTCTTCCCCAAGTGAGGTTATCAGAATGCTAAAGCAAACACAGCAACAAAGACAAAGAGCAGACGAAGACTTTATAACATAAAGCAACTCATGGTAAAAACCACAAAGCAACATAGAATTAAGAATAACATGCCACCTTATAACGGCCAGCAGCATAGCTACCAGGGGTTTTAAAAAATATTTTTACTTTCGACAAACTTCATCCTGGTCCTGATGCAGTTCATAGTACAAAAATACATAACTGGATCAGTTGGTGTAATGGCTCTCAAACTCAATCAGTGCACCATAGGGACAACATAAAAATCAAAGTGATAACTATGATAATACAAAGAAAAGTACTCATGACTAAACCAAACTCCACTGTAAGCCAGGGTTAAAGTCTCATCTGAAAGACATAGAAGATAAGTGAGTATTCAATAATAGGTTAGAGCCATTCTGCGAAAATGGTAACCTCCCTATTTTTCCACCATTTTTGCCTCATCAATTAAAGGAATAGTCAGATATTACTTTACAGGCAGTCTCATGTCCATGTCGGTGGCATACATTTTTAGTTCGCCTGAATGAAGTTCAGGAAGACCTATTGTTCTACCCCCGGCGTCGGCGTTGGCGTCGACGTTAGCAAAATGTTAAAGTTTTACGTTAAAGTTTTTTAGGTGATGGGCAAGGCGCTGTCAGGCGAGCTATCCTGTCCCGCTGACAGGTCTTGTTGTCAAGTTTTCTGGTTTAGCTCTGTTTTGTGGCAATGCTCAGACAGGGGAGACACCCCCTGCAAAATTTTTGTTTCAAAGGGCGGCAACTTTTTGACTGATTCCTGGGATGAAGAAACCCTTGAAGAAGGGATTTGCTCTTAAAGGGAAGAATTTGCTCGTAGAGGAGCAAATTCTTCCCTTTAAGAGTTAAATGGGGTCTACTCTTAAAGGGAAGAATTTGCTCTTGGAGGAGCAAATTCTTTCCTTTAAGAGTTAAATGGGGTCTACTCTTAGAAGAGCAAATTCTTTCCTTTAAGATAGACCCAGCTGAGAAGGGAGACATCACTGAAAATGGCAGCTCTTACCCAGAAATAAGAGTATGAGATAGCTTGGCTGAAAAATATTTTGAACTGGCGCAGATGTAAATTTTGTTGTTAGCTTTTTTGACGGTTAAGGATTAGTACTATGCATTGAGACAGCTAGGTCTGAGTAAACAGTGCAGACCCAGACTAGACTGCTCCCAAAGGAGCAGTCTTATCAGGGCCTACACTGTGTGCCATTCCATTTGCATCCTTGGATCCATTACTGCTTTGTAAACTAAACTGTTCCACTTTTAGGACAATTATGGTAATTATTTTAGGTGTCACAATTTTTAGAAATTTTGCAGCACATTTTTCCTTCTGCAGTAATGAAATTAGATGGAACAGTACCAATAAAGTATGGTGTGAGACTGAACATGGACGAGAAGTATAAGATGTTGAAAAAAGCCCTCTCAGAACTTACAGACATTCCAACCAATCAGATATTACTTGTAGAAATACTCGGACCTGTTGTTAAAGTAAGTGCTAGTTTCTTTGCCCCGTTGCCACCATAATGAATAACTCTTTTACCGAGGGCTCCAGATTAAAAGGGGTAATGGGGATAATTTAATTCCCATATTTGCCAAATTCCACATTTGCTCATAAAATCGTACATTGTGACCCCTCATTAGAAATGTCTTGCCGAGACGGTTGTAATGTGAGGTTACAAAATATGTTTTCCTTGAGAAATAATTAAAATTATCTACGAGTTATACTTGTTACCCCATCTTATCTGGAGCTCAGGCTCTGTAGAATATGTGCTTGTTTAGGAGCTTGTGGTTTGTCAGTCACCTGTTGCTTACTTATTATGCATTTGTATATTTTCTCATGTTAAGAGTTTGTCAATCAGTTTCTGTATTTAATAGCTGAAAAATGTTACATTCAAACAAAAATATATTTTGAGTACATAAGAGGGTCTGCATTGTAAAACCAACAGTTTCATCTTTAGGACTATTACAGTATTTATTAGGTCACCTGAACAAAAGAACAAGGATATATTGTTGTTACCCTTACATGTCCACTGGTGTGGGTGTCACACTTTAAAATTTTACTACAAAGTTATTTTTAGCTCACCTGAGCCTTTAGGCTCATAGGTGAGCTTATAGTATAGCCAGGCATCCGTCCGTCTGTCCGTCCGTCGTCCGTCGTCAACATTTTCAAACATCTTCTCCCCTGAAACCACTGGGCCGATTGAAGCCATATTTCATATGGAGCCTACCTAGGTCGGGGGAACGAAAGTTTGTTCGGGGTATCTGAGTCACATGACCAAGATGGCTGCCACGCCCATATATGGTAAAAACCCTTCAAAAATCTTCTTCTCCAGAACCAAAAGGCCTATGGAATTGAAACTTGGTATGTAGCATCGGGCATGACGGCCCATCATAGTTTGTACAAATCATGACCTTGCTTTGACCTTGACCTAATTTACGGCATCATCAACTTTGGTACGTTAGGCTTTTATATTGGAAAACGCTTAAATAGTAGATTTCTCAGAAACTATTTAAGTCTAAGGTACAATACTTGGTATACATGGTCGACTAAATGACCAGATGAAGATATTATGTCAGTAAAGGTCAAGGTTGTTCCGTCGGACCATCCGTCGTCAAGATTTTTTAAACATCCTCTCCTCGGAAACCACTGGGCCGATTGAAGCCAAATTTCATATGGAGTCTCAGTGGGATGGGGGAACGAAAGTTTATACCCGGGGTCTGGGTCACATGACCAAGATGGCCGCCATACCCATATATGGTAAAAACCCTTCAAAAATCTTCTTCCCCATGAACCGAAAGGCCTATGACCTTGAAACTTGGTATGTAGCATCGGGCATGCGGGCCCATCATAGTTTATGCAAATCATGACCTTGCATTGACCTTGATCTAGTTTACGGCATTGTCAACTTTGGTATGTTAGGCTTTCATATGGGAAAATGCTTTAACAGTGGATTTCTCAGAAAATATTTAAGTCTAAGGTACAAATAAGGTACAATATGTGGTATACATGGTTGACTAAATGACCAGATGAAGATATTATGTCACTAAAGGTCAAGGTCATTCCGTCGGACCATCCGTCGTCAAGATTTTCTAACATCTTCTCCTCTGAAACCACTGGGCCAATTGAAGCCAGATTTCATATGGAGTCTCAGTGGGATAGGGGAACGAAATTTTATACCCAAGGTCTGGGTCACATGACCAAGATGGCTGCCATGCCCATATATGGTAAAAACCCTTCAAAAATCTTCTTCTCCGGAACCAAAAGACCTATGACCTTGAAACTTGGTATGTAGCATTGGGCATGCGGGCCCAACATAGTATGTACAAATGATGACCTTGTGTTGACCTTGATCTAATTTACGGCATGGTCAACTTTGGTACGTTAGGCTTTTATATTGGAAAACGCTTAAACAATGGATTTCTCAGAAAATATTTAAGTCTAAGGTACAATACTTGGTATACATGGTCGACTAAATGACCAGATGAAGATACATGTCACTAAAGGTCAAGGTCATTCTGTCGGACCATCCGTCGTCACGATTTTCAAACATCTTCTCCTCTGAAACCACTGGGCCGACTGAAGCCAAATTTCATATGGAGTCTCAGAGGGATGGGGGATAGAAAGTTTGTACCCGGGGTCTGGGTCACATGGCTTGGATGGCCGCCATGCTCATATATGGTAAAAAACTTTCAAAAATCTTCTCCAGAAAAGGCCTATGACCTTGAAACTTGGTATGTAGCTTTGGGCATGCTGGAAAACGCTTATATAGTGGATTTCTCAGAAACTATTTAAGTCTAAGATACAATATGTGGTATATATGGTCAACTAAATGACCAGAGGAAGATATTATGTAACTGAAGGTCAAAGTCATTTTGTCGGTCTGTCCGTCATCAAGATTTTCAAACATCTTCTCCTCTGAAACCACTGGGGAGATTGAAGCCAAATTTCATATGGTGTCTCAGTGGGATAGGGGAACTAAAGTTTATACCGGGGGGCTGGGCTACATGACCAAGATGGCCACCATGCCCATGTATGGTAAAAACCCTTCAAAAATCTTCTTCTCTAGAGCCAAAAGGCCTATGACCTTGAAACTTGGTATGTGGCATGCTGGCCCATCATAGTTTATACAAATCATGACCATGCGTTGACCTTGAATTAATTTACGACATGGTCAACTTTGGTATGTTAGGCTTTTATATGGGAAAACGCTTATACAGTGGATTTCTCAGAAACTATTTAAGTCTTAGGTACAATACATGGTATATATGGTCAACTAAATGACCAGATGAAGATATTATGTCACTGAAGGTCAAGGTCATTTTGTCGGTCTGTCCGTCATCAAGATTTTCAAAACATCTACTCCTCTGAAACCACTGGTCTGATTGAAGCCAAATTTCATATGGAGTCTAAGTGTGATCAGGGAATAAAAGTTTGTTCTCAGGGTCTTGACCAAGATGGCCGCCATGCCCGTATATGGTAAAAACCCTTCAAAATCTTCTTCTCCAGAACCAAAAGGTGTATGACCTTGAAACTTGGTATGTAGCTTTGGGCACTCAAGCCCATCATAGTTTATACAAATGATCGTGCGTTGACCTTGACCTAATTTATGACACTGTCAACTTTGGTACATTATGTAGTCTTTTATATGGGAAAATGCTTAAACAGTGGATTTTTCAGAAACTATTTAAGTCTAAGGTGCAATATTTGGTATATATGGTTGACTAAATGACCAGATGAAGATATTTTGTCGTTAACGGTCAAGGTCATTCTTTGACTTTTGTACAAGGTCATTGAGATTCTGTCACCCATCAACATTTTCAAGCATCTTCTCAGAGGCCACTAAGGTCAATTGAAGCCATATTTCTTATGGAGCTTCACCGGTTTAAAGGAACCATAGTTTGTTCAGATGGTCTTGGTCACTTGACCAAGATGGCCACCATGCCCATATATGGTAAAAACTCTTCAAAAGTCTTTTTCTCAAGAACCGAAAGGCCTATAACCTTGAAACTTGGTACCGGTATGTAGCATTGGGTACTCAGGCCCATCATAGTATATACAAATGATTACTGTATTTCATATGGAGCTTTAATACTGGGTCAAAGGAATCAAAGTTTGTTCAGATGGTCATGGTTGTATGAACATGGTGGCCGCCACACCCATTTATGATAAAAACCCTTCAGAAATCTTTGTCCAGAAACAGAGGCCCAGTGACCTTGTGGCTTGGTATATAGAATTGGGACTCAACATTAATCCCCAAGGGAGGGGGCCCCTGCCCTGGTGCTATATACATGTATAAAAGCATGAAAATATATACCAGGACCAAGTGTCAGGTGAGCTACAGGACCATTGGTCCTCTGGTTTTATATGTGATAGGTAATGAGCTGTCAGGCAAGCTATCCTGTATGGGGACAGGTCTTGTGTCCCTATATTTAGGATGTTTACAATATATTAAATATGTTTACAGACACTTCCCCAAGATAATCAAAAAATCCGAAACCTGATGGGTGGGTCTCTCTATGCATATGAACTACCTCCCCTGGAAGAAATTGAACCAATCACAGCTGAGGAAGAATTGGCCGAAAAGAAATCAGTGTCAGTCGGTCTTAACGAGATACAGAGAGGAATTACTACTCCAAGTATGTATTAACAATCTCTCTAACCCATGAATATTTAAATGGTCACTTAAACTCATGAATATTTTGACATGTCTGCAAATTAGAAAAGGTTATGTTTGTTAATGTTAAGTTAGTGTGAGAGGCACTCTGTCCATCCAGTATGGTTAAGTGTTGTAATATGAAGGATACTTAGAAAACGGTCTTACTAGACATTAGGAGCCATCTGATCAGTGGGTCTGTGAGACATTCTGTCCATTCAGTATGAAGGTTAAGTGTTGTAATATGAAGGATACTTAGACACTAGTTTTAGTAGGCATCAGGAGCCATCTGACCTGGTTCTATAATGCTGGCGCTTGTGCTGCCCTGTTTGCCTTAGGTTGACACTGTTCATCGTTCAACACAATTTCCATCATAGAGTTAAACACTTTGTGTGTATTTCAGAAAAGATGAGTGCAGGTTCTCTTCAATCAGGAAAACTACAACCAGTATTAAATGGTTTAGACAGCAGCTCAAACAGTAACACTCCCACCCACTCTAGAAACAACAGCAGCACAAGTCTCAACGTCATGGTCAGTCCAAGTAGCGGTGCAAGTATAGACAGTATGAGCAAATCCGTCGGTGATGTGTTTAATGGCTTTGTTATAGGAGTCCATCGGAAAATGGTGAGTTTGCATGGATGGAAAGATGACATGCAATTATACATCCTTTTTAACAGTATGTCAGTCACATCAGGATGATGGAAGGGTGATAATGAAAGGCAGTGTGAAATGGAACCCTGCTTACATTGGAAAAGATTTTCAGTTGGAAGACAACCCAGACTGCTAGCTTAGCTGTCATTTTTGCCATACTTTTTAAATACCTCAGTATGATATTGCTAGGACAGAATTGGAATTTTTTTTATCTGCCTTTTATCTCTTTAAGGGTTTTTACATACTGCATATTAGGTATGTAGTGAGTTCAAAGAAAAAAAGATGCAGAAGTTATTGAAGGCTTATTCTTATTTCTTTGCAGACTTTGATGGATTTATACTTCCTCTCGTCACAAAAGACACGTCCTAGTTTATTTGGAACTCCAATAATAATTCCCTGTAATGATAAGGCTACAAATCAGGAGTTATACCAGTTTGTATGGACACAAGTGGCTCGCCTGGTCAGCCCCTTACCTCCTTCAGAAATGAAATCAACCAACCATGCACAAGACTGGTGAGTAAAACCTTTTTCTGTTTGGATATTTTGTACTTTTGGAAACTTGGAAAAGCTGCTTTTGATTTCGATATGATTTTTATCTCACCAGTGACAAGCAGAAAAGAGAGATAGGTATGACATTTCAGGTGCCATTGTTATTTCAGGCAGCAGTGTAAACTTCTCATCAAGTTTCCTGGGTTCGAGGTTATAAAACTTGAGTACATTCTCAAACTCAAAATAAAGATCACTGATTGGCAGCTTCCGAGCATGTGCTCGGAAGCAGCCAATCAGTGTGCTTTATTTTGAATTTGAGAATGTACTCAAGTTTTATAACCTCTGGGCCTGGTTTATTGTTTAGCTCGGTTTTGTGACAATGCTCAGACAGGCAAGACACCACCTTTTGCGGAATTCTCGTTTATCAGAGGTGTAGATCAGGAAGTATTAGAGACTACTCAGGGAGAATGGATACATGCTGGTATTTATCAAAGTATAAACACCATTTTCTGTATGCTCTTGACCAGTTAAATTGCACCAAATTAGCAGTAGAAACTTGAGTTGAAATTATATCACTTTAAAATCAGTGGCCAACAGTTGAATAAGTGTTTGTTTGTTTTTTCAGATAGACTTTTTTTTTCAGATAAACAGTGTTCCACTGGTTGTCTCTAAGTAACTGTAAAATGTGGCTAAGTGAGAGTACTAAAAATAGGTGACATTTTAAAAATTGTGACTGTTAAATAGGAACAATCATGTGTTTTCTAATGTTTTTGCATTCACATTTTCCAAAGTAGTGGTTGCCTTCCTGAAGCCCATGAATAAAGCATAATTATTTTATTCTCCTGCATGATCTGACCTTTTGATTTATGATTCTACAGTGATGATAGCCTGGGGTATGAGTACCCATTTACTCTGAAAGTTGTGCAGAAAGATGGGTTTACCTGTGCTTGGTGTCCCTGGTACAGGTGAGTGTACATATTTACAACCTCATTTGTTTTGCTAGAAGACCTGTTAAGAAAAAGTGAGAAGCGTTTTCAATACCTTTTAAGTAGCATTGGATTATTTTATGCTTCTAATCACTGTGCTGTCAGATTTGCATGCAGTTTATATACCTGAGCAATATGAGTCGCAACATGACAAAATCAACAAAGTGGTATGTGCATGCACACAGCGAAGACTCAGATCAGCCTGGGCATCTTCCCAGTCTGATCACACTTAAAGGGTAGCTTAGGGTCAAAGCTACCTCCATGCCAACAGCAAAGACCTGAGTCTAAGCTTGGTGCACATGCCACTTTGTTGGTTTTGTTGTGTCCTAACATGTATTCTTTTGACAGAGTGTTCTATGTTATAATTGGAAAAAAATACCTAATGGCATGTCCAAACAGGGAAGAGTCAGATCAGTTTGTACAGCTGATAATCTGATTAGCCTTCCCTATTTATCTTTAAACTCTATGAATCCTGGGAAATTTAAAAAATGGAAAGTTAGACTACACTGCACACACTGAGCTGAATACATACATGGATTAAGGTTCTTTTTAATGTGATGTAGTATCACTCATGAAAAGCCCATTTACTTTCATAAATCTTCTCCAAAGTATAATTCTTAATAATTGTATTATATACTGAGGTAATCACTGTGGTATATGATGTTAGTGAAATCTGGTATAAATAAGACATTTTTTTTTACCAAAGTTGTACTCAGTAATTGATTTTTCGGGTGAGATCAATAAATATGGTCTTGTTAGTGTTTCTTAGGTGAATGTCACATGCTTTGACCAAACTAGACAGATGCACTGGCTGGTTTGAGAATGTCCAGCAAATTAATGCTTGAAAACCTTTATTTTCTGTTTTAGATTTTGTAGAGGCTGTAGAATAGAGTGCAATACGGAGGATTTCAACTTCGGCAGTTCTTTTGTTGCTATAGACTGGGAACCAACTGCTCTCCATCTTAGGTACCAGACAACTTGTGAACGAGTAAGTATTTTTTTTGTCAGATTTTAGATTATATTGTCTTCCCACCTCTTCTTCACTTTGCCCTGTAGACTTGTATTTGCTAAGCCTGACAACCATGAGTTTTGGCGAAAGCCACCTTAGTTTCTGTTTCTTGACCATGGTCAGGAGGTTTCCGTGTTCTCCAGTGGCTGCTTGGATCTTCCTGTGACCATCTTCATTAGTTATGTGGTCCTTGAATGAGATGTTCAGCAACCTTTGGTAGCATCTCATCTTGTTCTTTTCTCTAACTATGCTGTCAAGGGCCATGTCTCACAGGCATACAGAAACATTGATATGACAAGGGAGCATATCAGTTTCACCTTTAATCCCAGAAATAAGTTGTTATCTCTTCCAATTGGCATCTGCTTTGTCAGAGCTGCAGTGGCTTTCAATCCTTTTGAGGACCTCCGGTTTTGAGCTGTCATCTGAGACCATTGATCCAAGGGATTGGAAGCTTGAAACAGTTCCCAGTTACGGCTTTTTTCCCATTACTGCATTGAAAAACCAAACTGTTTCATTTTTAGGACAGTGACTGTATGTAATTATTTTAGATGTCCCAGTTTTTAGAAATTTTAAGGTAATGGAGTTTTTACTGTGCGTGTTAAGTCACAAGAGCCTGCAGTATGTGTAGGAGCAAAGACATCCATCAGCATGCATATTGATAGGTGTCTTTGCTTGACATCACGTCTTTGTATTCTGTGCTGGTAGCCACTACTACAGGCAAATGAATAGCAATTCTAATGCACTTACAAATGTAACGCGACACCTGATTGGATAACGTCAAAAATTTGCAACAGTATATTCTGCGATATACTGTTGCAAACTCAATGTCATTATAAAACGTCTCTTCTTATTGGCTGATGTTTGGTTTTACGCTGCTGAAAGTGCTTGCAATGTGTGCAAAGAAGTACACTTTGAAAGGTGAAAAGGTGCATTAGAATGGGGATAACTATATTTAAATTGTTGCGTCACCGTAAAACAAAATTTCCGACCATAAAACTGACAATTTACCTCCCCAAATGACAATTTTGAATACAGTTATCCCCAAAATGAATAGCAGTGGTACCATAAAAATTCCAAAAATTGGGACCCCAAAGAAAGTCTCCATAATTCTCCTGAAAATGGAACAGTTTGGTTTTACTGTGCAGTAATACATCCTAAAGATTCAGATGAAATGGCAAACATTCTAAACCTTGATATGACTGCAGTCTGACCTGGGTCTGCACTGTTAGCTCAAACGTATCTGTCCCAATACTTAGAAATTTTGTGGTACTGTTGAGTTTAGGTTTTTTTAAAAAGTTTTAATTTTTGTACCAGTAATGGCAGAGAAAAATTTACTGTGATTTACTTATTGATTTCTGCTTGAACAGTAGACGTGATAGAAAGCTAAGATGTCCATAAGTTGCAAAGCTTGTTATCTAATCCCGCTGTATGTTTATTATGTTACTATATTTGTATTGATTCATGGAATAAAATATTGTTTAAACTAAGCTAAATTTAACTTTTTGTTCCAGTTTTTTGAAGAGCACGAAAGTGTACCAGACAGCAGAAAAAAGCAGACGGAACCAATTGACCTTGACACATGTTTGCAAGCATTTACCAAAGAGGAAGAGTTAGGAGAAGATGAATTGTACTATTGTTCTAAATGTAAAAAACACTGTTTAGCTTCCAAGAAGCTTGATATTTGGCGGCTACCGCCTGTACTGGTAAGTTCGTGTCTTGAAAGTAATTTGTCCATGAAATGCAAATAGGTTTTTATATTTTTCAATGATATTTCGGTCATACCAGATTGAAGGGAGGTTGATAATGAAAGGCTGTTTGCAAAAGAGCCCAGTTTATGGCTGAAAAGATTGCTCCAAGCAGGAATCGAACCCAGGACCAGTGGGTATGCAGGCCAGTGTTTAACATACTGAACTACCTGATCTCCTATGTAATTAATGAAATGTCTGTAGAATGTGGACAATGACATTTAACAGGTAGTGAATTTTAGATTCCAGACTGAAGTCAAAATGAACTGAGCTGCGACACGAGAAAACCAACAAAGTGGTTGTGCACCCAGCAAAGACTCAGATCAGCCTGGGCATCCACCCAGTCTGATCAGAGTCTTCACTGTCCGCATGTAGCTAGCTTAGACCCATAGCTACCCTTTAAGCACAAATCGAAGACTCTGATTAGACTGGGTGGATGCCAAGGTTGATCTGAGTCTTTGCTGGTCGCACAACCACTTTGTTGGTTTTCTTGTGTCGTGGCTCAACTATTGTCCGTTTTCCATTACTCAGAAGTTTTAAATTTACGTCAAGACAATACATTGTATTATTATTGTATTCATTAATTGTGTTCATTGTAATTGTACTTACTGTCATTAATTTTACACCTTGCATTAGTGATTCTGTAACTTATTTTGTGTCATGTTTAATGTAGATATGAGCTGCATCGCGACGAAATCAATAAAGTGGTATATGCACTCAGCGAAGACTCGGTTCAGCCTGGGCATCCACCCAGTCTAATCAGTCTTCACTGTCGGCATGAAAGTAGCTTAGTCGCATAGCTACATTTTAAGTGCACAGCGAAGACTTTGGTCAGACTGGGAGAATTCCCAGGTGGATCTGAGTCTTTGTTGGGCGCACATGCCACTTTGTTGGTTTTGTCGTGTCATGGCTCATTTGTGCTTGGACAACACCGTGACCTTAAAATCATAAACAGTGGGATTTTGTTTTATCTAACATTTGAATTTCTAGGGCTCAATGAAGAAATTTTTCTAGTGGATTTTCTGCAAGCAGAACCTTACCTGATCTTGTACGCTAAAATCTTTATTAACAGAGAATTAAATTATCTTAGAATGAATTATAGCTTTGAGAAAATCACACTTTTTCATGGTATACATTGCAGATAGCATCTCACCTATAATTCGAGAGGAACATGGCATACACCGTACGCCATGCTCCTCTCTAATTATCCCCCCGACCGAAAGGTTCGGGGGATATAGCGATGAGCCTGGCGTCCGTCCGTCCGTCCGTCTGTCCGTCCGTCCGTCCGTCCGTAAACACTTTCTTGTCCGCTCTATATCTTGAATACCCTTTGGAATATTTTCATGATACTTCACAGTTATGTAGAACAGGTCATGACGATGTGTCGCGAACAAGAATGGTAACTCTTGCTATTGTACTTTTTGAATTATCTCCCCTTTGGTGATTTTTTGGCAGATTCGTGTCCGCTCTGTAACTTGAATACCCTTTGGAATATTTTCTTGATACTTCACAGATATGTAGAACAGGTCATGATGATGTGTCGCGAACAAGAATGACAACTCTTGCTTTCTTACTTTTTGAGTTATTTCCCCTTGATAGTTTTAGGTGTGATTTTTTGGCAGATTCGTGTCCGCTCTATAACTAGAATACCCTTTGGAATATTCTCATGATACTTCACAGATATGTAGAACAGGTCATGACGGTGTGTCGCGAACAAGAATGACAACTCTTGCTTTCTTACTTTTTGTGTTATTTCCCTCTGATCATTTTAGGTATGATTTTGTGTCCGCTCTATAACTTGAATACCTTTTGGAATATTTTCATGATACTTCACAGATATGTAGAACAGGTCATGACGATGTGTTGCGAACAAGAAAGTCAACTCCTGCTTTCTTACTTTTTGAGTTATTACCCCTTGATGGTTTTAGGTGTGATTTCGTGTCCGCTCTATAACTTGAATACCTTTTGGAATATTTTCATGATACTTCACAGATATGTAGAACAGGTCATGATGATGTGTCGCGAACAAGAATGACAACTCTTGCTTTCTTACTTTTGGAGTTATTTCCCTTTGATGATTTTAAGTGTCCGCTCCATAGCTTGAATACCTTTTGTAATATTTTCATGATACTTCACAGATATGCAGAACAGGTCATGACAATTTGTCTCATACATGAATGATAACTCTTGCTTTTAGACCTAGTGAATTATTTCCCTTTGGTAGTTTGAGCTGCTGTTTGAGTCTCTGCTCCATAACTGTTTAACCCTGGCCTGCTCCAGAATTTGAATAACCGTGAACCTTTTAGAATATTGATGATCATGCTGTGATATCTTATCAGTTTTCCTAACTCTCTCTTACCCCTCCACATTCCCGTGCCCCCTCCTGCACCCCCCCCCCCCCCCCCAAAAAAAAAAAAAAAAATTTTTTTTTTTCAAGATTTGGATTCTTTGTCCAAATTCACTTACTAGAGAGCTCAAAATTAGGTTTGTAGGGCTTGTACTTTAGAAGTTATTCACACATTTTGAAAGTTGAATGTATCGTATGCTATACATTTGTGTATATGGTGGCTTTTGAGATATTACCTCTTTTTAGCAGTCAAGCATACTGTTTTAGTCTGAGTGTTAGATAATCATGCATCTGTTAACAGTTAATGTCAATCAGAAGCATAAAAGAACGACAATATATTACTAATACGTGTTTTGAAGTGCACCCTTTTTACCAAGGCCCATGGGGGTCTTAGGTCGGGGGATTTGCCATCTCCTCTGATGGCTATTTTTATAAGTGAGATGATGCCATAGATCTGTTACCATAGCAGCTATGGAATAACCATCTGTTGTGCTAAGTACCTTGCCAGAATAACGTCTCAGTGAGGTCATTTTAACATCAATATGAACTTTTAAATGCTTTGGTAACATATCTATGACGTCATTGGCATGGGAGCATGGCATGCTCCGCCAACTTTTCAATGACATTGCAAACTGAAATTCTTTCAGTAGAATCTTCAGATTTTCTCAAACAAATAATTATTCTCAAGTCATGTGATCTTGTGTTTTTTTTTTTTTTTCTCATGTTCTTATATGGGAGTATTGATACAATTCTGAGGGAGATTTATCTCCTTCCCCCACTTTTACTTTACGGATTACCGTAAAAATTCTAAGGATTGGGATGCAGTAATTATCCTAAAAATGGAAGAAATTGATATTACAATACAGTTATGTCTCCTAAAGCTGTAGATAGAATTGCAAACAATGTAGAATTTGACCTGCACGGTTTGTTCGGACTTATCTTTCTTACCTACTAGACAGAGTTTGTTCTATTTTTAGCGGTGCTAGAAAATTCTGTCTTGCTAATGGGCTGGGACAGCTCACACGAGCTTGAATTCTGTGTACCACTATGCGCTCTTCGGCTTGGCGATTCCATGCTTTATGCATTATTCTTTCATAGGAATGAATTGCCACATCGATAAAATCCAACCAAAGAAAGGTTATTCATTCTTTATAATCCCATTTAGCCTGTTTCAAGGCCTTAAAGTCGGAAAAAGATCCAACATAGTCAATCTTTCTCTGTGACAAACACTGTCGAGGAGGCCGCCATTTTGAATACATTACCAACTGACGTTTGAAATGACGTTGACGTTACATCACAATTAACGTCATACACACGCTTTCTGTAGTAGTCTCAATACAAATTTTGTTCTTTAATATAAATTTCAATTAGAAAATCTAAAAATGTCAAGGACCTATTTTTTACTTGTTTGTTCACTACAGCAGCCATGAGGGTGACACGGTTGTACTACTTACGCTAGTAGACGTTCGCAAGAACTGGCCTAGTAGTGCCCCCTTCAATTTGAAGTAAATATTATCGTAGGTAAGAAAAATAATCAATCATTGGTCTCCGATGCGGACAGGGAAATCCCAACCCTTGGACACACGGGGTGTGTCGGAAACTCAGCAAGCCTCGTTTCCGGCACACCCCGTATGCCCTCAGGTTGGGATTTCCCTGTCCGCATCGGAGACCAATGATAGATTCTATTTATCCCAATACTTAGCATTTTTATGGCTCTCTTGAAAGAATAAGTTCTCTTTCTTTGCATTAAGAGTAGGCTCATGTGGAGAAGGGGATTCTGTTAAAATCAATTCCGTTATAAAATGTTGGCTAAACACTGGAAGTTGTTGTTTTTCCAATTTTCATAATGGTGGTCTCCAAGAGTCTCAGTGGAATGAGTCTGTGGCTGGACCTTAGTCTATTAAGCTCTAGAAGTATAGCCAGAGCTCTAGATGAGCAGGAGTATTTGGTGATAATCAGTGATGGTTTTTGTTAATTCTGCATAAAAACATATGTTGTGACCCCTCGTCTGAACCGTCTCGATGAGACGGTTCAGATGAGGGGTCACAACATATGGTTTGAATGAGAGATAAGAAAAATTATCCTTTATTATCATCAAATACTCCCTCTTATCTAGAGCTCTGATATAGCTGTTCAATTCTCAATATCTTTTGCAAAATTTTACTGTATCTAAGGCGGTGTTTGAAGTTTTTGTCTCTTTTCTTTCAGATCGTAAATCTTAAGAGGTTCCAGTTTTTGAATGGACGATGGGTTAAGTCACATAAAATAGTGAAATTTCCGTTAGAAAACTTTGATCCCTCGTGTTATTTAGCACCTCGGAAACAAACTGTGTCTGAAAACGTGATTTGTAATTGCAACAATCCGTCTGACCAAATGGAGGACAGTCGTCATGACAACTCTAGTCCAGGTAGCCGATCAGAACACTGCTGTCATGGAAATCAACAGTCACTGATGCCAAATGCTGAGGGGGATAATGTAAATAAAGTCTGTGATAAAAATAACCCTGGTGAGTGTTTATTACTATAGTTGCTCTTAGTGTTGATATACTTTCAGCATTTAGGGGATAACTGTACTCAAAATTGTCAGTTGGGGAGGTAATTCGTCAGTTTTATGGCAGCAGATTTTGTTTAACAGCAACACACCAGCAGAGCCGTCAAATGCAATATGCGAGCATAAAACCTACTCTTTTTCACCCAAAATGATAGTTTTCAGTGCAGTTTTACCCACTCTGATGCACTTTTACATATTTTCACTTCTCAAAGTGTACTTATTTGCTTCCAAAGTAAGTGCTTTCAGCAACATTAAACCAAACGTCAGCCAGTGAGAAGCGACATTGTATAATGACGTAAAAAATTTGACTATTTCGGTTTCATTCCACACAACCATTATCACCATTTCATTGGCTTGATTCGACTGAAATACTGTTGAAAGGGCTATAAAACTGCAAGTCATCCGTTACAATGCTAGTGGTATGGGCCTGAATCTTCAGCCAGAAGAATAATTCACGTTGTATTTGAGGTTCAGCTTCACATGGCCTTTCATTATTTCCCTGACATGATCTGGATATGACTGAAATACTGTTGAAAAGGCTCTCTTTCATCCATCCATCATCTGTATTGATGACGAAGGCTCTGTCAGAATATGGTAATTAACCCTTAAAGCGCCAAAAATTAAAATTGTTGAATTGGCAAACAGTGTAGATTCAGATAAGGTGGCTCATAATAGCTCATAATGAGCCACCTTATCTGAATCTTCTCTGTTTGCCCTCTAGTATTTGAATTCTCAATATGATATTGCTTGGACGAGACATTTTTTGAAATTCTGCAGACGTAAATTTTGTCGTCTGCTTTTTGGCACATTAAGGGTTAAGTTGAATTTGAATTTCAGTTTCTGCTTCACCAGCCCGCCGAAAACACAGTCATGGCGAGGTTGACTTCCCTGCCCACCGAAAACGTAGTCATGGAGAAGTTGATGGCCCTGTGCGACGTAAACACAGTCATGGCGAGATAGATGATGATATCCACAGTAACAACAATGCTACTTCACTAGAACAAGAGTGCTCAAATCCTGAATATAAATTATTTGCTATGTCGGTAGGTAACAAGGTTCCTGGGCCCATTTGTCCAAAACTAACAACCTCGTTAGTTAATGAGACATTAAAATTTCAAACGTTAACATCAAAAGCTTCTCACATTATTTCAACAAAAAATAGCTGTGTATTTGACTATAAAGTCATAATTCACTTTCTGGTTTAGCTCTGTTTGATACACTGCACAGACAGTGGAGAATTTGCATTTTACAGAATTTTTGTTCATAACCAGTGAAATATTTTTTCATAGCCAGCAACATTATTTTTATTTGAGTTTTTAGATTTTCAAGATATTACAGGCAAAAGTACTGCTAGTTTTTGCCAAAAATAAAGAAAAAAAGTATTTATGCTGAAAAACTGAGGAGCATTTCTGCTGCACTAATTCACTCATTTTTTTTTTACAAAAAATACTTCATCTTATGTGTACTGTTAGACTTAACAAATGGTGGTAAAGCTTACAATGGTTTGAACAACTGGGCTCAGAGCCTCATATAAGGGTGACTAAACCTGGGGATATATTGATTTACCTTCCACTTTTTCATTGCTTAAGTTATTCAACCCTAGTAGTGGACTTTCATTTGGAAATATTATGCTTAAAGTGTCCATCTGAACACTTACCCATCCAATGTTCCATTAATGTCATACTGTTATTGACTTAGGTTGAAGTGGAAGTGTTATTGAACAATTAACTTGAAAACAAAAATCAGGGCTTGTTACATAATAAGGATACTTCCGTTTGAAAGATCTGTCATCATAGTGAACTGGATGACAAAACTCAGTTAGCATTACTTCTCAAACCATGTGACATTAACAGGTTATATCACAAACAATGCAGCATGAAGTTATGTCTACCTCATGTTATAAGCTTCTGAACCGATGAAATGAATTGTATTTATAGATTATACAAAAATATACAGTTACTGACTGTTGAGGCATTAGACATGATGGGATGTCAACCAGAGAATTCCAATATTGACCGACACGACAGAGGGTCAATATCAGTATTCTGTGATTGACATCACATCATGTCTAAGACTCAATAGTCAATTATTGTTTTTTTTTTATATTATTGTTTTATTATATTATCCTACAAAGGATGTTTTATTACATTATTGTTTTATTATATCATCCTACAAAGTTTCATGTTGCCTATCTGGGCAATAGAACTTTGCCATTAAACATTATGATACATCAAATTGTGTGTGGGCTTTGCAGCCTCTCTGCTTATTTATATGACATCAGGTTACTAATGCTACTGGTCTGGAATCCACAGAACGATTTAATATCAGCGCCAAACACAGGGGACATAAGTCAGCAAGAATTCTAGGAAATCTAATTTTAGAAATTATTGTTGGGTGGGAAAAACCCAATGCCAATAGACAGAAAATATGTCAAGCAGTATTACCGTAGTCACGTTCTGCACCAATGAAAATCATTTAATTTTAGTAAATATTATAATAATTTTTGTATTCTTCTTGCAGTGTCACACAGGTATACTAGGTGGCGGCCATTATGTTGCATTTGCCAAGAATCCCAACAGAAAGTGGTACTGCTACAATGACAGTAGTTGTAAGGTAAGCTTTCATTAATAGTCCTAATAAATGCCCTTGGGGTCGTATTTATAAAACCACTTTAGTCGTTGATACGCTGTTGTTAAGGCTAAATTTCTATGAAGGAGATTCCCTACCACTATGACATTTGCTCTGGAGGAATAGCCTTTTTTAGACTGTTCCTTCAGAGCAAATTTCATAGTTGTAGGGAATCTTCTTTATAGAAATTTAGCCTTAGTAACAGCATAGCAACCACTTAAGTCATTTTATAAATACGGCCCCTGCTCTTATAAACGCCCCCTGCCTCTTTTCGGATAATAATTTCATATTAACTTGCATGATTTCCTGTTTGTTTCTCTATATGAGGTAGCTCTTTAAAATTAGGTCAATTCTTTAAGGAAAGAATTTGCTCCTCTAGGAGCAAATTCTTTCCTTTAAGAATTGACCTCTACTGAGAAGGGAGGCAGAAGTAGTAGAGTTGCTTCCTCTGCAAGTATACTCATCATCTTAATACTGTTTATCAGAGGTATTGACAGTGGCTGATTTACTTCACTTAAGGCTCTAAATAATGCCCCCATTTTGTAAAATGCAACGCCCCCGAGGCGTTAAATAGGATTACAATAGTATCTCATTTCATTTTGCACCTTATTAAGTCAGTTCCTATGAAATTTTTAGATCTTGATAAATTTCTGCTTTCCAAGTTTACATTTCAGAGACGATACACAGAAATTTTTATTTATATAAGAGTCTCATTTAAGTTTATTTGATCTGACTTCCATCAGAGCTTATACAGTAGAACTTCAATGGCTCGAACCCTGATGGCTCGTTCACCCTGCCTGGCTAGAACTCTTTTCTTGGTCCCTAGAGGTCACTTTATATGGAAACTAACCCTGGATGGCTATAACTACCCTTGGCTGGAATTAATTTTCATGGTCCCGAGCCTGTTCGAGCCAATGAAGTTCTACTGTAGTTGCCTGTCCGATCTTGATGGCCAAGGTGTTATCAGTGGACATAAGTCAGAGGTGAGATAGTTCAGACGGTGAGGTGGAGCATTAGGAAGTGAAGGGTGGAGGGTGGGGTGGGGGATAGGTGCTGGCCAGGGAAATGATTTTTCTATAGTCTCTCGTTATTTATTACTCATTATCATCTCATCTGTTCCTTTCCATCAGCCTGATAGAACTTAATACTTTTAGAAGGGCCTTAATACTGTAAACCGTCCATCTTTCCATCACAGATTTCAGTCCATTGCTTATGGCCGCTATGGATGGGGTACTCCTCTTTGTTTTGTCCCCATTTTACAACTTTTGCAATTTCCTGCTTGCTTCCTTGGATGACAAAGCCCTTTCAAAATGGGGTCAACTCTGAAAGGCAAGAATTTGCTCCTAGGGGAGCTAGCCAATTCTTTCCTGTAAGAGTTGACCCATATTGGTTTCAGAAGAGAGGGAAAAATTAAAAGACAGAGTTTCCCCTGAAAGTGAACCTATTTACCTTTGATGAAATTGTCTGATTAAGGTGTTCAGACACTTTTTCAGAGGAAGTAACTCTTCAAGTTTCATTTTTGCCCCCTTCAAAACAGGTCTCAACTCTGAGACTCCTCTAGGAGCAAATAATTTCCTATGTGAGTATATACAAGGGCTGTTTTGTATAGTACATGTAGGGAAGCAAAAATTAAGTCACAAAAGTTGTGTCCTTTTGTAAAAATGGCAAAAAATATGGAAGTGTAGCCATACATCTTAAAGTATATAGACCCAGATCAGACTGCTCCTCAGCAGGTTTCTCTTTTTCTCTTTCAGGAAGTTCAGGTGAATCAGTTGGACACAAATGCTGCTTATATTTTATTTTACCAACGTGAGGGTGTTGATTTCCATTCTTTAATGCCCGACGTTACTGATAAAACTCCTGACAAAGATGAAATTGATGATGAAGTAGAGTCCGAGTTTAAAAAACTCTGTGTTATACAATAGCAGGACACAAACAGAAGATATTGTGGTGTTGTGTGTTTACTCATAAGCCTTTCATCTCAATTATAAAGCTCTAGATAAGCTGTTAGGGGATAAACATGAATTTTGGTCTCACCTACAACTGGCAGATGCGAGATATAGGTGTTCCTTTTTGGGCAATGGCGTCAGTGTTGGCGGCGTAAACTTTCATCTAGTTTTCAAGTACATTCAAACCTGCTTATGTGGTCACCTCTATTAAGGGGCCACCTGCCTTTAGCGGCCAGCTTGCCTGTTTCCCTTGAACCAAAATACAGTGTAAATGAACCTGTATTGAAGGGTCACCTGTCTTAAGCAGCCAGTTTTGGGCTTCCCTTGGGTGACCCCTTAAGACAGGTTTGACTGTATAACTCCGTATATCTCAAGAACCCATGAATGGATTCTTACCAGTTTTGTGTCAGACTGAACCTTGCCTGAAACTCTTTCAGATATTGGCAAATTGGACATCAAAGATTGCCAACATCCACTATTACTAAAAATAGTGAAAAACAAGCAAACACCTGTCAAAATGATATTTGCATTGATTTATGTGAAATCACAAAGCAGGTGCAACATAGGGGAGAGTTGGGTAACTTCGGACAGTGCGTAAATTCGGACAGTGACATTGTTTCCTTCATATGTCAGTTGTTTGGAACTAAAACAAAAATAACTTGCCAAACAGTGACAATCCTGATGAGACGGCTCATTATGAGCTATCTCATCTGGATTTTCACTGTTTGCAGTGATATATCTGAATTTACTCCCATGTCAGAAGTTACCCGACTCTACCCTAGCATTCTTCAGAATTGTTGTTTGAAGATATAGTGTCACAATATCTGGATGGATCTGGCTGCTTCATAGACAGATGATACATCCTCAGTCAAAGTTTTATGCAGTGCATGCCTCAAGCTCAAAGTGACCTTCAGGTCAAAGTTGCTCACTTTTCAGCAATACAACATATTCTTTGTTTGCCCTATTTGGAAGTCTACTATTATAGAGAAATAAGAGCAAAAATGTTCTTTGAACCATGGGGCAATTCTGATGAGATCTTTGAAGAACAATTTTCTACAACACATACCAGGTACCATAATACTATCAATGAGTCAGCATCCTTGTATGTGTTTGCGCTCAGCAGTTTTTGTGAATTTATACCCAGATAAATAGTTTTTGCAAAGGACTATGAAGTGAAATTAACAAAACAACAAATATATATCCACTTATTTGCAACTTGTTTTTCTCTTGGAACTCAAGGAGAATGTTATACTAACAAAATTTTTTTTTTTTTAATTTTTTTTACGAAGCAAAGGTACAAAAGGTGAGACCATTCCAAATTAATTAGGCTTTGTATTTTCTCAATAGAAAGGGGAATTGTGCATGTAGAAAATAAGCTTTTCCTGAGGATAATTCATTCTGAGAGGGCAGATTTTTCATTTTCCATTTTTATACGCCCATTTGAATAAACGGACGTATTATGTCATGGCACTGTCCTTCCGTCCGTCCATCTGTCTGTCCATCCGTAAACATGCTTGTGCCCGCCATAACTCAGTAACCATTTGGGATATCTTCATGAAATTTTATAGGCATATGTATTTGGTTGGGGGAACGTGTCGCGTACAAGAATGGTTGCTCCCCCTTTCTTAGTTTCGAAGTTATGCCCCTTTGATCAATTTTTTCCCTGCAAGTCTTGTGCGTGCCATAACTAGATAATTGTTTGGGATATCTTTATAAAACTTCATAGCAATGTGTATGAAGTCCTAACGATGTGTTGCGTACAACAATGGCTGCTCTCCCTTTCTTCGTGTTAGAGTTACATCCATTTCATTGGTACTTTCAGCCTAATTTGTGTATACTTATCTTGTGCATGCCATAACTTGGTAACCGTTTGGAATATCATGATGAAACTTTATAGCAATGTGCATGATCACAAGACAATGTGTCATATATAAGGATGGTTGCTCCCTCTTTCTTAATTTTGGAGTAAGCTCCATTTGATCAGTATTTTCAGGTGTTTCTCATTCACTCCATATCTCCTGAACCTTTTGAAATATTAGAATGAAGTTTTGTAGGAATGTGTATAATAATGGGGCAATGTATCCTGAACAAGAACCACAACTCTGGCTTACTTACTGAATTATCTGCCCTTGCATAAATTTCCTGTTTACTCTAACTCCTTAACCATTTGAAATAAATGGTATGTATATTATAAATCATTTCAAGGGAATATAGTAGAACCCAAAAAGGTATATCTAGTATATTTAGATTATCTCCCTTGTTCCACGTTTGGCAAAGCAACTTGCCTTGGAAGCTGCTTTTTGGTATATTTGATGTGTTAAATATTTAAATAATGTTGCAGTCATTAATTATAGAGTGGTTGCCCCTGTTTGTCTGCCTGTCTATCCTTTTGTAAGCAATCTTGTTCCTTCTGTTACTGCTTTATGACATTTAAACAGGCGTATTATACGCCGCTTGCGAAGCCCTTGTTTTTTCATATTAACTACTGTTTGCATTCTTATTGGCTCTTATAGGGATCATATTCATTTTTTTTAGTACCGTATTGTCTCATGTGGTGGCCAGTGACAAAGGCTGATTTCATACAAAAAAAAAAAAAAAAGTACCTCAAAGCGCAAAAATAAACAACAGAATTTTTTTTTTTACATCATTCTGCAAAAGTTCAAAAAATATTTCATTTAAGCTATATCATATTGAGAATTCAAATACTAGAGGGCAAACAGTCTAGATCCAGATGGGGTTGTTCAGTATGAGCGTCCTCGTGGATTTTGCTTTTTGCAAATTTAGCTATTTTTACTTTGATTACATTTTTTGTGAAAAAGAGTTTAATTTCTAAGATTATTGCCAGCATTCCCTTTTACCCTCTGCAGGGAGGTTATTTTTACCCCTAAAATTTGTTATGCACCTCCAAAAAATGAAGAACCCCTCTGTTTAAAGTATATGTATGGGTACATTGAAAATGTCTCCGGCAAATCATGTTCTAAACAAATGTTTTGGAATTTTTTAAAAACATTTATTTGATAGAGTGATAATCACCAAATAACAAGAAATTATCATTATTAACTGGATGACACAGCACTTAGTGACAGTATCCCTCTGATTCCATAGTCTATCATTTTTGTCGAGCCCGCTTGCAGTGAGCGAGACATAATTGTTACAACTTCAGTTTGGTTTATGTGCGTGCGTTAGTGCGTGTGTCCGTCCGGATTTGTCTGGGCGATAACTTCTACATTTACAAATAGATTTCAAAATAATTTGGCACAGTTGTTCTTCTTGATGACCAGAAGTGCCATTTGAAACATTTGTTCAGGTAGGTCCAAGGTCAAGGTCACACTTGAAGGTCAAATGATAAAATGGCCATAAATCGAGCTTGTCCGGGCCATAACTTCTACATTTGTGGATGGATTTCAAAATAATTTGGTACAGTAGTACTCCTTGATGAGTAGAAGTGCCATATGAAACATTTGTTCAGGTAGGTCCAAGGTCAAGGTCACACTTGAAGGTCAAATGATAAAATGGCCATAATTTGAGCGTGTCTGAGCCATAACTTCAACATTTACGAATTGATTTCAAAATAATTTGGTACAATTGTTCTCCTTGATGAGTAGAAGTGTAGAAGTGCCATTAGGAACATTTGTTCAAGTAGGTCCAAAGTCAAGGTCACACTTGGAAGGTCAAATGATAAAATGGTCATAAGTTGAGCTTGTCAGAGCCATTACTTCTACATTTATGCATGGATTTCAAAATAATTTGGCTCAATTGTTCTTCTTGATGAGTGGAGTGTCAAGTGGTGACATATGTTTGGGTAGGTCCAAGATCAGGTCTTGAAGGTCAGATAATGTAATTGTCATAAATTGAGCTTGTCTGGGTCATCACTTCTACTTAATTTCCTTTGTGAAAATTCGAAAAAAAAAGAAAAAGAAATACGCTGGCTAAGCATGATGTTGTTTGGCTTCTTTCTAGAGTGAAGCAGTTACTTAGTCTTGACATTTTATAGGTCACTATAGCAAACAGCGGGCTCGACCAGTTGTCCTTGGACAACCTTCTAGTTATCAGTTATAACCTGTATGGGCAAATGTTTTGCAAAAGGTGTCTTTTCCATAGGAATCTTGATTTGTTCATGCAAAACTGATCTGTAAGCATGGCATCATATTTCATCAAATATGTTAATAATTCATCCTTTATTATTTAAATTAATTTATTTTTGCAGCTGTTTTTATGTGCTTTATTTTAATGTACATTAGCATGTATCATGTACATTTGTATGTGAGAAATAAGATACCTTGTTATTTTTACCCAGCATTTGAAGTGTCATGGGGGTATACAGTTTTTGTCCCTCTACTTCTTTGTCCATCGGTATGTCTGTTTGTCGCATCAGTTTGTCAACTTTTAAGAAAAAATTGTACATTAAAAGTTTTAAACAGGAGGTGTTGCTGACCAGGGGTAAACGTGAACCCTTGTCTTTTGCTTAAGTTCATTTTATGAAAATATACATTACTGTGTTTGCCATTAAATTTGGACAGAAACAATTTAGATCCATTTCAGACTATCCAAATTCAAAAGGTGGAATATTTCTGGGAAGAAAATGTAGAAGTTTCCAAATGATTGGTGTCACTTGAAAAGAGAGCCTATAGCATTTACACACAGGAAGACTCGGATCAGCCTGTGCCTCTTTGCATCTGTGCATCTATTGGGCATATTTAAAAAAAAGTGAAAATCAAAGACTGCTACAGAGCTTCAGATAAGGTGGGGTTTCTGAGGATATTTCAGATTTTTTTTTTCTAATTTCTCAATGAAAACATGTTGTGACCCCTCATTAGAAATGTCTTTGTGATACAGTTCTGATAATGGGTCACAACATAATTATGTTTTATGGAGAAATATGTGAAATTGTCCCTAAATTGTCTATTAAATATGGGAAATTATCCCTAAGTTACCTATTACCTCTTCTAATCTGGAGAACAGACAGCTCAGTTTGTGCAAAGCCACAGGCTGATTTGAGTATAATTACATGGTGTAATGTCCCTTTTCACAACACCAAACAAATATTTAATGGTGAATAAGGTAATGTAATTCCCTAACACCACGTATGATTTCATAACATTCCTATTATCTGTATGTGCTCCATGCTTTAAGGTGTATGGGTAGACTTCTGTGTTTTCCACATTTTTCCAAAGAGGGGTAACTTTTGTGACTTCCTGTTTGCTTCTCTGGATTACATAGCCCTTCCAAAATAGGCTCTTCTCTTCAAGAAAAAGATTTGCTCTTTAAGGGATTGAACTCTTATCTTTTAGAGTTGACCACTATGGTGAAGGGAGACAAACATGACAGCAGCAGAGTTGCTGCTCCTGAAAGTATACCCATTCACTTGTAGGAAAGACAGAAGTAAAGATAGGTGTAAACAAAGTTATATACTTGAATATAGATATAAATTTCAGTTTATACATTGTAATATTGTATACATGTATATTTGTATATGTATGTATATTCTTGTTTAAAGGTGAAGTATATATAAAAGAATATTTAAGACTTTGTATTACAGCTTTGAAAAACTACTTATTCTTGAGAATGCTTCTTGGCCACATTAAATGCTTGCATTGCAGTTTTTCTTCAGTTATAAGATGGGGTTTTCTTTTCAAAAGACAGATCTAGATTTTTGGGATTGATTTGGGAAGGAAAACCCATCTAATAACAGATTTACACAAGACCGATTTGGGGTCATTCTAGATAGGGAAAGACAAGGGGCTGTATTCATAAAACGACTTAAGTGGTTGCTATGCTATTGCTAAGGCTGAATTTCTTAGAAGGAGATTCCCTACAACTATGAAATTTGCTCTGGAGGAACAGTCTTACAGAGACTGTTCCTTCAGACCAAATTTCATAGTTGTAGGGAATCTCCTTTATAGATATTTAGCCTTAGCAACCGCATAGCAACGACTTAAGTGGCTTTATGAATACGGCCCCTTGTCTTATAACAAATAAACATGGTGTGACACCATTTTCTTTGCAGTTAACACGGAATTCCCTTTGCATTTTCACAATTTATACAGTGGTTTTAGGAACTTTTACGAGTTAGGTGCATGAGCTCTGGGCCCAGTTGTCTAAAGCATTGTCAGCTTAATGAAGATATTAGTCGAGTATTTGTTTAGTCCTACATTACTCACAAAATCAATTTCTGTAATATTTTTGGCTGAAGAATTGAGAATCTTTTTGGCAAAAAGTGTCCATGTTTTCATATATATTACGTTTGAAAATTCAACATCTCATAAACTAACGATGTCATTTTGAACAACCGGGCCCTTAACTCTATCTCAAGACCTCCCAAACTTTATTTGATGGGTATGTTTTCATAATACACTTCTAGACATCTTAGAAGTATATTTTCATTAGACACCTACCTGAAAACATAGCCCAAAGATTCAACTATTGATACAGAAAATTCTTGAAATTGTTCTTTTTTATTATAACATATAGAATCTTGTTAAAATTTTCACCCCCAAACTTATCACTTGTTTTAGCGCTTTCAGTTTTGGAACTTGATTGTAGCTCTCCAAAAAGTTATGACCATCCAAACCATCTGTCAGTGTGTATTTGTTCTGTATAGCTAGGGCCTTTATTCTGCATCAATAGATTTCTCTGGGTCCATACACACAGAGTATAATCGATTCCGCTAATTTTCGCTTCCTGCAGAGACTGTACATCATATTTGGCTTCCACCGAGACTGTCCGCGAACTCTTGCTTCCTGCCGAGACTTCTGTACATGATAAATGGCTTCCTGCAGAGACTGTCCGCGTGATCCTGCTTCCTGCCGAGGCTCTCGGCAGGAAGCAGAATCACGCGGACAGTCTCGGCAGGAAGCCATTTTACGAGGACAGTAGTCTCGGCAGGAAGCAAGAGTTCGTGGACAGTCTCGGCAGAAGTCAAATATGATGTACAGTCTCTGCAGGAAGCGAAAATTAGCGGAATCGATTATACCCTGTGATACATGGTGTTTGCAAAAAAAAAAAAAAAAAAAAAAGGCTGTAATAGAACTGCGGAGATGTGCAGGCAAGTCTAGTGCCTTGCTATTTGTGCAAGGACTAAGTACCCTGTTTGCTTGCTGTGGCTTAAACCCTTCAAGTGCTAAAAAGCAGCTGATAAAGTGTATTCTAAAAATTAAAAAAATAATCAAGCTCTATGCTGTTTGCAAATTAAATAATTAAATGTTTTATTTTTGGCCCTGCAAGTGTTAGAATTTCCCATGTTCTATACCTCTCATAATTTGTTTTGTATTTGATAGACCATTTAGACTTTACCTGTTCAATGGTATTTCAGTCATTTTTGGCCAGTTAGGGAACCAATGAGATTACGAGGGTGAAATAAATATCGTAATATGCTGAAATATAAGGACACCTGAAATAATTAACTTTCCCTTTTGGACAAATGGAAAATTAATTATTTTTTGGTGTCCCAATACTTTCGTACATTTGGGTATCCAGAGGCTGAAAAATAACTATCACCTGTATTTGACTCCCTAGATTGTTAACCCCTAGGCAAATTAGGAGTCCACTGTTGTGTACTATCAATTCTATGATGTTATAGCTGTTCAGATGTTTTGGTGTGAAAGTTGTGTTTGTTAACTATTGTGATATTCCCATTCCCTGTGTTAAATGGTCACAAATGCATGTTTTCTTTTGAAAAATAAAATCTGTTTGAAAAAGGAGAAAAGAAAAATAAATAGTGAAGAAACTGTATGTAATGATAAACACTCATGATGTCTGATACATTTTTTGCTTGCTGTTCTGATATGCTGCATCACAGGGATTAGTGTAGTTTTACAGTATGCTATCTCAGTGCCCTTAAATATTTGGACACCTAAAATCATTGATTTTCCATTTGGGACAAATGGAAAATTAATGATTTTTAGATGTCCCAATACTTAAGCATATTAGGGTACAATTAGTACTTCCTGCTAATAGCATTTGGTTGCACTCCACAGTCTGTTTAGGCGCTTGGCAGCTCCATATCTAGTAGACAAAAAGTGACATTTCAGCCTGTATGAACAAATAAATCATTCTTTTTTCTGTTTGAATGCTCTGTCTGAATACAATTTATAGCCATTCATAACACCTACAAAGGTCTCATATAAATACTGTTTTAGAAAATGACATCCCACCTTTCTGGGACCAGAAAATTTCTTCAGAAAATGGCATAATCGTCCATGCTGTACCTAAGAGCAGGACAATTGTTGACGCCCAAAGCTTACAAAACTACCTAGAGGGCTTACAGGTGGCCACTGTCAGCTGCAACTGAATACATGCCAGCCATGTAGATTTTCTGCTATTCTTCCCTGAAAATAGGTACTGCTATTTCAACAGTTGAATTTCAAGCTTTTTCATTGCTGGCATAATTTCGCATCCAGACTGCACAGTGATTGGATGATTTTGAGGTTGGAAATAAACTCAGTTTTTACTTTCCTGACACATGCTCAATCAAAAGGAGGAAAAGTTCCCTGTGTATCAGGAGGCAAAAATAATTTATAGCCCAAGATACAAGCCTACCCCCAAATATTAGCATTTTTGCCCCAGGCCAAAGGTATGAAACTGTAAATTGCAACCTTAGCTGGGAGTACTAATTGTGGCATACTGTAAAAGTTTGACTGGCTGTATGAACTGCATTAGGTGTTTGGATACACCGGCGTTGTGAGGCAAGTCAAAAATAATTGAGCCGTGCCTTGACAAAACCAACAAAGTGGCATGTGCACCTGCGAAGACTTAGATCAGCCTCAGCAGTTGCCAAGTCTGATGAGAGTCTTGGTTGTGCACATTAAGGGTAGCTAAGGGTCTATGCTAGCATCGTGCTGACAGCAAAGACTAATCAAACTGAGTGGATGTCCAGGCTGATCTGAGTCTTCACAAGGCACACATGCCACTTTGTTGGTTTTATCGTGTTGTGGCTCAATAATTTTTCCTTCAGAGTGCTCAGAGAGCAGGGGCCGCATTCATAAAACAACTTAAGTCGTTGCTATGCTGTTGCTAAGGCTAAATTTCTTTGAAGGAGATTCCCTACAACTATGAAATTTGCTCTGGAGGAACAGTCTTACAAAGACTGTTCCTCCAGACCAAATTTCATAGTTATAGGGAATCTCCTGTATTGATATTTAGCCTTAGCAACAGCATAGCAACGACTTAAGTGGCTTTATGAATACGGCCTCAGAACTCTCATAGATAGAACAAATTCTTTCCTTCAGAACTGGAAGAGTGCAATTTTATTCCTTCAAAGAGTAGACCCCACATGCATGGGAAACTAATATAGTTACTTGTTAGGTAGCTTCTACAGCAGAAAAATAGCACCATTGTTAATTTGACAAAAGTACAGAAATAAATGCATGACAGAACTAAGTATGAAAGCAGAAAGTTACACCATATTTATGAGCCACGACGCGAGAAAACCAACAAAGGGTTGTGCGCGTAGCGCAGACTCAGATCAGCCTGGGCATCCATCTAGTCTAGTCAGTCTTCGCTGTCCGCATGGAGCTAGCTCAGACTCTTAGCTACCATGTAAGCGCTTAGCAAAGAGTCTGATCAGACTGTGCAGATGCCCAGGCTGATCGGCGTCTTGTTTGGCGCACATGCCACTTTGTTGGTTTTCTCGTGTCATGGCTCATATATACTTTTTCAAAAGAAACTGTAGAATTGTTAGTGTTTGTTAATGTTTATACCACACTGTCCAATTGTGTTAAGAAATTTTATAACTTTTTATTGTTGATTTAGTAAAATAGATCAAATGTATTGCTTGAAGGGCTGATACAATGCAAGAAAGTATCTGACTTTTCGTTATTTTATCTTGATTTCCTAATATAAGCCACATCATGTGATTTCCAACAATGTGGCATTGGTGACAATCAAAGGCCCTGATCAGACTGCACCCCTGATCAGACTGCACATAAGTGCAGTCTGATCTGGGCCTTTGCTTGTCACAATAGCTTTCTATGGAAGAGGCCCAAGCCACACAGCCAAAAGCGAGGTCTCTGGTTACCCTGTGTGATTGAGAGGGGTGATCTGAGTATCACATGACAAGATTGCCACATTGTTGGAAACCACATGATGTGGCTCATATATTGGGGCTTGTTGACTAGAATGGGTACCTTGTCAGGGGAGGCCAATCTGTCATCTAAAAATTTTTTCCCCTTATCAGTGGGTATCAACTCTGAATTGAAAAACATATCCTCCAAAAGGAGCAATTTTTATGCCCCTTAAGGAACTTTGGGTAGCATATTAAAATCACAGTCAGTGGATCCATCCATCCGTTACAAATTGTGTCTCAGCGATAACTCTAAAACTTTTGAAGCAAATCTGATGAAACTTAGCAGAAAGATAAAGCATAATGAGAAGGTGTGTCGCACATAAGACTTAGGTCCCTATGCTCAAGATCAAGGCCTCAGTCGGGTCTGAGGTCAAATTGTGTCTCAAAATCATGTCCCAATGATAACTTAAAAACTACAAAGCAAATTTAATGAAACTGCACAGAAAGGTTAAGCATAATGGGAAGTTGTGTTGCGCTTATGAATTGGGTTACCATGTTCAAGGTAAAGGTCACAATCAGGGGTCAAAGGTCAAAATTTGTGTCTGCCATAACACAAAAGCTGCTGAAGCGAATTTCATCAGACTTCACAGAAAGGTAAACCATAATGAGAAGGTATGTCACACACAATATTTATGATCCCAAATCCAAGGTCAAGGACACACTTTGGGGTCAGAGGTCAAATCGTCTCAGCAATTACTCAGAAAAGTACCAAAGCAAACCTTATAGAGAGATGAAGCCTAATAATAAGATTTGCCATGCACAAGACATACTGGTAGGTTCTCACACCCAAGGTCAAGGTCAAAGCCAGAGGTCAAAGGTCAACTCATTTATTTTCAAGTACTTAAAAACTACTGAAGCAAACTTAATTCAACTTCATGAAAAGGTAAAAAGTAATGAGATGAGATATCACAAACAAATTATGGTTCTGTTGCCCAAGATCAGTGTCACAGTCAGGGCTCAGGGGTCAGATCATGTCTTTAGACTGAATCAAAGCTGCTGAAGTGTATTTTGTCAAATTTCACTGAAAGGTAAAGCAATATAAAATGGTAACTTAAAGAAAAGTAAAGTATGATGATAAGTTATAATTAATAAAGTGTAATTTCAGGTGCAACATTTTATGTTCCCACACACAACACAGTCTTTTTAGTTGTTGAATTAAGTCCATATTCTATTCTATTCTATTCTATCCCATAACCTTACTAGGTCATTGGGGCACCACAGATGACTTCAAAACAATCCCCTTCCACCTTGTCCTGTTTTCAGCTGCCCTAGTTGAGCAGGCAAAATCCATCCCTGTCCACTCTTTAATATTGTCTTCCCACCTCTTCT
The DNA here is from genome assembly GCA_963989385.1 of Ctena decussata. NCBI lineage: Eukaryota > Metazoa > Mollusca > Bivalvia > Lucinida > Lucinidae > Ctena > Ctena decussata. Next base: position 13,235,701 of record OZ022511.1, read on the forward strand.
TCTGTCTACCTCTTCTTCTTTTTCCTTTCACTGTGCCCTGTAGAATCGTCTTTGCTAAACCAGAAGACGTTGAGATATGGCCAAACCACCTTAGTTTCCTTTTCTTGACCAGCGTCAGGAGTTCATCATAGTCTCCAGTGGCTGCTTGGATCTTTCTGTGAACCTCCTCATTGGTTATATGGTCCTTGTATGAAATGTCAGTAACCTTTGGTAGCATCTTTTCTCTAACTCAGCTGTCAAGGACCACGATTCACAGGCATACAGAATCCCCTTAAACTTCGGAAATGCATTTAAACATCACAGAAAAGTAGGCAGAATGAGAATGTTTGTCATGTGCAAGACTCAGATTCCATGCCCAAGGTCATGGTCACAACCAGGGCTCAAAGGTCAGTTTTAGGGGCCTTAGAGGGGCATTTGTTACACACTATAACATTTCTTGTTAGCTCACCTGAGCCTTTAGGCTCATAGGTGAGCTTATAGTATAGCCAGGCATCCGTCGTCCGTCAGTCCGTTGTCAACATTTTCAAACATCTTCTCCACTGAAACCACTGGGCCGATTGAAGCCATATTTCATATGGAGCCTACGTAGGTCGGGGGAACGAAAGTATATTCCGGGTATATGGGTCACATGACCAAGATGGCCGCCATGCCCATATATGGTAAAAACCCTTCAAAATTTTTTTTCTCCAGAACCAAAAGGCCTATAACCTTGAAACTTGGTATGTAGCATTGGGCACTCGGGCCCATCATAGTTTTTACAAATGATGACCTTGCGATGACCTTGACCTAATTTAAGACACGGTCAACTATGGTATGTTAGGCTTATATATGGGAAAATGCTGAAACAGTGGATTTCTTAGAAATTATTTAAGTCTAAGGTACAATACTTGGTATACTTGGTCAACTAAATAAACAAATGAAGATATTATGTCACTAAAGGTCAAGGTCATTCTGTCAGTCCATCCATCGTCAAGATTTCCAAACATCTTCTCTGAAACCACTAGGCTGATTGAAGCCAAATTTCATATAGTGTCTCAGTGGGGTGGGGGAACGAAAGTTTATACCCCGGGTCTGGGTCACATGACCAAGATGGCCGCCACGTCCATATATGGTAAAAACCCTTCAAAAATCTTCTCCTCCAGAACCAAAAGGTCTATGACCTTGAAACTTGGTATGCAGCATCGGGCATTCAGGCCAATCATAGCTTATACAAATGATGACCGTGCGGTGACCTTGACCTAATTTATGACATGATCAACTTCGGTACCTTAGGCTTTTATATGGGAAAATGCCTAAACAGTGGATTTCTCGACACTGTTTAAGTCTAAGGTACAATATTTGGCATATATGGTTAACTGAATGAACAGCTGAAGATATTACATCACTAAAGGTCAAGGTCATTCTGTCAGCTCGGCCGTCGTCAAGATTTTCAAACATCTTCTCAGAAACCACTTGGCTGATTGAAGTCAAATTTCATATGGAGCCTACCTAGGTTGGGGGAAAGAAAGTTTATTCTGGGTATCAAGTTCTCATATTACCAAGATGGCCGCCCCGCCCATATATGGTAAAAACACTTCAAAAATCTTCTCCTCCAGAACCAAAAGGCCTATGACCTTGAAACTTGGTATGTAGCATCGGGCATTCAGGCCCATCATAGCTTGTACAAATGATGACCGTGCGGTGACCTTGACCTAATTTATGACATGATCAACTTCGGTACCTAAGGCTTTTATATGGGAAAATGCTTAAACAGTGGATTTTTCGACACTGTTTAAGTCTAAGGTACAATATTTGGCATATATGGTAAACTGAATGAACAGCTGAAGATATTTCAAGGTCATTCTGTCAGCCCGTCCGTCGTCAAGATTTTCAAACATCTTCTCCTCAGAAACCACTTGGCTGATTGAAGTCAAATTTCATATGGAGCCTACCAAGGTTGGGGGAAAGAAAGTTTGTTCTGGGTATCCAGGTCACATGACCAAGATGGCCGCCCCGCCCATATATGGTAAAGACCCTTCAAAAATCTTCTTCTCCAGAACCAAAAAGCCTATGACCTTTAAACTTGGTATATAGCATCGGGCATTCAGGCCCATCATAGTTTGTACAAATGATGACAGTGCGGTGACATTGACCTAATTTATGACATGGTCAACTTCGATACCTTTGGCTTTTATATGGGAAAATGCCTAAACAGTTGATTTCTCAGAAACTATTTAAGTCTAAGGTATAATATTTGGTATATATGGTAAACTAAATGAACAGCTGAAGATATTATGTCACTAAAGGTCAAGCCGTCCATCGTCAAGATTTTCAAACATCTTCTCCTCAGAAACCACTGGGCCGATTGAAGCCAAATTTCATATGGAGTATCAGTGGGATGGGGGAAGGAAAATTTGTTACCAGGGTCTGGGTCACATGACCAAGATGGCCACCACACCCATGTATGGTAAAAACCTTTTGAAAATCTTCTTCTTCAGAACCAGAAGGCCTATGACCTTGAAACTTGGTACGAAGCGCTGGGCACTCGGGCCCATCATAGTTTATACAAATGATGACCATGCGTTGACCTTGACTTAATTTATGACACTGTCAACTTTGGTATGTTAGGCTTTTATATGGGAAAATGCTTATACAGTGGATTTTTCAGAAACTATTCAAGTCTAAGGGACAATATTTGGAATATATGGTTAACTGAATGACCAGATAAAGATATCATGTCACTAAAGGTCAAGGTCATTATCTGTTGTCAAGATTTTCAAACATCTTCTCCTCTGAAACCACTTCCCTGATTGAAGGCAAATTTCATATGGAGTCTTAGTGGGATGGGGGAACGAAAGTAGGTTCCCAGGATCTGGGTCACATGACCAAGATGGCCGCCATGTCCATATATGGTAAAAACCCTTCAAAAATCTTCTTCTCCAGAACTAAAAGGCCTGTGACCTTGAAACTTGGTATGTAGCATTTGGAAGTTGAGCCCATCATAATCTATACAAGTCAGGACTGTGCATTGACTGTGACCTAATTTATGGCAAGGTCAACTTTTATGCATTGGAAAATGCTTAAGCAGTGGATTTCTCAGAAACCATTCAAGTCTACCACATGCCCATATATGGTAAAGCTTCTTCAAATATCTACTGCTCTAGAACCAAAGGCACTATGACCTCGTGGCATGGTATGTAGCATTGAGGACTCGGACCCATCATAGTTTGTACAAATCACGACGGCGCATTGACCTTGACCTAATTTATGGCAAGGTCAAGTTTGGTATGTTATGTTTTTAGGTGGGAAAATGCTTAAACGATTGATGTTACAGATTTTTAGCTCACCTGAGCCGAAGGCTCAGAGGTGAGCTTATAGGATGGGAGTCGAGCCGTCGTCCGTGGGTGCGTGGGTGGGTGCGTCAACACTTTCAAACATAAATATCTCAGAGACCAGTGGGCCGATCGCAATCAAATTTTATCTGAAGCATCATTTGGGTGAGGGAAAGGCTGCATTAGGTTTTGGTGCCGATCAGCTCAGAACTCTGGTTTCCATGGCAACAGATAGCCCCCATAGGGTTATAATGGGGAAAACGGCGTCATCACGTTTTCTCGACTGTTTTTGATTAGATCCTTATCATACTTGCAGGTAATGATGACATACACAAGAGCTTGGATGAGTTCGAAATTTGGCCGGATTCGAGCACAGACTACGGAGTTAGCTGCTCTTGAGCGTTTGAAAAAAATCCCATAGGGTTATAATGGGGAAAATGGCGTCATCACGTTTTCTCAATTGTTTTTGCTTAGATCCTTATCATACCTGCAGGTAATGATGACATACATAAGAGCTTGGATGAGTTCGAAATTTGGCCGGATTCGAGCACAGACTACGGAGTTAGCTGCCCCTGAGCGTTTGAAAAAAATCCCATAGTGTTATAATGGAGAAAACAACGTCATCACATATTTTTAGAAAAACTTTGTCATCGCTCTATTGCCTACATTTCTCAACGGATTTTAAAATAACTTCACACAAATGTAGGGCGTGACAATATCTCGAGCAAGTTCGACTTTCAGGATGCTGCGCCCAAGGTCAAGGTCACTGTGGCTATTTTTAGAAAAACTTTGTCAGCGCTCTAGCACCTACATTTCTCAATGGATTTTAAAATAACTTCACACAAATGTAGGGCATGACAATATCTCGAGCAAGTTTGACTTTCAGGGTGCTGTGCCCAAGGTCAAGGTCACTGGCTATTTTTAGAAAATCTTTGTCATCGCTCTAGCACCTACATTTCTCCATGGATTTTAAAATAACTTCACACAAATGTTGGGCATGACAATATCTCGAGCAAGTTTGACTTTCAGGGTGCTGCACCCAAGGTCAAGGTCAATGTGGCTATTTTTAGAAAAAACTTTGTCATCGCCCTAGCACCTTCATTTCACCATGGATTTTGAAATAACTTGACACAAATGTAGGGTATGACAATATCTCAAGTAAGTTTGACTTCCATGGTGCTGCGCCCAAGGTCAAGATCGCTGTGGCTATTTTTAGAAAAAACTTTGTCAGCGCTCTAGCACCTACATTTCTTAATTGATTTTAAAATAAATTCACACAAATGTAGGGCATGACAATATCTCGAGCAAGTTCGACTTTCAGGGTGCCGTGCCCAAGGTCAAGGTCACTGTGGCTAATTTTAGAAAAACTTTGTCATCGCCCTAGCACCTTCATTTCTCCATGGATTTTGAAATTACTTGACACAAATGTAGGGTATGACGATATCTCAAGCAAGTTCGACTTTCAGGATGCTGTGCCCAAGGTCAAGGTCACTGTGGCTATTTTTAGAAAAACTTTGTAATCGCTCTAGCACCTACATTTCTCAACGGATTCTAAAATAAATTCATACAAATGTAGGGCATGACAATATCTCGAGCAAGTTTGACTTTCAGAGTGCTGCAATCAAGGTTTTTGATTAGATCCTTATCATACTTGCAGGTAATGATGACATACATAAGAGCTTGGATGAGTTTGAAATTTGGCCGGATTCGAGCACAGACTATGGAGTTAGCTGCCCTTGAGCGTTTGAAAAAAATCCCATAGTGTTATAATGGAGAAAACGTCATCACATTTTCATTTTTCATTGGATCCTCTTCATACTTGCAGGTAATGAGGATATGCATAAAAGCTTGGATTAGTTAGCATTTCGGCTAGATCCCACCACTGACTATGGAGTACGTGCCCTGAGCATCCAAAAAATCAATGTTGCCACTTTTTCTTGGTTTCTACTGATCTGATCCTTTTCTAACTTGCAGGTAATGAGAAAATGCATAATATCTTAAACAAGTTGAAATTTTGGCCGGATCAGGCCAACCACTACGAAGTTAGCTGCCCTTGAGCATCGGAAAAAATTCCCATTGACTTATAATGGTGAAAACAACTTCATAAATATCTCAGAGACCAGTGGGCTGATCGCAATCAAATTTTATCTGAAGCATCATTGGGGTGGGGGAAAGGCTGCATTATGTTTTGGTTTTAGAAGTAAACATCCCTGAGAGATTAGGAATCATGCTGTTATCCCTCTGCAGAAAGTCCAGTGAGATGAAATTTGGCTGCTGGTGAAGGTTATAGTACAAGCTGACAGCTCTGTCTATTGTGCGGTTGATCGGATACTTTTTAAACTTGCATATATTAAATGAGGGCATACATAATGTTTTGGATGAGTTTAATTTTCAGCCTGATTGGACCACTGACTGTGGAGTTAGCTGCCCTTGAGCATCTTAAATATCCCTATAGGTTTACAATGTCTCTCAGGTGAGCAATTGTTGCCCTTTGGGCTACTTGTTTTTAAGCCTAGATATAATAATTGGAAAATATGGTTAAGTAAATGAATACATGAAGACAAGGTCATCAAAGGTCAAGGTTACTTTTTGAACTTTGCTTAAGGTCACTGAGATTTTAAAATTAAAATATGCACACCTTTTAAGCTACTGGTTTCAAATTTGTAACAAATGAGCGAAATGACAAATTGTGTCTGTTGACAGAAGGTGTCAGTTGAGCTACAGGACCATTGGTCCTCTGGTTTTTGTTAATGAAAGGGCTTTGTGGTCAAGGGAAGCAAACAGAAAGTCACAAATGTCCTTTCCCATCGTAAAAATAGCAGAAAAACATGGAGGTGTACCTGTACATCTAATTATTGTATGAAGAGCTCCACAAGCAGGGAAATACTATAATGTGCATATTTATCAGGACACTCAAAAATAATGAATTTTCCATTTGGGACAAATGGAAAATTTATTATTTTAGGTGTCCCAATGCTTAAGCACATTAGGGTATGCACCTGATTCTGACAATGCTGGCAACTCCCAAGATACATATGGTGGCCCAAAAGTTTAACAATCCAAAGTTTTAGTGGCCAAAAACTGTCCAATAGCAGAAGACCCCATTCATTTATTATTGCCAGCGAGATATATTTTGGCCATGTACATGTACTGCTGTGTTTGGAGATTCCTGGTGGCCGGAGACAAGAAATAGGTGATTTAGCCACCAGGTCACTGGCAGTTTCCAACACTGAGTTTCGGCTCCAGTCAGTACCCTCTAGCAGATCTACAGCTGTGACAATCAGCCACTCACTGGTAGGGGAGAGTCGGGTAACTTCGGACAGCGGGTAAATTCGGACAATGACATTTTTAGCTCGCCTGAACGAAAGTTTAGGAAGAGCTATTGTTGTCACCACGGCGTCCGCGTGCATGTCCGCGTCCGTGTCGGCGTTCGCATTGGATGTTTTGGTTAAAGTTTTTTAAAGACCTATATCTCCTTAAACCAAGGATGGATTCTTTTGATATTTGCACTGTAGTTAGATATAGGTCTAAAGTTTAACAGGGTACTACCCCACCCCACTCAGTGACCTTGATGTCAAGGTCATGGACTTAGAAAATTCGGAGTTTTTTTGGACTGGATGTTTTGGTTAAAGTTTTATAAAGCCCATTATCTCCTTAACCTATGGATGGATTCCTTTGATACTTGCACTGAAGTTAGATATTGGTCTAAAGTTTTCGAAGGAACTACCCCCAGCCCCTCAGTGACCTTGATGTCAAGGTCATGGACTTAGAAAATTGACTTTTTATTGATTGGATGTTTTGGTTAAAGTTTTATAAAGACACATATCTCCTGAACCCATAGATGAATTCTTTTTATATTTGCACTGTAGTTAGATCTAGAGAGTACTACCCCAACCCCGCTCAGTGACCTTGATGTCGAGGTCAGGTACTTAGGAAATTTTTGTCTTTATTAAAGTTTTGTAATTGCATACTGATTCATAATGCTTTGCAGAGATTTAGTTTATACTTGAACTAGAACTTTTTTGAGTTTTCACAAAACACCTTATACTTACCCAACTGGATGACCTTGAAGTCAAGGTCATCAACTTAGAATTTTGTCTTAAAGATATGGTTAAAGTTTTATATTTATGAAGACATAATTTCACAGTGCCACGATGATGGACTCAGTTGATACTAATACTTGGACTGATGTTAGACAAGAAACATCTTTAAAAAAGATAATTGTCGAAGATGAAATTCGTTTTTAAAAAACAACTTTTTAGTCATGTCCGGATGGATCCACCGCTTCCTGGGAATTATCAGTACTTTTGTAAAGTAAATGTGTCTTGTTCAAGGACAAAACATGAATTCCCGAGTGAGGATTAGCATGATCAGCCTTGGTCGAGTTCGATTACAACTATTGTCTGGCGATAGTATGTCATGGAAGAAGCGGGTCAACTCGGCCTGCTTTCTGTAAGCCTGAGGTCTTCACGGCTCCTGGGTCAACTCAGCTGCCATTCAACTCGTGTGAGTCAATTCGGCCTACTGTCATTTGCATCCTCGCCCCAACCTACGAAGACGGGATGCGCCAGGAATGAACGGAAACACAATAAACGAATAGAGTTTGTTGGGTTGTTGATTTAATAAGAAGTCCTTCAAAATGGTGGACAAAACATGAATTAATATAAAGGACAACTCAATAATCCCTCAACGGATGACTGCAACTGCAGATAGACTATGGTAACGGGACGTTCCGGGCCTACAATAATACAATGGCGCTGGGATAGCCGGACCAAGGTGCAGGGCAATTATATTTTAATTGTTTCCATAGTGCCGGAGTTTTAGGATTGCGGCCCTTTACCCTGTGAGATTTCATGTAGTATAGGGTCGAAATAAGAGCAAGGTTGTTACCATCAGCTAATCATCATAGGTCTCTGAAATGTAAAAATTCCGTTTCTGTAGGTGGGGGTTGTGGATACAAATGACTGGCGCATAGATATATAACCATGCGTCACCATGGCCAAAACTGATGTTTTCCTTACTCATTTTCATACAACTTCGATATCCTAGTTTATTTGCCACAAGTAAGATTTAATGGCATGACTGAACTGCAAAAATACCGATACGTCACCAGGAGCTAGCTGTAACCGGGGGAACACTATTAAAAGTCTATTTCTTAGCTTTTTCTGCCTCATATTTTCATGATTTTCCCTGACTTCGTTTGGCCCAATTGCTAAGTGAGTGAATTCGTGAGTTTGTGAGTGAGTAAGCGTGTGTGCAATTGAGCGAATGAGTATCAAGATAAGCCTGCATTGAAATAATTCCTTATCTAGAAAATTGTATCGCCGATGCAATGAATTGGTTTCAAAACTCAATGTCAGGTTAAAATCACTTTCACATGAAGGCCTATCGGAACCAGAATTTTATGATGACTTAGTATACAAATTCAAAAAGATAAGGGGTAATACTATGTCTGATTTTTTGTTCAGCTTCAAAAAAGTAGTTTCTTGTTCTCATTGTATTTTGTTCAGTGCTAGCACTAACCATCAAAATCAGGAAGTCATATGACTTCCAAGGTTTGTCATTTGGAAGTGATGCTGAAGGATAGACTTGGTTTCTTGCAGAATGTCCATATTTATATTGCTTTCTCCTTCATTAATGGGTGAAATACCATTATTACAACAAATTTAACTCATTATTTAAGTCAATATTCACTTTATAAATGGTAGATTATAGTAAAAATTGGAAGTCACTGACTTCCTGGCATTCAGTTTTAGAAGTCACAGACCCCCAGACTTCCACTAGTGGAAGCACTGTTTGTTTCTTTGTAATTTTAGTTAGAAATACATCAGTTGTAAAAGAAGACTGATTATTGGCGCGGCAGATCGGAAGCGCGGTGCGGTTATGGCTTTCATACTAGACCTTTAAATACACGATTGGAAAACTCGAATGCGCCTGATCTACAGCTGCTCAAACGGGTCATGAAATTTGCAAATACACTTTTCGTCATTCGTTATTATTGAATAAAACACGTCTATCCGCAAATAACGGCGATTAAATTAAAACGGAAACGAAGCCAAAAGAAAGTTTATATTCATAAAACGTCATTTTAAAACGGTTTCTTTTCACAAATGGTAGATTGTGTTTATTATCCCCCATACAATAAAAACCCGGATGCAGGTCATGCATGCTCTGATATGTCTACGACAAATAATGGTTCAGGGTTTTGATACATCCTCGCTCCCCCCCCCCCCCCCTAACCCCACCTCCCCCTACCCCTCAGTTTTTTTTACCTCAAGCTCATGGACTTTGAAATTTAATTCATTTTTTATACGCCCGTTTTGAAAAAACGGACGTATTATGTGGTGGCGCTGTCCGTCCGTAAACATTCTTGTACACGCCATAACTCAGTAACCATTTGGGATATCTTCATGAAATTTGGTAGGCATAATGTATCAGGGTGGGGGAACGTGTCGCGTACAAGAATGGTTGCTCCCCCTTTCTTACTTTTGAAGTTATGCCCCTTTGATTAATTTTTTCCCTGTAAGTCTTGTACACGCCATAACTAGATAACCGTTTGTGATATCTTTATAAAACTTCATAGCAGTGTGTATGAAGTCTTAACGATGTGTCGCGTACAAAAATGGCTGCTCTCCCTTCCTTCGTTTTAGAGTTAATCCCTTTCATTAGTTCTTAAGGCTATTTTTGTGTTTTCTTGTACAATATATTGTCAAGGGAAAAAAGTAGAACTAAAAATGGTATACTAGTGTATTTAGGTTATCTCCCTTGTCTTACCTTGGAAGCTGATTTTTGGAATACAAACAGTATTTCATGTGTTAAATATTTAGATGATGTTGCAGTCATTATACCCCCACTTTGAAAAAGTGGGGGGGTATACTGGTTTACATCTGTCCGTCCGTCCATCTGTCCGTCCTTCCGTCTGTCCTTCCGTCCCCATTTAATCAAATTTTTCATCAAAGATTTCTTCACAACCATAAAAGCTAGACTGGTCATATTTGGCATACAGGTTGATGACATGTTGTATTGTGGGTTTGAGAACCAGCCTTCTCCTGCTTATTCTTCCCTGTATTTGTCTGATTTTCTTTCTTTCCATACTTTGAATAATGAAATTTTTCATCAAAGATTTCTCCACAACCATGCAAGCTAGTCATATTTGTTATGCAGGTTGATGACGACATGTTGTATCATGGGATCGAGAACCAGCCTTCTCCTGCTTATTCTTCCCTGTTTTTGTCCGATTTTCTTTCTTTCCCTACTTTGAATAATGAAATTTTTCGCCAAAGATTTCTCCACAACCATGCAAGCTAGATTAGTCATATTTGGTATGCAGGTTAATGATGACTTACTGTATTGTGGGATTGAAAACCAGACTTCTCCTCTTTTTATTCCCTGTATTTGTCCGATTTTTTTTCTCTCTTTACTTTGAATAATGGATTTTTTTGGCAAAAGATTTCTATGCATCTGTACGTTAGAGTAGGGATTTTTGCAAGCTAGAGTAGTCATATTTGGTAAGCAGGTTGATTAGGATATGTTGTATCATTGGATTGAGAACCAGCCTTCTCCTGCTTATTCTTCCCTGTATTTGTCCAATATTCTTTCTTCCATACTTTGAATAATAAAATTTTTCGTCAAAGATTTCTCCACAACCATGCAAGCTAGAGTAGTCATATTTGGTATGTAGGTTAATGATGACTTACTGTATTGTGGGATTGAAAACCAGACTTCTCCTCTTTTTATTCCCTGTATTTGTCCGATTTTTTTTCTCTCTTTACTTTGAAAGTAAAAAGTATGCTAAGACCAGGAACTGAAACAATCAAAATCCAAATCCAGCCCTCAAACCATAGTTGGAAACAACTAAGATTACAAATAATCAAGATACAGAGAACATATGGCCAACCGAGTGAGCAGCTTGTTCCCAAAAGGTGGCGACTCAGCAACCCAAACCGAACCAAAAATAATAAGAACATACATAAGGTAAAACATCACAGAAACTCTGACACCAAAAACAGGCAACAGAGAACCACAACAGAACTACCGCCTTGGAACGGTCAGTAATGAATAACTGGGGGGCTTAAATCGATTTTACAGGCCCAACCTCACCCTCAGTTTCTGAAGTGGTACAAAACATTCAGTTGGTTGTTCGGTTCGCATGATAATCCTCTAACTCGTCAATGAATCATCACGGTAAACACATAAATCAAATTTCAACACCATGAAGAAGCAAAGACGAGGACTCAACAGATACAACGGGCCGTCTGACAGGTGGAGTTCCCTGTGCTGCCAAACAACCCCACTGGAAATCTGAAGCAAAAGAAGGTCACCAGTTGAGCCCCGGTGGACCAAGCAACAGACAAAAAGGCTCCGGTCCCAACCAACTTAAATATATAGCTTTAGGTCGGGGCCATCATAGAGTCTGACGACCGATCCCCCGGTGTGCAATTAAAGAGTGCAGCAAAGTTATCAACCGTGATTGGGTTTATTGGAATAATGCATTTTTTTCGCAAAAGATTTCTATGCATCTGTAAGTTAGAGTAGGGATTTTTGTATGCAGGTTGATGATAACTTGTTGTATTGTGGGATTGATAACCAGTCTTCTCCTGCTTATTCTTCCCTATATTTTTCCAATTTTCTTTCTCTCCTGACTTTGAATAATGTAATTTTTGTAACAGATTTCACAGCAACCATCCATATTTGGTATACATGGTAACAATGATTTCTGTCCCTCTTTATGCTTTTTGTTACGAAAATAACACCATTTGATTTAAGCAATTAAGCGGGGGTATAGTCGGATTCGCTGACAGTTCTAGTTAATTATAGAGTGGTTGCCCCTGTTTGTCTGCCTGCCTATCCTTTTGTAAACAATCTTGTTCATTCTGTAACTCCTTTAGGACATTGAAACGGGCGTATTATGCGCCGCTTGCGAAGCCCTTGTTTTATTTTAATTTTATTTTAAGACTTATTTCTGAGATAGCTTTTGTTTATAAATGTGTTTTCATTATGGACATGCTTGCCTGAAGCTTTATGCATAGCAGTCCACACCACCATAGCGGCTGTGTGATTGGCAAGCACCAATTCAGGCGAGCTATGCTGTCAGGTGACAGCTCTTGTTTCCTTTATATACTAGTCAAAAGTTCTAACCGGCCACTTAGTTTTTGTCATTTTCCTCAATGCTATTAGCAATCTCACAGTTCAGTTTACAGCCACAGATAGGTGAATGAGTCGGTAAAGTATGCCACTAAAAGGTTTAGCAATATTCAGTACATTGTATCCAGGAGGCACAGATGAATACGGGTACCCCCATTTTCAAAATTAACAGGAATTTGCATTGAGTGGTGGGGTAAGTTTTAACATTTTGACCCAAAGCGCCAACCGTCATGCAGGAAGATTGTTCATTTCTGCATAAATCTGTTTCTTTATTCATTTGCTTTAGTAATGAAGTGGTTTTGCTCAGGTAAATTGGATATTTCAAAAAGTGTCTTTTCACAAATTGTGATGAAATGCTGGATTTTGTGAATTTTTATAATGGGGGTACTTGTGTTCATCGGCGCATCCAGGATGTGAAGTTAAGAATTTTGTAAAATCTTTTATACAATGTAGGCTAAGTTGACTGACACATTTGCCTATTTGGGGATGTAAATAAAATTGCAAGATTGTTTGGGTCTTTGAAGAAAATCGATAAAATGCAAGTGGCCGGTTAGAACTTTTGGCTAGTATATGTCAGTTGTCTGGAATTAAAACAAAACAATAACTGGCCAAACAGTGAAAATCCTGATGAGGCGTCTCATCTGGATTTCACTGTTTGCAATGGTATGGCCGCATTTACCCGCCTGTCCGAAGCTACCCGACTCTCCCCTACTAATGTGTCACAGGTTCTAATGTGTGCAAAAGAATAGTCTGTAAAACTAATCAAAGGGATGTAACTTCAAAAATTTAATACGGGTGAACAGCCGTTCCCAGACTCAATGTACAGTCACAAGGTAATGCTCACTGCTAGAAAAGTTTCATCAAGATATTCCAAACAATTACCTAGTAATGGTATGCACAAAAATAGTCAATGGGATGTAACTGAGATAGTAAGTAAGGGAGAGCAACAATTCTTATATGAGACACACGGTCTCAACCTCATCTACATTGCTATAAAGTTTTAATTAAGATGTTCCGAATGGTTACCTAGGGTTGGTTCTTACAAGAAAAGCCTTAAACAAGGGCTGTCACCTGACAGCATAGCTTGCCTGAACTGGTACCTGTCCATTACGCAGGCAGTGTTTGAATGTGACTTTGCCTTGAAGGTCACTGGATGTGGAGTGTTGGGGGGGGGGAGGGGGCTTTCACTTCATAAAACATCATGCAATGATGCAATGATGTTCATGTGTTGTCAAACTATTCATAAACAAAAGCTTTATGATAATGACCTTGACTTGAAGGTCACTCAGTGGGATATGGGAAGTATTTTGTAAAACCTCAGGTCAGTATCTCAGTATCTAACATCAGTTCAAGTATAAACCAAAACCTTCCCAAGCATTGTGGAACCTTATGCCATCAGAATATTTTAACAAATTCTCAAATTTTTAAGTCCATGACCTTGACCTCAAGGTCACTGTTGTTGTTGTTTTATTGTTAAACGTCCACGGTAAACAGCTATGGTCATGTCGGGACGGTCATTTAACTAAACCACACTATTCCTGGGCAGGCTTAGACCTCCTAAGCGGTTAACTAATACTAAGTGCACTTACTTTCACCAGTAACTGACAATAGCCCTTCTTGAATCAGCGGAAGGAGAAATGAAAGTAAGTGGCCAGACCAGGTATCGAACCCAGGACCTCTGGCTTATAAGTCAAACGCCCTATCGACTGCGCTACACAGCCTGGCCAAGGTCACTGAGTAGGATGGAGATGTTCGAGGTGGTACTCTGTACTTTGGACCAATATATCTAACTACAGTGCCAGTATCCAAAGAATCCATAAAGGAGATATGGGTTGTCAAAAAACTTTCACCGAAACATCGAAAGTGGACCAAAAAAAAAAAATTACGTAGCGCTGAAGGTACGTTTTAGCATTATGAAGAGCATCCTAGCAATTATTTGTACCAACTCTTTCTCAAATTGTAAGGTAGACCAGATGAAAACAGTAGCTTTTTCTCAAATGTTCAACCATGTACAAGGGGCATGTACACTGGATGCATTCATTAAATATAGGGTAGGCAAGCATACCTATATAACATCTACAAAACAAATATTACTGATACTATGGCAAGTGTGTAAATGAAATTGTTCAACCTTGTTAAAATAGTCTCACCTGTGTGTTTTGACTAAACAATTTGGACACAGGCTCTTTTTATCTGCTCAGCCTGAGAATGTGTGTAAGAGGTTGAAAAAATAATTGCTAGGATGCTATTTGTAATGTAACAAGATAACCTCAGCACTAAGTATTATTTTTTTAGATTTCTGCGCAGAAAATTACCCTTTGATGTTTCCTTATAAAACACTTTTTAACATCAACAAATCCTGCATTTTGGGATTCTAAATTATGAGAAACAATATAAAGAAGGTAGCTGCTAAGTTTTGGGAAGATCAGTTATATTTTCAGTGTTTTATGCAGATTTTTGTCTTTTTCCCAAATCTGATTATCACCACCTTAAAGAAAATAAATGAGCCGCGACATGACAAAACCAACAAAGTGGCATGTGCTCCCAGTGAAGCTGCCCAGTCTGATCTTCGCTGTCGGCATGGAGGTAGCTTAGACCCTTAGCTACCCTTTAAACCTTTGGACAGTATTTCAGTCTATATAGAGCCGTCTCCCAGAGAGAGGGAGAAAGAAATAAGATATAATAGGGGAGAGAAAAAAAAAAGTCCAAACAACTCACACTTCCATCTACTGAAAGCACAGTAGGCCCTTGCTCAACTTTTATCCAGATTAGTAGGACGCCCCGGCACTGAAAGTTACCCAGCACCATCGCCCGACCACGACCACCCCCATGAGAGAAAAAGGGTGATCAAACTTGCTACCCCTGGATTGGTAGTCTAGCGCGAAGTCCTATAGAATATTGCGTTGTGAGCTAAGAGGCCTTTTCATGTTACGACAAAAGCATGACAGTTTAAAGGGCTCACTACTCGCCTAAAAGATATCACCGTGAACGCACTTCGAAAAAGTTGTAAATGTTATGGGTGTGCGCTGCTAAGACTTGTTAGCCTATCTGAGCCCCGTCACGTGAAACCTCTGTTCTGCGGTTGACCTATATAGTGCTTGTTCTGGTCTTCAGGCCCCGAGGTTATAAAACTTTTTTCATGCTCAACTCAGCTGAGCATGAAATTTTCTCTGCTGATAAATATGAAAATGCCAACTAATGTTGGCATTTTCATATTCATAAGCAGAGAAAAGTTCATACTCAGCCAAACTGAGCAAGAAAACAACCATACTTATCAGTGTTTTGCTATTTATTAGCAGGTAAATTTTCATGCTCAGCTGAGTTGAGCATGAAAAAAGTTTTATAACCTCGGGGCCTGGTCAAAAGACCTGTGCAGTTTTCTCTTGCATTCACCCTAAAAGCACCCCCAAAAAGAGCAGCAACAAAATTTACGTCTGCAAAATTAAAAAAAGGTTTCGTCCAAGCTGTATCAGACTGAAGGCAAGCAGTGTGGATACAGATAAGGCGCATTCAGTGAGCTGCCTCATCTGTATCTACACTGTTGGCAATTCAGCTGCTTTCTTTTTTGTTGCTTTATGTGTAAACACCCAAGTGCGCTTAACCTAACCAGGCTGCAAATGCGCGCAGATTGACCGTGGCACGTGAACTCGCATATGCATTCAGTTAATAAAGAAGTACCTGCAGTGCGGCCAGGATTCAAACCCGCCCCGTATGCAGCCACTGCGCCTAGCAATACAGAGATGACAGAGATACCAGTCTTTCCGAGTGAGCCACAGCGCTTCTCAGAAAAAAGTTTTGACTGATTTCTCTGCAAGTCCTATCGGATAGGGTTACACGAGCACTAGGCCTGCAACCTGACCATAGGTATATTCAGACAAGCAGAACATACGGCGGACACCAGTGAAAACCGGAAGTCGACCTCACGGCACCAGGGTTACACGATCACAATCAGGGGCCGTATTCATAAAACGACTTAAGTGGTTGCTATGCTGTTGCTAAGGCTAAATTTCTTTGAAGGAGATTCCCTACAACTATGAAATTTGCTCTGGAGGAACAGTCTTTGAGAAGGAGATTCCCTACAACTATGAAATTTGCTCCGGAGGAACAGTCTTACAAAGTTGGTTTAAACTTTATTTCATTTGCATAATATTGTACAAGAACGAAGATATTAAATGCATGTATAAGTGCATTATACAAATAGGATTCAGAAGAAAGTCCGATGACTTTTATAAATCTGTATCCTAGTTTGCAATAACAGATAAAAACGAACAGCATGTGATTTGAAGCATACATTTGCAGCCAACTGTCGGTGTCTCGCCGGTCTCACAACGCCGAATAAACATTGAATCAACTTTGATTCAACGTCATGACGTTGCATCATCGTTGATTCAATGCCCAATCGGCACTGTGCACCTGCTGGAAAGCAACCATATGCGTGTTCTTCAAAGTATGAGAGACAACGAGAGTTGACTGCCGATATCTAAGAGAATCTTCATTTAGTGTAACGAATAAGTTTATAAAACACATAAATGTAAATATGAAAACCCACACTCCATGTGTTTTAGAAAAATATAAGCAATACTTATCACCTACATGAGAAAAGAATCTACTTCCACTTCGAGCCTTGATCTCCACGGGGAGGAGAAAGTCATTTTCAACACAATAAACTGTACATAATTGACTTATATAAATGTATAGTCGTCAGGAATCCAGTCAGCCTTACATAAAAAAGGGAAAAACAACAAGAACAAGAACACACACAGAAAAACAAGCAAAAACGTGAAACAACTAAATCACGCATTCCGTTTATCATGGCATCAATAAATAAAGAAGTAAATTAAATCATATCACTTATTAAATAGTCTTGAGAAAGAGGTACTAAATAAATAAATAAATAAATAAATAAGACAAGGCATGTAAGCGCAATTTTCATGCTCAGTTTACAAAATAGATACGGTCTCGACAGAGTTAAAGGTAGGTTCCTGTACTTTGGAATGCATCATAATTTTGATGATCTTTCATCCAAATTGTTGGAAAGCACTTATAAAAAGGGAATGAATAAGTTTCACTAAAAAGTGTACATAAAAAAATATTAGAAAAGTTGTTTTGCAAGGTATTTCCTAACTCTGCTTCGCACACCAGTTAGTGCTATTTTTAGTTCGTGCCAATAATAGATAACACAGCTGACGTCATGCTGCGTTGCATTTTGGGATAGTTTTAACCAATCCGCCATGCCAGGACCTCTAGGAGAGCTCACAGCAAGAGAAAATTGACCTTTGGAGAATGGCATCAGAAATCGCGCACTTATAGCAATAATAAACATAGTTATTTTTAGAACTGGAATTCCAACGAAAGAAAATAAACCAAAAGGGAAAATGACTATTTTCTTCAACATCTGACGATTTTCTCAGTAGCAACAAATTCAGAAAAATAGTAGAATTCAATACTACTCAGAAAAAGACGAAATCATTTGGTGAACATAATTGTTATTGCTAGTCCAGGAACCTACCTTTAACACGCGTGGTTGCCTCCATTCACATATAATATACCTGATCACATGACTACAAATGAGACGACGTCTTTGCACGAGTTTCTCGATATGAAATATTATTATGAATGAAATGGATTGATACGTGAGAATTAGGACAAGAGGAAAACATGTAATTTTCAATCTGTGTCAATCCGGAATATACATAAATCAGTGTTGGAATATTATACATTAGTCACCAGGTAAGCCAAATGTTTGATATAACTAATATACACGGATGATAATAATAATAGTAATAATAATAGTAACTGTAATAATATTATAATAAACGCTACTGCAACCCATGGAGACCCAGACCATCCTAATCGCCGTGCGCAGTCTAGCAAGACTTCCAGAAGTAAACGTAAAAAGAATGTGCAATAATAACAAAGTTCCTGCCAGACTGCTCTGCCTCAAGGGCTAGTCAGTGACAATGCACGGGTCGCGCATCCATAATCATATAATACAATAATATATCTGTCCTTTATAGTTCAACAAGCAAAAATAATTGATATGATCATAAGGAAAATCAGTTTATCTGAAAGCGTTTACTTTTTACTAAGAAGGCTTGTACAGCTAAGAATATTTGCTTATTTTCATCAACAGATAATTCTCGGTTTCCGAATAGCAGTGCGCCCAGGGTAGGTGTACAAAATTGGGGCAATTTTCTCAAATAACTCTATTCTTAAATTGGTAAAGCGGTTACAAGAAAACAAGTAATGATGAGTGTCTTCAACAGAACCACAAATGCACAATGGGCTATCTACTATATTCTTACTAAATAAATGATGGTTTAATGAACTGCAGTTCGTCCTTAGCCTTGCGTGGTAGATTTGACCCAATCTTTTCCCGATATAAAAATATTTTGGAGGAACATTTACATTTGCATTCAGCTTTCGCTTAAAAGCGAAGATACTAGTTAAATCGCGCGTTTCGAGTGGAAGCTCATTCCATTCACGGATAACGGATGGGATAAAAGATTTATAGTAGAGTTGAGAATGTGTGCGAATAGTGTGTAAATTTGTAATATTACGTAACCGATAAGTTGAAGTATCGCCAACAGTAAGGGGTACTAGAGAAGACAAATATTCAGGAGAAAGACCATTTTGCATTTTAAAGAACAACTGAAGTTTATGCTTTTTTCTTCGAGATGCCAAAGTTTCCCAGCCAGTTTCAGAAAGAAGTGAATTTATAGAGACAAGTTTAGTGGCACCTGTAACAATGCGTGCTGCTTCATTTTGAACTTTTTCAAGTTCGTTAGATTCATATAAAGTACAATTATCCCATACAACATCGGCGTATTCCAAAAGGGGTCGAATAAAAGTAAGATATATAGTCTGAAGTGATCGCCTATCAAGTATGAACTTTAATTTCCGCATTACATTTATTCGTTTCCATGCTTTGGATTTAATATATTCCATATGCTCATGCCACGTACAATCATTTGATAAAAACACACCTAGATGTTTGTGCGAATTTACTTCATTAATTTGCTTTTGATCCATGACAATAGGTGGATGAAAAGGTTTATTGCGCTTTCTGGAAAAGGTGATTGATTCTGACTTTGCTGGATTGAATGTTACAAGCCATTTAGTGGCCCACTCGTGCACCTTTTCTATGTCTGAGTTTAACTGAAATGCAGCATCCACTGGGTAATCAACTATGATGTAGAGACTTGTGTCATCTGCAAAAAGTCTAATGGACGAATTTATATTTTCAACAATATCATTTATGTAAAGTAGAAATAATAGGGGGCCAAGAATTGAGCCTTGAGGAACACCAGATTTTAAAGAAGTCCAATTAGAGGTTACACCGGGCAATACTACTCTTTGCTTTCTAGAATCCAAGTAATCTGTAAACCAAGACAGGAGAGAACCACAAACACCAACAGAATGTAATTTAAACAAAAGACCTTTATGCCATACTCTATCAAATGCTTTACTAATATCGCAAAAAATTGCCCTAACTTCCTTTCCCTCGTCGAGAGCTTTGCAAAATGTATTATATATATCTGTAAGCTGGTTAACCGTTGAATCTCCAGGTATAAAACCCGACTGTAAGCTAGTTATTATATGATGATCTCGAAAGAAATTAAAGATATGTTTATGCACAAGTTTTTCCAGTACTTTACCCAAAGTGTTCAGGAGAGAAATAGGCCTATAATTTGAAGGATCAGAAGGATCGTCTTTTTTATAGATCGGGGTAACATTTGCCTGTTTCCATAAATTCGGGACTTTACCCTTGGCCAAAGAGTAGTTAAAAAGATCTGTTAAAGGAGATGATAATGGTTGCGCAAGTTCTTTAAGTAATTTATTATTTATCGAATCAGGACCCGCAGCTTTTCCTGTCTGTAGAGAATTTAGAGTTGATTCCACTTCATCAACTGTTATAGAAAGGGATTCAAATTTAAATGGAGGCAAAACTAGATTCGGAAGAGATGCATTGCTTTCATCTAAAACCGTTTGCTGAGTAAAAAATTCGTTAAGTACACCGGCCTTATCACTTCCTTTAGAGTATACGACACCATCTCTTTTAAGAGGAGGAATTTCGGATGTTTGATCAGGTTTTATGAAATTTTTAAGCGTTTTCCACCAGTCTTTTTGGCCAGTGCTATTTGTATTAAGCTTTTCGGTTAAATAGTCTACTTCCGTTTTCTTAGATTTACGAATTTCATTTGTGACTTTATTTCTTACATGTTTATAATTTTCGAAGTCAGTCGTGTGTTTAGATTTCTTGAAATTGTCATAGAGACGTTTCTTTTTCCTGATCAATCTTTTTATGTTATTTGTAAGCCATGGTGGATCGGATTTTCTTACTTTAACTATTTTGTTAGGAATATGCTTATCTGCGAGATCAGTAATATGTTTAGTTAAATTAGATGCATATATGTTAATATCTTCATTCTTTATAAAATTCCATTCGGTTTCTCGGAGTTCATGAGAGAATTCTTGATAATTAGCCCTGTCGTACAAATAAACTTTACGCGTATACGAGGGTCATCCAATAAGTCTTGCAAACGCGGTCATTACTGCTTTATTAATTGAGGTAGGGTTATCAGATTACACCATAAATAGCCTATGTATATAATACACATATGTGCTAAAAATCATACATGTGCCATTCCTTTCTCAGATATGGGAGGGTTTTGAGTGCAAAGGTGTAAGCGATACCGGCGGTGAAATTGCACAAACATGACGTCTTTTACAAGAGGTTAGGGGAAGAAAATTCCTGCATATATGTGTATTATTCTTTCAAATTACAAGAATTCATGTTCTAAAGTAATCGCCTTATATTTAAGAATTCAAATAAGAGGAAATTATTACTGCTCATTACCAAACCAATGTGGTTGCTAGGCAACAAGAGAATATTACAGAATTTTAGCAAAATTTCAGTTTTTGACGTTTACCTCTTGTTTCTTAAGGCTGCAAACGATATTAAACAAGGCTCGAAGCTTATATTTTCTCTAATATCTACATTTCAGCATCTCGGGACTATTCTTTGATAACAAATTAAAGGCAGTTTAGGAAACACTTCATCTGCTGTGACAGCCTCTTCTTCATATACTCATTTTATATGATATTTTAGCTGCCCGAAAAACATGGTGATCTTCCTTTGAACAATAATTATATCTTGACTGACGGCAATATCTTAACCTTGGTACCGTGTACATACTTCAGTATTATTTTCCGTATCTCCCAGCAATTTTCAGATATTTACAATGGTTCTGAACTAAGCTAGGGGATCTTAAACAGACAACTAGAAGCCACCGCCGCACCCATAATGGTAGTATTCTTCAGTTGCCTAGCAACGCCATTTGCAAGATCATGACGTTTCTGGAAATTGTTGACTGGAAAGAAGGAAAGATGTGCTGTAGGAATGTGGATTGCTTGATGCGTTTTTAATTACCATTTGCCTGAAACTCGGCCGTTTGCAGGACTTATTGGATGACCCTCGTATACAGGTGTCTTTACTTTATCAAAATTAAACACACAATAAATGGGACTGTGATACCGTACATTTTGTGAGAGAAATGGCTCACCAACGCCGCTAAGAATTATGTTATTTTTATTTGAGGTAAGGAACAGATCAATAGTTGATAAGGAAGTCTCTGTGAAATGTGTTGATTCCGTTATTAACTGATCGAGATTGAAATATTGACATAAATCACGTATTTTTGAAACTTGCTTTGTTACATCTAAATTAAAATCGCCGGTAATCAATATGTTTGGTATGTTAGTATCGAATGCAAGGCCTATTGAATCTTCAATTGTAGTAAATACCTGATTAATTGAATTTGGGGGTCTGTAAAATGTACCGATTAAATACTTCTTGTTATTAACAGAAACTTCAACCCAAACACATTCAACATTTGGCAATTCCAAGTCTTTCCTGTGACTAGAATAAATATTTTGTTTAACGTAAACACAAATTCCCCCATGGTTATCCCCAGCCCGATCCCGACGATACATTTTAAATCCATCTAATACTAGAGTATCATCCGAAGTTCGATAATCCAGCCAAGTTTCAGTTATACATATAACGTCAAAGTTCATTAACTCTGATTCAAGCAAATCAATCTTGTTCACAATACTCTGTACATTGTAGTGCACAACAGAAAAATTTTCTTTAATAATATTTTCGTCTAACGTTGTCGATGCGCTTGTACTAAACGATTCATTTGATGATGGGCCGGGATTGCGCTCAATGCCAGATAAAAGTAACAAAGCCATAATAACTAAAATTTCAAAGTAATCTAAGTAATCCATACCTTTTACTTTAATTTGACGACTATAGTTCAGTCCAATCCGCATCCTATAGACCGCTATTTCTATCATGTAATACTATCAATCAAACACCTAAGTAGTGTAGAGGATGCGGATTGGTATTTCATTCCTTGTGTTATTAACTGGATATACTGAAAGCACTTCGTATACAAACATTCTTCCCCGTGGAGTAACAAAGCCGAACATGGAAACAAACAATTCAAGATTATATACATGTACAGATACACCATATTATTGTGAATAAATGGGAAGAGGAATAGTATAAAATTCTATCATTGATCTAACAATATAACCCAGTAGGAAAAATGACGTCTCAGTGATGTCGCACCAACGTCGATGCGACGTAATAACGTCACATCGACGTTAGCACGACATCACCTCGGCGTCGAGTGCCCGCTGGGTAAGAGTGGATGAAGTGAAACTTCATTTACAGCTTATCAAAAAACTTTATTCTATAACCGAGGGAGCATAATAGCGCAGTGCATGTATAACCAATCAAACACGTCATAATCACCGAGGATAATGTCGCTAGACATGAGACTTCACTACATGCACAAGTAATAAAGACGACGATCAGCTTATCGCTGCGTACACTGTCCAAAGTCCAATTCTGTCCGTACATGGGCCACGGTGTGCCCATAGAACGTCGCTAAAAATGTGCAAGATCCTGGTCAGACGACACAGGAGCGCAGCCTGACCAGGACCTCCCATTTTCTCATGTGCAAAATAGAGTCCATTTCAACCAGGATCGTACACATTCACAGCGCTATTATTATTACTGTAAATCTATCTGACTAGTGACCGAACCACCGCAGAAACACAGTATTGGGACATTTACTCTTGAGCAAGCAGTGTAGGCCCAGACCAGACAGCTCCTGCAGTCTGATCATGACCTTCACCGCTTCTCTTGCCATCTGCATCCCTAAGATATACCACTGCACTGTAATGCTGAACGGATCCGCCCAAAGGACAGTTATAGTAATTATGGTAGATGTTCCAGGTATTGAATTTCTACGCTAATAATGAAAGAAATACATTCCGCCTTGTCGAAGCGTCCCCAAAGTGACATCGAGACAAAATACCCACTATTTACACCTAAATAAATACAGTTGATTAGTGATCGAGGACATCGATCAACATCTCAGAATAACATCTTAAATCAAATATTTTACTTTGACACGTACCATATTTTTTTTTTTTTATACATTTCAACTTCTATTATCTCAAATTTTTCAAATTACCGACATCTCAAAGCAGAATCTGCTTTGAGATATCGGTAGCTTGAAATCGTCTTCTTTGGCGTACTAAAAATTACGACTTTGCACAGGCAAGTATCAATAAACCAACTATTTTATATGTAACAAACAGGGTTCTTTAAGAGCACAAGCGAGCTAAATATTAACCAGGGTGTCTCACCGTGCCACGTCATTGAGGCGACCCAAGTGAGACACTATGGCCGATCGGTTGGGTAAAAGCAAAGTAACTTTATTACAGTCAACTCTCGATATATCAAAGTCGAAATTTATTCATAACAACTGATATCACAAAGTAAACTTTCTGGTCTCAGAAAATTTACTTTGATATATCAGCAGTTTTAGGCAACGGGAGATGAATTCTGAAGAAAAAATGAGAAATGTGCCCACACCATATTCTTTGAAACAAGAGGTATTTTATGATATCAGAGTTCGAGATATCGAGAGCCGACTATGTAAATGCAAACAAAGGTTTCGGTCACCTCATGTACATTTAAACATATACCGTTAAATTTCATCAGAGCCGCGTCGCCGAGGCGCCTCCAATGAGACATCACTGAACATGTTTCAATAGGGCGAGAAACAATTTCGCATTCCAGTACATTGCTCAACCATGGTTCACATTTACAAGACCATACTCTATGCTATGCGATTAGAGCCGCATCGTCAAGGAGACTCTAATGAGCCATACTATTTACATTTAAACTCACGAATGAGAAACTTAAGAACTATATTGCGCCAAGAAAACAGGACTTACTATCATTATGAATAGAGTAAAGTTGTTATTGTTTATAGGTGAACAATTGTTTACGCAACTATGACCATTCATACCAGTATTAATATCTAAATCCGGTTCTGCAAGTTTCAAATTTGCTATTAATGTGTACACATATGATGCTGTAAACCATAAAAAGTTCAGGCTAACGGTCGCATAAGTAGACTAATAAATCTACGAAGACCAATATTGACCACTAGTATGACACATCTGAAGATTATTTTCAGAATGTCAATTAACTGAGCGTATAGCCATAAATACCCATAAATAGTACTACGCAGTAAGGACGCAAAAGCGAAATGCGGCCACGTCACATCAGCGTCAATGCGAAATCGTAACGTCGCATTGACGCTGATATGACTCAGCCACATCCAGCGCGCCTACTGTGTACTACAGACAGCTTCCGCACAACATATCAATTCCCGCCGTGCGATTTGAATTTATCGAGGTCCTGCAGGCTTGTAACACGAACCTTATTATTTGAACGGTCCTGTAGGTAAACGCTACCATTATATACCCAAGTTTTTGCTACAGATTTGGCCTTCACCAGGCGCCTACATTCATATGCAAGATCTTTCCTTGTTTTAGTCAGATCCTCATTAATATATATATTGGCTCTTTGTTCGCGTAATGATGCTCTACCCTTTAACATCTTGAGGCGGGCACTATAATTGTTAAACTTTATAATAATTTCACGTCCTCTATGTCGTGTGAACATGCGCTCATCAACCATTTCGTTTTCATTATTTTGATATACATTTTGGTCACGAACAATACCGACTCGGTGGGTTCTATCGATATCTTCAGATTTAATATCTGCACCTACGCGTCTTGCTATGTCAAGCACCACTTTGGATACGTCCTCGTTGGCAGTTTCGGGTACACCGGAAATCCGTAAACACGAACGCCTCGAGTATTGTTCTAGCTCGTCATTCCTAACAATAGCCTCTTTTAACTCTTTCTGGACCTGACCCAGAGCCACATTCATATTCGCTATTTCAAACTTAAGAGGCTCGACCGCCATCGCAACCTTCTGTGTTATGAACTCGTTAATATCATCCCAGAGTAATGTTTTCAATTGTCTTGCAACACGAATAACATCATCGTCAGTTAACCGTGAATACTGTAAGACCTGGGGACACTGTTGAAAATTAGGTGGTTGTGGCATAGGTTGTGCATAGTTTAACATCTGGGGAGGAGGAGGTGGAGGAAAGTTCATGGATGCAGCTGACTGCATCATGTTAGTGTCCATCACACTTGCCCCGGGAGCTCCTGCGAACTGTGGCATGACATTCGTATACTGATTATGAGTATTGACATGAGGAACATTACCAGTATTACCAGTACCATTAGCATTTGCTAAAAGGCTCTGTGACATATCAGCTTCTTGCTCTGATAAACTAGTGTTCTGTCGCGCAGTGTCACCTTGACTATTAAGCCCTGCGTCTGATGTAGAATTCATTGTTAAATTGTCGGCAGATTCAGTTTCAGAGTCAGTATGCTCAACAAGCTCAGAAATATCGTCACAATCAACTCCTGTCTGCCGATGCTTTTTGGGTGTGGATAATATCTGCGGAGATGATTTATTCCTGTGTCGCTTCTGACTACGACGACGATATGGCATTACAAATATCAACAATGGGCACCTAGTTAATTTTTAGAGTCCTTACGGTAGCTCGATTTCCACTGACCGCACTGTATGTCGCTCCTTCAAATTTTCAAAGCTCCAAAAATCATGATAAGCTGGACAAATTTCCAAATATTCACCTCATTTCGTAAAACACAAGTCTTAAAGTCACTTACAGCATAAAATTATTCCCGAATTCCCAAGAATAACTGATTAAATTCACATTTTATAGAGCGAGTCTTTCTTGTTGACTACCCACTCAAACCACGTGACTTATATCCAAATATCATAGTTGTAGGGACTCTCCTTCATAGATATTTAGCCTTAGCAACCGCATAGCAACGACTTAAGTGGCTTTATGAATACGGCCCCAGGTATTTACAAAGAATATCATGATGATACTGATGCGGAAGCTGGTCGTCCGGTGGGTACTTATAGGCCCGGATCTAGATCCCGCGCTCTGGATATCTGGTGGGTCTGAGTGTTTCAGGCTTGTTTTAAAGCTTCAAAATTTTGATATTCTATTTTTAGAATTAATGTTGTTAATTTTCAAGAATACAATGAGATAGCTAAAACTGGGATATAAATTTCAACAGATTCATAAACCTCAACAATTTATCACGATCAAAGCAAAAGCATTTAGGTAAACAATCAACTATCTAGAATTTTTGGAGGGATGTAAATAATTACCAGCGAGCAAAACTGTCTCTTTATATAAAGATTATTCACTTTTCCGTGTACTTTTCAGCTACAGTGAACAGATTTATGGTGGCAGCATAACTTAATTTTACTTTTACAAATGAGTTAAAAAGAAAGTAGAAAAATTCAGAAAAAATGGTCATAATTGCAGACTTAGTCACTTTAATACGTACATACTGACACTGTATCGTGTTTCAAAACAAATATAATAATTATCGTTATTATTATTATCCATTTCATTGCACTTTCGTAAAGAAATGCTGCCCAGTTTTTAGTAAAATGTATGCATGTACAAATAAGAACTTATGAGCAACATAATAAAACTTCTCAATTTGAAATAAAACCTCTGCGGCAGCACACTTTGAAAAGTGAAAATGTGAAAAAAGTGCATAAGGATTGGATAACTGTATTGAAAGGACCTCTGACAGTATCAATGCATATTTGCCTATTTTTCGACAAATTATTGCACCTTCCTGGGGCAGCAAAAGTTGAAATATTTGGCATTTTAATGGGGGTAGGTGAATTTTTCAGTCTCTGAAAATAAATCCATTTTTTCCGGTTTTCTAATATATCAAAATTTTAATTGATAACTATGCTAAAACTGACGTACACACTACAGTTACTGATATGCATGCAATATTTTTTCCAATAATAAGGACTTTAGCCTATTTTTAGATATAAAGGGTGGAAGTACCCCACCCACTTTTTCAGTTTTTCAGCTGTAGACTATCTTTTCCCCCGTGCCTCAGCAAGCCACTCACATATAATGTGTATTATGATAGTACACACATACATGCAACGTGGCTAGCTGAGGCACGGGGGGAAAAGTATCTTTAAAAAACTTTTCCTGTTTCCATTACGTTTAATTATAAAATTTAGCTTTTTCCAAATTTGAAGTCTATGTGCTAAAAAATCAGAAATTAAATTCATAGCCAGTTAGGGGAAGTTGAGAGCAACAAATTTCAAGAGAAATTCTTGGGTATATCAAAAATTTAATTTTGAAACCGTCAGAGGTCCTTGTCATTTGGGGAGACAATCTGCGACCATAACACCGACGATTTATCTCCCCAAATGACAATTTTGAATACAGTTATCCCCTAGTTCTTTGGCCATCTGATAACATCTAAATGTTGCCTTGTGGCTAATGGGGTAGAACTGAACAAAACCAAATCCATAGCGAGGGTAACGCGCGTGTAAAGCCGGATTAAGCCAAAGCCCGCCCCTCTCTCTCTCCCCCCCCCCCCTTTCACCCTACACACACACACACATACAGTAATTAATTACTAACAGTTCTGTGGCAATTCTGTTCTGGTGTATATTATTGTCAGTGTTTCTCAGCATTGTATTAACCTTTGGCTTCATTATTTAGTGCAGACGCTCGTGGCCGTCTGATGGGATATAGCTGACCCTTTGACCTTGACTTTTCGCTTGTCTTGTGTTGCTTTGTGTGTCGTCTTTATATATTTTTCCCATATGGTGTTTAGGACAGGATATGGAAAGCGAATGTCTCGGTCGAGTCTGGTAATTTCGGACAGGGTAAATTCGGACATACAATTGCAAACAGTGAAAATCCAGATGAGACGGCTCATCATGAGCCGTCTCATCAGGAGTTTCACTGTTTGCTCAGTTCATTTTGTTTCAATGAAAATCAACTGACATGTAAAGGAAACAATGTCACCATCCGAATTTACCTGCTGTACGAATTTACCTGACTTTACCCTATTGTCTTTTCAGCTAAACTGATGCATGTGGATTGGTTTCAAAACAAAAACGACTCCATTTTTTTCTTTTCTTCGTACACTTTATTGCACATTTATATGAAAATATTGCACTATTTGTAGAAATATGTATACATGTACAAATAAAAACTTATGAGCAACATAGTGAAAATGCACCACATTTATATACATTAATCTCAATTTAATAAAAAAAAGTAAAACCATCTGCGGTAGCAAAATCACTTCCAGCAAATATGTCGTGATAAGCTCTCTCTCTCTCTCTCTCTCTCTCTCTCTCTCTCTAGTAACTATTTGAACCATCTTTTCCTCTCTGTTTCATGGTACAATCAAGGCTCGATATCTCAAAAACTGATATCTCAATGTATGTACCCCCTTACATCGAAGAATATAGTTTGAAAGCATTTTCTATTTTTATTCACATTTCAACTCATGTTATCTCAAACTGCTGATATCTCAAAGTAAATTTTCTGGGACCAGAAAATTTTACTTTGAGATATTAGTAGTTTGGGATATCTGAAAGTAAAAAATTACTCTTAGATATTAGTAGTTTAGGATATCTCAAAGTAATTTTTTGGGGAACAGAAAATGTTCTGTAAGATATCAGCACTTTGGGATGTACTTTGACTTTGAGATATCGAGAGTTGACTGTAGTTATGATGACCATGAACAGTATCCGTATAAAATATTGGTCTGAAAATAAACATGTAAGATATAGTTTCGTCATAGTGTCCATAAAAATTCTAAGTATTGGGACAGGTAGATCTCAGCAAATATTGCAGACTCTGATTAGACTGCTTTTATCAGGGTCTACTGTTTGCCGTTGTGCCACCTGCATATTTTCGATGCATTACTGCATTATCAAACCAAACTTCAAATTTTACATGCACGACTACGAACTAAATGCAGCTCATTAAATCATGATTTGTTTCTAAAGCATATAACAGAATCACCCCTATGTCGTTGTGGTGCTGTGGAAACTACCCAACACTTTTTGATGGTCTGTCGTTTGTATGACAACCAGCGCACAAATCTTATTAATATTGTTTCTCAGCAAACTACAGTCACACTACGAGTTCTGTTATATGGTGATAATACGCTTTCATTACATTCCAACACTATTATCTTTGAAGCTGTTCAGAAATACACAAAAGAAACAAAACGTTTTACATAACATTTAACTATGATGCAATTTAGTAATACTTTGTATTATGCAATGTCCTGGAGCTAACTTGACATAACATAATTGCTTTTTAGTAGGGTACAAGCAACTGGTTATGCTACTTATCCCCTCTCCGAGTCTCCGACACTCACTCACAGCTAAACCCAATTTTTTTCCTATTTATTATCAATAGGTGTCTCTAAATTTCGCCGGTTATTGATTTGATACTGTTACATACTGAACCTATTGTTTATATATACTGTCTGCGCCAACTTTATATGCTATGTAACTTCGCTACTGGAAGTATTTATTTCAGTATGTTCTGATGTTATTCTAGTAATATTTATATATATATATATATATATATATATATATATATATATATATATATATATATATATATATGTTAACTTATTTCAACTACAGTAACATACAATCTGATCGCCATTATTTGTAAAATTGTATTCATTTGCAGGAGAAGAACCAAATAAGCGCATGCTTCCGTTCTAATCCTATTTATTCTGCGTATTAGATCTATGTACGCTTGAGATTTGTTGAAATAAGTATGTTTAAACTAAACCAAACTGTTTCATTTTTAGGACCATTTTGGTTACTGTTTTAGATGTCCCAATTTTCAGAATTTTTACCCCCTTTTCTCTTCAAAAACTGAGAGTTAGGGCTCGAGGCCATCTCTCAAACACCGGTTCTGTTATATCACAACATTTTAGCACAACATACATGTATATATAAGCACCGGTTACATTACACAATTGAGTGAGTCTTCGTTGTTTGTGCGTGTCACTTTTTTCACGTGTCCAATCTCATTAATATGTAAATGAGCCGCGACACGACAAAACCAACAAAGTGGCGTGTGAGGCATCCGCTCAAGCGGACCAGAGTCTTCGCTTTTCGCAAGGAGTTAGCTTAGGCCCTTAGCTACCCTTTAATTGCAAACTGAAGACTCTGATCAGACAGGGCGGATTTCCAGGCTGATCTGATGCGCAGGGCGTACATGCTACTTTGTTGGTTTCCTCGGATCGCCGCTCAAATATCTTTGTGATAGAGAAGCAAAGTTGTTCAACCCGAAGAGCGCTCTGTCGGAAGTTTGTCCACACTCGTATACAGAGTTCTTCTATCCGGCAGCCAGTGTATAATCTTGAGTGTCAGTTATATAGTTTCTTGTTTCCGTTTAAATGTGAACACTTTATGGTCGCATTTGCTATATCTGACTCCATCTTCAAGTTCTGCGGAGTAGAAAACAAAAGCATCTCAGGCAAACACAATAGACTGGACTCAAAATTATTGTAAATATCCAATAAATTGTATTACTTCAGCTCATCGATAGAAGCAGACACAGACCAGACATTACCTGGCGGGTTAACAAAAAGGCATTGAAAAACAAATACTGAAGTGCCTTATACTAACGGCCTTTTGACACGGCATCTTAGTCTCTATCGATCTGTCTCTTGGATAGAATGAGAAAGGATAGGGAAAGGCCACTAAACCCTTGACAAACAATAAGCAAACCAAGACCATTACAACTGCTGTCCTCACAGAACGTTTATAATTTTATGTAGCGTTGTGTTTATATACAGGTGGCATTTATTATTTTTATTTGTAGCGTTGTGTTTTTACATGTGTATCGGAGGCATTTATTATTATAGCGCCACCATTACGTTCTGTATGAGCTCACGAGCCCGAACAGCTTTTTCGACTGAGTAAATTTCAAACAGCTTGTCAAACAGCTTGTTTATTTGCATAGAATAGCTTTATATCATATTTGTAATTTTTTTCGTTTTCACGCTGGTAAAATTTGTAAAATATTGTGTTCGTGTGTGTGTGTGTATGTGTGTGTGTGTGTGTGAGAGAGAGAGAGAGAGAGAGAGAGAGAGAGAGAGAGAGAGAGAGACGAAAGCGCTTTCTAAAATATTGCATTTTTGGTGGTTAAACCTTGTATTTGAATCATTTTCTGTGTCACGAAAGAGAACTTTGTTTTGTGTATTGCTCCATTTCTCAAAGTAATATGGCCTACTTGCTTAAACCAAGACCAACAGAAAATGAACGTACCTTTGGCATAGGAATTTGGTATATCATCATATCCATATTCTCCTAAATATTCCTATGATTCGTACCCAAAACAAAATACTTCTTAACGAAAATTTTGTGTATTCCTCGTTTATCTCATCTCCAATAAGTCTCAGATTAGCTGCCACCTCTTTTATTATTCGGTCATCTATTTCAGCCTTTTCTTCCGTGTCTTCTCGAGTCATTCCTTTGTTTGTCATGATTAGCTTGACATTAATTGATATCCGCATCACACTTTCTGACATTTCTTCGAAGAACTTAAATTTACAGTTAATGTTCTTTATCATAACTTTTTTGTATCAGCTTATTTTTGCATGTAAGCCAATGACGAAACTATTCACAAAACGCGCAGGCAAACTTGATAATGAAATTTACGCATTATGAAAATGTTAGCATTAATTAAGTTCCCCATTCGTCATTACTCAATGAATTTTCAGGTGTTGACATTAAGAAGGTAAACAATAAAATGAGCTGTTTCAGAAGACACAACAATTTATATACACCCGACAGAAATGATCAAGATTGCAATAACCCATTGAGTGGTCATTGGCAACTGTCCTCCGAATCACTATTATATTGAGGGTATTTACCCTACTTGGCAGTACGATTACAATGTAGAATTTGCCAATACATATTGCTATTGGCTGGATAACGACAGATGCTATTGGAAGATAGTGCCATAATAAGGCTAACTGTTGGGACAAATACTCTTTTCTTCGAACTAAATGGGGCACAGACAGATCGGTTCTACGAGGTGCATGTTGTGGATTCGTTCCCTTGAGCCTCTTTGGGATGGGATAAAGTCGGGTAAATTCGGACAGCGAGTAAATTCGGACAGTGACATTGCTTCCTTTATATGTCAGTTGTTTGCAATGAAAACAAAATTAACTGGGCAAACAGTGAAATCCTGATGAGACGGATCATTATGAGCAGTCTCATCTGAATTTTCACTGTTTGCAATGGTATGTCCGAATTTACCCGCTGTCCGAAGTTACCCGACTCTACCCTAATCATCCTGAGAACTAAACGAAATAATAATAACTGTCTGCTTTTAGGCAGCTTGACCAGGACCTGCCTTAATGTGACTTTTCCAAGGCATTTTTCGTCAGTGACTGATTCGGGTGTATGCGTTCAGCTCTATGTTTGTTGTCCGTTTTTACAAAGGGGCGGGGACTGGGGGGGGGGAGTGGGGCAACTTTTCTGACTTCCTGTTTGCGCCCTGGACGACGTAGCGCTTCCATAGATAAAAGGGTCTGCTCTTAAAAGAAAGAATTTGCTCCTAGAAGAGCAAATTCTTTCCTTTAAGAGTTGACCCGTCTCGGGAAGGGTGGAAAAATGAAAATGTCATAGTTGCTCCCGCAGATTGTGTATCCATACTGATGGTGTTTCAATACTTAGCACAATTACAGAAGGTATTCGCAGACTAATAAATTAATTAGCAATACTTGTTACATCCATTTGGTCTAATCATTGCAAATATCGGAGATTGACTTTTCCATTGGAAAAAATGCTCAAGGACGTTGACTTCCAATTATAAGTTAAAACTCTAGATTCCGTTCATCTTCTCGCTGTTGATCAACTCACCTAGGGTAGCTAAGGGTCTAAGCTACCTCCCAGCCGACCGCGAAGGCTTTGCTCAGACTGGGCAGATGCCCACGCTGATCTGAGTCTTCGCTGTGCATACATGCCACTTTGTTGGGTTTGTTGTGTCGCGGCTCAATTATTCAATATTATGTACTTTTCAGAATGGCTGTGAATGTTCTCTAGAGCTTCATCATCGGCATTGCTTACTGGTCAACGTGCATCCATAATTGAACACCTCATGGTGTCAGTGACTTTAGTTTGTTTTTCCTCAGGTACAATATTAATATTAAATTTTAAATATTTTCCGTTGCCATGTCAACATAACCTTAGTCTATAAGACAATAACCTGCTTGTTTCTCTATTTACTTTTTAGCTTACCAGAACCAGAGGCTCACAGATGAGCTTTTAGTATAGCCATAGTCCGTCGTCCGTCCGTCGTCCACCATTTTTCAAAGATCTCCGAAACCCCTAGGCCAATCAAAACCAAATCTCACATGGAGCCTCATTGAGATGGGAAAATAAAAGTTTGTTCGCGGGATCTGGGTCAAATGACCAAGATGGCCACCACGCCCATATATGGTAAAAACCTTTCAATAATTTCTTCTGCAGAACCGAAAGGCCAATGACCTTGAAACTTTGTATGTAACATTCTTCTAATGACGAGCATCTGTGCATGCTGGAATGCACATTCCCGGACAGAGTGCAAAGTTCCGATAGGTAATCAAGACATGAGGACAATGACTGAACGATAGCGGACAGAATTATCAGTCAGCATGACATCATTTTAATGCTTTCTCGAATAATGCATGTGCTAATAAAGCGCTAATTTGAAGCGTCAACAATGCTGAGAAGGTATATGTTATGCTTTAACATGCTATCTTTTTTACAGAGTACTTATCAAATAATTCCCGTTATCCCAGACTTACGAAAACGATGAGCTTTCTAAAGGCGCCAATACCCTGCTGGCTAAAGACCTGTGGCTGCCGCATACCAGGGTACATCATACTCGTTTGGCAAGTGCAGATTTACATTTGTTGCCTCTTTGATTTCAGACATTTGTAAAGAAACGAACAAGGAGTACCTACAAAAACCACCGACATACACAAATCGTAAGCAAAAAGGCAAACTATAATTGAGCCGCGACACGACAAAACCAACAAAGTGGATGTGCGGACTATCTATGACATCCGCCCAGTCTGATCAGAGTCTTCGCTGTCCGCATGGAGCTAGCTTAGACCCTTAGCTACGCTGCAAGCGCTCAATGAAGAGTCTGATCAGACTTGGCGGATGCCCAGGCTGATCTGAGTTAACGCTGGGCGTTCGCCACTTTGTTGGTTTTCTCGTGTCGCGGCTCATATATCTTTCCTTAGGTACCCTCATAACAAAACCATTTCTTTTGCGGGGGACTGTTGTCACAGGGGAGGAAAAAATCGCGGCCCGACCGGGAATCGAACCCATGGCCTCTCGCTTACCGTGCGAGCACTCTGCCAGTTGAGCTACCGAGCCACTTGGTCGACCTTTGACATTTCACCCCCCCCCCCCCCCCCCCCACTGCTTAATTAGATTCGTCCCCGAATCTACCCGGTACTACGGAGGAACCAACGGGACATGCACTTTTTAATGCTCGCGGACCTAGCCGGGGACCCTCACTGAACCACCAAATGTCACAGGGGAGGAAAAAATTGTGGCCCGACCGGACTATTGCAAAGTGAAAGAAATGCCATTCTCCAGTTCCAGGGAACCTCTTTTTCCGATGAAGTAGGCACAACCCTACTTATAATGCTTGTATCCGCAATAATTGATACCCGTTTGCTATATATTCTGTCACAGGAACTACTAACAAGGGTACAGTTATAATCGTATCAGATCTGGTAGGGTATGTCCACCAGCTCCTCTTATTTCACGATCAAATTCTTCTATGCTCCTGATCTCAGGTTTGGGATCCAAGGTTTTCATAAACGCTTCTGTCACTGTACTTATTGGTGACCCAGTATCGACTGAAGCTTTTGTTTCTACTACATTAATTTACACAACCCCTTCATTTTCACTGCCTACCATCTGTTCTAATATGCTATCATCTGTAGGGTATTCTAAGTCCGATATGTCCCCATTTTGCCCTTCGACAGAGACATCTATACGTTTTAAGGCTATTTCCTTTCGGTTTCTTCCTTACTTTTGTGTGTTTCTTTAACACTTTCCCCTTGACCTGGTTTATTCCTCTGTCCTTGATTCGGCCACCATCTCCTTGACTTATTTGTACACCTTTTCTCTACTTTACTGTTTTATTTTCTCATTTTTTACATGGATTCTTTCAACATCTTAGTATTTGAATTATGCAAAAAAAAGTTAATGTTGTGCGGCCATACTAGAATCCGTTGGTTTTCTTTCTTGAGTAACTGTTCCTTTACTCTTATCCTCACTTCTTTCTGGTGTAGTTGTTTCCACTTCTTACATTTATTGTTCCTTTATTTCTACTGTGTACTGCCATGACATATTTCTCTGCTTTCACTTTCCTTCTTAGCATATCAAAACTTTTTTGTCTTTTCATAATAAATTTTAGTCGTATTTCAAAATCATTATCGTACAGATAACACCAAAATCTATCCTGTAGCATTGTATTCTTGTGATCTTGAGATATGTATCCCTTTTAACAGCTCTTTAAACTATCTGTTCTGTCCGGATGCCCAATAGTGTTACAATTTCATTAGGCCCTTGTGATGCAGTATAAATTTCTTGCAATACACTTGCACCAGTGGCAACATTGCTCCAAACACTCTAAAATTTATCGATAATTTCTTTGTTTGTTGCCTTTGGACCCGCGTAACTGTTACAGTACGAGCTTTGGACCCGCGTAACTGTTACCGTACGAGCTTGTCCGATCAAAGAGCTCTTAAGGACTGATTTATGACATGATCTGGATACATCTTTATCGAACACTCTTCTTCTGTTTTCCACTCCTCATAAGAGTTTTCCGATTTAGGAACTGGATCAATACCTGAAAATTTACTCATGTAAGGCTAGTTATACATGTATATGGAGTAAAGTCCATCTTTGGGGTTGAGTTTTCTTTCTTCAGATCTAAATCTGTTTCTGTGGTGCCTTCATGCATTTTATCTATTTTCAGTTTACGTATTATGCATCTTATGTCTTCCTCCTTCTTTTTCAGCTCTTTCTCCAAGTTTTTCAAATAAGCTTCTTTTCTTTCTAATTCATGTACATTATCTGGTCTATCAGTGTAACTGATCCTTTGACTGCTCTTTTTCTTGTACAAGGTTCTCTAGTGACATAAATTAGCCACCCTATCATTGTTCTTTCACTCTGAGAGCTATCTGATATATGAGAAGCCATACCATGGTCCCTCTCATCAGGTATTGGTCGGCTTTTGCCAATGTTATATCTGTCGACGTTTGTAAGGTCCCTAAGTGTCCGACAGCCCTAAGTGTCCGACAAAATTTATTTTTAAAAAAAAAAAATGTCAGAATAGTAAAAGAAACCATTATTTAAAGCAACATTAGTAAATATTTCAAAAAATAATAAGTGAAAAATACTCAAAATCTGACTTAGAAAAAAGTTTGTCGGACACTTAGAGACGACCCAAAGGTCCCTAAATGTCCGACAACCCTAAATGTCCGACAAGTTGAAAATCGATATAAGTGTTCGTTATTAAAGTAAAAACAATAAACATGATCGTAAAAAAGTGAACTTGATATTTTTATATAAAATAATAACAGTAATAATGATAATAATAAATACAGAATGCCGGAAAATGTATCAAGTTCGTTACTGAATACATTTATAGAGCAATAAAACATTTTCAAGTGTCAGGCAAATCTTAGGGTTTCTAAAACTTCTCGAAAGTGAACAAAGCCATTAAAACCACTATAAATGCATATAAAGTAATCATTTCTTACAAATAATTCTTCAAAAATATTAAAAATGTAAGCAAGATGAAAACAAAATATGTCGGACATTTAGGGACATGTGTCCCTAAGTGTCCGACTATGTACGGATCTATTTTCAAGTGAAGTAGAAGTACTAAAACCATTTATAATTATATTCTAAAGATACATTGGTAAATTATTAATTACTGTTTTGAATTATAATATATATCAAGAACCTTAGGGAAACAAAATGCCGCAAAATGTATTTGTTAAAAATACAAAACTGTTAAGGTAGAATAGAGATTCTAAGTTGTTTTTTTTTCTAAAACTGTCAGGAAAGTGACCAAACCCATTATAAATGCATACAGAGAAATTATTTTGAACAAATGGTTAATAAAAATAATACCAGAATAAGATAATTAAGTAACAAAAATACTACAAAAAGAAATTAGAATTTGTCGGACATTTAGGGAATCTGTCCCTAAGTGTCCGACAGGTTATGCTTCTATATTAGAGGGAGCTGTAACTGCGAAAACTCACTAAATACGGCCATAACAAGTTGAAATAGACGACATAATAAAGAAACTTTGATAAATTATTGACCACCGCTTTGATAGTTTGTATAAAAATATACAATAAACATGATATAGTAAAAAGAAAATTTTGGAAAAACAAGCTGCCGCCAATTGTATTTGGTAACTAACGAGAATACTTTGAAGTGTCAAACAAACTCTTAGATTTCCTAAAATTTCATGGCAGCGAGCAAAACCATCATAAACGCATGATGTAGCAATTACTTTTCAAAAACACTCCAAATATAGCTGCAAGATGAAAACAGAATCTGTCGGACATTTAGGGACGTGTCCATAAGTGTCCGACAACGTTTAAATCTATATTCAAGTCAACTAGAATTTAAATAGACAATATTCTTAAGCCACTTTGGTAAATTATTGACTACTGTTCTGATATACTACTACTACTACTAATAATAATAATAATAATATACTCAAAACATAACGTCAAAAAGCAGAATTTTTGGGACATTTACGGAAACCTGACCCTAAGTGTCCTACAGGTTAATGATCTATATTAGAGGTGAGCTCAACTGCTGTACGGATAGCGAACTGCGTCCAACGCCCCTTCCCCCACCTCCTCCTCCACATTTACTAGCCGTACGGGTGAGCCGCACGAGCCTCAGCGCCACCTGTACGGAAACGAACGGGTAGAGGCTACATCCCCATCCCCTACCCGCCCGGCAGAGAAGTCGTGTCTTCGACAGTTGCCATATGAGTAAATACTCATAATTATGTGATGTATGTGAACAGTCTGTACAACACTTGCTGTCCGATAACTTTCAGTTCCGGGGCCTCCTACTGGATAATAGTAAGGCAAGGGCCTACTCTGGTTGCAGTTGTTGCGGGTTATTTGTATGTATATATTCTTTTCCATTCGTCTATCATATCTCTTTTCTATCTCACGCTGCCTGGGAGACGGCTCGATAAAGACTGAAATACTGTCTCTAAGGGCCTTTAACCCCAAAACAACCAACAAACCAAAATTTAAACGTAAGACTTAAGTCTTTTTATCTGATTTTTTTTTGTTTTGTTTGAAAGAAACTCTAAATATCGTTACATGAGTTCGTATCCAGTAAACAAGTAACGAACTTATTACAGTCACTGTGGTAAAAACGTCTAAACACAGGTCATTTTGAAATGCGGTTCAAAGCGGGCCGTCTTCCAAAGAGGGAGAAAGAGCAGAAATGATAGACGAGAGAAGACATGTCCGACAACCCTCACCCGCACTTTCTGCAAGCACAGTAGGCCCTTGCCCTACAACGTTCCAAATCAGTAGGACGCTCCGGCACTGGAAGATACACACAGCACCA
The DNA here is from genome assembly GCA_963989385.1 of Ctena decussata. NCBI lineage: Eukaryota > Metazoa > Mollusca > Bivalvia > Lucinida > Lucinidae > Ctena > Ctena decussata. The sequence continues at coordinate 13,275,154 of OZ022511.1, forward strand.
TCGCACCACCCGACAATCCCTAAGAGATATGATAGACGACTGAAAAATATCCAAACAACCCGCCCCAACTGCAAGCAGAGTGAGGCCCTTGTCTTACTAATATCCAAATTATTAGGACGTCCCCGGACTGAAAGTTACCGCACAGCCAGTGTTGTACAGACTATTCACAGTCATCACTTATGAGTATTTACTCATATGGGAGCCATTGAAGACACGACCTCTCTATCGGGTGGGATGGGGGTGAGGATGTAGCCTCGAGTCTCCCGTTCGTACCCGTTTAGGTAGCGCTGAAGCTACCCGTGGGTATCACTCGTACGACTAGCAAATGCGGAGGAGATGGGGGTGTTGGCGTGGGGCGCAGTTCGCTATTCGTACGGCAGCTGCTTCTCATCTCTAATATAGGTTCGTAACCTGTCGGACACTTAGGGACAGGTATCCCTGAATGTCCAAAATATTTGTTTTCTTTTTGGCGTTATATTTTGAGTATCTATCATTATTGTTATTATTATTATACTATTATTATTATTGTCCAAAAAGGTTTACTACATTGACTTTGTTAGAATCCCTAAGCATTTTCTGTCCCTATAACATATTCTCTGTACTTACTAAATAAGTATTCTTAGTTAAGATGCTTAGATTCGTAGTGTTGTTTTTCCTAAAACTGTCAGAAAAGTGACCAAACCCATTATAAATGCTTACAGAGTAGTTATTTGGAATAAATGGTTAATAAGATAGTAATAGAATATGATAATAAAGTAACAAAAATACTTAAACAAGAAATTAGAATTTGTCGGACATTTAGGGAACTCTGTCCCTAAGTGTCCGACAGGTTATGATTCTATAAAACAGTGAGCTGTACCTGTAAAATCAATAAATATAACAAGTTGAAATAGCCGATATAATAAATAAATTTTGATAGGTCTGACAGTTTGTATCAAAATATACAATATAGTAAAAAGAAAATTTTGGAAAAGCAAACTGCAAGCAGTTGTGCGGTAATAGTTTTGTACGTACCAAATTCATTTATCTGCATTTTGTTTCCCTAAGGTTCTTGATATATATTCTAATTCAAAAATTATTTGTACCAAATGATTACTTTAAATGCATTTATAATGATTTATAATGGTTTTGCTCGCTTTCGCGAAGTTTTAGAAACCCTAAGATTTTACCTGACACTTAAAACTGTTTTACTGCTTTTTATATTTATTCAGTAACGAACTTGATACATTTTCCGGCATTCTGTATTTATTATCATCATTATTACTGTATTATTTTATATAAAAGTATCTAGTTCACTTTTTTTACGATCATAGTTATTGCTTTTACTCTAATAACGAGCACTTGTATCGATTTTCAACTTGTCGACATTTAGGGTTGTCGGACATTTAGGGACCTTTGGGTCGTCTCTAAATGTCCGACAAATTTGTTTCTAAGTTAGATTTTGAGTATTTTACACTTATTATTTTATTGAAATATTGACTAATTATGCTTTTAATAATGGATTCTTTTACTATTCTGACATTTTTAGAAAAAAAAATAAATTTTGTCGGACACTTAGGGCTGTCGGACACTTAGGGATCTTACAGACGTTTTCATCAGTTTCTCTTTTCATATCTACTTTCCAAATCCCATTTTCTTTCCTCTCTTTCGGACGTACAATGTATGAAGCATCTTTTATTTTCATTATGACGTACCAATTTCTCGCCTTCTTGTAATAGTAGTGTTGAAAGGTCATCTTGTTTTCTCTGTTTTCCATCTTTTAGCTGTAATTCTTACCCTTGCTCTTCATGGTTCTTTTCTTCAAATTTCCTTAACTTGTTGAAGAAATTTCAATCTCTGTTCATGTTCCTGTTGTTCCTGTAATTTTAATTCAATTATCTTTTGTCGTCTTTCTCCTGCTAACTTCATCTCTTTCAACGTCTTTAACCTTTCTTCGTCTTGCTGGAGAATTTTTAATCCTTTCCTATTGTTCTCTCTGTTGTTTTATTTTCAGCTGAAGTCTCCTTTCTCTTATTTCTTCTTCCCGTTTCAATGCTCCCAAACGACGCACCCTTTCCCCCTCTGCTTCCAACGCAGCAGTTTTGGCTTTCAAGCTTTGAAGCCTTTCCATGGCCTGAGCTTCTTCTTTTGCTCTTTGTTCGTTTTCTTTATCTAGCACCTATTCTTGCATCATCAGTTTGTATAATCTCTCAGCTATATCTCTTTGTTCAGGATAAATTTCATCTTGATCTGGATTGTCCTTATTTTTTTCGGCCTTAATTTCTTCCATGTCGAAGAGCTCTTTAGTATCTTTCACCTTTCTGTAAGTTAGGCCTATCCCACAAACTTCTTTCTCATCGTCTTGAAGATGAACAGTATATTGTGTTGGACCCTTGCCTATTTCTATAGCTGTATCTTCTTTTTATGTTGTCTTTTTCATTGTCATCTTTTTTGACAGTGTTTGTCGACGCATTCTCTAAGGTTGCAGTGTTCTCCTGCACGGTACGTATTATTATAGCTCTTATCATAGGGTGCATTGAGCCCTCAGGACAAAGCATGGGATATGCAATCATATAGGAAAATAAGTTTACGCGACCCAGTATTAACCTGAGGGCTCAATGCACCCTATGACATTATGACCCTTGACTCTCACATAGAAAGGTCACTTGTTTTGTATACTGAATGCGCCAACACTGTAAAAATATGACAAAGACCGTTGTCTTACAACAGAAAATGATTTTTAAAAGTTTAATTTGGTATTTGAAAAATGCAACATTCAGCGTGATGATCGTCACTGGTACAGTTCATGCCTCTTTTGCTGCTTGTTGGCACCCTATTTCGAGGACCAGTCACGGGCACATATTACAGTCTACTTCCAAAAAAATAAAAAAAAATGAATAGATATATGACGACAGTAATCCCTAGTACATTTTATAAATTATAGACTATCTAAAGACCTTTCGAAGGTTACAGGGTATAAACGTGTTACAAAAATGGCCGCCACTGACCGCACGCCAGTACCAGGAAAATAAATTCACGTAATGTTTATCGCTAAATATGGCTGTAAGCTTTTCACTAAAGTTTCGCCATTGTGAATGACTGTGATTGACCTTCATTAAACAAATAAACATTGTTGAGTTTCTCACCTTAAAGTCTCCTTAGTCCTGTCGGCGGTAAAAACGTTTTTAAAAGCGAAAATTGTTATGAAAAGCGGCGCAACCTACACGTTTGGTGATAAAATGTGGCTTGCTTTGCATATATACTTAGTCATACACCTAGCAAAAAGTAGAGGGAATAGGTTTTTGAAAATGACAAATCGCTCCACAAAGTACAACTGTCCTTTTCTGGTTTCTCGTCTAGTAAAGTTACATAGCTATAGGTGGCGTTGTGAATGGGTCTACATGCCTGTACATTGTAATGCCTAGCAACCACAAAATGGTACACGGACAAATAGTGCAGGCCCAGTTCAGATGCCACAAAACACGGCGTCTGATCAGGATCTATACTATTTGTAAAAGACAATTGGGTAATTCCTCATAGAATAAAATAAAAATGATACACAGAAACTAAAGCAGACACCACTTAAGTGACAAATGGACCAATCCATTTGATTAGGATAGAAGAGTTCAATGGGCATAAATGGGGTAAAACGCTGCCTATCTTTATTATAATTATCATTATTTATAATATGATAAAGACAAGGATTTTAGTTTAGGTTATTCAACCAGGAATAAGTTATATCTAAACCAAGATGTTACATATTTCTGTGTTAGATTACCTTAACCCATTCCATTCGGGATACCCCTTTAGGGGTATCTGGGCAAACAGTTTGGATCCAGCTCAGGCCCTACAAACGTTGGGCCTGATCTGAGATCCAAACTGTTTGCTGCCTAGGTATCATTTCTACAAGAATTAGTTAGACCAATATTGTCAAAATATTCTTGATTTTTGATGCAGACGACAATTTCAGCAGACGACAAAAATACCCAGAATGCAATGGGTTAATTGAGTATTGACAGAGGAATCAATAAGCAGTGAGAATAAAATGTATAGACCTTTCATTCGAGAACATATTGTACAAAATGTAATTCAAATTGAGCCGCGAGACGACAAAATCAACAAAGTGGCTTGTGCGCCCAGCGACGACTCAGATCAGCCTGGGCATCCGCCCAGTCTGATCACAGTCTGCGCTGTGCACATGGAGCTAGCTTAGACCCGTAGCTACTCTTTAACCGCAAAGCGAAGACTTTGATCGGACTGAATAAATGTCCAGGCTGATCTGAGCCTTTGGGCGTAAAATGTCTTTACCTACAGTCTGTTTTAAACACATTGCTCAAAATATTTAAAGGAGCAACTAATATTTTTCCATAGACGATAGTGTAACACATCCTCACTTTTAGTCAGATACTTTCGCTCGACATAGACACGGAGCTAATGTTTAAAGAGGGTCGAGGTGTGAAAATAGTGAACAGTCAGAAGTGTCCGCTAATCCAAAATGCTTGATTACAGTCATGAAAGAGTCAAGGGCTACTGAATTTTCGATATAACAAATGCGTAGACACTGATTACACTGCAGGTCTGCCGTTGCTCAGTGTGAAAGGCGTCACCTTGTTTGTAGTAACGACCTTCTCACCGATGTTGTTCAAGTATGCAGAGCTCTAGATAAGAGGGATTATTTGATGATGATTTAGGATAATATTTCTTATTTCTCATCGAAACCATATGTTGTGACCCCTCATCTGAACCGTCTCGTCGAGTCGAGACGGTTCAGATGAGGGGTCACAACATATGTTTTTATGCCGAATTTACAAAAATTATCCCTAATAATTACCAACTGCTCCCTCTTATCTAGATATCTTATTCGAAAATACACTATTTGCGGTGGTTCTCTCTATGTTCTTTGTCTTCCTTTACCATGCTTTGGTGGTCCACCATCTGTAAAATATTGTAAAATGGCCGGAAAACCACAAACAACAACCGACACGGCTAATTTGTCGAGACATGGCTATTCGTTTGATTATTTTGAATCAGATCCTAATTTCCTACCGCAAAGGAAGAAAAGACAATAACCTTTGTCAAAGCGCAAAGAATGATTGAAATTAATGTTTAACAGGCGTAATCGAGCAGCTTCGTTATCTTTTTTATTACTGCTTTCCGCTAGGTATATGATATCAATGGTTGTTGTCTTTTTATTCGCATTTCTAAGATTATATGGAATTTAAAACCAGTTCTACAATTTAATTGGAAAAGCTCATGAAACTATCGAGCTGCGATACAGAAGATAGGGTTACTTTAGGCATAGCCTTTGAATCTGATCGTTTACGAGTAATCACTTTTATTAGAGAGTTGTAAAACTAAACAAAAGCATCACGCAACTAATGGGATACATAGAGGATCTTACATGAGTGCTCATGTATTATTGAATTTATTAAACGAGTTGGGCAAAAAGATAAGATGCGAGGCTATGCCGAGCATCTAATCGTTTTCCCCAACGAGAATAATAAATTCAATAATACATGAGCACTGCAAGATTCTTTTTATCGTATGACACAAAAATCGCATTTTATCAACCAATTTTGCACTAAAACGTCACGATTTCGCCATTAGAAAACACATAACGTTACGACGTAATTTGCATATTTAATCCACTAATATTTACATTCTTTGTGTATTTACTGAAAAGCCCTATAGTAAACCATTGGAACGTAATGTAGTTTGCATTCCAATAATTAAATTGAGACACGCGACGTCAATGACGTCAAAAAACAATGTCTCTCTACAACCTTATTGGACGTCAGCGACTTCATGACGTCATGCATGCTGTTCTGCTGTTAGCAGAAAAGCTGCATGTACATGTTTTACTGCTTCAATTTTAGCGCTTATGTAGGATTTTTCATGAAAGATTTGATTGAAATTTATGTAAATATAAGCAATGAACTTAATTTTTCTGATGTTTATCGAAGTATAAACTACATTGGGTGACTAGCAAAGTTTACATGATCCCCTTCGGGGTTCATTCACTTTGCACGTGACCCAGTGTAGTTTACACTTCGATAAACCTCAGAAAAATGAAATTCATTCCTTAAGTTGATTATCGTTTTTAATGCATGGCTTTATTACACTCTCAGATGCGACGTCATATGATAAAGCCATTTATGGCATTGCTCAGCGTACTCACAAATATGTTATCTCGTTGGAGAAAGTGTTTGAAAGTTAGCAACTTTTAGGCTGCCGATATTAGTAGATCTGAGCATGCCTTTCTTCAGGACTTTGCTGAACATCGCTCAGATATGCTTGTAAAGTTTTCCGTACATTCATTTAATGCATTTATTATACCAGTCCTCAAGGATTGTTCACGCAATTATTTTTCAGTATTCCTTTCTTTTGACATCCAACGGATACCGTATTGAAGGTCATTAGTAGACCGATATTCGTTTGTCGTCGTGTAGCGGTTGCTTGCTTACTATTTCCGTCGACTTGTATAAGGCATACTGAGGTATTGCGAGCACTTGTTATATCGTCTTCCTCTTTGAAGGTACCAATTGATGCACTTTAATAATTGCCCACTTTAATGCCTTGTGGTGAATATCGCTCTTCTCTTGCTCTTGGCTGTATCATCAATTTACGAGGGGCGTTCGAAAAGTTTTGCAAATGGCCTCATGACTGGGTACAACTGCTATGCATGTACTGAAAGTAAAAAGTATGCAAAGACCAGGAACACTTCATTTTGTCTTTACAATGATACCAAACACTATACAAAGACACTTTTCTTTATTGAGTTACAACGCATTTTAATAGGTCCCAGTCATACCACTGGGCTAATTTTATATGTAAAATCTTTTCAGTGTTAGGCGTTCAAGTCAAATTTCCTTGTAAATACCAAATTAATCTTTGTCATTTGCTTGTCCATCGTTGCCTATAATATCCATGCAAAAGTTAGAAGTGCGGCAACTGTTATCGATTTATTCCTTGCAAAGCAATGCGCAGTTCTTATGACGTTATTGAATTTTACGTTAACGTCATTTTTGAAAGCTTGCAGAGGCTTCATTTTTGGCACTAATTTGAATTTGTTGACAGGTTTTCATTGACCCATGTAAATGCTCTTGCTGACAATATTTTGAATGCAAATACACTTGTTTTCATTACAAAATCATCAAATTTTAGTAGAAATGGAGAAATTGCTACAGCATAAAGTACGGATAATCCATATTCCCGGCCCTGTACGGAAGCCAGATTAAAACTTATTTCCGCGATATTTACAGAACAACATTGTATGGGCATTGTCTTTAACTAACAAAGATAAAAAAATATCAAAGACTGCTGATATATAAATTACGGCCTACTAAAGTAAAATTCTGCAGTGTCTTTAGGGTATACCTCTTTCAAAGAAGTTAAAAATGCGTCCTTTTTTAAAAAATGCACCTTGTTTGCAGAATTCTCTTTGCATAATATAGCTTTATGTGTTTTTGCAATCAGAAGTTCTGTCTGTATTGTGGTTACCGAGAAATTACGTCATTTGCAAAACTTTCCGAACGCCCCTCGTACAATCAGCAACGAGTTTTTTCCAAGAAAAAAAAAGAAAGAAAAATACAGAATCAATATTTCAGAGAGGCACGGTAGTCGAGTGGTTAGAGTGGCTCGGCTATTGTGCAGAAAGTCGCCGTAAGGTCGTGAGTTCGCGGCTCACAGTCGCCATACGATGGCTGGAAAACTCTCTGTGTCAACCCAGCAGTAAATGGGTACCTTTTTCGAATCAGGGAAGGATAAGGCAGCGAAAGGAGAGGGATGGGCTCCGCCTTTCATCAGCTGTGCCCAAGATACAGTGGGTCTCTAACCCCCACTGCCCTTACGGCTATTAGGCTATGGGAAACCTTTACCTTTACCTTTACCAATATTTCTATTTCTTCCCTGAGGGTACATTGTGCATCTTCTGCACAGATTCTTTCTTCCACTAAAAATCTCAATACTGTTACCTTCTATGAAAATACGCCCTCTCAGCCTCTTTTCGGCATCATCTGTTAATCTTCATGGTATCCCTGTCACCAACGTTTTTCGGAATAATCTCAGGATTAGATTTTCACCTCCAAAACTCATAAAGACTTTGAAGCAGAAGTTGGGTTGCACTAATGCTTGCAAGCATACTTCCGCTAAAAAGAAGTCTGTCAATAATGACCACATTTGTCAAGCAGCCACTATATTTGCTGTTTGTGTTGATAAGGACCAAGAGAGACTTCCTACATTCTACTGGCTACCTAAACTTCATGAACGACCGTATAAGGCACGATTTAGCTCATCCACGACTACGGAACTATCTGAATTGCTTACTTCTTATCTTGCAATTGAAAATCCTGTTATTGAATATTGCAGAAAGTCTATGAAAGGTCGGGTAAAAACCTTTTTTCGTCAACTAAATATTTAGTCTTGTGTTGTATTAAACAAGCTGAAATCGTGAGGTTTTCGTGCGTCTAGTTTATCAATAGATGATTTTTCGACATTATATACTACCTTGTCCCACAATCTTATTAAGGATGAACTAGTGGCTTTAACTGAACGAGTTGTCCAAAGTGAAGGCACTTTTTATATTGCATTTAATAATAGGTGTGCTATCTTCACCTCTGAAGCGGCCAGTATTAATGTTTATGGTTTTGACAGAAAGTGTGTGAAGCTCTCGCCTTTCTCTTGGACCATATTTATGTTAGGTTTGGCTCTTAACTGTATAGACAAATTGTTGGCATTCCTTTGGGCACTAATTGTGTTCAACTCTTAGTTTATCTGTTTTGTTCTGTTATGAGAGAGACCTCATGCTGTCTCTTTCAGAGGTTACCCAATCTGATTTTCAGTTCGAACTTTTTAAGATTTTAACTACTCCATGGTCTTTGGATGACCTGTTGAATATTGACAATAACTTCTTTGATAGCATGGTAAATGAAAATTACTCATCGTTGTCTTTTTCCACATGGTGTCCTAAGTGGGATCTGGAATTGTATTGTATCAGTTCCTGAGAATTTTTCTACTTACTTTTCTAAATTAGTGGTCAATTTACCAAAATGAGAAATCTGAAGTTTGAAATCGTAGAAACATTGACTTTCAAAATGTTTAGACAAACTGATATGGACTTCTATAAAGAGGTGTGATTAGCTGGTGCTTGCTAGTAGCAAGCTTCATCTGCCTATTATAATACACCTGGCATGTCTATTCTATTCTATTCTATCCCTTAACCTTACTAGGTCGTTGGGGCACCACAGCTGCCTTCAAAACAATCCCTTTCCACCTTGTCCTGTCTTCAGCTGCCCTAGTTGAGTTGGCAAAATCCATTCCTGTCCACTCCTTGATATTGTCTTCCCACCTCTTCTTCTGTCTACCTCTTCTTCTTTTTCCTTTCACTGTGCCCTGAAGAATTGTCTTTGCTAAACCAGAAGACCTTGAGACGTGGCCAAACCACCTTAGTTTCCGTTTCTTGACCAGTGTCAGGAGTTCATCATATTCTCCAATGGCTGCTTCGATCTTCCTGCGAACCTCCTCATTGGTTATATGGCAGATTTTCCCTTCTTCAGTGCTGCTACTGCAATCTCAACTTCCTCACGAAGGATTGGTTGTTGATCTTCTTCTGGGGGCTGACTGCAGTCCAGAACCGTATTGTCACCATCAGTCTCATGGTTGTATAATTCTGAGCAATATTCTGTCCATCTGCTGAGAATCTCTTATTCTTCTGTAAGGCATTTCCCAGACTTGTCCTGGATAGTTGTGGATCTACCCTGCTTCTCTGAAGTTAGATCCTTCACCAGCTGGTATGCTTTCTTGCTGTTGTTTTTGTTCAGGCAAGTTTCGATCTCCTCGCACTGACTAGCTATCCAGTCCTCCTTCGCTTTCTTCACTGCCTTCTGAATTCTCTTGTTTGCTTCCCTGTATTCTTCTGCTCCTCCTGCTTCATACCTCTTCTTCTTCAAATTTCTCCTCTCATCACAGAGGTCAAGAACATCTCTAGTGACCCATGGCTTTTTCCTGCGACGTTCCTTCCCAAGTATCTCACTGGCTGCATCAGTCACTACTGTATTGTAGGTGGTAATAATGGTATCTATGTCCATGTCATCATCCCTCAGACCAATGAGTGGTGCAAATTTTCAACCTATTGTTGCTTGAAAAGTGCATGCCACCTCTGGGTCCCTTAGCTTCTTAAGATCAAACTTCAGTCTTGGCTGGGTTGGCTTTCTAGCCTTCTTCAGACGAACTCGGAAGGTCATCATGACCAGGTCATGGTCACTTCCTATGTCAGCTCCAGGACTTCCTATGTCAGCTCCAGGACTTCCTATGTCAGCTCCTGGCATGTCTATATATACTCAAATGCAAAAATAACGCATATTTTTCCTTTTGATGTTTTAATGTCAAAATAAAAATCTGCTGAAATTGGCAAAACAGGGAGGATATTATCAATGCATGGAGTACACCTCGTCGCAAACTTATTGAAATTTTGTCTTGTTTATTCTTCCGTAACGAAAGCGTAAACAATCAGGCGGTTAATCTCAAAATTCACAAATACTGATCAGTTAACTCAGTGTTTTGAACTGAGTTGTACCTGGCTCCAAAACTGATACCCTCTTTTTCTAGGACGCTACGATGTCCGAAAAACATCATCAAGAATTTTCAGCATTGATTACTTGCTACTAACAAAGTTATGCCCCTTTATGCAAATCCCGTAAAGTAAACAAGTTTTGCGATAGCAAAAGAAAATTTTGCGGATTTTTCGCCAAACCGAATTGGAAATGGATTCCAATTCAGGTTAAATGAAAGGTAAGTGGTCACAATCAAATGGAGTATGCTAACAAAGGGTAGAAACTCTGTACGTCCTTCCAATAATGCACCCACAAATTGAATTTTTGGGCGCTTGATCCTTGAAATCACTGAGCAAAACTGAATGAAAATGATACTGCATCTTTATCATAAAGGACAGTCCACGGTAAGCGAATCGGGAGACACGATTTTTTCCAGGAACACATTTTTATCGGCTTTTTAATTTCGTACCTCAACCCGGAAGTGAGCAAAATACGTGCTCATTTCAAATCAAAATTTGTTTTAAATGGATCCTTTGCCCATAGCCTTACTCACATTGAATCCCAAATTACCAGATTTTCTAATAATTTGATGATTCAGACGATTTTCGAAAACTTTGAAAATTGCCGATTTTTGCATGTGCGATTTAACTATATAAGAATCAATTTTTTAAAAGTTTTATACCGTTTTCCAGTCGGTACATCATGCTGAATTCACGTGCAGCAAAATCGTATTGATAATTTATTTATTGCTACTTTGAGCCAGAATTTTGTGACTGTTGCCTTTTTGACAAAAAACATACTTTTTCGAAGAACTGTACTGTGACATGAAAATGCTGAAACAGTTATGGCCACGTATGGGCAAATCTCAGTACTAAAAATATCAAGTAAAAAAATATCATTACATTTTATGAGGCAAAACAAGACACTTAAAATATGCGTTTCTTTTGCTGTGGCGTATATATATCTGAGAGTCGGAAAGTCTAAACTAAAACCCTGACCATGCATCGGCCGTGACTATCAGATCGGAAACAAAGGTAGAATTGGCCAGGTATGAGCGAGGTCATGATGTGTTGTTTTATTTAGACAAGAAATGACCATTTTATACTATCAAACACTGATCCATTAACATTTTAAGGAAAAGGTTCCCGTCGTTTCTCTTAAAATCGATAGAAACATTTGGAAGTTATGAAAATGTTTATTTGTTGTTGTAAATGATATAATCCTATTTTAAATGACCATACAATGTGATGTTAATCCGATTAGGTACTACTCGTATTAAATATTTTCATGTTCGTTAACCTCTAGACTGCATAACTTCATAATACTTCATAATAACTTCATCGTAATTGGAAGAAACTTATTATAATACTAGTGGGTGTTCCGAAAACATTACGTTTCATCCTATAAATTGAAAGAAAACTCTAGCTGATTCTTATTTAGTGACAGAAAATTAGTATGAGATACGATCACGTGTTTTGAAATAACTGATATCTCCTTTCTAGTATATCTTTGCATGATTGTCAGTAGCTAAGTAAATTTCCTAAACGTATTTACATCATGCTAAGACACCATTAGCGGAGTTGTGTGTATAAGCGTTGTGGCTGACCATCTGTATATCCATAAGTCTCCAGACTGTTAAAGTTGTAATAATGCTATTTGGTGTTATAAGTGAGCTAATCCTATTCATTATGAAACTATAATCCTGTTAAACACGGTCAATGAAGGTGTTTAAAACCACATGCTTAGGTCATTTAACCTTAACAGTGATAAAACATATTTAGCAAAAGCACATCGTGCAACAAAAATAGCACATACGTGTTGTAAAACTACAAAGAACCAAATTAAATTTCATTTTTATTATCAATTTTGTCCTGTCATTTGCTCAATATAAATGCACTTTCTTATTCTATTCCGACATGACCTTAGTTGTTTACTGTGGACGTTAAGCATCAAATTCTTATTCTATTTAGTGCAGTATATGCCCTTTTGTGCATTCAGCTTTTCGGTACTGTTTGAACGAAAAAAGGTCTTGGGCAGGTCTCGGCTGGCAACGTAAATCCCTCTCAGAGTCACACTTACTGACGCATTCCGGGATCAGCGGCTGAAGATATCAGGTTAGAGACGCCTGCGTAGTAACTCGCGAGCTCAGGCCTGCGTGTCCCATCGATTCACCTCAAACCCCACGGCACGAGAAAGACGAAGGACAGTGTCCGTCGGGCACGGACATCAGGAAGGAGATGTGTGACGCAGCGGGAACTGCAACAAGCTAAAATAACCCGAAAGAATAGAAACCAAGCCTCCGCCGAGATTCGTCTTACTATGGTAAGAATATGAAACTATTTCGCAGATAAAGCACTGTCGTAGTTTTATTTTAATCCGCAAAGCCCTAACCAAGACATTTTATACCGCAAGCTTGTATCATTTGAGTTCTAGCAGCCGAAGGCCGGGCCGCGTAGTGCACTCGGTAGGGCACCTGACTCATAAGTCAGGGGTCCTTGGTTCGATACCTGGTGTGGCCACATACTTTCGTTTCTCCTTCCGCTGATTCAAGAAGGGCAGTTGTCAGTTACTTGCGAAAGTATGTGCACTTAGTACTGGTAAACCGCTTAGGAGGTCTAGGCCTGCCCAGGAATAGTGTGGTTAGGTTATCCGACCGTCCCGACATGACCATAGCTGTTTACCATGGACCACAGGTACTCGACAAAAATTTGTGGAATTCTAATATAGTATGAAATGTAAGTCTCCCACCTCTCTATCAAATTTCAAGTCGATTGGTTGAGATATAAGAAAGTTACTAAATATCCCACTTCGTAGTTTAATAGAGTCAAGGTGCGACACTACGCCATTTTGAAAATATGCTCATTGACGGAAGTTATGAAATCGGGGGATTTTCCACGGAATTTCCAGTAGCGCGTGCTTTGATGACGTAGTTTTCCCGAATAGAAAGTTTTCAAATCACGCGGACTTTAAACTTGTTCGTTCGTTGACGAATCAACGAACTCGCATTTGTGGATTTTCCAACAGGGACTGCTATGCGCAAGCCCGGATTTGTTGACTTCCGTCATTTTACTCTGTTTCTCGTCGTGATTTAGAATTTCGCATTATTCGTCACTGGCAGGAAATGATTGGATTGCAGTTAAGTGTAGATATGTACATTTTTTTCCAATATGGAAGTATGTAGTAGTAATTCAATTCTCATATCGACGTTGCCCCCGCACCTCAGCGGAACGAATCCATAGCCGCAGTAACGGGGCGCCGAGCGTCCGTCCATAAATGTCAGTCGTTAGTCAGATTCGTCCGTCAGTCCTGCTCATCAAGGCCCTACGGCTGCTGCATGCGTGGAAAAGGAGTACATTAGCAGGGTCCAGGATATGGAAGTATGGAAGTGAAATGCTTATTACATAGGAGAGAATAAGGTGACTGGAAAAGGTAAAAATGGCGGAAGTGTCGCACCTTGACTGTATTAAAGCACGAAGTGGGATATTTAGTAACTTTCTTATATCTCAACCGATCGACTTGAAATTTGATAGAGAGGTGGGAGACAGACTAACATTTCATAATATATGAGATTTTCACAAATTTTTCGTCGAGTGCATGTGACCGTGGACGTAAAGCAATAAATTAATCAATCGAACCTAGCAGCCGAAGATTCCAGATTTCAGAACTTTCGGGTGTTTACCCCTCGGAAGAGTTTTGCGACCGTTTGGTCAGTTTAAAAAGTGCTGGGTAGACGAAGTTGAATGTACTCCAAAATGTTACCCAGAATTCAAAAGCAAAACAAGAAACCTTAGACTATACCGGAAAGAAAACAACAATAACAACAACACGAATAAGAAAGATAGAGAGTAATTTGACATGGTAACGGAGAACAAATAATTAAAATTTAATTACATTTGTTGTACCTGCGGAAATTATGGAAGACAATGACCCGATAAAATGATCAATAGAAATCATTTTCACTGCAAGTTGGTTATTAATTAACACTGTTATTGTCCATGTCTGCGACTCTTAGCTTCCAGCTTGTGATTAAAAGGTTATTCACGGTGACAATTCATACTGTATATAGAATCTGATATATAACTGAGAAGTGTCACGTGAAAAGCATCTGAACCCAGCAGGCACATGGCGTCGTAATGTCATATGACGTCGTAATATTATTGCGTCGTCATGTACCCGGCGCTGGGAAGTTATGTGCCTACAACAAATGTTAAGATCAGTCTGCGTATCAGCTTAGATTGATGAGAGTCTTTGCTTGTCACTTTTAAGATTCTTCAGGTTCCGTCGATTGTATATGCGAAGAGGGAAGACTCTGATCAGATTTCACGGATTTGAAGGCAGATTTTAGTTTTCGCTGTTCGTACATATTTGAGTTTTCGCTTCCTCATGCGACGCCAGTCATGAATTATTAAAAAAAAATCCAGCATTTCGGTTTACGGATATTCGGGGGCTCAACTGGATTTTTTTTGTTCCAGTATTTCAGTGGTGTCGTTTGACACCCCTGTGGTCTGCAGGTGACGCAGTACGCTGTTTCTATCTGGGGCCATATTCATAAAATGACTTAAATGGTTGCTATGCTGTTGCTAAGGCTAAATTTCTATGAAGGAGGTTCCCTACAACTATGAAATTAGCTCTGGTGGAACAGTCTTTTTCAGACTGTTCCTCCTGAGCAAATTTCATAGTTGTAGTGAAACTCCTTCGTAGAAATTCTGCCTCAGCTACAACATAGCAACCACTTAAGTCTGACGGTTTTATAAATGTGTCCCCAGGTCCTCATCATTGATTCATTATAGTTATTCCGTGTGTGTGTGTTCCTCTGATGAGTCATTGATGGGTTAGCAAACCTTCACACCCACCAAACAGCTAACTTACTCACAAAAGTTCGCCACTTTGTAAAATAATTGAAAAACATTGAGACGCATCCGTTCACCTAATCGAGGTGGGGAATCATGTGACTTACCTCTGTTATTTTGGACCTTTTTTCGGACAGAATGGATAAGAAAATTGTCATTTTTTTTTTCACGCGGTAAAGTACAGAAGCTTTGTCTTCTTTCAGCAAACGACTTTTATACAGCTAAGCGCAACAGTTTTTAAACTTGCCTTTCGCAAAGCCTTTCTGACATTGCTCGTTGTGTGGAAAAACACAGCAAGCAAAAGCGCCACGATACATGTATCTGCATTTTACTGCATGGAAATTCGTTGAGTAGTATTTTACCGCATAGAAATTCGTTGAGTATTAAAAAATAACCATCTATTTTCTTACCCGTTCTGTCCGAGGATTGGTACAAAATAACCGAGGTAACCGCCTTGCTGAATATGAGGCTGCTTCAAATGCGAGCAGCAAAAGCTCAGACCAGCCTGCGCATACGCACATTCTTGACGAAAGCTTAGCACACAGTATGCAAAAACTTTAAGATTAAAATCTTAAAAAGTTCCTTCAAGAGCAGAGAATACATACAGAAGTAGGAACATGGGCCAGACTACGTAGTTTCGGCTAATAAAGCCTCGTCAGTGACCCTGACAATATCTGGTGACGAAACCAGAAAAAAGCATACTGTAATTTCTTAATTTTAATTGGGCAGTCGATTCAAAGACTGAATAATTTTAAAAGAATCCAAATAATATAAAAGACGGTGATCTAGAATAATAGTCTAAATCGATCTGAAATTTTAGATTTCTCGGAATCTATCCTCTGATCTCAAAGGATGTAAATAAAATATAATCTGCACTATGGATGATGTACGGGGAGACGTTTTATGGCCGCCACACGGCACAACACCAGCTGCAGTGAGGTAAAATTAAAATCTTAAAAAGTTCCTTCAAGAGCAGAGAATACATACAGAAGTAGGAACATGGGCCAGACTACGTAGTTTCGGCTAATAAAGCCTCGTCAGTGACCCTGACAATATCTGGTGACGAAACTAGAAAAAAGCATAATGTAATTTCTTAATTTTAATTGGGCAGTCGATTCAAAGACTGAATAATTTTAAAAGAATCCAAATAATATAAAAGACGATGATCTAGAATAATAGTCCAAATCGATCTGAAATTTTAGATTTCTCGGAATCTATCCTCTGATCTCAAAGGATGTAAATAAAATATAATCTGTACTATGGATGATGTACGGGGAGACGTTTTATGGCCGCCACACGGCACAACACCAGCTGCAGTGAGGTAAAATTAAAATCTTAAAAAGTTCCTTCAAGAGCAGAGAATACATACATATAAGAATCTACAGGCACAAAAAAGGCTGTAGCTAGACTTCACGAACACTCACAGACTGGTTTGGTCCTCGCTATTCGCGGATACGTCATATGGAATCTTTTGCATGACGCGTCTAAAATATTTAATTATGTCTGACAGCTCCCGCAATAGGTAAATGATTTGGGCGACTCTTGAAATATAGTGGTGTTATTACAAAATATAATGGAACATACCCTTGAAAGTCGAGTGGTTAGAGTGGCTCGGTTATTGTGCAGAAAGTCATCAGAAGGTCGTGAGTTCGCGGTTCACTGTCGCCATCCGACGACTGGAAAACTCTCTCTGTCAACCCAGCAGTAAATGGGTACCTTTTTTCGAATTAGGAAAGGATAAGGCAGCGAAATCAGAGAGATGGGCTCCGCCTTTCATCAGCTGTGCCCAAGATACAGTGGGTCTCTAACCCCCATTGCCCCCTACGGCTATTAGGCTATGGGAAACCTTTACCTTTTACCCTTGAAAGGCCACAATCACAACCTACCAAGGAAACCTAAAGAAGAGGCAGGAGAACAACATACATAAAATACAGGAGCAATTACCTTTATTGTAAAATTATTTTTGTTTTCAAAAAAAAAAAAAAAAAAAAGTATCAGTAAATATATATCTTAATATAATGTCAATATATACTATGCAAAATATATTTAGCAATTTTGTATGTTTTGCAATTTTTCTCACTACTCAAGTGCCACATTGAGCGCACTTACATTGCAAGGAATGCAACAGTATTTGGGGCTTAAGATACCGAGGAATTACAGGTGCCCTCTCTGAAATCGATATTCGGGAAAAACGATCAGCGCTTAAGGGTTCAGTAGCCAAAATTCGCATCCATTAAAAGCAACGCAAAACTGGCCAGCATGTAGGGTTTTATAAGGGCTTTCGAATAATTGTTTTGCACCTTTTACTTGTCAAAGCTATTGATTGTGTGAAAGATGTGATTAAGCTTAACCACAGACAAATTTTAGCGTGCGTCACTGACGTCAAAACGTTGCAGTTTGGTCCAATGTACAATGATTTGTGGGTGCTTCAATTCAACGGAGAATAAAAACCCGAGAAAAACAACAGGCTAAAATTAAAGATCGCTCCTTGATAAATCAAGGATGACAACCTACGTCATAGCGCTGACGTCATAATCGTTATATCAGCGGCCTTAATAAGGTAACTGTTTTGCATAATGAAGGCTTAGCAAACACGGAAACAATAAAATATCTAGTCGACCTGGTCCCTATAGATGTTTTGGACTCAATATTACCAGAATTCACCATAAAATACTTGCTGAATCTGATTATGCTTCAACAGAGTGATCTGTATCGACCCTGCCTTAACGCATGTTTATCTCAGCTGTCCACATCAAAAATTGTAGTGAGGCGTTTTATAATTTCTCAACCTGTGAAGAATCTCGCCCTATATATCTGGACCATATGTATATGTAGGCACCGACTCGCCGTTTTATCTTGTGTTTAACCCTGTCTCTTATATATTACAAACGGAAAATCTGTCAGAGTTTCTTCAAAATGGCCGTCGAATAATTAATTCTGTCGCGCGCACTATGACGTAGGTTGTTACCCCTGAAAAATTTAGCTGTGAAGTTTCTTCCGTAAAGTGTAACATGACAATGAAATAATGATGACGTGAGTCTTTGATTTTTGGCTGATTCTCAGTAGCCGGGAAGAATGTGCTTTCAGAATAGCATATTGGTAGATACGAAACAATCATACACTCGAAAGGCATTCAAGAAGTACCGATCAGATACATGGGTTTGAGACGATCTAACGTAAGAACAAGGGGAAACGTCAAATTTTCAAACTTTGTAAACCCCATACTCGTAGCATATTCAAAAGTTTTAATGTGTTTCCCTTTATTTTAACAGCCAAACAGCCGCATCGTTATGGTTTTGGCTTTTGCATATGATCAAAATGTCCTTACATACAATGGTCTTAAAAACTGACGTCACGGTAGTACAAACGCTGCATTTGTTCAATTTCTTGATCATTTTACATTGCAATCCATCTCGGATGATCGGCGCTTGTATCTTTTGCAATAAAGTGACAATTTGCAATAAAAGCCTAAAATGGGAGATCTGGCAGACAAAACATTCGCTATATTTATTTTGACATAGTATACATTTTTTTTCTCTGTTGCCTGTTTTTGGTGTCAGAGTTTCTGTGATGTTTTACCTTATGTATGTTCTTATTATTTTTGGTTCGGTTTGGGTTGCTGAGTGGCCACCTTTTGGGAATAAGCTGCTCACTCGGTTGGCCATATGTTCTCTGTATCTTGATTATTTGTAATCTTAGTTGTTTCCAACTATGGTTTGAGGGCTGGATTTGGATTTTGATTGTTTCAGTTCCTGGTCTTTGCATACTTTTTACATAAAATACAGGAGCAAATATCTTTATGAAATAAAAATTTATATCTTTCGAATATATTTTTTTAAATATATAAATATTTTTCACAGTTATCTAACACACAAGTTTCATCAGAGTTCCTTTCACCGTCTCTGTTTCTGAAAACTAATGCTGTCACAAATTTGGTTCTAACAGTGCACTGGCATTCACAATACCACAATGCAGTCATCTTTAACACGTGATTCTCTGAAGAAACTCTTCACAGACACGAACAGCGAACAAATAGATGCCTTGTCCCACTCGATGAAAGTCGAGCAAGTGAACTCTTCGATGTGACCATTGTACACCATTTGACAGTTGGAGGTTGGTGAGTTGTTGTTCCTGAAAAGTGTGCAAAATAAATGGAAATAAATCAGCGCCTCAGAAACATGATTCGGAAGAAATAATAATAAGTTCAGCTTCGAGTAGCAATGGAAAAAAATAAGTCTCTTAGTTATCAGAAAATATATTCAAGCTGTAGGGGTTCTTAGCTAATCCTATTGCAGATTTTATGCTGTTGTGTGCAATCTTTCACATGAATAAAATGTTGTTTACCAAAATTCATAACTTTCTTCACACACACACACACACACACACACACACACACACACACACACACACAATTATAATAATGATAATAGAAAATACGAAAATAGCAGGTTCGATTTTACTGAGTCTGTTGACGAGCAGAAACGCTATGTACACCAAATACCGGAGGGCATTCAGTTTCAAAATGACTCTTAATGGGTCCGGCGATCCGAAAGAACCAGTGAGTATATGAAGTTCGATATGAAGTACATGGAGGCCTTTAATGGCCGCCACATAGCCCTTAACACCAACACGAACAGATGCACACATAAGCCGCGACGTGTATGAAGGGCGCTTATGACATAAACGGATAGCAAAACCGTTGATCTGACTACGTATTCAAGCAGTATGATCATAGCCGACTGCGTATTCACGCAGTTTGATTATAATACTTACCTCTGAAAAAGACTGACCACTGTCTCAGAGCCACGTCCTTCTAAATATTCCAAACATTCTCATCCACACTAATACCTTTCCAACTGAATATTTTGTATATTCTGCGTGTATTTCATCAGCGATCAGCCTTAAATTAGCTCCAACCTCTGATGCTTTTATTTTGCTCATTTCAGTCCTACTGTGTTTATCTACTTGGAATAAGCCTTTTGTCGACATGATAATTTTTAGCTTCAAAGACTCCATTTGTAATAACATTGTTCAGAATGAAATTGATCGATTGTCCGGACAAGGTGAAATTGTAAATTTTTAACACGTAGAGGGGATATAGATAAAACTGTTGAGGCAGTCAAAATTTATTTTTGAAATCGCAAGCCCGATATATCTATATCAACATGACTCGTTAGTCTTGTTAGTACATATTATGTGTTCATATCGATGCAGGTTAGGTACAAATGACCAGAGAGGAAATTCATAAGCAGTTGATATACCTTCTTAGCTATATGACAGAGGTCATACTGACCACTTGATTGGTCATTTCATTTTCAGTGCTGGCAACTAGCCGCGGGATTTCCAGCTGTGACAGATATCTTTTGATATAGCGGTTGTTCACCCCACTTACTAGTACATTCAAAACTGTGAAGAAATGGAAGTCAGCAGTTACTGGCAGAGCGACAAACTGATTACCAATAATTGTTACATGTTACAATAACCTTGTTTTATCTATGGTTTTCGGATACTGACTTCAGTGTGAAACCATTTTCAGGGTGCTGACTCAAATGCCGCTTCAGGAATTATGGATACGTATCCGATTATAGTCTTACAATGGACGCCAGCGGCTTTATGTTATGCTTTGCATTATTTATCACATGTGACAGGACTGGATTGGACATTCTAACTGTATGCTGTTAGTTTGTAGCTCTCCTCCAACTTTATTTATTTGGTTTAAAGAAATCAGGATATTGTTTGCTGTGAAATGAGAGTTTGCTCTCACGGCGGACTATTCATGAGATACCGATATTGCTTTGATGAGCATAAAAGTCTCTGTTTATGATCATAGAGAAATGCAAATTTTAATTCTATTCTAATATTTTTTCTTTCGCTGCATATACTAACATTTCTGCAACTAAACGCTATATCATTTAAAAGGCTAGTAACCTAAGCGTGATACAGTAAAATACATAAGATTATATATAATTCCTTATTTGACTTGATTTTATAGGATTATCGCATTGATAGCCAAATGATAAACATTTTGACACCTTTTATATGGATTTTGTTTTTCTTTAAAAAGAGTAAGGGGAAGATTTTTTTAATCTGCAACGAGGTCAATGTTTTATTAGGATGCCCATTTTAAAATAATGAAGAAATAAATAAAGAAAAACAAAAAATTAATTAAAATAAAAATAAATCTTTTATAGACATTTGCTTTTATTGAAAGTACACCGATATTTACATAAGAATGACGCAATCTTTTTCAATTGGGAATATGATTAAGTTTGACTCTTACGGGTCCGCGTTTTGGTTTCTTCAACGCATTGCATGCATATTTCAGAATAAAATGAGCCCCGCTCAGCGACGACTCGGATCAGCCCGGGAGCACATGCCACTTGTTGGTTTGTCGTGTCGCAGGTCAAGCATTTGTATATGAGCCGCGACGCGAGAAAACCAACAATGTGGTTGTACGCCCAGCGCAGACTCTGATCAGCCTGGGCATCCGCCAAGTCCGATCGGACTTTTCGCTAAGTGCTTAATAGGTAGCTAAGGGTCTAAGCTAACTCCATGCGGACAGCGAAGACTCTGATCAGACTGGGCGGATGCCCAGGCTGATCTGAGTCTGCGCTGGGCGCACAACCACATTGTTGGTTTTGTCGTGTCGCGGCTCATATACTGTTCTAAGGGAAGGGCTGTAACTAATGTTGGTAGAACTTGTAGTCCAACCCTATTGTTAGTTCTAAGACAATAAAATATGTTTAAACTAGACTAAGCTTAAGATACCCAGAAAAAGCCCAAATCACAGATTTAAACTCACCAAGATACCGAAAGAAGACGAGAGAAAAGCATGCGACAAAACGGAACAGTATAACATAACAGAGAAACATGTAAAATCATCATCAAACTATGATGAAACGAAGTTTTGGGCACAGTGCAATCCGAAGGTAAGTGAAAAGGAAGCAAGGAGATTCCTTGTGTAACAGACATTGGAGGGCGTTGTCTCTTAGTGTAAGACCTTAATCACTGTTGTGCAACTAAAGTAAGAAGAAAAACTGCCAACCGAGATTAGGGTGACCACCATGCTTGCAATTTCATTGCTGGCCGTCCCAAGGCGGCACTTCTGTTTTGGTTCTTCTTGATGGTTTTGTGTGTAGTCTGTTGCTTTGGCTGTTATGGATATACTGTGTGTGTTAGATGTTTTTCGTATACATTGTTCCTATTGTCAAAACTGATTCTTTCGTTGGTATGTTGTGTGGTTGGTAATAATTGTTTTGGCTTAAGTCAACAACTGTCTGATGAATCAAAGTAGAACCAAGGGCAAGGGTTTGTCAACCACAAACCGGATAAGCCCCCACCTATCCCCACCACCTCAGTAATTTCATTACTGGCCGTCCCAAGGCGGCACTTCTGCTTTAGTTCTTCTTGGTTGTTTTATGTGTTGTTTGTTGCTACGTCTGTTATTGATATATTGTTTGTGGTGTTTAGGCTAGCCCGATGAACATTTACATGAGAAATGGCTGTTCACATGGCTGCCGCTGGTGATGTGTTCGGTGGTGACTAATTTTTTTTTTCTTTTTTACCCACATGGTGTCTTTGATGGGATCTGGGATCAAAAATTGTATCATTTCCTGAGAAAGTTCCTACTTACTTTTGTAGTGTTTTGCATAACATCAATATTGCAACCTATATTACGAAATATAACCGTTTTGAATCGTTCCGAAAAAACAGTTCCATCACTTTTCTTTTTTTTTGTTTCCAATAGGCCTCGTTGAAAAAGTGTTGTCAAGCCAGCTTCAGCTTAGTTCAACCAGTGTTTTATTTTGATTCACACAACATAAAAAAATAAACATTATTTCGTTGGAACTAGACAGCAAGCTAGAGCGTATAGACGCCTTCTCCCATCTTTATTTTTGGACATCAATTCTGAATGTCGGCGAGAAAACTAAGAAAAAAGCTTTAGGTAGTTTGTAATATCTTTAGTCTTGTTTAAGCTGTTAAGCAGTTGAAATTGTATTCCGATTTTTAAGTTAGAAGTCACCAATGTGATGTTGCGTTTTTGCAAAAAATGTAAATTGTGGAATATGTGAATCGCATGGTATACCTCACTCTAAAAACGGAAAAGTAACTACT
This sequence comes from Ctena decussata, assembly GCA_963989385.1. Classification (NCBI taxonomy): domain Eukaryota; kingdom Metazoa; phylum Mollusca; class Bivalvia; order Lucinida; family Lucinidae; genus Ctena; species Ctena decussata. The sequence goes on from OZ022511.1 coordinate 13,298,648, forward strand.
TCAAAGTCTTAAGTTAAGCATTATTGCACTTGGCTGCTACTAACTCTGTGTAAAAATTATAATAAATACTAAAATCGGAAATAAACATTTTGAAACAAAAAAAGTTTAATGTGAGCTTCAAAATATGCTTAAGAATAATTTTATATGCAAAATTTAGTACTTGCACATGTATACAAGTAAATGCAAAATGGTTTCTAAAATTGCTCTGTAAAGGTCAGTGACAATTATTATGCTCATATGCTGGTCGTGGCAAGTATAGTACGCTTATAAAGAAAGGCACAGTCTAAAGCATATTCTTAGCGTAGCTTTTATATTCGATATCATGGGATTGTAAATGGGCACTTTTTGGTTCATTATTTAGTTAAATTAAAATAAAAGTGGTCAAAGTACCCAAATCTAAAAGAGTTCATTCAAGAGCAGGAAACACATATGAAAGCAGGAACGTGGGTCATACTTCGAAGTTTCGGCTACTCAAGCCTCATCAGTGACCCCGACATGATCTGGTACCTAAAGCCAGAGAAACCATACTGTAATTTTTAATGTTAAAAGGAAGTCTATTCAAAGACAGATTAGCCTCAAAAACATGAAAAAGGGGTCCAAATGAATGAAAAGGGGTTAGCTAGAATACGAATCTAAGCCACATAAAATTCTGCTTTATCTTATTTAGGCCTAATTTAGTCAACAACTGATTGGACAAAGCAGCATTGCATATATGTATTCCTGGTCGTTGACCGAAAAAAAAAGAAACATTGGCATAGCATAGCACGCTCATTTTGAGAAGTTGGCCAGTTAAGATCAATGATCTTCAAATCACCTTTATAGAATTTTGCAAGAGCAACATGCCCTGGACCTGAAATGATTTGACCAATAGAAGAATAAAATCTGCCGGTATTAGCCTAATATCAGAATTTTAAATTTTCGACACATATTTCATGGCAGTTGTATTATTCCCACTTGCCCATAAAACCGTAAACTCACCCATCGGTTAAAATGTTTTAATTACCTAATGGCGATTATCCGTTACAAGTGTTTATTATTGTATCAAAGGCTTTCTACGCCTGTTCATAAGTATTTCCGAATGTTATGATAGTATTTCAATTCATTGCAATAAAGTATATTTTGACAAAAGATTATGTAGATTCAATTTTATAATGTCTAATAGCCACTCAAACAAAGTTGCCGTATTATATTATTGCAATTTTTAAACAATCATGCGGTCATATCATAAAATAATTGAGTTGTATATTTTTCATGCAAATACGATAATTTGTCATAAATAGCTCCCATTGAAATATCATCATCTGAAATTGGTTAGGCAAACTGTTTAAACGACAGTGTAATTGCTTCTAAGACTTCCCGCAAAGGCCACTGACCAAAGTTATATCAGCATTGGCATTTAACATGTGGCACAGCCAGGTGCATTCCACATGTATCGTCTAAAGTGTGAGTTCTGCTCTTTCTAAGAAATACTAACAAAACAAGAGCATGTGAGCAGTAGCTCACGTATACCCCCGGCCAGCGCCACCGCCTAATAAAAATGCACTTCATACAAAACTTTACAGCAAATGTCAGATAACAGACAGACAAATGGACAATCTATAACAAACCCAGTGAAAGGGCTACTAATACTAAAACATCTATTAAAAATTTGAAATTAGCAAAATAATATATAAATTTAACACAAAACTTCAACACAAATTTACAAAAACTTCTATGTCTGTGACTTTGACCTGACGTCAGCAGCAGCAGCCAGATGATGATAGCTAATCAGTTTCAATCTTTACCTGAACCTAGTAACATAGCAAACAGAGAAGTCTTTGTTATAAATTTTCCCATTTATTACATTGAAGTGAGAGATGGAAAAAAGGAAAAATGGAAAAAGGAGCCAAAATAAATCCCACCATCTTGTTTTTCTTTCCCAAAATATACTTGTCTATTTTCAAAATGTATACACACTTCCTGACAGAAGCTGAGACATCTTTGACAAAAAATTTAATTGGAGAGAAAGAAAAACTGTACAAACAAAGGGAATGATAAGCAGGAGGCAGTTGATTCTCTCTTACACGATACAACAAGTCATACTCAATGTTTACACTTAACTTCAAAATCCTAGCTATAAAGGTTCCTGAGAAATCTTTGACAGAAATTTAATTGGAGAGAAAGAAAAATGGAAAAAATAGGAATGATAAGCAGCAGGAGGCTGATTCTCTCTTTCATGGTACAACTAGTCATACCCAACGTTTGTACCAAATTTCAAAATCCTAGCTGTAGTGGTTGGTGAGAAATCTTTGACAGAAATTTAATTGGGAAGATATCGGAGAGAAAGAAAAACTCGATTAACAAAGAGAATGATAAGCTGGAGCATGCTGATTCTCTCATACACTGTACATCAAGTCATACCCAACGTTTATATCAAATTTCAAAATCCTGGCTGTAGTGGTCGCTGAGAAATCTTTGACAGAATTTTAATTGGAGAGATATTGGAGAGGAAGAAAAACTGGACAAACAAAGGGAATGATAAGCTTCAGCAGGCTGATTCTCTCTTACACGGTGCAACTAGTCATATCCAAGGTTTGTACGAAATTTCCGAATCCTAGCTGAAGTGGTTCCTGAGAAATCTGTGACAGAAATTTAATTGGAGAGAAAGGAGAAAGAAAAAATGAAAAAAAAAACACAAAGAGAATGATAAGCAGGAGGTGGTTAATACTCACTTACACAGTACAACTAGTCATACCCAACGTTTATACCAAATTTCAAAATCCTAGCTGTAGTGGTTCCTGTGAAATCTGTGACAGAAATTTAATTGGAGAGAAAGAAAAAATGGACAAACCAAGAAAATGATAAGCAGGAGGAGATTGGTACTGTCTTACACTGTACGACTAGTCATACACAACCTTTATACCAAATTTCAAAATCCTAGCTGAAGTGGTTCCTGAGAAATCTGTGACAGAAAAAAGTTCACACACACACACACACACACACACACACACACACATAAACGGTAAAGACAAAAACTATATGCCCCCTACATACTTCGTATACCGGGGTATAATAAATTGAAAACATGAAAGGTCATGAGACCAGCCTTTCCGCTTTGGACATTCTCGTGCTGACACTTGTAAAAAGTATTTATGCATCAATATTAGTAACTTTAAGTATACAGCAAAACAAAACAACAACTTGAACATGCCAGTATATCGTCATTCCATGTCATGTGACCTCGATGCACTTTCATCCAATTTTCGCATACTTCACTGTATGCCGATAAGCGTGTTGAATATGCAGTCTTGTTCGCAATTTTGTCCTGTGTATGCTTCATTTAAGAATTAAAATTTGAATTTTCAGCGTTCATTGGTGATGAAGCCAGTGGGCGGAGCTAAAATTCCATGAAGCGCGAAGCGCTTCTTGTAGAATTTTAGCGACGACCACTGGCTTCTTCACACGATGAACGCTGAAAAATCAAATTTTTGTTCTTATATTTACGCTTTATTTGTTAACCTCTCTGTGCCATTTTCGTGGTGATTTGGTGTAGAAAAGGCAAAACATGGGGCGGAGAAAAGTTAGTAACGACGTGCGCGGTCATTACGTTAAACAGCCGTCGCCATGCCTGTGAATCAAAATACAATTTTATAACGGTGTGTGTACTGTATTTGGTTGCTGAAGTTAAATGTCTTAAGAATATGGTATATCGTTGTCTCAATTTCCTTAAGTAATTTGAGCTCCACGCTTTTAAATATGATCCACATTATTTAAAACTATAAACCAGGATATCTAGAACTATAAAGCAACTTTATCATCCACTAAAATTAACCGAAAGGTATAATAATTTTGTATGCAGATTTTTTTTCTTTTATATTAATATCAAACAGTGCTGAAGGACTCCTAAACTGCATGGAAAAAAGTCTTGATTTTCTAATGATTATAGATTTAGATAAAGGATTTAGATAAAAAGAAGTCTTTAGTTTTAGTTCTTGTCAAGGCAAAAATTAAACAAATATCACCTTCCAAGGAAATGATATTGAAAATATGAAATCATATCCAATACATATCTAGGGGTCACTTTTAACCATATATAAACATAAGCCATTTCAAGCCATGTAGAATCAGACCAGATGCCACTGAAAGAGGCATCTGCTCTGGGCCTACACCTTTTCTATATGCAGAAAATCATTGAAGGCCGACCCTTGCTTCCAGGTCTACATTTCTTTGACTGGCACTATTTCTTCTATTTCTTATCTTTATCAGATGAAAAGCCATAATTCTATAGATTAAATACCTGAACACATAATAGTCTAGCAAAGGTCACAGAGTTATTCTGGGTCAGCATCAATCAGTGTATTGTAATTAAGAACATTAAAACTCTTTATTTCATTACACACAGAAACAAAAAGCAACACTTTATGCCACTTATTCAATGTTTGTTTGCCTGTCCTAGCTGGTATATCGGTGGATTTAGCACTGGCCTGCTAACCTGTAGTCCCTGGTTCGAATTCCGCTGGCAGAATTCTTTTTAAAGTTAAAACGGTGCCATTGCACACAGCCTTTCATCTTCATCCTTCCATCGCCTTGATATGACTGAAAACTGTTGGAAAAGATATTCATCTCTGTATCGTAGTACATGCCTGCACAACCATATCATTCCCACGTATGGTCAGTCTACCTTAACCCTAAAATTGGAGCAGTCCTTACCAATTTATCTGACCAAAAAACATACTGCCTCGTCATGTGTAAAAACAACTTGCTTTCGGACAGAAGACAGTGAATGATATGAGCAGGCTATCCTATATGAGCAGTAGGATCTGGGTCCGTACTTGCTCAGGCACATCTGTGTAACGATAGTAATAAGTAATATAAAATTTATTCTGTTGTTTTGATTGATCAGAGAAATGAGTCACTAGTGTTCTAAAACTTATCCGTAACAAATGAATAAGTGGTAGCAAAGAATTTCTTCCTTTTTGTTTTTCTCTTTTTTGCTACTTTATTGTAAGAAAGGCTTGGTACATACGGAAATCAATCGAAACAAATGAGTAAACTGTTTATTACATTTCTTTCAATTAAAAAAAAAGAAAGAAAGAAAAGAAAAACTAAAGAAATGCATAACTATTTGCTTTTCTTTTCTCCAAATATAACAAATCTCCAGATGTGCCCTGACGTCACGCTAGGGAGCAAGTGTGTCTCTACATAGTAAAATAAGCAGGAAAATTGTCATTAGAACTAATAAATGGAGCAAACTGAGCAAGAGCTTCTCGCATCTAATGGTAGTTTCAGTTTAGATATTCACCTATATATGCTTGAGCCTGTTAAGGCAAATGAAACAAGAGAAATAAAGAAGAAAGAGAGGAGTTACCATACTCCAAAAGCTAGCTTCACAGCATAGGAAATGCAGTACAGACTGGTGAAAGAAATTAATAAAAGAACATGTATCTATTTTCTAAGCATAAATTAATTACATGTATATACTGTCAACAATGAATTTAGCTATTTTTCTTGGTGAAAGAAAAAGTCTATAGTGAATTATTTGGAGAAAAGAAAAGCAAATAGTTATGCATTTCTTAAGTATTTCTTTTCTTTCTTTCTTTTTTTTAATTGAAAGAAATGTAATAAACAGTTTACTCATTTGTTTCGATTGATTTCCGTATGTACCAAGCCTTTCTTACAAAAAAGTAGCAAAAAAGAGAAAACCAAAAAGGAAGAAATTCTTTGCTTCTTTGCATTTGTTACGGTTAAGTTTTAGAATTAAAATCTTAAAGAGTTCCTTCAAGAGCAGAGAACATATTCAGAAGAAGGAACATGGGCCAGACTACGTAGTTTCGGCTAATAAAGCCTCTTCAGTGACCCTGACAATATCTGGTGACGAAACCAGAGAAAATCATACTGTGAATTATTTAATCTTAATTGGACAGTCGATTTAAAGACTGATTAGCATCAAAAAGGGTCCAAATAATATATAAAACAATGGTTTAGAATATGAGTATAAACCAATCCCAAATTTCAGATTTCTCAGAATATATCCTCCGATCTCAAAGGACGAAAGTAAAATATAATCTGCACTATGGATGATGTACGGGGAGACGTTTTACGGCCGCCACACGGCACAACACCAGCTGCAGTGAGGTAAAATTAAAATCTTAAAGAGTTCCTTCAAGAGCAGAGAACATATTCAGAAGAAGGAACATGGGCCAGACTACGTAGTTTCGGCTAATAAAGCCTCTTCAGTGACCCTGACAATATCTGGTGACGAAACCAGAGAAAATCATACTGTGAATTATTTAATCTTAATTGGACAGTCGATTTAAAGACTGATTAGCATCAAAAAGGGTCCAAATAATATATAAAACAATGGTTTAGAATATGAGTATAAACCAATCCCAAATTTCAGATTTCTCAGAATATATCCTCCGATCTCAAAGGACGAAAGTAAAATATAATCTGCACTATGGATGATGTACGGGGAGACGTTTTACGGCCGCCACACGGCACAACACCAGCTGCAGTGAGGTAACACTAGAACACTAGTGACTCATTTCTTTGTGATCAATCAAAACAACAGAACAAATTTTATATTACAAATTACTATCGTTACACAGATGTGCTTGAGCAAGTATGGACCCAGATCCTACTGCTCATATAGGCATAGCCTGCTCATATCATTCACTGTCTTAAGCTGATCTTGTGAGCCTTCGATCGGGTCAGGTGAGCTAAAAATCGGAATTAAACCATGAAAGTACACCATAACACTCTTTTTTTTGTTAAACTGGGCGACATACTGATGAGAAAAAGTTAATATAGGAAAAGATAAAAAAAATAATTTCTGGCATCAAATCTAAACAGTAACCATCATTTTTTTTTAAATAATTCTAGGTCCTGAATGCATTTCTATACATTCAGAATAATGTTCTTTCAATAACTTTTGCCATCTTTCACAAATTATCAGTTTAAAAAAGTGCTTGTTCAGCCATACAGATTGCGAATGTATATCCTTGATAAATATATAAACTCTTTAATCGTATCATAGCTATTTATATTTGCATAGCACAAACTGTACAAAACAACATTACTGTCAACTTTTAAATGATAATGAAATAATTCATCCTTAAGAAAGTAGACCAATATCTGTTATCTTTACGTTATTGTCTAACATTTGGGTACAGGCTACTCCTTGTTATGTGTTCAACCCGACAATGTGTGAAAGAGTTGGGAAAATAATTGATAGTACATTACTCTCAGTGCATTGAAGTACTTTAGATCGTAATTCACGTTCAGTAATGATGGTTATTTTTTTTCTCAGATTTTTGTGGCGCAAATACCCTTTGATCTTTTCTCATATAACCAGTTTTTAGCATCAACAATTCCTAAATGGTAAAAAAAACCATAAAGCCATCTGCTCAATTTAGGGAAGATCTGTTGTATTTTCAGCATTATATGCAGAGTTTTGTATTCACAACAAATCACTTTTTATCATCACCTTATACTTTTATAAACGAGACTTAAACAAAAAAACATGTTCAGATTTTCCATCTTTTATTGCACCATTTTATATTAAGTATTGCACAATATGAAGAATAACGTATAAATTGACAAAAATATAAAAATATGAGCAAATGTATGCAATGCAACACAACGGAAATTCAGCGGGTACACACTGTTGAAAAAACGTCGTCTCATTGTCGGTGGAACATGTTCAATACAACCTTGTTTTAACACAGCACGACTGCTGGGACATAAACTCATCTTGTATACTTATACATGTTTATGTTAACCACGAAATATACGGGGTAAAACAACTCAATAGGAATATATAAACTCTGCATTTGACTATCCTTTCTTGCTCTATTTCTATCCTCCCTCTCCCTCTCTCTCTCTCTCTAACTGTGCATTTGTGATGTCCATTTAGTCACAAAGTCTTTGCGTCGTACTTGCAAATAAGAACACAAGGCATTTATATCGTATTGCCCTGATACTTAGCGCGCACACCCTCGTGCAATAGCGTACTCAGCGTACATTATTAAACATATCAAAAAGGTAGTATTTTCAAAGGTGATTCATTTCTTTAATATCGTACAATTTCAACGGTATATAACATAATATACAGGATAATAAAATTTTGCACCGGATATGATTTTGCAGAAGTTTAAGAATTGAGGTATGAAACAACATATCTTTGATTAAATGGGAAGTGCACTTGTTACAGGAAATAAATATTACGTTTTAGATTTTGAATAGTGCAATGCGCAGTCCCTGTACATACGTGCCTGGGTTGTCTGAAACATGCTGTTCGCATGTACCATGAGACACATTTTTTCAAGAAACTTCTTAAGTCTAATTCTAGTAATTCTAGTCAGTGTAAAAAGAAATTCATTTGTATATAACATTTACCACCATTGTGACAAACACGTAAAATCAAAACTATATCAACGGTATTCAGAAAAAATGGTGATCTTATTCAAATCTGTATCTCAAAGTTACAAATGTTGTCAAGCAATGTAAAAGTGATTTGAAATGTTTTTAAACGTTTAAGTACTATTACTGACACAAGGAAATTCGTTTGGTGTCATTCGTCATATTCAAAGGGAACCTTTAAAATAAACACAACTGTCATGTCAAAAGTGTCTAGCAACATACATTTGCAAAAATTGCAACTGTCTCTAGTCAGGTATATAAATCTGTGTCTTACATGATACGCAACATAAAGTCAGAAACAGTGTCAGAATAGTGGTCAATGATATATATGTATACAGTTTTCAGTCACAGTACCAAATTAATTTTCATGATATCAAAAACCATAGCTAGTATGTGCCATCTGCATCTCAATGCCATGCCATTACCGGTCACTAAGGTACACGTGGCGGAGCAAGTTTCTAAACAAGCATGTACCGGCTACCGAGCTCCGTAGCATCTCAGTGAAGATACAAATGACACAATCTCAGCTGAGATGCAAATGGCAGATATCAAGCAAGGCACAAAAAAGTCTAATACTAATGCAATAGCATATAAAAAGTAATATAGGAGATCAACTTTACCTAACATGTTTCTAAAATTGTTAATTATGTCAGGCGACATATTCAGCCACCCAAGCAGGTGACACATGAGAAAATGTTTTGTTTACACTTTTATAAGTTTATTTGATAACATTGTGAACTTTAAAGTTTACAGAATCTAACAAAATCATTATATGAATAGTTAATATCCATGACATGTACTTGTATGTATGTGTGTAATCTGTACTAATAAATGAAGTTTAAATTAGGTTCATCTAAGGAAGTTGCATCCTCCGGTTACAGGTATCTTGTCACTGTCCCGACGTATCACGTTGTTTGTAAGTACAAGCCACTATTCTGCATACTTCCGGAGTCATAGTTTTCTTTCAAATATGAGCAAATGGTTGTTGTTTTCTTATCGTCAGTGGACACCACAATATATTCACTCTGTGTAAAGCCTGGTCCATTTTAAATGGTAGAATCTTGAGATCTGTGGAAGAAATAAACAAATGAATAAGCATCTAATGATAAAACATATATTTGGCTGATTAAAACTAGAAATACATAAGTACACAATTCATTCTAAGCACTTCAATATTCTCTGAATCATTTTATAGGTAGTCAAATTAATAACTTGCGCATGACAAAGTTCTACAAATAGTAACCAATGGAATAAAATTTCAGAATTATTTCTTAGTTTTTTACCAGACGAAATCAAAGCTCTCGCCATACATGTATTTGTAAAAAATATCAAGAGAGGGAGACAGAGAGAAAGAGAGAGTTTTCACACTAAATAAAAATAAAAGTACCTACCGTAGAAACAAAGTTTTCGTTATTCATTTATATCCATAATTTTTTGAATATGCCTGTTATGCGCATCCAAAGAAATATATTTCTGAATGAAAGTTGTGCATATTCTGTATTCAACTGGTCAGCAATCAGTCTTAAATTCGCTCCAACTTCTTTTAGCACTCGTTTGTCTACTGTATTCCTTTTCGAAGTTTCTTCATGGAGTACAACTTTTTCCACCATTCTGATTTTCCATTTAAATGCATCCATATGTAATACCATTGCACCAGAATTTATTCCAGTCTGTAGAAGATGTAATTATGTAAAATCAAATCGACTCACACAAAAATTGTTTGGTTTAAGATATCCAACAATATATCGTAATGGTATTGTCGTGAACACTGTCAGATTGTAGTTAATAGCTACCGTTATTTATGTTAGTGCCCGGGCAAGTTATGATATATACTACTTCTACAAAGGTAAAGCATAAATGAACAGCGATAGCATTCACCATGAATTAATATAGCCATTTAGCTGAACCACTAAAACTGTAATGACCATTCGATTGGTCAGTATAATTTCAATAGTGGCAAATGGCCGCGGAATTTACTACTGCGACATATTTCTTTTAGTATAGCGGGTATTTACCCCAGTAGAAGTACATTGCAGAATGTTTCAATAAAGCTGTAAATGAATCGAAGCCAGTAGATATTGGCAGAGAAACAAATTGATTAGCATTACGTGTTACATGTTACACTGACCTTCTCTCATTAACGCTTTTCGGATACTGAACTTAACATCGGGAAATCCCTTTCAGAGCGCTGACTCACATAACGCGGACAGAATTATGGGTGTATTTCAGATTTGATAGCCAACTGCCTTATCAACAACATGACCAAAATTCAACACTTGGAAAAAAATCAATTATGAACTTGCAATTATGAACTCAGCACGAGAATTTGTTACGTATTTGAACTAGGAAAGGTGCTTCAGAAGTCTCGGGGGGATTTCCAGTGTAAAAAATATACTGCATTAGACGCCTATACATACATTATTTAATTGTTCAAAGCTTCGCCCTTTGATTGAAAATACTATCAAGGCTTGTGCAAGGAAAAACGCTTTTATTAATAATTAGCAATAATATTGAAATATTATATATATGAAGTGAAATACTATATATGAAGTGAAATACTATACATGAAGTAACACTTGCCTTTCTATAGCTGGCTAGTTTGTGTGGTTGGTTGAGGGCATGCTGGAGGGTATTTATATGCAAAAGAAGAGACCAAGATATATGGGGCATTTGCTGCGGATTGTATGTTTCATTTTGTACGTTTTCCTCACATGAATTTGTGAATGAAATTCTAACACTAAGGTTTGGCAAGCCCTTTAAAAATTCTTATTCAGTAAAACTTTCAAACACTTTTATAGTTGAATCCATTCAACAGTTTACCCTAAATGCGCCAAAAAAAGCCGTCGACAAAATTATCGTCCTCAAAATTTCAGAACATGTTTCGTGCAAGTTATATCGTATTAAGAATTCAAAGACTAGAAGGCAAACAGCGTAGATCCACACGAGGTGGCTCATGATGTTTAATCTGGATCTACGCTGTTTGCAAATTCTAATATTTTCATTTTTGGCGATTTAAATGTAAAGAAACCTAAGCGTGTGAAAGGAGATAATAGGATTATACACAATTGGTTAAGTGGCATTAGAATAGGATAATATTATTCATAACAAATATATAAACATTTTCACACCTTCTTAAAAGGTTTATATCTATTTTATCGAAAATGGGGAATTATCTTGACAAATTTCTAGAAAGGTTAATGTTTGCTTCGGATACATTTTTAGATATTGACGATATATACTAAAATGATTTAAAACGCATAGAATATAATTTGTTCTTTAAAAGCTAAAATATTTATTTCATGATAATATACATTCTGTTTCAGTTTTTTTTTCTTCATTTTTTTGCCTTAAAACAGTATCTTTGGTTGAATAAAAGTCACAATAATCTTTGGAATTTCGAGAAAGGGATGTTTCTCTTCAATTCCAAATACGATGGTTTTGCATACACAAACGCATAAGTTTCTCTGCATTTCCGGTAGATTTTGCTTGGTTGCAATAAATCTTATAGAATATTTTCTTCATGTTTTGGTAAAAAATCTGCACAAAATCAACGAAACTCTTCCAACAAAAACATTTTATCAGAATTGTATTTGTGCGCGGAAACAAGAAGTACGCCAGATTGATAACGGTTTAGCTTTGAAATCCGCCAAATGAGTCTAAAGGATATTACTGTATAGGCTTTGACCTTTCGTTGTACCTGTTTTCGTTTTCGTTTTGAAACGGTTGTTATAACGATTTTCAAAATTATGGTTAATTTTCAAAGACTGCAAATTCTCAAAGTGGGCATAAACATCTCCCCTTCCGAAAAATTAAAAATTTGAATACTTGGTTTAATGCATCCGTCAATCAAATGTATACTTAAACAAAGTGAAAAACGTGAAAATTTTCAGGACAGTTTTATTCCCTAAATGAACCAGGACACGAGAAAACCAACAAAGTGGTTGTGCGGCCAGCGCAGGCTCAGATCAGCCTGGGCATCCGCCCAGACTGATCAGAGTCTTCGCTGTCCGCATGGAGATAGCTAAGAGCCTTAGCTACCCTTTGAGCGCTTAGCAAAGAGTCTTATCAGACTGGGTGGATGCCATTGTTGGTTTTGTCGTGTCGCGTCTCATTTAATGACTTTCAATTTTACTATCAGTCCCTTCAAATCTGAAAAAAAGATAAAATACTAGACATTTGTAAAAGGATCGAGATCTAAGTCGATTCTACAGGGCACAGAGAATGGAAAAAGAAGAGGTAGACATGAGTAGAGGTGGGAAGACAATATTAAAGAGTAGACAGGAATGAACTTTTGCAGGTCAATTGGGGCAGCTGTAAACAGGACAAGGTGGAAAGGGATCGTTTCGAAGTCATCTGTGGCGCCTCAACGACCTTGTTAGGTTATGAGATAGACTAGAATAGATGTTTCTTTGACTTTTACAGTACTGAGTTGTAAGGTTACTTCTGGGTTGGTTGGCTGTTTTGGGTTTAACGGCCCTTTGAGATAGTATTTCAGTCCATATCGGGCCGTCTCCCAGAGAGGGGTAGAAAGAAAAGAGAAATGACAGACGAGAAAAAATATCCAAACAACACACACCCGCACCTACTGCAAGCACAGTAGGCCCTTGCCCAACTTCTTGGGAATTTTCAGTTACTTTCACAGAAGGCCACATATTCCATCGGTCGTTGACATAATGAAAACTTTAGATAGCAGAACCTGGCAATTTAAGATCAATGTTCTGACTCAAATAAAAATACATGTTCCTGATAGAGCAGCCAGCTTTGAACTACTATGGGCTGGACTCTAAGTGTATTACATGGTACATACTTATCTGATAATTAAAAGGACATGTTTATAGAAACAAGCCACTTCAGCTCTTGCCAAGCTGAAACCAATTTGGAGAGATAACAACATATCTCTTGGATCAAAGGTGAAACTTATGCGCTCCCTTGTCATTTTCATATTTCTGTATGCCTGTGAATCATGGACCTTGACAGCAGAGTTAGAGAAAAGAACGCAGGCCTTTGAGATGAGATGCTACCGAAGGTTACTGAACATTTCGTACAGGGACCATATAACCAATGAGGAGGTTCACAGGAAGATCCAAGCAGCCATTGAAGAATATGATGAACTCCTGACACTGGTCAAGAAACGGAAACTAAGGTGGTTTGGCCACGTCTCGAGGTCTTCTGGTTTAGCAAAGACAATTCTTCAGGGCACAGTGAAAGGAAAAAGAAGAAGAGGTAGACAGAAGAAGAGGTGGGAAGACAATATCAAGGAGTGGACAGGAATGGATTTTGCCAGCTCAACTAGGGCAGCTGAAGACAGGACAAGGTGGAAAGGGATTGTTTTGAAGTCAGCTGTGGTGCCCAAACGACCTAGTAAGGTTAAGGGATAGAATAGAATAGAATAGACCAGCAAACCTGAGCTGTTGAAACGTCATGACGTTGAATCAACGTTGTTTCAATATTGAATCAACGTTGATTCAACGCCATGACGTTGAATTAACGTTGTTTCAATATTGTGTGTATGCTGGGCTGATTATATCATCAATACATCCAACTGGAAGAAAACAAGAAACAACGCAGTTCCAGTTTTATTTCTCTCACTTGGATACATTGTTCTGTTTGCTTTCTGATCGATCAGTACGTTGTCTTTAAACCTTAAAAGGCCAAAAAAGCAGACGACATAACTGACGTCTGCAAAATTAAAAAAAGTTTCTAAGCTAAATCAAACGAATTAAAAGGCACACAGTATAGATCCAGATAAGGCAGCTCACTGTGTGCCACCTTATCTGGATCTACGCTGTTTGCAAATGCAAGTACGTTCATTTTTGGCGCCTCATTTTTACGTTCATTTTTTAACCAGTGGTCGCCTCCTATATCACCATAAGTGTTTTCTATTGTATCAACGGCTTTTTACAACAAACTCATAAGTGTCTTTGAATGTGTATATTTTGGGTTTTAACGTATTGCAATAGATAAAAAAAATCAAACAGATTAAACAGTAATCTCCACTCAAACTTCTGTGCCCGCATTGTATAATAAAGTATTTTAAAATATCGACATCACACATATTTGTCAATCATTTTAGAATGAACTGACAACAGAATGAGAGCAATGGACAAATGGACATATTCATAGAATGAAAACAGCAGACCTTTCTAACCTTTAATTTCGCCAAATGAAGTACATGTAGTTAACAGATAATAATATGTTGAAGCAGTTTGTTGTTTTGCTTTCTAAGGAAAAACGAAGCCAGATTACTGCCATTTATTTTTGTCTCAGACTCTAACACATTTGTAAATGATGGATTCTTCTGCCTTGGACAGGTCCATGCCCATCTCCGGACAGGTCCAGTTCCAATATACAGGGCGTCAAGATTTATTTCATTTTTGCAAAACCCAGTTTTAAGGCAAACAGTACAGATCCTGATCAGATTCCGCAAACTGCAACGTCTGATCTGATTATACACTATTTTTAATGCCCGTTTTATTGGTCACCAGGCATAAATGGGCTAAACTGAGCCCTAAAACCAATATTCCCATGAGAAGTATTGTTTAAATACCTATATTGTTGTCTCTTGCAGGTACCATCGAACGATGACTTTTTGAAATTCTTGCTAGGTAAGCTTTTATTGCAGTCCTTCCAACTGAGGAGCAATGCTCTGAGAACACATTGCCAAGAGCAATATGTCCTGGTTTTATTACCATTGTAATGACACAGGGTACGAATACTGATATTGTATGGTCTACACAATGGATCTGTGGACACTGGCCTAAATGCAGGTATCGAAATATAAACATAATAATTCCAGTACTAAAAGTTACACCATTTAGCAATGTACCTTTTATAGAACGTTTAATTCTGAAGCTTATCGACTTTTGTTAGCTCACCTGAGCCGAAGGCTCACAGGTGAGCTTATAGTATAGGCAGGCATCCGTCGTACGTCGTCCGTCCGTCCGTCAACATTTTCAAACGACATCTCCTCTGGAACTACAAGCCCATTGTAACCAAATTTCATATATAGCATCTATAGGCAGAGGGAACCAATAATACTTTTTTTTTATCCAAATCGCTTCTAAAATTTGGTTGTTATGGCAACTTAAAGTTTCCATTGACTTGTATGGGAAAAATTGAAAATTTGCATTTATTGCTATGTCACTGCAGATATTTTGACAAAACTTTTACAGAAATGTTCCTTGAGTAGTCTTCTATCAATCACATGAAATTTGTGTCAATTGCACAATTTGGCTGGTTGCCATGGCAACCGAATGATTAAAAATAGAAAAAAAATATTCAAAACTCATCTATTCAGAAACTATGCAACCAATAAAGCCCAAACTTCACAGAAAGGATCTTAGTACTAGCTTCTATAAAAGTACTGTTTTTCTTGGCAATTGCTCTAGCAGTTTGGTTGCTATGGGAACTTAAAGTTGCCATTGACTTATAATGGCAAAATAGAAAATTTGCATTTATTGTTATGTCGGTGCAGATATTTTGACAAAACTTTCATAGAAATGTTCCTTGAGTAGTCCTCTAGCAGCCTTATTAAATTTATGGAAATTGCAGAATTTGGCTGGTTACCATGGCAACTAAAAAGAATGAAAAATTGTCAAAAATCATCTAAAAAACTATGCGACCGATACAGCTCAAACTTTACAGAAGGGATCTTAATATTAGCCTCTATAAAAATACTGTTTCTCATGGCAGTTGCTCCAGTAGTTTTGTTACTGTGGGAACTTTAAGTTGCCATTGACTATCTGCACCGACATAGCAAGCTCCGACCGCAGACATGCTGTAACTGATATGTAATGACTAGGTTTCTGCTCGCCCGCCTCAATTTGATATGTCATATTTTCGAAAGCAGGATCTACAAAGGCTGTTTTCTAACCGTGAATGTAGATAAAATACAATTGTATATCTTGCTCCTATTTGTAGCGTCTGAAGGATCTGTGCAGTAAGTAAACGAATGAATAAGCACCGAAGATTAAACCGCAATGTACTGTAGAATTGCAATTATATATTTCATGTTGCACACCCTATCAATGACATCAAACGAAAAATAGTGACTATAGTAGCATGGAGTAACAAAAATAAGACAACACAAGCGGATTGCAAACTGGACAGCTGTGTCCCAGGTAGGTGGTCATGAAGCTAGCCTTAACCAAATCATGAAAATATTAATATACTATAATGCTATTAAACTGCAGGAAAAGGAGCAGTGTCCTGCAACATTTGATGATAAGTATTTTACTGTCAACAAATTAATTAAAATTTAAAGTTATCTGCTTACTTTCAACTCTATTAATATTCCACTTTCTGTTGTTTGTTTTTTTGTGCATGACAAAGCTCTACAAAAAGTATATTTATTGAATTACATTTCCTACTATGAACTCAATCAGCTATTATTCAAACGTAATTAAGAACTGGTACTAAATACACACAAAAACACACACACACACACACACATTTTTCTCTACTCCTGACTACCAATCCAGGGGTCGCAAGATCGACCCCCCCTCCCCCCCCCCCCCCGCTTCTCCGGTCTTTCGGATGAGACTTTAAACCGAGGGCCCTCGTTGTTGGTGGGACGTTAACCCGAGTTCACTCACTCACACATACACTGCAATTATTGAAGTATGTACCGTTTAAACAAAGATTTTGGTCATTGTTTTTTTAAAACGATATTTAAATATTCCAGCTATGCGCATCCAAAGAAATAAATATCTGACAGAAAGGTGTGTATTCTGCATTCAACTGGTCAGCAATCAGTCTTAAATTAGTTCCAACTTCTTTTGGCATTCGTTTGTCCACTGTAGTTCTTTCTGATGTATCGTCAAGGAAAACAACGTTTTCCACCATTCTGATTTTCCCTTTAAATGCATCCATATGTAATACCAGTGCACCGGAATTTATGTTACTCTTGTGTAAAGGTTAAAATCATGTAATGTAATAACAAAGCAAGTCACATAATCTTATATTAGATTCTAAATATCTATACCATTATAGGATTATCCTAGGTCTTATCTTATTTTCAGGGCACAGGTTCACAATCATTCTTAAAGTTAAAGTATCCATAGTCCTATCAGTGGTAAAAACGTCTAAACTCAAATCATTGTACAAAGCGGTTCAACCTTCGCGTTTGGTATTAAAATGTGGATTGACGTGCATATATTGAGTCATATAACTGGCAAAAAGGAGAGACAACAAGTTTTTGAAAAATAACAATTCACTCCACAAAATACAATTTCCTGGTCTGGTTTCCCGTCTAGCAGTGCTATGTATATATAAACATTGGCGTAATAGTGCCTGGGGCTCCATGCCTGTACATTGTATTTTTACCATTTATTCAACTTTTTGAAATCGAAAGTAGGTCATTTTAGTTGCCAACTAAAATGACCCAAATAAGTTTTCAAACCCTTTTTATGTGAAACTGAAGGGTGTTTTGTTTGTTTAAAGCTGGCGAATCACGGCCATATACAATGGCGAAACTATAGTGAGAAGCTTGCAGCGATACTTAATGATAAAATTGTTCATGTTGATAGACCAATATGGCCTTAAGGACAACCTTAAACATTTCGCCCTTAGAAAATCCATAATTAAATCATATTGACAATCGCAGTTTTTGCTTGATCCTACAGACAATTGTCATAGAAATGAAATATGAAAGAAAAATTAAATACATTTAATTGTGTAAGACGTTATTTGAAATTTTAGACCTTAATTTTAAGGTCTTCCTCAAGTTTAAGGAATGATTGTGAACCTGGGCCCAGGTTGTACATTTGCAATTTATCAACGTTAGTTCTTAAACCAGCTACTCTGTTTGCTCTGTCTCTGCAGGTACAGCATAAATGAATAACGATTGTGTTCATCATGAGTTAATATTACCGACTAATTTCACCATTTAAATTGTACTGAACATTTGATTGGTCAGTTTATTTTCAATACTGGCAAGTGGCCGCGGAATTTACTACTGCGACATATTTGTTTCGGTATAGCGGGTATTTACCCCAGTAGTAGTACATTGCAGACTATTTCAATAAAGCTGTTAATGAATCGAAGCCAGTAGCTATTGGCAAAGGAACAAATTGATTAGTATTACTTGTTAGGTGCTATGCTGACTTTACCTTATTTTAACGCTCTTCGGATACTATCATATGAGGAAACCCTTTCCAGGTGCTGATCCACAGAAAACATGATAAGAAAGGGTAAAAGGGATAGTTCAGAGACAGTTTTTCTTATTTCTCAGTGAAAACATACGGTATGACCCTTTATCAGAACCGTCTCGCGAGGCGGTTCTAATGAGAGATCACAACCTATGTTACAGTGGAAAGTTAAGAAATTTATCCATGTTTCCCCTTCTTATCTGGAGCACTGGAGAAGATACAAACCGCTTATATACGTTAATTATAAATTTAAAGAGTAACTACACTTGAGGAACTGACTGAATCAGATCCCAAACCCTATCCCCAACATCAAAAGGAAAGAACTAGTTAACCATGGAAACGTTGACAGGAAACACAAAGTAGACCCCTATACAGAGCTGTTGATAAGACCGCGAGGGACGCGGTGGCAAAAGATAAAGTGCTTTGACTTATCGACAGCTTGCACACAGCTTCATGCATGTATACCATCGTTCCCTGACTTTACGAGCAATTAGCAACTATAGATCAATGATCTGAAAATTACCTAGCAAAAACTGGCAAGAGCAACCTGACTTGAACTAGTATGAGAATGACTAAATGTCCATTTTTAATGTTTTCAGAACTTTGTCAGCTAACTAAAACGATATGTATGCACTAAATAGCCGTTGTGAGAAATCCATCATTATATTAAGGCATGTGAAAACCGCAACGACTCAAATCAGCCTATGCATCAGCGCTGCGTGAATGAATACAGTTTCTGCTATCCGCAAATTGGATAAATTAGTTTCCATAGATTGCTACGAACAGGGAAGACTCTAAAGGCTGGGGGTATTGATATGGTTTTTTGATGAGGAAGTAGTATGAACAAGAGGCCTCAGCCGAGTTCCAGACTTTTTCCAAGGGATCAGGCATAACTTAAATGCAATGAAACAAACATTCATGATCGCTATTCTTACACTTTGCATCATGATTACATTTGTTCCGCGACACGGAAACCAACAAATTGGCACGTGCGTCCAGCGAACTCTCAGATCAGCCTTGCCATCCCCAAGTCTGATCAGAGTCTTCGATGTGCGTTTCAAGGGTAGCTGAGGGTATAAGTTACTTCCATGCCGACAACGAAGACTGATCAGACTGGGCGGTTGTCCATGCTGATCTGAGTCGTAGCGTGGCGTACATGCCATTTTGTTGGTTTGTCGTATCGAGGCTCATTTTAAACGAAGGTAGGCAGGTCTCGAAAGGCAACAGACATCCCTCTCCGAGCCACCCTTGCTTGAATAACAGCCACAGACACCAGGTAAGAGATGCAGTAGCTAACTCGCGAGCGAATACCGGTGCACAAACTGCCATGGCTCGCCAAGAAGACGAAATACAAGGGCATCAGTAAGAAGAGATTCCTGTCACTTTGACAAGTCAGTCTTAGATTTTGGATATTTTAGAAAATTTTACTGGAAAATATTAATGAGATTAGTTTAAATCAGTATTTTTAAAATACTGAGTTCACTCCTAAAGAACCAGAATCAACACTGTAACACTGACTACTAGTTTGATGATACCCTCGGGGACAAAGTGTCCAACGGCAATGACTTTCAATATAAATGTGCCACAGATGCACATGTCTATATGCAGCGATAAAATGGACCAGCCCATATTAGATAGGAGACACACTTTGCGTAATATGATAAGATACCCAGCAAAGGATAAGCATATAGATGAAGATACATAGTTAGAAATAAACATTTAAATGAAGTTACCCCGCAAATGATAAACATCAAGGTGAAGATACCATGCAAAGAATAAACATTAAGATGAAAATATCTACCAAAGGTTGCAGTTTTAGATGAAGATAACCAGCAAAGGATAATTATTTAGATGAAAATTCCCAGCCAAAGATAACCATTTAGATGAAGATACCCAGCATAAGAAAAATATTTAGACAAAAATATCCAGAAAAACATTGAGATAAAAGTACCCAGCAAGGGATAAACATTTAGATGAAGATACCCAGCAAAGGTATTCTGGGGTTGCAAAGACGAAAGGAAAAAGAAAAAAAAGAGGTAGACAGAAGAAAAGTGGGAAAACAATATTGAGGAATAGACAAGGATGGCTTTTTTTCTAGCTCCACTAGGGCAGCTGGAGACAGGACTAGGTGGAAAGAGATTGTTGTAAAGTCAGCTGTTGCTCAAAAGGCTATGGGATAGGCTAGAAAGGATACAAATTTAGATTTAGATAATGAGAAAGGGAAGAAAATTTAGATGAAGGTCCTAGTAAAAAGATAAACATTTTGTTGAATATACCTAGCAAAGATAAAACATTTACCTGAAGATTCCCAGTAAGAAATGAATATTTAGATGAGCCGCGACACGAGAAAACCAACAATCAAAATATTTATCAAATGGATATCCTTTACTTGGAATCTGCATCTAAATATTAGCCGCGACGCGTGAAAACCAACAATGTGGTTAAGCGCCTAGCGCAGACTCAGATAAGCCTGGGCATCCGTCCTGTTTGACCAGACTCTTTGTTAAGTGCTCAAAGGGTAGCTAAGAGTCTAAGCTACCTCCATGCGGACAGCGAAGGCTCTGATCAGACTGGGCGGATGCCCAGGCTGATCTGAGTCTGCGCTGGGCGCTTAACCACATTGTTGGTTTTCACGCGTCGCGGCTAATATTTAGATGCAGATTCCAAGTAAAGGATATCCATTTGATAAATATTTTGATAAAGATACACAGAAAAGTATACACATTTGATAAATATTAAAGATACACAGGAAAAGATAAATATTTAGATGAAGATACCCGGTAAAAGGCTAAACATTCAGATGAAGATATTCAGTAAAGAATAAATTTTTAGATGAAGATACCTAGAAAAAAATAAATGAAGATATATAGCAGAGGCTAAACAACTAGATTAAGGTACCTAATAGAAGATAAACATTTAGATGAAGATAATCAGGAAAAAATAAACATTTATATGAAAATACCTAGGAATGGATAAACTTTTCTATCAATGATTATAACTATTGTTATTATTTATTCATGTCATTTGGAAACAACATTTGTTATTGGGGCAGTATAAAATATGATAATATAGTGTAATGAGAATTATTAACACAACAGTCTGTAGGAACAATCCAATAACTAGAGAAAGAAACCTGACTCTACTTTACTCCAGTATCATTGGTAATAAGTATGGGTTACTGTCTTTTATAAGTCACACTTGGTGATAATAAAATACAGAAATATGACCCTTCCGAGAAATGAAATGATAGCATAATAATGAAGCTAATATACATACAAAGGAACCTAATTCTGTATCTGTGAAATCTAAGCTCAACTCATTTGTCTTCAAAGACTATGTTAGGTGATTTTGTTATCATAAAACGGGTGTACAATCTAGCATGATATTTCTAGAAAATGGTTATAACGTTATGACTGTCCAGCAATGCTCAGGAACGTTCACACCACACAGACTAGTCCATGTTTACAGGATGCCAGAAAAGTGGCTCTTTCTCAGAATGCCCCGGTAATCCAGTGGTCACTTTGTGCGCACTAATTATTTTATGTCTCGGAGTTAGTTTATTACTTACAGCGTGAGAGCGTGTTGATCTTTAGGAATATCCTGTGCAATATTGTATGCAGGTTTCAGTTGCACAACTCATCAATATAACCACCCATGACTTCAAGAAATTACCTGAGTTAACATTGAAAATGAAACACCATTTTGCAAATTCATTTACGTATATTGTGACTGCACATAGTAAATAAAATTTAGGTACTGACTTTTGTCTTTATGCTGTTTCCTAAGAAGAAAATGTTTACTTTGTTCCTACAAAATTTGGAAGTGAGAAATTGCAGTAGCAGAGGTATTGTAGTCTATCGGAAATCCAGTGCACTCTGGAGTGAGGTGGGGTTGGTTTACTATTATAGAAAATCGGAAAACTAAACTGACGTATGTTTATCCGCATTGCGATGGTATCACCCCTGGTTAACTATGTATATACAAGGGATGTTACGAACGAAAAAGAGCTGTTACGACACGAAAAAGAGTCATAGTAACCAAACGATCTGATGACCAGGGCATTTGGTAACTATGACTCTTTTTCGTTTCGTAACATCTTTTAAAACATGGTTAACCAGGTGTTGGTATGTCCTGATTTTACTAGTATCAACTGTACTATCTACAAAAGAAACTCAAAGAGACATTGAACCAAACACAGATATAGAGACGCAATTGTACCGTTTGTAGCAATTACGCTATCTAACTTTCCCTCTGGTCCTAACCCTATTCACCTATTCATATAGATTGTTTAATTGTCAAGATTAATTCTCTGTTAGTGTTTATTATTTGTCAACGGATTGACCTGCATAAATTTAGAGTTTTGAATGGTTTGATAGATTTTTAGCTAACCTGAGCATAAAAATAGATATATTCTGATTCATGTATTTTACATGGCTTTTAAATGCACAAGTGTCCTAGGTTGGAATGGGTGTATGTGTTGCCGAAAATGTATTGTTCCGTATTATTGCTTACGTCTGCCCATGAATATGAAAATGCCAACATTAGTTGGCATTTTCATATTTATCAGCAGAGAAAATATCATGCTCAGCTAAGTTGAGCACGAAAAAAGTTTTCTAACCTCAAGGCCTATGTAAAATCTTCATTCATATTTTACTGAGGAAAAAGTCACAGAAAGAAGTATACTCAACCGAATTAAAAATGCAACACGTATGTTTTCCACTATTTCATAGCTCATGTTATATGCAGATCATTTTCGGTTTAATTTCTTAAGTTAATAGGGGTAAATGTTTAGTGTCCAAGAAATTCAGTTCTGTTGATGAAACGGTTCACGCTTAAGAAAGCTACTGGATTTTCAAAAATCTGAAACCAATGCGTTTGAAATATTGCATGCTTACGCAAGCCTGCAGTTGGAAATCAAGCATTCCTATTATCACCCATCAATGATTTTTTGACTTGTAAAAAGATTTCGATGCACCTGGGAGAACATAGATTAGCTAAGACCCGGCGCTCGATGCGACGCATAAATCCTGTCTCTCCATAGTTTTACCTCTTTTTGAGATTTCTGAAAATCGGGTAGCTCTCATAAGTGCTCTATGAAGCGAGAACCATTTCATCAAAAGAACTGACTTCATGGAATAGTAAATTTTAAACCCCGTTGACTTTAGAATTAAACTGAGATAAATCTACATGTAATATGAGCTATGAATATTGGATAAATTAAGTGTTGCGTTGTTAATTCGGTTGAGTATAATAACTGTTTTGTGTTCAATTCTGCAGATCAAATTCGGGAACACTAGGAGACTAAATAAAAAGGAATGCGTGTAATTCACCAATATTCACAACTTTAATTCAATTGAACAAATGTGCAGAAATTAAAAGAAGGAGAAGAAGAAGAAAAAAACGTGAGCTTTGCCAACGGCGCTTAATATGCCCGTTTAGGCTTCATAACCAACTAAGAGCAAGAACTCTGTGTTTTAAAAATTCAGAGTTACCTTTCCCTTACCACAATAACACATTCTATTCTATACCATAACCTTACTAGGTCGTTGGGCACCACAGATGACTTCGAAACAATCCCTTTCCACCTTGTCCTGTTTTCAGCTGCCCTAGTTGAGCTGGCAAAATCCATCCCTGTCCACTATTTAATATTGTCTTCCCACCTCTTCTTTTGTCTACCTCTTCTTCATTTTCCTTTCACTGTGCCCGGCAGAATCGTCTATGCTAAACCAGAAGACCTTGAGACGTGGCCAGACAACCTTTGTTTCCGTTTCTTGAACAGCGTCAGGAGTTCGTCATGTTTGGATCTTTTTGCGGACCTCCTCAGTGGTTATATGGTCCTTGTACGTAATGTTCAGTAACCTTCGGTAGCATCTCATCTCAAAGGCCTGCGTTCTTTTCTCTAACTCTGCTGTCAAGGCCAACGATTCACAGGCATACAGAAATACGGAAATGACAAGGGAGTGCATAAGTTTCACCTTTGATGCAAGAGATATGTTGTTATCTCTCCAAATTGGTTTCAGCTTGGTAAGAGCTTAAGTGGCTTGTGGAATCCTTGAGAGAACCGCCTTTTTGAGCCATCATCTGAGACAACTGCTCCAAGGCATTTGAAGCTTGTTACAGTACCCAGCTTCTGCCCTTTTACCTTGATCTCCCTCTGGATGCCATCTGCACTGTTTGTCATCAGTTTGGTGTTCTCAGCACTTATCTCCATCTTATACCTAGTGCAGGTTTTGTGGAGACTTTCAACTACGCCTTCTAGTTCCTGTTTTTCCTCAGCTACAGCGTCTTTGTCATCGGCAAACCGCAGATTGGTTATGTTTCTGCCGCCTATGCTAACCTTTCCATCATGTTCTTCCAGAGCATCAGACATGATCCGTTCGAGAAAATGTTGAAGAGGGAGGGTGACAGAAGACATCCTTGTCTTACTCCAACTGTTGTTCTGAACCTATCTTCTGTGCTGCCATTCATCAGGACTGCACTTTTAGCCTTGTCGTATAGCTGTTCAATGGTGCGAACTAGATTTGCTCTGATACATGTTTTGTACTTCTGCATGGTGGCCTTTTAGGCTGCATGCCATACCCTGTCAAAGGCTTTTTTGAAATCAATGAAGACATGGTACAGATTCTGCTGATGTTGGAGATACTGTTCACACAGGATTCTAAGGTTGAAGATCTGTTCTGTGGTGCTCCTTCCGGCTCGGAACCCAGCCTGTTCTTCAGCGATTATCTCTTCGGCTTGTGGTTTAAGCCTGTTCAAGATGACTTTTAGCATTACTTTGCTTGAATGACTGATGAGGCTGATGGTCTGTAGTTCTGGCAGAACTGTAGATTGCCCTTTTCAGGGAGTGTAATAATCAGCGATTGAGTCCATGGGGTAGCCCATTCTCCCGTTCTCCAGTTCCTGTTACAGATATCTGTTAAAATAACACATACATATATACTAAACATATTTGCATAACAAAACACAGTTTCCAAGTCCAAGGTGAAGCGGTTCGAAATTTGGAAAATTGCTAAAATCTAAAAAGAGGCAAACATCAGTCATGTTTCTTATAGAATAATGAAAGATAATCTGAAAATTTAATGTGCATTTCAATCATACCCCATTTCAACAGTCAAACTGAAAGGGGGGAGGGGGGTATCAATAAGGTGGGTTTTCTGCATCCTACCAAAGTTTTATCTTTTTGACTGATGGTATACTCCAGTGTGTCTAGTTTATTGAACCATATGTGACTTTGGTCGGAAAGCCCTAGTTACTGAGCTACGGGTCCACCATATATGAGCATTGTGGCCATGTCATCAAGTCAACCGTGTATACCAATTTTTAAGCCAAAATCTTCAAAACTTCCCATGAAATCTTACGTTCTAGCGTTATCCAATATTTGACCTTGCCGTAAAAAAGTTCAAGGTCAATCCAAGGTCATCATTGAACAATCCTGGAAGAACTTGAGTATCTGATGCTACTTACCAAGTCTCAAGGCCATTGGTCAACTGTTTTTTTTAGAAGATTTTTAAAGGTTTTTACCATATATGGGCATTGTGGCCCTGTTGATCATGTAACCTGAAGCCAGTATGTATTCTTTCACCTTTAGTGGCGGAGGTGTGGAGCATAATATAGCAGTTAAGATATTAATTTAACCAAAGTTTCGTAGTTCTATGCATAAAATTGAATATAGCCATCTTCTAAGCAAGTTTATGTGTTCAGTCAACCATGAAAACTAGGTCATTGTAAATTTCTGGTCACATCATCGATTGGTACTGGTCAAAGTGCTTCCTTGACATGAGTTTGATGATTACTGGTCAGTTTATTCAGCAATGATGCCAAGAAATATTGAAAATAGAGGACAAAAATATCAAAAAATGCTGAATGCTAAAGAAAGTCTTTTTTCACCACATATGTTCAAATTCAACCAAATAAAATGATATGGAATTACATTTTAGATGTTCTGTTAATCATTTTATCAAACACTGTCTTTCTGTTGTAATCTTCTACCAACTGAGAACATTTTTACAAGACCAGCTAAAACCATGTTGAATTACCCCACCCACTTCTGTGGACCCGTAGCTCAGTAACTAGGGCTTTCCGACCAAAGTCACATATGGTTCAATAAACTAGACACACTGGAGTATACCATCAGTCAAAAAAATAAAACTTTGGTAGGATGCAGAAAACCCACCTTATTGATACCCCCCCCCCCCCCCCCTTTTGATACCCCCCCCCCCTTTCTGTTACAAGACAGCATTTCATTTTGGACAAAGACGAATGTGCAAGTTGGACTGGGGGAAAAAAGAAAATATGGGCCTCTTTACTATTCACGAATTCCATGCATGACACTGAATTCGAAACCCTTGGCCCAGCAGTTCTTGAGGATGTTTCAAAACGGGTGTTTAAAAGCAAATATCTGTAAATTCGTACATGTATTAGATTATACTTCTCATAGCATTGCTTTAGGGTGAATAGCCTCTAGACATACAAAGTTATTATGATAAAGAAACATGTAACACTTGAGAATTATTAAGGTAATCCGTTTCGTTATGTATTGGTCATTCATTGCGTTTGCCAGTTACATGTGACAAATGCCAATGTCCTCTTCCAAATTTTAGCTTATAAAAATTAAAAACTGCCAGTACATAAGATAGTATCGTCGGCAGTCATAGGTCCAAAACAACTTTGCTAGAACAAGAAACTGAAATAGTTAAGTAATAGTTTACTTACAGAACATTAATTGTGTATAATGGTATGTTTTAAGTCGGAAAATTGTATTTAAAGGAGTATTCTAAGACTATAATCGTTCTTGGCGAGAACAAAACGAAACTGAATATGACGAAAGCTCAAGAAGATGAAATTGTTGATAACAGGACCATAGAAAAAGTAGCACTTTGTTTAAGATTCATTGGCGATGAAATAAATAGGGAATATACTAAACTTTCTTTCAGAAATATCTGTAACTGGATCAAAATATGTGGAATAATTCGAAAATATAGAAGTAACTTCAGCACTGTTCTGTAATTAAAGACCATGTACTGAAGGTAAATGGATAATTTGTATGGTATATTTTCTTATTTTTATGCCCCCGTGACGATAGTCAGGGGACATTAAAAGCTGCCGTCTGCTCATCACAGTTTAGGATACAAAGATATTTCAATCAACGTCTCTCACGGTGATCATTTTCGAACTTTATACACATGTTGTTGACAAATTGGAGATGAAAATGTGGCTTTTTGGTGGAGGTAAAATTAATTTTGACAGAATTTCAGTCCTTTGAACTTAGTCAGTTTGGGCTATGTTTTGCACTTTTGAATATTGAGATTGTGTAAATTTGAAGAGTAACTACACTTCAGGAACTGACTGAATCAGATCCCAAACCCTATCCCCTACATCAAAGGGAAAGATTGACAAAGACATCCCTACAAACAATAAAGCAGCTTCTCCTACAGTTTTCAGCGGAGTGTTTACAAACTTTGTGCAAACTTTGTACACATGTTGTGGACATAATGGAAATGTGCACGCGATTTTTGATGCAGATAAAATTAATTTTGACAGAATAACAGCTTTCCGAACTTTGTTATTTTAGGCAACTTTTTGCACTATAGAGTATGGAGTATGTGTAATCGACTCCGGGATTCTTTTTTTAACTTTGAACACATGCTGTGGACATAATGAAGATGTGCATGTGGCTTTTTAATAGAATGACAGCCTTTTGAACTAAGTAATTTGGAGCTGTTTTATTTGTTTTTATTTATCTATTTATTTTTGTTCACTTCATGGTTGAGGTCCTCGTCATCAACTCCTCCGGCAGTTATCAATGGATTAATGTGAAACTTTATACACATGTTGTGAATACAATGGAGATGTACATATGCCTTTTTGATGAAGAAAAAAAGATAATTTTGACAGAACTACAGTCTTTTGAACTTTGTCATTATAGTATAGTATAATATTTCTTTCTTTTTTCAGAGAGCACAGCTTGAGAAGCTTGTAATTCCGTTGAAATGGAAAATAATTCTCACAAAGAATTCAGCTTCAACAGATCAAACAAAGACAAGCCTTTACTAGAACAAATGGGTAACTTCCTGTTAGTGGCCCAGTGTCTTGAATACAACAACATGTGAAACAACTTTACTATAACAGTACTTTACTTTTTTCAGTAAAAAGCTGTAAAATCTGATAAATACACATATCAAATAAACATGGCTACCTCCGTCCCGTGGAACTTTAGCTGGGGCATGTACTAGACCGGTAACATGGAATAGATTTGTAAATTCTGTACCAGAATCATCAGAGCATCTGTTGCTTTGTGGTCGGCACATAATGAACTATACATGAATTGAAAGGGGATGCTAATACATGTATATTTGTGTTTTATTCGACGACAAGCGTGTGTGTATATATCTACATATAAAATGAAATGAAAATGTTGATTTATTGATTGATTTGATGCTTAACATCCACGGTAAACAACTATGGTCATGTCGGGACGGTCAGTTAACCTAACCACACTATTCCTGGGCATGCTTAGACCGCCTAAGCGGTTAACCAGTACTAAGTGCACATACTTTCGCCAGTAACTGACAACTGCCCCTCTTGAATCAGCGGAAGGAGAAACGAAAGTATGTGGCCAGACCGGGTTTTGAACCCAGGACCTCTGACTTATGAGTCAGGTGCCCTACCGATTGCGCTACGCGGCCCGGCAAATGAAAATGTAGTATCATTTTACTACAGACGTCTTTTGTACAGTAGATGGCAGAGACACATATGAAATGGCTGAATTAAATTTTCCACGTGTACACTTGCTACGATCAGGGCCCAGGTTCACACTCGTTCTTAAGGGCTACCTTAAAGCTTAGGTCGAAGATTTCCCTCGAAGAAACTCTGTATGTGGCCTATATTTAGACCCCAGTTTTTCTTTTTTCCTGATCCTACTGATAGTGCTATAGGGATTGTAATAAAAAAAAAGAAAAAATATAATATTCTTTTATTATTGCAAGCCTTTACATTCGAAATTTTCGACCTTCCTTAAGTTTAAGCAATGATTGTAAACCTGGGTCGTGACCTTTAACTTAAAGTTTCAAATTTGAGAAAAAAACAACAACAAAAATTAAATAAAATAAAAAGTAAATAAAAAATAAATCGCCGTTACCATATTTTACTGGCCATTTCATTTTCCATATGGCATTGACAACAGCACTTCGAATGTTTTGGAATGTCATGTTGATTTCTGTATTGTATTTATACCAAGGGTATTTAGGGGAGAGTCGGGTTACTTCGGACAGGCGGGTAAATTCGGATATACCATTGCAAACAGTGAAAATCCAGATGAGACGGCTCATAATGAGCCGTCTCATCAGGATTTTCATTGTTTGGCCGGTTATTGTTTTGTTTTAGTTCCAGACAACTGACATATAAAGGAAAAATGTCACTGTCCGAATTTACCCGCTGTCCGAAGTTACCCGACTCTCCCCAATGCAGACATGTATTGAACATCTATACTCGTTACGTTACAGGTTATACAGGTCTTACTATATATCCAAGGACATTGACTTTTAATGTGGGAAATTCCAACTATTCTTTAAGTTCAGCCATACCAGACTTTTCGTTATATGTTCTTATTTTTAGTTTCCAAGTTATTTCAGCAATGAAAACTTCCTCGTTTACTCTCCATTTAAGCTTTCGGGTTTTTATTATTTTATTTTATTTATTTTTGAATGCTGAATTTGCATGCTGACTCTAGTATTTATCAGTTACAAGCATGTTATATAGCTGTCTCTCATAGAAATGTTCCAAGAACTAAAAAGCTGCACAAAATATTAGAATTAGAAGCTCATAATTTCGTTGACAGGTCAGTTAGGGGAGGTGCATCAAGTTTCCAGTCTTTTTTTTTTCATATCAGCCGCGACACGAGTAAACCAAGAATGTGGTTGTGCGCTCAGCATAGACTCAGATCAGCCTGGGCATCCGCCAAGTTTGACCAGACTCTTTGCTAAGCGCTTTAAGGGTAGCTAAGGGTCTAAGCTACCCTTATGCGGGCAGCGAAGACTCTGATCAGACTGGGCGGATGCCCAGGCTGATCTGAGTCTGCGCTGAGCGCACAACCACATTGTTGGTTTTGTCGTGTCGCGGCTCATATATAAAACTCAGAATATGGTTTTCAACTTGAGAACCAGTTAAAAGTGAGTAGTGAGTGTTGTCTTCATTATTTGTGATGATGAAATGAATGTTTCAATTTTTTTATCCTCCTGATTGATAATTTGGGTCATTGAGGATTTCTATATGACGGGTAATAGGAAATAAAAACAAATCAGATGTAAAAATATAAAGAGAGATAGAGAGAGAGAGAACGAAATTATTTAAAATGCACCAGTATTATTTTTGGTTGGTTGTTTGAGTTTAACGGCTCTTTGAAGCAATATTTCAGTCTATATCGAGCCTACTCCCAGAAAGAGGGAGAAAGAAAAGAAACAGATAGGGTGATAGATAAGATTAAATCTACCCAAATAATCCCACCCCACACCCACTACAAGCACAGCCGGCCCTTGCCCAACCATTATCCAAATTAGCATGACGTCACTGCTCTGAAAGTTACACAGCACAATTAAAGGTGTGTGGATATATTGCCCTGTGGTTTCGAACCACTGCAGAAGCAGAGGGCGAGGGGTTGGATCCCGTAAAGCTAGTATAAGCTATCTCTCTCTCTCTCTCTCTCTCTTAGAAATCTATTACTGACCGTTCCAATGCGGTACTATTGTTGTGGTTCCTCAGTGTTACTTACATTCTAACTAAAAATATAAAAGAGGTAAAAAAATGTTGCTGCTGTTTTCAATTAAGGTAGCTGAATGACCACCTGTTTGGGAAAGAGCTGTGCGTTCGGTTTACTTTGCGTGTCTTTCGTGAACTTATGTCGATGTGTTTGTGTGCGTCTTTTTTTTGTTTGTTTGTTTGTTTGTAGTGTTTGATATGGGATTTGATTGTACAAATTCCTGATCATTTACTATCTTTTTACTTCTGTAAAGGAAATCTTTTGCTCTGACATCAAGTTTTGCCTTTAAATTCAGACCCTGTAACACCGCGATATCAGAGTGGAGCCCTTTGGAAATTTGTCCATACGTCTCAAAACATAACATATTTCCGTTTTTTGCTTCTCCTGTATTATGTTTGGTTGCCCTCTTACCCTTACAAAGCCTATAAGTAATAGTAATTGCACGAATTTTACAAGGTTTAATTATCAACGTCACATTATGTTATTCGTTGTTCGAGGTTGATATTCTATTGTCTTTTAAAAAAAAAGTATGACACGCTGGCTGATAATGAAAATGATAATGAAAATGAAATCATATGATCCTTCTGAGAGATGTTATGAGAATTAGACCAGCAACAACCTTGTTAGAGATAAAATGATATCAGCTGAAGAAAGATAGGAATCCTTTATAATTTTTGAGACGCGACACGAGAACACAAACAATGTGGTTGTGCGCCCAGCGCAGACTCAGATCAGCCTGGGCATCCACCTAGTCTGATCAGACTCTTCGCTAAGCGCTTAAAGAGTAGCTAAGGGACTAACCTACCTACATGCGGACAGCGAAGATTCTGATCAGACTTGGTGGATGCCCAGGCTGATCTGAGTCTGCGCTGGGCGCACAACCACATTGTTGGTTTTGTCGTTGTACGGCCCAATTATGATCATTCCTCCTTGACATTATAAATCACACAAAACACGGAATGAAATGATTTGAGACTATTTGTTTGAAAAAATCTAAAGTTTCTGGTAAAAGAATTTCAGTTTGTTATGTCACTGAAAAATTGGTGGAGCATGGCATACACTATTTGAATTGCTCTGGAAGCAATGATGTCATATATCTGTTACCATAGCAAGATATCTTGGCAGAATTATGTCTCGATGACGTCACTTACGACATCAGCTGGAACTCTACGTTGTTACAGTATCTGATCTATGATGTCATTGGTATCGGAGCATAGCACACAGTGTATGCCATGCCCCGCCAATTTTTCAGTGACATAACAAAATGAAATACTTTCTACAAAAATTTCAGATTTTCTCAAACAAATATTTATTCTCAAGTCATGTAATTCCGTCTTCTTTTTGCTTACAAAACAAAAGATCAGATAGCGTGCGTAAAATTAATTCAAACCCCAAGCGGGTTTGGGCCTACTACTGATTTTTTCTTTACGGCGAATCTTCTGCTACAGTTGTAGGTACCAACTGAGCGGCTAGGATTCGAACCCACGTCCTACGACCGCGTCTAGCCGTACTAGTATTTTTTAAAGAAGTAGATTATTCAGCCTCTTATAACATTCGACGCTGCCTGTTTGTAGAAAATCGTCCCAAATACTTGAAGACAAATAAACATGAAAACGAACATTAATTTACAAATTAATACCAGTGTGTCAAACAGGAAAATCTTTAATATAATAACTGCATTGCTCACAAAAAATCCCTTTATCCGTTTAGTAAATATGAGCCGCGACACGAGAAAACCAACGAAGTGGTTGTGTGCCCAGCGCAGACTCAGATCAGCCTGGGCATTCGCCCAGTCTGATCAGAGTCTTCGCTTTCCGCATGAAGGTAGCTTAGACCCTTAGATACCGTTTAAGCGCTTATGGAAGACTCTGCTCAGACTGGGCAGATGCCCAGGCTGATCTGAGTCTGCGCTGGGCGCACAACCACATTGTTGGTTTTCTTGTGTCGCGGCTCAATTATGATTTTGGTGCCAATAACTAATCAAGCTAATCAAACACAGAATGCGGTAACAGACTGGTGTAAATTTGTAATACTGTAACAAACGAGTTGAGTGACCGCTTTGTGGTAAGTTTTGAAAAGGGTCCCTGTATTACGTGTAAACAAAAAGAAAGACTCTCACAAGACTGCGCGGATATTTGTGCTGGTCGCATTAATTTGCCATGGGAAGAGATATCAACCAGGGTGGATAATCACGTGTATTCTTACGTCATTTCAAATGAAGTAAATCCCAGAAAAAATATTCTAGTTTTACTTAGTTTTGTCGTTTCTGACATAGATTCGGCGATCTGGAGTTGTCTTTCTCATACATGTGTGCTGTTAGTCTGTAGGCATGTACGACTAGCATATGATTTTGACAGATTTTGCAGATATCAAAAGGCAAAAATTAGCATACCAAGACTGAATATAGCCTGAGGTGAATTGGTACACTGCCAGGAGAAGCAACTCTGTCAGTTTTATTTGTTGTCTCCCTTCTCGATAAAGGGGGTAACCTCTTGAAAGCAAGAATACTCCTAGCTTAAAGGAAAAAAATATTCCTCTTTCCTTTAAAAGTGCAGCAAATCCTTTCCTTTAAGAATGGATTCATTTTGGAGGACCTTCATCCCTACGAGAAGCGAACAAGAAGTGAGAAGCAGTTGTTCTCCTTTGTAAAACTTATGGGAAAATGAGCCGCGACACGAGAAAACCAACAAAATGGCATGTGCGCCCAGCGAAGACTCAGTACAGCCTGGGCATCCGCCCAGTCTGATCAGAGTCTTCGCTGTCCGCATGTAGCTAGCTCAGACCCATAGCTACGCTTTAAATGCACAATGAAGGCTCTGATCAGACTTCGCCGCTGCACAGGTTGGTCTGAGTCTGCGCTGGGCGCACATGCCACTTTGTTGGTTTTCTTGTGTCGCGGCTCGAATCATGGAGGTGTACCTTAAAAAGGAAATTTCACAAACCCGGACTAAAATGCCTTAAGGCCTAGCTTCTAGCGATGCAACATGTTATAAATGGCAAATTATGTCGCTTATCAAATCAATTCAGTTATGAGTGCAGTAATGAGCCCGTTTTGTTATTCTAAGTAATTGCATTTTTTTACAATTCTGCTGTTATTGATTAAATGTTATTAGTAAGTATTCAACTGTTTATGAATATTATAGAATTATCAGTCATTCGGATGAGCTAATGCCGCTAATCAAGGTCAAAGACCGACTGGATGTGATAAGCGACAAAACCAGAAGCAAAAATGACTGAAGTATTCATGATTTCAATAGTCAAGAATACGCAAGTTTGAAATTATTTACACAATCAAATCAAAGTAACAAAGGGAATGACCACAATTTTCACACGCAAAAATAAAATAACCACAATAATGATAATAAAAAATACAAAACCAATAAGACTAAAATAATTAAAAAGAAATAAAAGAATAATAAAAATGTGCAGATAATTCTTGTTGGATTCCTTAAAATCGAGCTGACCTTTTCTTGAGTTTGGAACAATACAAGTTATTCTAGTAGGCCCTACTTAAAATATAAAAGGTATGACACTTTTCAAACCTCATTCTGATTCTCTAACATCAGGATATCAGATTAATTCACTAATCTCGATCATATTTTCGGATCTACAAGTTCACTGAATTAAGGTCTCCATAGTCCTATAAGCGGTAAAAACGTCTAAACGCAAATCATTATGAAAAGCGCTTCAGCCTTCGCGTTTGGTGATAAAATATGGATTGATGTGCATATATTGATCCATATACCTGGCAAAAAGTATGGGGAACATGTTTTGGAAGATGACATCGATCTACAAAAAACAGTATTCCTTTTCTGGCTCCCCGTCGAGCTATGCAATAGGAACCACAGCGGTGCAGTGAATGGGTCTCCATGACTGTACACTGTATTTTTACCATTTTTTCATTGATTTTGAAATCGAAAGTAGGTCATTTTAGTTGCCAACAAAAAGACCCAAATCCATTTTCGAGCCTTATTTATGTGAAACTCAGTGATGTTTTACTGGTTTAGAGTTGGCTAATCGCGGTCATTTACAATGACGAAGCTATGGCGAGAACCTCTCGATAAAATTTTACATGCTGATAGAGCAGAGCTATGGGGCCTTTAAATAATGTTGATGCATTAATTCACTAGTCTCAATCATATTTTCGGAACCACAAGTTCACTGAATTTAATAATGTTGATTCATTAAGACATTCAAATGCTGGTATTATTAAGAATTATCGGAGCATATGTTAATGAAATATTTTTTTTTCTTCAAATTTTTCCAATTATTTCACCTCAGCCTGGATACAAAGGCATTCTGAGCTGGTATCATCTTAGTAAAATGCCCTTTCACTCCTTCTAAAATGCATCAACCCATTCCATTCGGGATACCTCTTTAGGGGTATCTTGACAAACAGTTTGGATCCAGATCAGGCCCCACATTTGTGGGGCCTGATCTGAGATCCAAATTGTTTGTTGCTTAGACATCATTTCTGCAAGAGTAGTTAGACCAATACTGTCAGAATTTTCTTGATTTTTGATGCAGACGACAATTTCAGCAGACGGCAAAAATACCCAGAATGCAATGGGTTAAACTGTTAAGCAGGTATTTACAATAACCAAAAACAGAGAGAGAGAGAGAGAAAAAAGAGAGGAAAAATGGCGGATTTTCACAAGCATTTTCAATTTCTATCTGTTATGATCAAGAAGACTTCAATGAAACTGAGGCGAGCGAAAGAATTTTGATCTTAATTTTTGATTTTTGGATATTTTTGATGAGGGCATCCCGAAGAACAAGAAATCAAATTGGTGTGGCCTTATGAAAGTGGTTGAATAAAATTCTCACTGACATGGGTTTATTTACAATGTAAGTTGCCAGAATTGGAATGCTAGGGAACTGTTAAAGGTCCCATTGCTCTATCAACATGAACAATGTTATCATTAAAGTCTCCATAGTCCTATAAGTGGTAAAAATCATCTCAGCACAAATCATTATACTAGAAGGTTGTCCAGGGACAACTGGTCGAGCCCGCTGTTTGCTATAGTGGCCTATAAGCATGTCAAGACTAAGTAACTGCTTCCCTCTAGAAAGAAGCCAAACATCATCATGCTTAGCCAGCATTTTCTTCTGTTTTCAAATTTTCACAAAGGAAAATAAGTAGAAGTGATGATCCAGACAACCTCAATTTATACAATATCTGACCTTCAAGTGTGACCTTGACCTTGGACCTACCCAAACACGTATGTCACTTGACACTTCCACTCATCAAGGAGAACAATTATTTTGAAATCCATCCATAAATGTAGAAGTAATGGCTTGGACAAGCTCAATTTATGACCATTTTATCATTTGACCTTCAAGTGTGACCTTGACTTTGGACCTACTTGAACAAATGTTCCAAATGGCACTTCTGCTCATCAAACAGAACAATTGTGCCAAATTATTTTGAAATCTATTCGTAAATGTTGAAGTTATGGCTCAGACAAGCTCAAATTATGGCCATTTTATCATTTGACCTTCAAGTGTGACCTTGACCTTGGACCTACCTGAATAAATTTTCCAAATTGCACTTTAAAAACAAAAATAGCCATCAGAGGAGATGGCAAATCCCCCGACCGAAGACCCCCATGGGCCTTGGTAACCAGAGGGCCAATGGCCCTATATCGCTCACCTGAGCACTGAGGCACTGAGGTTACAGCAACAAAACACCATTCACAACAGCAATAAAAAACACCATTTATGTAGAGGATAATATCACAAACATTTATGAAAAAAAAAATAAGCTTTATCCCCCATTAATGGCTTCTCAGAAGATCTTTGGCAAAAAAAAAAAGTGCCATCAGAGGAGATGGCAAATCCCCCGACCGAAGACCCCCATGGGCCTTGGTAAAAAGGGTGCACTTCAAAACACATATTAGTAATATATTTTCGTTGTTTTATGCTTCTGACTGACATTAACTGTTAACAGATGCATGATTATCTAACACTCAGACTAAAACAGTATGCTTGACTGCTAAAAAGAGGTAATATCTCAAACAGCCACCATATACACTAATGTATAGCATACGATATATTCAACTTTCAAAATGTGTGAATAACTTCTAAAGTACAAGCCCTACAAACCTAATTTTGAGCTCTCTAATAAGTGAATTTGGACAAAGAATCCAAATCTGGAAAAAAAATTTTTTTTTTTTTTTTTTTTTTTTTTTTGGGGGGGGGGGGGGGGGGGTCACGGGAATGTGGAGGGGTTTAGAGAGTGTTAGGAACACTGATAAGATATCACAGCATGATCATCAATATTCTAAAAGGTACACGGTTATTCAAATTCTGGAGCTGGCCAGGGTTATACAGATATGGAGCAGAGACTCAAACAGCAGCTCAAACTACCAAAGGGAAATAACCCACAAAGTATAAAAGCAAGAGTTATCATTCATGTATGATACAAATTGTCATGACCTGTTCTGCATATCTGTGAAGTATATGAAAATATTTCAAAAGGTATTCAAGCTATGAAGCGGACACCTAAAATCATCAAAGGGAAATAACTCCAAACATAAGAAAGCAGGAGTTGTCATTCTTGTTCGCGACATATCATCATGACCTGTTCTACATATCTGTGAAGTATCATAAAAATATTCAAAAAATTATTCACGTTATAGAGCGGACACGAAATCACACCTAAAACCATCAAGGGGAAATAACTCAAAAAGTAAGAAAGCAGGTGTTGTCATTCTTGTTCGCGACACATCGTCATGACCTATTCTACATATCTGTGAAGTATCATGAAAATATTCCAAAAGGTATTCAAGTTATAGAGCGGACACCAAATCATACCTAAAATGATCAAGGGGAAATAACTCAAAAAGTAAGAAAGCAAGAGTTGTCATTCTTGTTCGCGACACACCGTCATGACCAGTTCTACAGTTCTGTGAAGTATCATGAGAATATTCCAAAGGGTATTCAAGTTATAGAGCGGACACGAATCTGCCAAAAAATCACACCTAAAACTATCAAGGGGAAATAACTCAAAAAGTAAGAAAGCAAGAGTTATCATTCTTGTTCGCGACACACCGTCATGACCTGTTCTACATTTCTGTGAAGTATCATGAAAATATTCCAAAGGGTATTCAAGTTACAGAGCGGACACGAATCTG
Organism: Ctena decussata; assembly: GCA_963989385.1. Taxonomy (NCBI): domain Eukaryota; kingdom Metazoa; phylum Mollusca; class Bivalvia; order Lucinida; family Lucinidae; genus Ctena; species Ctena decussata. Next base: position 13,337,086 of record OZ022511.1, read on the forward strand.
CCAAAAAATCACCAAAGGGGAGATAATTCAAAAAGTACATTAGGAAGAGTTACCATTCTTCTACGCGACACATCGTCATAACCTGTTCTACATAACTGTGAAGTATCATGAAAATATTCCAAAGGGTATTCAAAATATAGAGCGGACAAGAAAATGTTTACGGACGGACAGACGGACGGACGGACGGACAGACGGACGGACGGACGGACGGACGCCAGGCTCATCGCTATATCCCCCGAACCTTTCGGTCGGGGGATAAAAAGGAGAACAATTGTGCCAAATTATTTTGAAATCCATCCATAAATGTAGAAGTAATGGCTCGGACAAGCTCAATTTATGGTCATTTTATCATTTGACCTTCAAGCGTGACCTTGACCCTGGACGTACCTGAACAAATGTTTCAAATGGCACTTCTACTCATCAAGGAGAACAATTGTGCCAAATTATTTTGAAATCCATCCGTAAATGTAGAAGTTATGGCTCGGACAAGCTCAATTTATGGCCATTTTATCATTTGACCTTCAAGTGTGACCTTGACCTTGGACCTACATGAACAAATGTTTCAAATGGCACTTCTACTCATCAAGGAGAACAACTGTGCCCAATTATTTTGAAATCCATCCATAAATGTAGAAGTTATGGCCCGGACAAGCTCAATCTATGGCCATTTTATCATTTGACCTGCAAGTATGACCTTGACCTTGGGCCTACATGAACAAATGTTTCAAATGGCACTTCTACTCATCGAGGAGAACAACTGTGCCAAATTATTTTGAAATCCATCCATAAATGAAGAAGTTATGGCCCGGACAAATCCGGACGGACGCACGCACGCACGGACATACGCACGCACGCATGGACATACACGGACATACACCGAACTGACATTGTAACAACTATGTCTCGCTCACCACAAGCGGGCTCGACAAAAACCGATTCAGCCTTCAGAATTGATGATAATTTGTCGGTTGATGTGCTTTTTAGTGTCATACAACTGGCAAAAAAGGAGAAACAAGGGTTTTTGAAAACAATGATGACAAGTGTCTTCATAAAAATACGGTTTTCGTTTATGGTTCCCCGTTGAGCGATAGAATTACGCAACAGCGAGACAATGAATGGGACCCTTGCCTTACATTGTATTTTTACTGTCTATTAAATACCTGTACATTGCATTTTTATCTTCTGTACCTTGTATTTTTATCATGTAAATAAAGTTTGTTGCCAACTACAATGACCTAGATATTTTTAAAAAAAAATTTATGAGAAACTCTAGGACGTTTTTATTTTTTTAAAGCCGGCCAATCACGATCATATACACTGACGAAACTGTAGTGAGAAGCTTTCAGCAATACATCACGACAAAACATTTCCCGCTGATAGAGCAATGGGGCCTTTAAGTATCGCTGCAAGCATCTGACTATAGTTTCGTCATTGTAAATGACCGTGATTCGCCAGCTTTAAGCAAATAAAACACCCTTCAGTTTCACATAAAAGGGTTTGAAAACTTATTTGGGTCATTTTAGTTGGCAACTAAAATGACCTACTTTCGATTTCAAAAAGTTGAATAAATGGTAAAAATACAATGTACAGGCATTGTAAATGACCATGATGAGCCAACTTTTAACAAATAAAAAACATCATTGAATTTCACATAAAAAGAGTTTGAAAATTTATTTTTGTCATAATGGTTGGCAACTAAAAATGACCTATTTTCGATTTCATTAAGTTGAATAAAAATGGTAAAATACAATGTACAGCCGTGGAGCCTCAATCACTATCCCGCCTATGTCTATATAGCATTGATAGACTGGGAACCAGAACAGGCAATTGTATTTTGTGGAGCGATTTCTTATTTTCCAAAACTTGCATTCTCTCCTTTTTGCCGTTCATATAACTCAATTGCACATCAACCCACATTTTATCACCATATGTGAAGGTTGAACTAGTTTTTACAACGATTTGAATTTAGACGTTTTTACCACTGATAGAACTATCGAGACTATTAACCGTATTTTTTTCGAATTTAGTTCCATTATCAGGCTTTGATATGCGATATGATCAACCAGACGTGGTTGGCATTTAGGAACAGATAAATGCTAAACGATATGGACAGGTAGTTTACAGAATGTTATTTCCCTTCGAAGAACGCGTACAGTAGTACTAGCGTCGAACTACAAATCATTATGAATATTTAAAGAGTAACTACACTTCAGGAACTGACTGAATCAGATCTCAAACCCTATCCCCAACATCAAAGGGAAAGATTGACAAAGACATCCCAACAAACAATAAATTACAAGTGATAAGCCGAGTCAGCAGCTCTTTCCCAAATAGGTGGCAACTCAGCTATCTTTATTGAACTAAATAATTTAGACCAACAGAAGTGTTACAACAGACTAAGCAAATTATACGTAAAACATTAAACAATTTTTATTACCTATTTTCTATTTTTATTATAGAAGGTGGTTAATACTTTCACGTTTGGTTAAAAAAACTGTTGGTTAATATGCGTATATTAAGTCATACAACTGACAAAAAGTAGGTGGTGTGGGGTCGGGTGGGTGGGGATGGTGTGTGGGTCGGTTGGGGGGGTGTAGTGGGTGGAAACAAGAAAGGTTTTTGAAGAAAAAACAATCGCTCCACAAAACACTTGCCCAAATCTTTTTCAACACTTGCTATGTGAAACTCAGGCTAATCTCGGCTGTACACTGCTATTAGCCTTTATACTGGTCTGGGCTCCTTTTGCTATTCTGAATGTTGCAGTCGAGAACAAATGTATATCGACTAGAAGTAACTCCCCCCATCACAACAAAAAACAACAAAGAATGGGGGGGTGGGGGGGGGGGTGGGGGGGAGGTATCAGAAATGCGTATTGTTGCATATGAGACTGTATAAATGTTGATGCATCAAGACATCATGCGAAGGCCATTACTGAATGTATATTGTAAATGTGAATGTACATGTATATTTTAATGGTGAATCGCTATATATCTTGAGCGGAAACTGTCTGATAACAATATATTTGTTTTTAATGGGGTCTCCTTCAGAAAAGCACTAAAAAGAAAATAATATTATTAGTCAGTTTCGATGGCGGTAATTTCATCCTTTATTGCAAAATATTTGCCTTTATCTGTCTTTTACTCAATTATCGAGGGAAATAAGCTAGGGGCTCGTTCGTCATGTCTTTACATTTATCTTGGTTAAAAGTCAAGAAATGATAATTTTACCACAAAAAGCGATTGGTGACACTTATAAATACTCCATCGTATCACTATCTTACTTCAAAAATCCTCCACAAATTGAACGGCTCTTAGCGTATTCGCGGACGGCACAGCCTTGGACCAGCCTTGGCATGTGCGAACACCGAGTCAGCTTGCGCATCGGCGCAGTTCGCCCAGAACCCTCCTGTTTGCTCCAAAAAATTATAGGTTGTATCTAAGAAAGGCCCTCATTGCTCTCCCAGCGGTTAAACTCCTGTAATATTTCATCGTGAGGTATCGCTGCAAGCATTTCACTGACTTTGTCATTCTAAATGGCCATGATTGGCAACCTAAAAAATTGATTGAACCACTCTTATTTCAAATTTTCGGCCTTAGGCCTTCTTCAGGAAATTTGGAAACAATTATTTCAACTATGTGGCATCCATTTTGAAATCATGATATTTGTATCATGATACATGTAACTACTGATACAAATATCATGATTTCAAAATGGATGCCACATAGTTGAAATAATTGTTTCCAAATTTCCTGAAGAAGGCCTAAGGCCGAAAATTTGAAATAAGAGTGGTTCAATACATTGTTATTATAATTTTTATTCCCTTTGGAAGAATTAGTTTGAAGAATTAAAAAAAAATGAGTTTGACGTTATTATTATGATAGCATCAATTAATAATTACAGTCACTCCTAGAGGAGCAAGTGTCTGAACACAAATATTTTTATGAAAAGAGCGATTCTACCTTCGCGCTCGATGACAAGATGTTGGTTCGTAAGTATAACTGACAACTGGTAAGGGGATATAACAAATCTCTTCTTTTCTGGAACCCCGTTGAACAATGAAATCTAAATGGGTCAATGTGCGTGCTGTACATTGTATTTTTACCGTGTAATAATTCCAACACTAATTTAGCGCAATTTGATTGGCCAAGGGCGAACAGATAACGACGTGTATACTTCAATAAACCCCGTGAACCAGAGACCTGGAACCCTTTGGAACTATTTTATTGGCGGCAATTTCTAAGATACTCACTATAGCTGATAATTTTGAGAGAAAAGAAAAAAGATGGCCGAGTTGGAATTATAAGAAATTATTTTTATGGCTGTTTTAGATGTGTAAACGTCGGCGAATCACTCACAACTTAAAGTATCCATAGTCCTATCAGTGGTAAAAATCGTCAAAGCACAAAACCTTATAAAATTGGTACAGTCTTCAGAATTGATGATAATATGTCGGTTGTTGTGCTTTTTGTGTCATATAACTGGCAAAAAAGGAGGAATAAGGTATTTTGAAAAAAATGACAAGTCTTTCTTTTCGTTTCTGGTTCCCCATTGGGCAATGTACTCACACAACAGCGAGACAAGAAATGAGATCCTTTCCTTACATTGTATTTTTATCATTTATTAAACGACTGTACATTGTATTTTTATCTTCTGTACCTTGTATTGTTACCGCTTGTACCTTGTATTTTTACCATGTAATGAAACTTGTGAAATCGAAAGTAGGTCAACTAAAATGACCTAGATATTTTTCAAATCGTTTTTACGAGAAACTCAAGGACGTTTTAAAGGCGCCATTGCTCTATCAGCATGAAAAATTTTACCGTGATGTATCGCTGCAAGCTTCTCACTATAGTTTCGTAATTGTAAATGACCGTGATTAGCCAGCTTTTAAAAAATAAAACATCCTTGAGTTTCACATAAAAAGTGTTTGAAAATTTATTTGGGTCATTTTAGTTGGCAACTAAAATGACCCGCTAAATGGTAAAAATACAACGTACATGCGTGGAGTCCAAATCACTATCCCGCCTATGTTTATATAGCATTGCTAGACAGGAAACCAGAACAGGAAATTGTATTTTTTGTAGCGATTTGTTATTTTTGAAAAACTTGTTTTCTCTACTTTTTGCCAGTTATTTGACTCAATATATGTACATCAACCCACATTTTATAACCAAACGTGAATGTTGAACAGTTTTTACAATGATTTGGGTTTAGGCGTTTTTACCGCTGATAGGACTATGGAGACTTTAATTCTTCAAAGCACGCCAATTACGATCATATACAATGAAGAAACTGTAGTAAGAAGCTTTCAGCGATACTTCACGGTAAAATATTTCATGTTGATTGAGCAATGGGTCCTTTTGCTCTATCAGCATGAAAAATTTGATCATGATGTATCGCTGCAAGCTTCTCGCCATAATTTTGTCATTGTAAATGACCGCGATTAGCCAACTATAAAGCAACGAAACAGCATTGAGTTTCTCATAAAAACAGATTCGAAAATTCATTAGGGTCATTTTATATGCCAACTAAGGCAACAATTTAGTCCAGTATAAAAAGGCACATGCAATTTTTTAAATGCCTGAAACATGTGTGCACAGTTTCAAAATGATAGCTTCAAACTGTGAGAGAAGTTGATTATACAAACTTGCCAAAATCATATGATTTCAAAACTTGAAACAGCTATAATTTTATCAAAAATATTTATTTGCTATGATCTGCACTATGAATGATGTACAGGGAGATGTTTTACGGCCGCCACACGGCACAACACCAGCTGCAGTGAAGTGAAATTAAAATCTAATTGAAGAACAGAGAACATATTCGAAAGAAGGAACACGGGCCATACTTGCCGGGCCGCGTAGCGCAGTCGGTAGGGCGCCTGACTTGTAAGCTAGAGGTCCTGGGTTCGATACCTGGTCCGGCCACACTTTCATTTCCCCCTTCCCCTGTTTCAAGAATGCCAGTTGTCAGTTTCTGGTGAAAGTGTGCACTTAGTACTGGTTAACCGCTTAGGAGGTCTAAGCCTGCCCAGGAATAGTGTGGTTAGATTAACTAACCGTCCTGACATGACCATAACTGTTTACCGTGGACGTTAAACAATAACACAACACAACATGGGCCATACTTCGAAGTTTCGGCTATTCAAGCCTAATCAGTGACCCTGACGTGATCTGGTGACAAAAGCCAAAAAAAAAAAACATATTGTAATTAGTTATAATATGGCAGTCGATTCAAAGACTTCTTAGTATCAGAAAGGAGTCCAAATAAGTAAAGCGATTATCTAGAATATGAGTTAAAACCAATCAAAAATTTCTAATTCTCAGAACATATCCTCTGATCTCGGAGAACAAAAAAAAATATAATCTGCACTATGGATGATGTACGGGGAGGCGTTTTACGGCCGCCACACGGCACAACACCAGCTGCAGTTTCAAGATTATATCCAGTTACCTTTTATGACCACATATACTTGTCAAAACAAGTTCCGCCGCAATTTCAATTGTGATATTGACGATTTCAAATGTAATCATTTCAAATTATTTTACTTTTAATTAGTTGCCCAAACACTTGTCCACGGAAAAGTTTAAACGTTACAGTTTTCTGCTTGCATGTAAAGAGTTATCTCGCATAACTAGTAAACAATAGAAACTGCGACTAGGCGTTCACTGCGCAGGCGCAGTACCATTAAGTTTGTCTCATTTAATTCGTGAGAAATCCTGCAATTCAGAAACATCTAAACAGAACCTGAGCAAATTTTAAAATACCGAACATCGCATCTTTAAATGTACGAGACTGTAAATTACCTCCATTTGAATTAAAACTATAGGAAGTTTGAGTGTAGGGTTTTGGGCTTATCAGTCACAAATTTTAGTTTATCTTTCCTGGACATGTAAATAATTTTATTTGCAACAGTCTTCGATAAAAATGCATCAGTTTATTGCAAAATTGTGACAGGCATGCAGTTTTAAAATGTTTATGGAAATGCCACTGCAAATTTAGAAATGTTTGGCTTTTCTGTCTTAACATTGAAATTTAGAAGTGCTAGATTATCGTTAAATCCGTTCTGAATTCCCATTTTCTTGAGTCTATGAAAACATTTGGAATCCAAAATAATGTGTCTAAGAGGAACAGATGGTAAAATGAGAATAAAACTAAGAGAAAGGGCGAGTTTGTTTCGTGAAAAATGTCGGAAAATTAGAAATAACCCCCACTAAAACTGAATGTTGCGCAAATTTTCGGTTTTCCTTAAACAGTTGAAACCTGTCTTTTTGGCAATATAAAAATGGCATGTCAGTACAATAATGTCTCTTTTACTTCTTTAATTATAGTACCTTTTCAGAAAATGATTTTCAAGTCAATGCGGCGGAACTTCTTTTGACTAGTATATGGTATGACTATTAACATTACGACCTCCGTTTGGTCGTCTGTTATAAGCGTGGTCTATGATATCAGTGAACACATTTTTTGCGCCATGTGGTGCGTACGGTACGTACACCGTGCAGACAGATTCTCGATAACATTATTAATGTCTCCATCTGTCCATAGTCCTATCAGTGTTAAAGGGTGTGGTCGGGTGGTGCGATGATGCTATGTATAACTTCGAGTGCCGGGGCGTCCTGCTAATTTGGATAATAGTAGGTCAAGTTGCAGTAGGTGCGGGTGGGGTTGTTTGGACATTTTATCTCTCATCTATCATTTCTCTTCTTTCTCCCTCTCTTTGGGAGACGGCCCGATATAGACTGAAATACTGTCTCAATGGGCCGTTAAACCCAAAACAACCAACCAACCTCCCAGTGTTAAAGACGTACAAATGAAAAACTGTTTAACCTTTTTATTTGGTGTAAATGTGGGTTGATGTGCTTATATTGAGTCAAATAACTGGTAAAATAATAATGGAGTTCTCTTTTAGAAAAATGACAAATTGCTCAACAAAAGGGCACACAGAATGGGTCCCCATGTTTGTAAAGCGTATATTTACCATTTTATTCAAGTTTATGATTTTCAATGACGAAACTGTAGTGAGAAGCTTGTATCGATACCTCAGGGATTTATACGACTGATAGAGAAATGGTGCCTTTAAAGTCTCCTAGTCTTATCAGTGGTAAAAACGTCTAAAGAAAAATCATTAGAAAGCTCTTCCACCTTCATGTTTGGGAATAAAATGTGGGTTGATGTGCATATATCGAATCATATATAAACTGGCTAAAAAGTTAGGGTCATGTTTTTGAAAAAGACAAATCGCACCACAAAATACAATAATCATTTTCTTGATCACAGTCGAATTACTGAATATAAACAAATGCGGGACAATGAATGGGGTCAAACGCCAAAAATACATTGTATTTTTACTATTTAGTTTAAGTTTATGATATCGTTGTCTACTAAAATGACCGAAATCATTTTTCAAACCTTTTTCGTGTGAAACTAAATGATGTTTTATTTGTGTAAACAAGGATATTTTACATGTGTAAAGTTGGCTGACCTCGGTAATTACAATGACAAGACTATGGTGAAAAGCTTGCAACTATAAAAGGTAAAGGTTTCCCAAAGCCTAATAGCCGTAGGGGCAGTGGGGGTTAGAGACCCACTGTATCTTGGGCACAGATGATGAAAGGTGGAGCCCATCTCTCTCCTTTCGCTGCCTTATCATTCCCTGATTCGAAAAAGGTACTAATGTTGTGAGAACTTGTAGCCCGACCCCATTGCTACTATTTGAGCAATAAAATATGTTTAAACTAAACTAAAAAGGTACCAATTTATTGCTGGGTTGACAGTCGTCGGATTGCTATACCTCACGATAAAATATTTCATACTGATATAGCGATGGGGCCCTTAATTAGACAGTGCCTTCAATTAGACAGTTCCCAGGCTATGATGTTGAGGAGATACGAGCCTCTAAAAAAACTTGAACCAAAAATATCCATCTTTGCGAAGTCGACATTCGCAAAGATGGATATTTTTGGTTCAAGTTTTTTTAGAGGCTCGTATCTCCTCAACACAAGAATGGATTTAGTTGGCATTTCCATTGATGGTATGAGATAGTGGTCTAAAGTTTTACATAAAGCCACTCCTACCCTTGTCGGTGACTTTGAAATCAGGATGAGCTTAATTACTTTAGGATGTTCTTGGTTAAAGTTTTTCATTCCTTTACCCCGTCAAAACTTCAGCCGTTACAAAACTTTGTGGTAAATTCAATGTGTTTTTTTGCATTTGGACATTGGATGACTGTTAAAATGTCCCACATACACAGTATTTACTACCTTCTTGTGCAGACTATTTTAAGCTATGTTACGTTTAAGCTTTATAATCAAGTTTACCCGTACTTGCGGAGAGAAAACCGATTTTGGACCCGGAAACCCGTCCGAAAGGAATGCACGACTTGAAGTAAAAAAAAAATCCCATCGGACATTGCATTCTGAAAGCATCTTTGTTCCAGTCGCTCTTTATGGCGGCTGCTTTGAGGTTGCACTCGTCAGATTTTTGATTGCTCGGTGGCACCGTAGCCGATCGACTCAACAAAAAGACATTCCAGCTTGTTTGAATGAATAAATGGGAGGACCGTAACTAATGTTGAAAGAACTTGTGGTCCGACCCATTTGCTTGACATATTAAGAGGCAATAAAATATGTTTCAACTAATGAATAAATCATTCCTTTTTCTGTTTGAATATGCTGTACATATGTCTAAATACACTTTCTAGTCATTTATAACATCTACAAGGTTCTCATATAAATAGTTTTGCAGATGATATCCCACCCACTTTGGGGGACCAGAACATTTCTTCAAGGAAAAGAAACAACAAAAAAAAAAAAAAAAAAAACGGCATTATCATCCATGCACTCCTCGATCAAGAGCAGAATGCAATGTCCAATGGGATTTTTTTTTACTTTAAGTCGTGTATTCCTTTCGGACGGGTTTCCGGGTCTAACAATGTGGTCGTGCGCCCAGCGCAGACTCAGATCATCCTGGGTATCAGCACAGTGCAATCAGATTCTTCGCTAAGCGCTTAAAGGGTAGCTAAGGGTCTAAGCTACCGCCATGCGGACAGCGCAGACTCTGATCAGACTGGGCGGATGCCCAGTCTGATCTGAGTCTGCGCTGGGCGCACAACCACATTGTTGGTTTTCTCGTGTCGCGGCTCATATGGCATAAAATACTTGTCATTACATAGAGGGGCTAAAGGTGATCACTATCAGCTGCCAGCCATTTAGATTTTCTGCTGATCTTTCTTTGAAACAGGCACTGAAATATTGAACGTTGAATTTAGAGCTAAGTCATGATCAGGAATTAAAGTCTCCATAGTCCTATCAGCGGTAAAAACGCCTAAACCTAAATCATTGTAAAAACTGTTCAACATTCACGTTTGGTTATAAAATGTGGGTTGGTGTACATATATTGAGTCAAATAACTGGCAAAAAGTAGAGAAAAGTTTTTGAAAAATAATAAATCGCTACACAAAATACAATTTCCTCTTCCGGTTTCCTGTCTAACAATGCTATATAAACATAGGCGGGATCATAGGATGGTGATTTGGACTCCACGCATGTACGTTGTATTTTTACCATTTTATGAAATCAAAAGTGGGTCATTTTAGTTGCCGACTAAAATGACCCAAATAAGTTTTCAAACAGTTTTTATGTGAAACTCAAGGATGTTTTATTTTTTAAAAGCTGGCTAATCACGGTCATTTACAATTACGAAACTATAGTGAGAAGCTTACAGCGATACCTCACGGTAAAATTTTTCATGCTGATAGAGCAATGGCGCCTTTAATACTGTAAAACACATTTGGCGGCAGCAAAATTTGGCGGTTTCAATATACGGACCTTTTGGCGGATTTTTATATTGGCGGTTTTCTCATTTCTGATAGATAATGCTTCCTGCAAACATCATATGGGCCACTTGAGTCCGATGTCTACTTATCATGGTGAATACAGTAATTACAATCATTTCAATTATCACGTTAATTTTTGCTTAATAAATCTATTCGAAGTCAGTAGATGTTAGTGTTCGGCCTGATTAAATCAACTTGGATTACAAGTTTCTGATGTAGGCATTTGTAAACAATGTCTTATAAACATTTTTTCACTCTCCTTTTCTTCCCGTTTGTTGGATGCTTGGGCTCTTCTTTTGTACTCATATATATGATGTGTACTGGCTTTGGTGATATGGTAGAGGCAAGAAATTATATTTATTCACGATCAGTTTATATTGGCCGCATTTTAAGTAATATTTAGAGAATTGAACTGTACGAGTAATTGATATAACCTTCGAGGAGGCGGAGCCTCCGAGATGGTTATATCAATTACAAGTACAGTCAATTTTCTAAATGTTTTGTATCATGGTCCAATCAGAAACCAGATTTTTCTTCCGTGGTTGTCCCTTTCAGAATATTTATTGCTTTGTTTAAATTAGTTCCCACAATCAAAAATGGCATATCTATGCTATTGTAGCCCACTTCTTAACATCGCTGATAAGCTAATTGCCTGAGCCAAAAATTGCAGGAAATTTTACACTTCAATATGATGGTTTGGTGCATTTGCGGTTTACTTTCTTTTAAAATTTGTATTTAATGATGAATTTAATAAAAGTGACAATACTTTAATACTTTACATAATATCTGATTGCGCATTGTGTAAATGGTAAATACATCTCTGTTTACCCAGCTAAGTTTCCTTTTTGTAGCAAAGCTACAACAGGTGTCTGGAAATTAAATCAGTTTTGACAGCCTTTTTTGTCTTTAGTAGAATGAACTGTATGAACTGTGCGGTATTTCAGATACCCACTATAGTTATTGCACTGCTTTGAATTAATCTCAGTGTAACTGAATGGAAACCTAAAGCTCCGCCTACTTGATAAGATGCTGGGTCTGGTGGTTAATCAAATATTGCACACCAAACATCAAAGGAAAAAATATAGGCCATGATACAATTTGGCGATATTCTTCTTTTCCGCCAATATCGCGAAAATAAAGTGACCGCAAAATATAAGTGTTTTACAGTACAATCAAAACCCACATCCAGCTCTCAAAACTAATAAGGAAAGAAGCACACACACACTAAGTTTCGCATTCAGATTGGTATCTTCAAACAGTGCGCTTTATTTATTTTGCATAGTATCATAGTAAAAGAAGATCAACAGACGATAAAATCAGTCAATAAAGTATATACACTCCTACTTTCTAACATATAGGTCATTCAGCACGGAATGTCTGGTATCCGGCGTCTATGTGAAAAAAATCAAATAACGACTAACTGGTTCCCAGGAATACCCGGATGTTCGCGTTGCATCATCAAAACAAACCCCACATGTCTTAACAGCCCTAGCCCGAAGGTCTTTTTATGAATATAATTCTATTAAACATGATAGAAATACAAATTGAAATAAAAGAAACAGCAAAGGCTAAAAAATGTATTTATTAAAACAGAAAAAAAGTCATAATAAAAATGGGTTTAACGACCATTTAATTAACCAAGTTCATCGGAAGTTCAGCATATTGATCCCGCTAAAAGTAGAGCAAGATGTGTTTGCGTCTTTCATTAAGAGAAAAAATCTGTGATCGATAGGTTCGGGATTTTGCTACTACCTCATGTTATGCTTTTATTGTTCGTATATTTGTTCTGTACGTACAAACTAAGGTTTCACCTTCAAATCGGGTTACTGAAAGGTCAAATTCGAAATACTCTTGGCGGTTGTTCGTACTATTAACAAGATGAATGGGAAGTTATCCAAGCCTGAATGTTTATAGTACTATATAATACATTGATTCATACACAGTAGGATTACAAACGTTGAAACTCTCGTTCTGTGTTGTTAAAAATTCGGAAGCATGGGTTGGTGCCGAGGCATTCTGGAATGGAAGAACTTTATAATTGTCTTTCTCACACCCTTTGTTTTGTCACCATTTTTGATTGTCGGACAAGGGAGTTCTGTAAGTATTCTCTTTTCTTCCTTTTGTAAAGACTTGATTTCAAACTTCTTTGTAAAGCCGATGCTGCTGTAACTAACTTATTTTCCAGTAGGCTCTATTACATAATTAAATCTGAAATAAAACGATAAAATTTAAAACATTCTATTCAGTTTCTTAGGAAACTGAACAGAAGGTTTTATATTAAATCATGTTCGTGTTTTTTTGTTGTTCTTTTTTCCTCTTAATTTTGCACGTTTATTTTAAATCTAATTCTGTAATACAGCCTACTAGAAAATAAACAGAAAACAGCGTCTTCCATTTAGGTAATGCAACATGTTCCTTTAGCATGTTAAGTGTATAAAGAGTGCACCATTTTCGCATAATAATAATTTTTTCCCTTTTGAGAAAATCATGAAAGAACTGACATACCACAAAACTAATAATAGTTCTCTCAGCTCGCTTATGGTGTATTCTTATCCGCTATGTCCCCCACCCCTCTGTGCGACCAACCCTTGTCAAAAAGGAATCTGCTCTTAAAAAAGAGAGTTTGCTGCTCGACGAGTGAATCCCACTGAGAAGCTAGGCTGATACGAAAATGGCAGAGTTGTAACAACTTCGACGAGATCAGTCTGCGAGGATTTTGTGCATAGAAGCCTTTCTTCCAGTGGCACTGCTAGGAAGGTTTATCTTCATTCTCGCAGAGGTAGCAAGGACGGATGTACTCCAATACCTAGACTGATTTCAGTCGAAGATGTTAAAAATTCTCTTAACCCTATATTCATATTTTACAAATTTTACTTCTCTCTAAAATATACTCCTGGCTCCAACATCTTCGACTGATCAAATCTGTTTCTCTGATACAGAATGGCGCCCTTCCATATAATTTCACTAACCACTTGAGAATATATTCCCAGATTTTATGAAATTTGCAAGTTTCAGCTTCTCCTGAAGAATTATTTACCTAACAGTAAACTGATTACCCAGTAATTGACTCAAGCAGTTAAATTCTAAGAGAAGGCAGATTTACAACTTATGGCTATTTTTCCACCGGACAAGGTCATTTATACTGCTTAGCAAGATGGTGTTTGGTGAAGTTTAAACAAAGTTGCTTGTTGTTTTATTGCTTTACGTCCACGGTTAACTGTTTTGGTTATGTCAGAACGGTCAGTTAAAGTAACCACACTATTCCTCGGCAGGCTTAGACCTCCTAAGCGGTAAACCAGTACTAAGTGCACATACTTTCGCCAGCAACTGACAACTGCCTTTCTTGAAACAGCAGAAGGAGAAACAAAAGTAAGTGGCCGGACGGGGTACCGTACCCGTGAGACCTCTGGCTCTTGAGTCAAATGCGCAACCGATTGGGCTACAGGGCCCGGCTAGTTGTCACCGTTGTTTCAACGCTGTGTGTATGCTGGGCTGTGTGATCAGGTGTATGCAAAGTGTGCATACCCACTAAGTTGTAAATAATGTCTCGGCGAGAGAAGCATGCAGTAAATACAAACAAAGAATTACATGTTACAAGGTATTTTGTTATTACAAGTATCTTATTCAAGTAACAGTAAGAAAGAGCAACATTCCCATAATCTAAACTTTTATGCCTAGCATAAAGACATCTTGGCAGACCGTGTAGACCCAGCTCAGAAGCAGCAGAATTGCCTGAACAAGGCCTGCACTGTTTGCATTTACACAGGAATTTCCTTAAAAAGTAAATGTAAATACAAGAAAATAAAATAAAGGAATATGCCCGTATAAACAGTTCTTTAGTCATATCAGGACGATGAGAAGGTGGTAATGAAAAGCTGTGTGAAATGGAGTCCCATTTACGGTTGGAAAGATTTCCGCCTCCAGCAGAAATCGAACCCAGACATGCTAGATCAGCAGGCCAGCGCTTAATCCACTTAGCTACCTGGGCTCCTAAAATCACTTTGAAGCAGTAACACCAAATTTTGTACCGAATTAACTCTTACTTTGCTTTACATTGATTGAAACTGTCATTGAGTGGTCAGTATATACAGCAAGAAGTTAGAAATTGTAAACGCAACCTGAAAGTGTAAACTGCTGGCTTAATGGATTTACTGCACAGGCTAAAATTTGTTAAAGATTAACAGTAGTGATAAGCTACTGAACAGAAAATGTTCAGTCTGGTGGGTTTATATTCCACACTGTAACAGTACTTGATCGTTTCTTGAATAAGCATTTTATAATAGTGGTCAAGTGCTGACCACAGAATGATTAATGACCCTTATAAAAGGGCTCCCCAGATGATGCTGATCTTCGTCTGTATGTAAACCATGGTCAAAATTAGATTTGGATAGGTTATATATGCCAAAATTGTTATGCAAAAATCTTTACTGCTAGCAAAAAGTGAATGTTGTGGTGAAATCTAAAGAATTCAAACTGGGAGAATTAGATAAAAAAAAAGACCAACAAACTGAAAGCTTAAAGTAAGAAAATCAAAATGCGGGGCATACCATGTGGCCTCAACCTCCTTAGTGTTAAGGTAGGTCCAATCCAAACATATGGGGTGTCTGATTTATGGGGTGTCTGATTTAAGTTTAATTATTATTATTTTAATTAAATGCCTGTATTTAAATATATAAACAGTGTGGGCCCTGATTGGTAGCTGCATTTCTGGCTATACACTGTATGCCACTCCCTACCCAACTTTTCCGAGCTTCTAGACCTACATGCGTTATGGGTAAAAAAAACTAAGCCTCTGGTGTTCTCATAAAGCGTTGCTCTTTTCAGCTCAACCGGTAGTGCAAACCATACATGGAAGTAGGCTAAAGGGTGCAAAATAGATGTTTAATGTACAATAGATAATTTGTAAATCCTGAAAAAAGCATGTGTCTCAAGATACTGAGCCCTCTTTATTAGAAGTTAATAAGTAAGATTATTGGTTTTTAGCTTGAAAATGTACCTTATGGCAAAGGTTTAAATAGGGCACACACAGATCAGCCTGCACGTCCGAGCAGACTCATGACTGATCAAGTGTCACGTTCGCATAACCAATATATGGGAATCTGAAAAGTCAAGGAGGACTACTCTGATCGGCTTGCACAGAAGGCTCAGCTCATTATGAGTATTAAGTGACCCTGTCCTAAGTTCCTTTTCACATGGTTTCACTAACCTTATTTACTTTACAGAATATTAATTTTTGCACAAGCAAACTTTTTTTTCATTATTCAATTATGCTGGATTCATTGAATGTTTGTTCAAACAAACATGGCTCTGCTGTGTCTGCATAAAAGCTGAGTTTGCCTTGAATGCATCCATCGTTGTGTTTTTTTTCACGCCATGCTACTCAGTTTAGCACAAAATAGACAAATACCATAGAACAATTAATGGACATGGCTGTCAGAACAAACCGTTCAGCCACAGATCAGACAGCTCCTTTTAAATGAAGTATGAACAGGGTTTCCACCATTTGCCAAGTGTTTTTAAAACAAATGCAAAAGTGCAAACTTTATTAGCTATATTTTTCCAACCTTCTTAAACTTATAATTTTTTTAACTAACAACCTGCTTTATTGAAGGGAAACAAGCAAATCTGAGTGAGAATCTCATTCTATCAAAAGCATATCTGTGTGTGAACAGGATAATAAAACTTCTGGTTCTCAGACTAAGCAATAAATCGCTGAGGCTTTGTATGGGGTCTTGATAAGCCACTGATGGCATAGTGGTCAGCTGTAATCACAGAACATGTGTTATTATTTTGAGATTTATTGGCCGGTCAAGAAAGCTACATGTTTCTTGCAGAGTTGAAAAGTCGAAGATGTTGGGTCAGGTACAAAAGTATCAGAGAGGGACAAGAATAATAATAAAAAAAATATCTAACATCTTCGGCTGACAAAAGTCTATCCAATACCCGGCATCTGAAATGAGACACCAATCTATAAGCTCAAAAGTCAATATTTTGTGAAACATATTTTTCATATTTGTGGTTAGTGGCCGTCGGTTTTGTATCGGAGACGTGCCAAGAGAAAACATCTTGTTTGGCAAGAACGACCAAACAAGTTAATTATGAACCTGGTGTGCATCCTCGAAGACTGACCAAAAGCTGAGGATTGTTTATATGCATAGCTTTGATCAAACAACACGGATGTGTAACATGTTGCAACAAAGATCTCATTTGCTGTGACATATCTCACTTACAAAAATATTTTACAGATAATCATGATAATCGTACTTTCGTTCATTCATTGCTGTTAAATCTTTTCTAAGACGAAGTCTCATATTAAAGTATGTGGCGATATGTCATCAATTATGACATCTTATTTGATAACCAACTTGCATCCTGATACAGCAATTTATGCACATTATTATTGCATTTAGAAAAGGTGTCGTTTGCTAATAATAATGATGCTTTTTACAGTCTAAATCCATCTTTTAACAAGGCAGTTCAGACGAAGGAATAAAACGTTCATTTAATTTTGCTTCTTGAAGTAGGGACTGTTTCAAAGTTTGACATAATCTGAAACGTAATCTGATGGCGTTAAAACGACATAACCATTTACCCTGCGTTTACGAAAGTGACGTTCAGCGGCAATGCATTACACACAGAGTTAGCATTTGTTCAAATGCTCTCGATTATTCTTTCATGAGAGAATCATGGAGAATGTTTTATTGAATTACAGCAATGAAAACAATCACAGACAGAAAAAGAGTGAGACACACACATTTTGCATCGATTTTGAAAGAAAAAGATTTTATTCGAAGTACATGTATGAAGTAGAAGAGAGACTATCTGGTCACGCCGTCCAATTCGGACTCAGCGCCAGCTGCAGACTGCATGTTATGCTATTAAAGTCTCTATAGTCCTATAAGCTGTAAAAACGGCTTAATTCAAATCGTTGTAAGAAGCTGCTCAAACTTCACGTTTGGTAATAAAATGCGGATTGGTGTGCATATGTTGAGTCATATAACAAGCAAAAAGTAGAGAAGACAAGTTTTTGAAAAATAACAAATCGTTTCACAAAATACAATTTCCTGTTCTGGTTTCCCGTCTAGCAATGCTAGATAAACATAGGCAGGATCGTGATTAGGACTCCACGCCTGTACATTGTATTTTTAGCATTTTATGAAATCGAAAGTAGGTCATTTTAGTTGCCAACTAAACTGACCCAAATAAGTTTTCAAACCTTTTTTATGTGAAACTGAAGGATGTTTTATTTGTTTAAAGCTAGCTAATCACGGTCATTTACAATGACGAAACTATAGTGAGAAGCTTGCAGCGATACCTCATGATAAAATTTTTCATGCTGATAGGTCAATGGGGCCTTTAAAGTGTTAATAAAATTTGAAATATTGTCTTCTTATCGTCTGCTAAGCTGTCTCTCCCTCTCTCAGAGAGAGAGAGAGAGAGAGAGATAGAGTGACAGAGCGAGTGAGAGAGAGAGACAGACAGACAGAGACAGAGAGAGAGTCTCTCTCTTATAAATTTGAAAGTATACGGCCATGATACCACATCGAGTCCAGTATTCATTCGTCTTTGACAATCTGTGTTCTACACCTTACACAATGTAGTTAAGGAACAAAGCATAATTTACAGTCCATTCAGCTAACTAGTCAATTTTTTTTTTTTACCGCCGCTCTGAGGTCTATGACCTCTAGTAGCTACGTCATCACATTATAACTAAATGGGTGAAATCTACTTGTAAACATACTAGATTTCGGAGATTCTCTTTAGGCCATGTTACCCTATCAAACTTCTTTGATAAAATGTTCTTGATTAATAGTGCTTGTCAAGAAAATCTTTGATAAAATATTCATGATACATTCTATTGCTTCTTTGGTCAAATTGTATTATTTATTTATGTTCAAGTGAAATATTGGATTCAGTATTCCTGACGCACTGTCAGTTGTTTAGCATTAAACTTGGTTGGTGCATCATTATTCAACAAAACGGCTGGAATGCTAAAAATATTACAATTATGGCTGACTAAAAACAAAGTGTTTGTGTGAATGTTAGAGAAAAAGATGTTTTTACTATAAAACTGCCATATTCATAACCCTCATTGAGAGAAATTCCCCGTTTACCACGAGTGCATGTATGATGCAGGTGCAGCCTTATCAGCCGCTTACAAGTAAAGAAATATTTGGGGAAAAATGGCCAAAAAAAATTGGACCGGTTCTATTGCCGTCCAATGTTTGTTATCTTCTTTGAAATGTAAACAAGATAATTTGGTTGGTATGTTACACTGTCAAATAATTTGATTTAACCAAATAATCTCAATTGAATTTCAAATAAGATAACAAACATTAGATCTCGATAAAACCAGTCCGTTTTTTTTTTTCCTCAAATATTTCTTGACAAGCGGTTTATAAGGATCCAATTTACGACCTGCACTTGCAACAGCGGTGGTAAACAGGGAATTTCACTCAATGAATGCTATGACTATGGTAGTTTTATAGTAAAAACATCTTTTTTTCTGATATTCACACGTCAAATACTTTGTTTTAAGCCATCCATGAATATAATATTTTAACCAATCCAGTCTTTTTGAAGAATTGTGATGCACCCACAGATGCTAATATGACAGTGTGTCTTGAATATTGAATCAAACATTCCATTTGAACAACACTAAATTTAGAAAACTTGATCAAAGAAGCAAGAAAGTGTATCTTGAATATTTGGTCAAACATTTTCTTGAAAAGCATGTAAACCAAGAACATTAGATTAAAACAATACCGTATACAAGATAATTTTCACGGTGTTCCATTTTTGGCGGTATTTCGCGGTCACTTAGAACCCGCGAATACTAAAATCGCGAAATAATTTCCAGTTTCTTACAAAGTATCTTCTGTAGATAAGTGCTCATATATTTTGTTTCTGTTTGCTTCGGTAATTGCTGGCACTTTTCACTTGAGCCAGTTCTTTCATTAACCTGCGGCAGCCCTGCCGCAGGTTATTGAACGAATTGGCTCAGGTGAAAAAGAAGTATTTTTGCTTTTCGCGCATGTTGCTTACCGCGAAAATTAAAAAATCGCGAAAATTAATGTTTATGTTTTTACCCTTAACCGCGAAAATTTAAACCCGCGAAAATTACCACGTATACGGTATTTTGAACAAGGTACAGAATCAATAGACCAGGATTTGATCGAAAGCCCAAGGCTTGTGAGGATCATCTCCTTAAAGAAGTTTAATAGTGTAACATGGCCTTATCATTCTAAAGTGTAGCATGGCCTTAACATACTAACCTAATCGGGCCGCCTGGCAAATTTTAGCTTTACTTTTTGAATTCTGTAAGTAGGTTAAACCTCATATATTGTTGTATTCAGATTAAGATCATTGTAAAATTAAGGTCTGTGTCAACTCAACTTTCTCTGTTGTTTAATCAGCTTAGCCTTATAACAATATGGAACCGCAATACACACCACCAATGGCATAACTGGCTCGGGGTAAAGCTAAATTGGGTGCGGAACTGGTATATTGGCTTAACACTTTAAGCACCAGTGACGAAAATAGCATAATTTGCAAACAGCGTAGATCCTGATGAGGCGGCTCATAATGAGCCGCCTCATCTAGATCTACACTGTTTGCCCTCCAGTCTTTGAATTCTCAATATGAAATGTCTTGGACAAGGCATTTTTTTTTAATTTTTGCAGACGTAAATTTTGTCGTCTGCTTTTTGGTGCTTAAAGAGTTAAGGTTTTCACAGTCCTGCAAGTGGTAAAAGCTATTTTTAGACTTGATGGTGCATTTAATTGGTCCTTATTTCTGGTTTATGGGTGTGCTACGTTTCCATATTTTGTCGCACCAACTTTAGATGTTCGATTTTCCGTGATTTACCCGTAGTCCACCCTTTCCTTCATAATTGCATCGACTCTAAGATCATTTCCCTGGAACTACCATTCTGCCATCAAACCTGACATAACATATCTTCCGAGGATAGTCTTTATGGACATTGCACTTACTTAAAGTCTCCATAGTCCTATCAGAGATAAAAACGCCAAAACTCAAATTATTGTAAAAAGCGGTTTAACTGTCACGTTTGGTAATAAAATGTTGGTTGGTGTGCATATATTTAGTCATATAACTGGCAAAAAGTAGAGACAAGTTTTTGAAAAATAACAAATCGCTTCACAAAGTACAATTTCCTGTTCTGGTTTCCCGTCTAGCAATGCTATATAAACATAGGCGGGATAGTGATTGAGACTCCAGGCATGTACATTGTATTTTTACTATTTTATATTATCGAAAGTAGGTCATTTTAGTTGCCAACTAAAATGACCCAAATAAGTTTTCAAACCCTTATTTTGTGAAACTCGAGGATGTTTTATTTGTTTAAAGCTGGCTAATCATGGTCATTTACAATTACGAAGCTATAGTGAGCTGCTTGCAGTGATACCTCATGATAAAAATTTTCATGCTGATAGAGCAATGGGGCCTTTAACCCTTGACATCTTTTGCGCGATTGAGTTCGTAACTTTTTACGTTTGTCCAACGTTGATCCTATCCTTTATGTCCACGGCTCTTTAACTTCAATTCTTCAGTAATCAAATCTGGCAGAGACTGGTCTCCTAGAATGTGGCTTATATTTTACGTTGACCGTAATGGTTTAAGTCCATTTCTCTCAAATTATGCTTCCTGAAGTAAATAAACTTGTTGTTTAGTTGTTTTTTATTTCTTCGGATGGTCACCTGGAATGCTGCCTTGCTTTCTACCTTTGGCCATTTTACGCATTTTTGATTTCGACAGTTTCATCCTCAGAATTTCAACAGATTCTCTGAACTTTATTACTTGGAACACTTCGAATCTTTTTGCTGATTTGATTTGATCAGGAGCAAATTTCCTTTTACAGCTTATCGTTGACTGAATGGGCATTAAAGCACATTCTAATGCACGTATGTAACACGACACCTGATTGGAAAACGTCAAAACTTTGTGACAGCAGTACAGTTTATCCTGTGACAAAACAAGACGTCATTATGAAACGTCGCTTTCCATGGGCTGATGTTTGGTTTTGCGTTGTTGAAAGTGTAAAGTAGTACACTTTGAAATGTGAGAAATTGAAAAAGTGCATTAGAACGCGGTTAACTGTATTGAAAATTGTTATTTGGGGAGGTAAATCGTCGGTTTAATGGCTTACGCGTCCCCATAAACGAAATTTCCGTGCATAAAACTGGCGATTTACCTTCCCAAATAACAGTTTTCAATACATTATCAAGGACAATTTTAGATACAGTTATCCCCTAATTAGACCAGCGTTAATCACAGTGAACTTCTGTTGCAAGGTAAATCGGATAACACCCGGCGAGTTTGTTCACTTGCAGTGAAACCGGGAGTGAAACGAAGTACGTTAACTCTGAAGTGAGCTTCGAATAAAAACACACACTGACTTGCACGTTTAAGAAGAGCAGATTTTAACTAATGTAATTCGAGTGCTACATTTAGGATCTAAACTTTTATCATTATTCCTTAATGCAACCATTTACGTGAAATAAAAGTAGACATTTTGTACAGCTTCTCTATTGCGTTTCTTCACATGAAATAAAATAAGTCATTTGTGCAGCTTTTCTCGTATTGCGGTTGATTTTGGTTTAAAAGCATGCGCTGAACTCATCAAACTATATACAAACCACACCAGTGCTGTTATTTTAGGCTAATTGTTTTCGTATTACTTGGCTGTTAATCAGTTGTTACATACAGCTGTTCTTGATTCAACAGTTTCATCTCAGAGTAAATTAAAAGGCCCCATTGCTCTATCAGCATGAAAAAAATTATCATGATAAAACATCCTTGAGTTTCACAGAAAAAAGGGTTTGAAAACTTATTTGGGTCACCTACTTTCGATTTCAATCAGCTACTAAATAAAATGGTAAAAATACAATGTACAGGCGTGGAATCCCAATCACTATCTCGCCTATGTTTACATAGCATTGCTAGACGGGAAACCAGACTAGGAAATTGTATTTAGTGGAGTGAAATGTTAGTTTTCTCTCCTTTTTGCCATTTATATGGCTCAATATATGCACGTCAACCCACATTTTATTACCAAACGCGAAGGTTGAAGCGCTTTTTACAATGATTTGAGTTTACACGTTTTCACCACTAATAGGACTATGGATACTTTAAGCCAGTATACTGACCAGTCCATCACTCTTAAGAGTGTACAAAACTGTTCTGTTATTCTTAATATGCTTCTGTAATACTTTTTTTTCGAAGGGCATTAGAGTTTTCACTGAATTCATTGCTTTCGGTTACATTTGAACTTTTTGTCTCTGGTTTAGAACGTGCACTCACTCTAGCATTAATGGTTTGTGTCTGGATTTGACCTTGATTTTGTGGGCTGATCAGCTGATTTTGGTATGTCTTGAACTGTTTAGGTCTTTTGCTTATACTGATATGCACTGACAAACAAAATACTTTACATGGTTAATGCCTATAAACTTTTGTCTACGTGACAAACGAGACTTTGCCAGCCTAACAACCGCGTAAAAAATAATAAAGATTTATTTAAGACACGTGGGCCTATATTTTTAACTTTTAATTTGACTAAAAATAATATTATCAGCTGCAATCCAGGTGATTGCAAAATTATGTCACTCTAATTTAAAGACATCAGGATTTCGAACTTTGTTTTACCTCGTTACCAGTCCATTGAAATTAAAAAAAAAAAAATTATGCAAATAAGATGAATCACTTCTAAACTTTAAATACATTCCATTATTAGTTTTCTGTATCCTAGAACGAAGGTTTAATGAAATTGGGATGTTTGTCTGCCTGTCCACAGGACACAAATTCTCTACAGGAAGCGAAAATTAGCGGAATTGATTATACCCTGTGAGAAAGTACTATGTAAATACAATCAAACTTTAAACACTTGCTGCTATAAATGCTATCTTTTTGTTCTTATGGAACATTTGGGTTTATAACAGCTTTCTTCAGCCTCGAATTAATAGATTTCATGTTATATTTCCATGAAGCTAAAATACAATTAACCTCATTTCAGGCTTCTAAGTTACATCTTAATGAAACACAATCGACCACATTCGAGAAACTTAAATCTTACTGAAGCTGAAACAAATTCGCCACATACTAGATTTGAAAATTACACCTTACTGAGTTTGAAATACAATGAAGCACATTTCAGACGTAAAGGTTACATCTAGCTGAACTTGAAACACACACACATTTCTTTTTTTTTTCAAGTTACATCTTATTGAATTCGAAATATAATGAATCGTATTTCAGATTTGCTAGTTAAATCTCATTTAAGTTGAAACACAATCCATCGCATTTCAGATTTGCATGTTTGCCAGTTAAATTTCACTGAAGTTTAAACGGAATTCTCCACATTTAAAATTTGCAAGTTACATGTCATAATCAAACACAATTAAGATTTGCAAGTTACATTTCACTGAAGTTTGAACGGAATTCTCCACATTCAAGATTTGCAAGTTACACGTCACAATCAAACACAATTCAGATTTGCCAGTTAAATTTCACTGAAGTTTAAACGGAATTCTCCACATTTAAGATTTGCAAGTTACATGTCACAATCAAACACAATTCAGATTTGCAAGTTACATTTCACTGACATGTCAGATTTTGTCTTTTCCTGACCCATTGCCTTTTCATCTAATTTGCAGGAAATCTTCTCTCACTGAAACTGAAACACATGGTGATGGATTGTACTTAAACTTTAGTGAGACACAACCTATGAAAACCTGTTATGCATGTACCCTGAAACGCTCGAATAAAAATAGTGACCGTTAAACACCACAGATGCCTGGAATTTGGACTTTTGCCTGTAGAGCCACAACGAAGTCTCAATTTAAATTGAGACTTCGTTTCGGCTCCGCTGGCAAAAGTCCAAATCCCAAGCGTCTGTGTTAAACACAGCAGTTATCAGTATTCTTCCTTCTTCCTTTGGAGAAAATTACGGTTATGGTGATGTTTTACAGAAATGTTGACGGTTATGATGTGAATGGTAAGTCATTCCCTTTAACTGGTGAACGCTGGAATCCGGTCAGCTTTGTAAATGGACCGTTTCTTATAATTTGTACTGACAAGAATTCATTCTGTTTTCACTTATGCCTCCCTTCTCGAAGGGGCGATGGTGCCGGGGAACTTGCAGTGCCGGGGCTTTCTACTAATTTAGATAATAGTACAACAAGGGCCTACTGTGTTTGCAGTAGGTGCGGGTGGGTTTGTTTGGACAAATCATTTTTCTCCCTCTCTCTGGTAGGCGGCTCGATATAAACTGAAATACTGTCTGTCTCAAAGAGCCGTTAACCCCCAAACAACCAACCAACCAAATATTCAGTGCCTGGGTGTCGAACTTGTTTGAAAAATGGTAGAGCAGCGGCCAGCTGTGCTTGCAGTAGGTGCGGGTTGTCTAGTTATGTTTTTCTCTCGCCTATCATATCTCTTTTCTTTCTCCCTTTCTATGGGAGACAGCTCGACATAGACTGAAATACTGACTCAAATAGCCGTTAAACGCAAATCAACCAACCAACGAGCAACAAAGTGGGTCAACGCTTAGAGGAAATCATTTGCTCTTTGCTCCCCTAGGCTCCCCTAGGAGCAAATTCTTTCCTTTAAGAGTAGACCTAATTTTAGATGGGCTTCATCGTCCAGAGAAGCAAACAGGAAGTCCCAAATGTTGTGGCCCTTTGTAGAAATGGCAAAATAGTATGTATGTATACCCACACACCTGAAATATAAGTAATACTAGTTTTCTCGAAGCATCATCATTTAATAATACAGTTTTATGACAATAATTAAATCTATCTGTTAGTTGCTTGCAGCTTTCCATTTTCTGTGCTATATTGGATGTTTATATCCATGGTATGCGTATATTGTCTTGGCCTTAGACTGAACTTAGAAATTACCGTTGTCCAGCTATGTATAGTAACTGAAGAGGCATTGTTAATTAGCATTACAGCCAGTAGTCCTGGGACCAGAGCGATTTTACCTCAACCAATACGGCTGAATGGAATAATCACTCCTTGAGGTAATTTTATGTCATAAAACTTTAAAAAGTATTTTTGAGATAGTGTTGCGTATAATCGATTGATTATATCCAAAACAAGTTAACTTTTATCATTTTCATTATTATTATCAGTATGCGAGTATAAAACACGACCTTGAAAACTCAGACTAATGTAACCTTAACTTGTGGAATATGATTGCAATTCTGGGCTTGCTTATAATTGCTTTATTTTTCTTCCTTGTAAAGGTAAAAAAATTGTCATAGTTTTTTTTTTCCTTACCTTAAGTATTGTTGCTTTTGGGTCCCGAAATTGGCCAGCAGAGCCTTTACAATCTGTGGAGCTGTGTTCTTTCTTTCTTTTACTTCAGCAAAGGCATATAATTTATTGTGTTTGGTACAGTGTTGCTGTTGGTGCTGCAATAAGCCTCTTTTGTGCTCAGTTTAAACTTTGGATTTGCCAGTACACGGGGTAATACCAATTTTTGTACCTGTGCTGTCCACCGAGCCAGTCAGTTACCATACATGCAACATTGTCGACACCGACACTGTCGACAACAGTGTCAGCTCGATCATTGGCCGTTATTGGTTCGCTGTTTCACGATACGTACACACTGATGAATTGGTCGACAGTGCTAGATTCCTGCCGTGAAGAAACCGGTATCTTGTTAGTGTACAGCGTCAGTTTAAACATATTTTATTACCAAATAATCTATACAGCAACTGGGTTGGACCACAAGTTCTTATAACATTAATTACGGTCCTCCCCATAACACTGTCATGAAAAATAGAATAATTCACAATTGCAGAAGTGCTATACAAATTGAAATTTCAGATTTTTCTGTAACCGATATCTTGTTAGCGTATAACGTCAGATAAAGGATTGAATGTCACCAATAATAGAATAATTCACAGTTGCAGAAGTGATATACACTTGAAATTTCAGATTTGTCTGTAACCGATATCTTGTTAGCGTATAACGTCATATACGAGATTGAATAAATCACAGTAGTTAGGGTAATATATGAATATTTCTTTCACTGGACACTTATTAATTACACCTACATATTTACACTATTTTGATACTATTTTGACCTCGTTCTAACATAAGTACCATTGTATTAAGTGGATGGCATGTCTTGAGATGGTCAGTTGACCATATAAAGGGTATAATTCAATAGGGATAATTTAAAGATAAACTTCCATATTTTTGCATAAAATATATGATGTGACCCCTCATTAGAACCGTTTCACCGAGACGGTTCTAATGAGGGATCACAACATATGTCTCCGTTGAGATAAAAGTTATCTCAGAAATACCCTCGATATTCCACCTTATCCGGAACCCTGGATGATGTAAGACCTTGTGAGGACTTACGTGCATCAGGCAAGCCCAAATATATGACGTACAACTTCAAATCTATGATGCCATTTCAGACCTCTCTCTCTCGTAAAAGGGACACTTTTGCCCGGACCCTGACTCCGGTATTACACGCATTTCTTGATGTAGAGTTGACTGATTTATTTTAAGATGGGGTTCGTGCAATTTAGGAGTTACAATAAAGTTAAATTTGTGTGAAAAAAATCGCATAAAGGACGCACGAAGAGCGATTGCAGAAGGCAGGTACCCCTCCTGAAGACCACATAGAGGAAATGCTCTTTGCTAGATTTCTAACCCCAATGAAATAAAGTCTATACTTACCCTTTTTACTTACTTATATTAATACAGGTCCATTGCAAGTTTATTCATGTTTAATGATAATGAAAAAAATTGCTTCAGACACGTGGCCCCTCAATAAAGGTGGCCATGTAGGCAAGCATATATGTAGTATGTAACTCGACATAATTGGTCAAGTTTGATGCTATCTTTAAAAATTGCAGTCTTCGCAATTTGAGTCCATTTGAAAACCTCGGCACTTGAAAGCACCCTTTATGCCCGTCGCTCCCATATTGATGTCATCGACCTACGTGTTTTTATGATGTTTGTTCTGAAGTAATGACCATGTATAGGGTATACATGTACTTGTGTTTATCCCATCTATGCGCAGAGGACAATTCTGGCCTTCTCAAATGGATGAGTTTATTTGTCATTTAAAAGGTGTCAGGTTATAATGTTTTCTTATGTGAGAAATACCCATTTGGCCTGTGCAAATAGAGCAGACCCTGACAGGACGCCGCGTTTTGCGGCGTCTGCTCTGGATCTGCACTGTTTGTCTATATCCTGTTTTATATGGGACACTATGCATTAAAGGCCCCATTGCTCTATCAGCATGAATTTTTTTATCGTGAAGTATCGCTGCAAGCTTCTCACTACAGTTTCTTCATTGTATATGATCGTGATTGGCGGCTTTGAAAAATTAAAATGTCCCTGTGTTTCTCATAAAAACGATTTGAAAAATATCTAGGTCATTTTAGTTGGCCTACTTTCGGTTTCACAAGATTCATTACATGGTAAAAATACAAGGTACAAAAGGTAACAATACAAGGTACAGGAGGAAAAAATACAATGTACAAGGCGTTTAATAGGTGATAAAAATACAATGTAAGGCAAGGAACTCATTTCTTGTCTCGCTATCGTGTGAGTTATTTTCCCAACGAGGAACCAGAAACGAAAACCGTATTTTTACAGAGAGACTTGACATTCTTTTTCAAAATACCTTATTCCTTCTTTTTTAGCCATTTATGACACAAAAAGCACGACATATTATCATTAATTCTGAAGGCTGTACCAATTTTATAAGGATTTGTGGCTCGACGATTTTTACCACCGATAGGACTATGGAGACTTTAATGGGTTCTATTCCTAAATTCACACAGCGTAATATTTCAGACAGTTGGTTTTACAAAATTTAAAATTCAAGAACAGTTTTGGTAATATACTGTGAACAGTTGAATCACTGGTCTTAAAGTACTGACGGACAGCTTCATTATATAAACATGAGCATCACAGGATTATTTGTCATCGACAAAAGAACCAGAATATATATGTATATTTTTATTTAAAGATAAACGAAGGAACCGGGTTAAATTCTGAACGCTTGTCCTGTTTCTAGGTCACTTCTTATTATTAAACTTGCACGGAAAATCATGTCTCTAAGTAGAATAATAAACTGTTTTGTATCCTGTTCGGATCAAGTGCACCCATTTCAAGACTAAGTTTGACCTTTATGTGATTCTTTCGGACATATTAAAATAGCAAATAAATCGTTTTTAGAAGGGTCAAAACACACTGATTGTAAATATGAATCTTTGTTAATAGTAAGTCATAACCGCGGATTCAAACTCACAGCAGCGTTAGAAAGGTTCTTACATATGGGGCCTGTTTTAAGAATAGAGGGTTTGCATTGGGATGTAGGGAAGGGTGTGTGTGTGTGTGTGGGGGGGGGGGTCAATGAACATAAATTTACTGCATTGATCAGTGCACACAACTGGATGCGACAGTGAAGGGACTCAGTAATGAAAGCTTTATTGGAACCAAATCTTTTAATCGAATACTTTTCACGAAATAAAAGCTATCTGTCACAGGGTGTGGGTAATGAGGTATATCGTACACTTGTATTGCGTTGCGGTACAGGCCGGCTGGTATAGTGACGTGGTAGAGTGTTCATCTCTCACGCAGGATACCCGAGTTCAAATCCAAGCCGGAGCGTCGGAGAGTTTTTAAGAGCCCGTGAGAATTGTCACCCGGCATGGTTCACAGTAAGGACCGCGAGCATCAATGTGGCTTTGTCGTGCCGGTTGCTCAGTGGTGTTGGACAGATTTGGGAACGAACCTATTTAAGAAGGAGAAAATAGCAAAGACTGACCATGTGGATCAATAGCTCAGTCGTCTCCCGGTTAGCGAGAGGTCCTGGGTGCGAGTCCCTTTTTTAGTCCCACTCGGGCCACGATTTCATCATCCATTGACATAGTTTTCGTGTTAAAATACATTTTATTTCAGTAGTAAAAGTTCGGTTTTTATGTCATATCTCTTTACCCAAGCGGAACAATGTCAGAAAATATGTACATACAACTATTTTACAAAATTTTGATTAGTTCAAAAATGACGTCTTACAACTTCTGGTCAGCTATAAAATATAATCCAACTGTTATAGACAATAGTATTGTTCATGTTTATTAAGTTCTGTATAGTTAGATACTAAATTATCAACAGAGTACGTGCAAAATACCTGCGGTCCCCAAATGAAGGAGAAAAACGTCACAACATTAAACGAAAGAATGATGGTTCCTGGTCGGTACTATATCGAGTTTCAAACGCCTTTAAGGATCTGAATCATTCAGTCTTTTAAAGTTAATAATTTTGTATATTTTAGTGTTTTAGATCCTGCTCAAGTGCATTGTGGTTACTGTATCTTTACAGTAAAAACGCGGATTTTTCCCTTCCAAAACAAATCCAAAACGCTAGATCCGTCGTATAGTGGCTGAAAAAAGCCCATTTCAGAGCTTTAACATATGTTATTGCCTTTAAATACAATGGAGTGGAGCTACAAGTTCTCACAACATTAGATACAGGCCGCCCCGCCCCCTCTCCCCACTACCTATACAATATCAAAAACAGCAAGACATGGCAAGAAAGAAACATACAATTTCTAAATGTTGAATAATGGAATTATCAAAAGTATAAATAAACCATCATCCTGTCCTCGTACCACTTACAGCGTCGCGTATGATTGGCTATTAAATCCCTTTGCGTTTTAATATACCTTTTGAAAGCCTGAAAAAAGAAGAAAAAAATCTTTGTTAGATAAATTAGGTTTGCTAAAAAAGTAAATAGATAACTTAAGGGATGGAAATATCTTGTTTCTCCCCATTTGACAGCAGAATTTCATTCGACTGATTCATTCTAGAAAGGGAAAAGACCCCGTTTTATAGTCGAATAAATACGGTATTAACCCATTGCATTCTGGGTATTTTTGTCGTCTGCTGAAATTGTCGTCTGCATCAAAAATCAAAAATATTTTGACAAAATATTGGTCTAACTAACTCTTGCAGAAATGATATCTAGGCAGCAAACAGTTTGGATCCAGATCAGCCCCACAAATGTGGGGCCTGATCTGGATCAAAACTGTTTGCCCAGACACCCCTAAAAGGGTATCCCGAATGGAATGGGTTAATGCCGGACGTTACTGCACTGCAAAGCGTCGCCATTAGAGTAAGAAGCGTAAGAATTCATCTCTTCGGGTGAATTTTTAAATTCACAGAGAAGGCTTCTTTTAGCTAGAAGCAAACTGCGTATGTCCATTGTAGTCTGCGAATATTCGTAGTCTGCTCCTAGCTGATAGGCATATTCTCTCCCGACCTTCATATACAAATATAGTTTTGTCTTCTGTAAGTGCATTTGAAGGTGTGTCTAGTAAGCCATATTTATTGGCTGTTTTTATGACACACATTTAACATTTTTATAGTTCACACCTGAAGTACAACGTCACAGCTGAATTCGTACACCGGTAAATGTAAATAAATAAATAATATATAAATAAGAAACAGTACTATACTGACCAACAAAAGAAATTCTGTTTTTTTTGCATAGTCTGTAGATTTCAAGAAAACAAACGGAATACAGTCTTCTCTGCAATTAAAAGTTAGAACCAGTTGCTGCCGTTTTCAAAACATTTGCGGCTTTCTGTAACTGGCTGTGACGTCATTTGTCAGAAACATCGTTTTTCATCCCATTGTCGAAGTTCTAGGTATTATGTATTGTGAGTCAATCCACACACACACACACGCGCGAAACTCAATTCATTTTCTAAACACTTCTTATGCACATTTCAAAATGGAGTAAAAGTGACGTTTTGCAAGGTTCTCAAACGCTTCTGTGTTACTTGTCATAAACTGTCCTATATCGGCTAAACGCAAGTTTGCGTATTCGGTCTCTCTCTTTCCTCCCTATATTTCTCGTTTCTCCCCTTCTGTCTGAGAAACGGCTCGATTTATCCTCAAACACCATAAACACCCTCTCAAAACGGTCGTTGAACTTAAATCAATCTATCTGTCAACAAACAACAAAATATATTCGATCCGGCTTGTCCGGTATGTCCTTTATGTCCAAGACACCTACTTTTGATATGAATTTCGTTCAACATTTACGCGCAATATTGGGGTGATTAGAAGTAGAATCGAAATTAAAGCTATTTTCGAGAAATGATGTTAGTTCTATTTATTTATCAGAAAAAATAACCGAGGTTTCCTTATTTCTTGTCCGGCATATAGAGATTTACGTTTAAATTACTTTATGCCTAGATGTTGCAAACAAGAGAGAAACCCCACTTACTGAACTTTGCAAGTACTTATATGAAGCCTTTGAAAGAAGAAAAGCTTAATTAACATGAAGTTATGCACCAGTCATTTGTAACCATTGACCCCTCCCCCAAACACCCCGCACCCCACTTACGGGGAATAGCGGGGCTAATGACTTTTCATTTTAGTGCCCTGGTATAAGCCCATACCTCTGGGAACACGCTGATGGTTATAGCCCTGCTGTTAGCCCTGCTCTTCTGCTTTGTATAACAGAAAATTCCACGGGTGTAAAGATCCAGATAGAACCCCGGCACTTCCCCGGCATGGTGGGGACAATAAAAAAGTTATTGCCCTGTATCTTAGCCCCTCTATCCCCTACCCTATCCCGTAGGTGTGTGTGTGTGGGGGGGGGGTGGTTACAAAGTGGTTACAAATGACTAGCGCATTACTAAATTCTCTATCAAAATGTAATTTTCTATGTTTTCATTGTACATTTGTCAATATGTCATCATTGGCAGCTACTTTGTACATTATGCATTTTTGTTATAATGAGAACCTGTATAGTTTTAGTCAAATAAACTATTCTTCTCTCTTCTTTTCTGATCTTCTTATTGAGGCTAACAAAATCGTCTATCAGGCACATTTACATGTTTATGGATAAGGCGATACATGGCGGTTTTTATATCATATGGCATGTCAATCTGGTGCCACCAAGGATCGAGGTTTGATATGGGGTATTTGAAAACTGCCATATTATAATCTACTTATTGTACTATTTACTATTGTTAAAATGCGCACATAGAAACAAAACTGGCGATATTTCGGAAACTGCTTTATGCAGCTCAAATACTCCCCCAATGCCAATAGAACCGTTTAAAATTTCTTATCCTCCTGTAGGCATGACCATTTTCAAAAAGGATACTTGCAAAGCAATGTGCGTAAAAATATTTCTAGTACTGTCTGTTATGAGCTAAAAAGGCTGCCCCTTGTAAAGAAACCCCTCATTACTCCATTTTCTTTAGAAAAAAAACGTAATGAGTGGGTATTCGTTTTCTTAATAAGAGTGATTGGAACTATTTGCAACTAAAATCATTCTCATGCAAATTACAGCTGTGAACGACTACCCGGTCTCTTTGCAAATAGTCGAATTTGTGATCCTCCGGGGTGCTTTATGCAAGTGTGATACGGCTGAGCGCACGTCGGTGCTGTGAGTGTTGATATGGACATGATTTCAAAGCTGTATTGCATGTGCAAAATCCAAGTGTGTTCTAGTAAATGTATGATGAAAAGCGACAGTGCGAACATTTAATATTTTTGTATTAAACACGAGCGTTTAGTATTCGAGGAATCGGAAAACCACGTTTTCTCAATGCTGCTAAAAGGTACAAATTGGACACGATTGAGGTTTATGGGCATCCGTCCATGTTTTTCTGTTGTTTTTTATATAAAAAAAAAAACAAAACAAAAAACAAAAAAACAATTGAGTGACTTCAAGTTCTCTTGATCGGATGGTTTAGTCCTTCCAAACCGGAGTCTTCTCTTTAAGGAAATACTTTGCTCTTGAGGAACAAAGTCTTCCCTTTCAGAGTTGACCCCATCATGTGAGATGGGAAGCAAAAAAGAAACCGACAAGATTGCATCCCCTGAAAGTGTGATTATTCACCTTAAAGTTCAAACTATCAGAGCCCTAGATAAGAGGGAGTATTTGGTGATAATTACGGATAATTTTTGTTAATTCTGAATAAAAGCATATGTTGTGACCCCTCATCTGAACCGTCTCGACGAGACGGTTCAGATGAGGGGTCATAACATATGGTTTCAATGAATAATAAAGAAAATTATCCCTCAATTATCATTAAATACCCCTCTTATCTAGAGCTCTGAACTATTCAGTATGAGACACAGTAATGCTGAATCAAGCTATGAAATCCATCATCAGCTGGCACAGGGTAAAAGCGTGAGATATGCCCTTGTAGCAAGCCCGCTAAAGTCATTGCATTGCAACTTAATCAACCTATATGAGCCGCGAAACGACAAAACCGACAAAATAGCTTGTGCATCCAGCGAAGACTTATATCAGTCTGGGCATCCGTCCAGCTGCAGGCGGACAGCGAAGACTCTGATCAGACTGGGCGGATGCCCAGGCTGATCTGAGTCTTCGCTGGGCGCACATGCCACTTTGTTGGGTTTGTCGTGTCGCGTCTCATAGGCATAACTAACCAAGCCTCGAGAAATTCCTAGAATAATGACTGCACTATTTACACATTCGACCAGAAACATATCCTATCAATTTTAGTTGTGTTACGGCCTATGCCAGCCCGTTTTCAGAGCGATGCTTTATACGCAAACGCCAGTACGTTCTTAGGGACTTACATTTAGCTTATTTAAGTGTACAGAGAATTTCTGCTATCAACCGTAGTATGGCTGAGGGGAGCAGATCTGTTTAAAAGCCAAAACATGTGATACGAACTTTAGAATGTATGGATTGTTTAGAGTCTTCTCAGACTGAGCTGAGTCTTCACTCTTCCAAATAAGCCCTAAGGCATGTTTATATCGTGGCAAGGCCCACTGTCAATTAGAGTTCAGTTTTAGTTTATTAAGGTAATTGAAATCAGTTAATCACGTTTACTATTTGAAGGTCTGACATGCAATATTTTTATGATGCGCATTTCAAATGCGCATCATAAAATTTTGTGCATGTCTGTACTACGTTGCGTATGAAGGTTAATGTTTTAAGCGCGCATGCACTGGCAAAATGACATTTTTTTCATGGCGACAATGGTGCAAAAACGACGACAAAAGACAAAACGTTACAAATCAAATATCTGACATTGACATATATCCGATGGATGTCATTCATACACACATGTGTCCGACTAATTTCTGCTGTTGGTACAGTTATATCATCTGAAAGAAGTCTCAGAGCACAAATCTACAACAAGCATGGCACCTGATCAGCAATTTTGTCGGTTTCTAAGTTTTGAACTTTCAAACGGTACCTGTTTATAATGATTTCTGAAACTGCAATATGTGAACTGGATGTACGGGCCATCACGGAGATGCAAAGGCGTGACTGACAATCGTTAGCCGTCAGCAGAACCACAGGTAGGTTGCAGGGGAGCTGCGCATCGGTCTGTCGATTCCGGCTATTGCAGAAAGGCCTTGACCGAAAGGAATCGGAATCCAGAGCAGACCTAGATTTTAAGAATCACAGCTCTTACTAGTATAGTGCTTAGTCGTCCGCCAGACGGAAGTCGTAGCGTCGGTGTATTTCGTTCTTTTCACTGCAGCTGGTGCTTTGCCGTGTGGCGGCCGTAAAACATCTCCCTATACATCATCCATAGTGCAGATTTGATTTTATTTTCGTCCTTTGAGACTGTGCATCATCCATAGTGCAGATTTTATTTTATTTTCGTCCTTTGAGATCAGAGGATATATTCTGAGAAATCTGAAATTTCAGATTGGTTTAGACTCTTATTCTAGATCATCGTCTTTTATATTATTTGGACCCTTTTTGATACTAGTCAGTTTTTGAATCGACTGCCCAATAAAAATCAAGAAATTTCAGTATGGTTTTCTCTGGTTTCGTCACCAGTTATTGTCAGGGTCACTGACGAGGCTTTATTAGCCGAAACTACGTAGTCTGGCCCATGTTCGCTCTTCTGAATGTATTCTCTGCTCTTGAAGGAACTCTTTAAGATTTTAATTTCACTTCACTGCAGCTGGTGTTGTGCCGTGTGGCGGCCGTAAAACGTCTCCCCGTACATCATCCACACTGCAGATTTTATTCTATTTTCGTCCTTTGAGATCAGAGGATATATTCTGAGAAATCTGAGATTTTAGATTGGTTTAGACTCTTATTCTAGATCATCGTCCTTTATATTATTTGTATATTATTTTGATACTAGTCAGTAAGAAATCTCTGATTTCGTCACCAGATATTGCCAGTCACCGACGAAGCTTTATTAGCCGAAACTACGTAGTCTGGCCCATGTTCCTAATTCTGAATGTATTCTCTGCTCTTGAAGGAACTCTTTAAAGTTTTTATGTACATGTACATGTAGTGTTTCACGAATGTTTTATTTCTGTCGATTTTTGCTTCTTGTGTAACCCTATACACTCAAATGAGCCGCGACACGAGAAAACCAACAATGTGGTTGTGCGCCCAGCGCAGACTCAGATCAGCCTGGGCATCCGCCCAGTCTGATCAGAGTCTTCGCTGTCCGCATGGAGGTAGCTTAGACCCTTACCCACCATTTGAGCACTGAACAAAGAGTCTGAACAAACTGGGCGGATGCCCTGGCTGATCTGAGTCTGTGCTGGGCGCACAACCACATTGTTGGTTTTCTCGTGTCGCGGCTCAAATGTAAACAGATCCTAACAACACCAGTCGTGATTCAGTCCATGTTTGTCAAGTTTCAGAGCAATCCTTTATACCCTTATCATTGGACTGACATTTTTAAAACGTATAAATAAATGCTTTACTCTTTCTTTAATATAAAGTTAATGTTTCATTTTTTCTCTCATTAGACAGTTTCTGCAGTCTATTTCATGAATAACAACCCTTGATTTTTTTCTATCATTTCAGGTTGCAAAATGTGCATTTGCTGTGATACTGATCGGTGTCTACTGGGTGTTAGAGGTTATGCCAATAGCCGTGACGTCACTCATACCAATATTCCTATTTCCGCTCATGGGTATTATGCCGTCAAAGGACGTTTGTGCCAATTATGCCAACGTAAGTGTTTATTAAATGACTTTTTAGATCAACAGGTAAAATCAGTCTTTTCTCGATACAGTTTTAAGGTACTTTAAACCAACTCTTTATACAGGCTGATTTAAGCACCATTTTCGACAAATCCACCCAAACTCCACCCAAACTCAGAAAGGCTATTTAATTAAACTTATTTGATTTAGCCGGGCAGTGACTGAAGAGCACTCATATCACTGTGAACGACGTTTGATCTTAAGCTGCAATTTCACGCCTGTAGATAAATTGGTCTTCAGACACTTAATGATTGTGTGAGGGGGTTGCAGAGTGGAGCCATTTTGGTGCTGGGGCGTCCTAATGGTTCTGACTGAAGGTAAGAACAAGGACCTGTTGTGCTGGCAGTAGGTGCGAGTCGATTGCTTCGACTCTGAACAGACTTTGCAAGGAGTCCTTTTTCCATCTTAATTCCTCAGCCTCTAATGGTTTCGTGTGTGCGCGATAAAGATTTAGATAAGGCGATATATTATTGTTGTATTTTGCACTACGGACCCATAGCAAAACCTACTACAAATTTTAAAAGTTTTATTATTATTATTATCATCTTTATCATTATTAACTGACTCCGACAGTACCTCTTCCGACAATACTTCTTTCTTTTGAAGCCAACCGTCAACTTTTCCACTTGTTACAATTAAGTCGCACAAATATAATATCGCGTGATGCACAGTTGAGAATTCAAGATGGACAAGAAACAGTCCCAGTATCAGATTATGAATTTCATAGGAAATCGAAATAATCTGTCTGTTTCCATTAATAGGAGCATTTTGAAGACAACCAGTCAATTAAATGACAGACAGAAAACGTCATCAAGATTGAGATGATTCCAAAAATAGAAAAATCAAATTGCTGCACACCGATTATAGTCAATTTGTTTCGGTATTTTTAGAGGCGCTTAAATAACAGGAACAACCTCATAAAATTACGATTTGTCGTGCATCTGAATAAATGCCACCATGAGAACATGGCATATTTTATTTAGATGACCCAGTTCTGAGATCAATGCACCTTGGTCTTTAACCCAGTTATAAACAACCTCTCTCTCTCTCTCTCTCTCTCTCTCTCTCTCTCTCTCTCTCTCTCTGCGGCGTTCATTTGTGTACGCGCACATATCAACCCTAAAAACTGGTAAAGCAGGATTGGTTTAAACAGTATTTATTTGTTGAAATGTACATGCAGTGATAACATATATACAATGAACATAGAGGATTTGGACGGAAGCTCAAAGCTTATAGAGTCCATTTCCTCAAAGCAGGATTAAAGTAACAAAGTAACAAAAGCATCCAGAGAAACCCCGCCCCGACCCAACCCAACCAAAACAAGCCAATTCTTTATTTTTTGTCAGTAATAAACCGTCTTTTATTTGGAAGGTTTTATTTTTCAACATGACCTTTTGTTCTAGCATGGATCTGATATAATAATTATTTTGTTTGAAGACATTTGTTTTGTTGGGGTGTACGGATCGATGGGAATCTTCGAGAATCGGTCATATACAGAAGCAAATAAACTTACGCCAGTAAGAAAACCCAAAACAAGACGAAGCCTCCTTACACTGACTGACCTTGTCTTGATACAGTGGCAGTTTTTTTTAATATCATTTGACGTCGAGTGAGGGTTTAATTAATCTACTCATGATTAATGACAATACAAATTCTCCTGCATGATTTGAACATCCTTGAAAATTTATTATTTTTAGGCGACACCTCTTTGATAAATTAAGGCAAACAGGATAAAAGGTGCCACCACAGGTTAAGCTAGTTTGACTGAGTCAAAAGCGCCTGACACGTACATCTGCATTTTATGATAATTGAGCCGCGACACGACAAAACCAACAAAGTGGCACATGCACCCAGCAAAGACTCAGATCAGCCTGGGCAGCCGCCCAGTCTGATCAGAGTCTTTGCTAGGCGCTTTAAGGGTAGCTAAGGGTCTAAACTAGCTCCATGCGGACAGCAAAATTTATGAGTAGACTGAGCGGATGCCCAGGCTGATCTGAGTCTTTGCTGGGTGCACATGCAACAAAGTTGGTTTTATCGTGTCGCGGCTCATATTAGAGGTACTGCAGTTTCAAAAATGTCAATTATTGAATCCAAGCTACACTATCTGTCACACAGACTTTGCAGTCTCTTGAATTTACAATTTTTCGTCCATTTGAATTTAAAAACGCTTAATAACGCCTTACGCACACTCTTGACAAAATGCGGACTGGGTCGGGTGCTAAGTGCTAATAAAAGCCGAGTAGGAGGGTACCTCTTTTTTGGCCTTGCGGGCGAAAATGTCAAAACACGCTGTTCGGTACCGTGGCTGCCCGATTTTAGCTTTGTGACACATTTATGCATGACATATCTTAAGTTCAGAAAGTTGAAATTAAATCATTTTAACCTTAATAGGAGAAAAAAGGCATTAAGGCAAGAAGAAACGGCGAAAATTCAGATGGGCTGCATATAACCCCTTGTACTTTTAACTATGGCTCCATAGACAGTCTAGTCTAGTCTGAGTCATTGCGAACAGTGATACTTCAAAATCAACCTGCGTATCATACGCAGGTTGATCTGAAGCTTCTCTGTTCGCCTAGGTGATAAGGTGCCTTTTCTTAACTCCCTTAAAGATTAATTCAGGTAAAAAATACACCTGTCTGCTTTTCCGTCATTGATACGAAGAGCATCAACTTATATGATTCCTACTTGGTTCCATGCACAACAAAACTTTCCCAAAACTGGGTATGCTCTTAAAAGAAAGAATGAGAGGAGCAAATTCTTTCCTGTAAAAAGCTGGACCATTGACAAGGGAGGGAAAACAGAAAATGGTAGAGTTGCTTGCCCTGAAAGTGTATACTCATTAACCTTGAGAGCAAAAACAATAAAAAAGATGCAAGTTCATTTGCACTGTAGTTTAAAGGTGACTTTCTATGAATAGCTAATGTAGTTAAGGCGGATGCAGATAAATAATTGAGCCGCGACACGACAAAACCTACAATGTGGTTGTGCGCCCAGCGAAGACTAAGATCAGCCTGGGCATCCGCCCAGTCTGATCAGAGTCTTCGGTGTCCACACCGAGGTAGCTCAGACCCTTAGCTACCATTCGAGCCCATAACGAAGAGTCCGATCAAACTAGGCGGATGTCAAGGCTAATCTGAGTCTAGGCTGGGTTTTCTCGTGTCGCGGCTCATATTAGCTTGCGCATCTGCGCTTGACACGGAGTAACCTTCAAGCGCATAATGGAGGTTCTAGCAGGACTCCCCCCTCTGAGTGTTGCTGGAACTACCCTTTATGGGTAAAGTGGCACATTATTAGAACCAACGAAGACGTCGACGTCAGTACAAATTATCTTACCACAGGGTACATGCGCAAGTTGTTCATTTAGTCAACAATAGAACAACTATGGTAACGAGCTTTGTCCGCGTACAATGCAAGTTCTGCTTGCGGAAGGTCA
Source organism: Ctena decussata (assembly GCA_963989385.1). Lineage (NCBI taxonomy): Eukaryota > Metazoa > Mollusca > Bivalvia > Lucinida > Lucinidae > Ctena > Ctena decussata. Next base: position 13,377,373 of record OZ022511.1, read on the forward strand.
GGTGTTTTTTCCTTGGAGTTCCAATTTTCGTACCAGTGGGTGGATGACAGTCCTGGCCTTTAAAGATCCGCTGGATATAGTGAGATATTCTTGAATAGGGCCTTAATTTTCATTTAAAATAGACTATTGTCCTATTGTCATAGTGAAGGTCCTTTCGGGTAGAGTTTGAGGGGGTGGCGTGGTCGGGCGGTGGCCCTGGTTATAGCTTCCATTGCAATGCCGGGGCGTCCTACTTATTTGGATAAACGTAGGGCAAGGGCCTGTTGTGCTTGCTGTAGGTGCGGGCGGGGGTTGTTTGGATATTTTTTTTCTCTCATCTATCGTTTCTCTTTTCTTTCTCCCTCTCTCTGGGAGACGGCCCAATAGAGATTGAAATACTGTCTCAAAGGGCCGTTAAACCCAAAATCAATTAACCAACCAAACTGAAACGAATGTAACTATAAGAAATGAACTTAATTTTTCTGTTGTTTATAGAATGTAAGGTACATTGGGTTGCTAGCAAAGTTTAAATGAACCCCGAAATCCCCTTGCACTTGACCCATTGTAGATTACACTTCGATAAACCTTAGGAGAATGAAATTCATTCCTTAATTACATGCTCCTTTCCGCCTTCTGGCTTTTCCGAACCCAACGTTTAACAATGATCTTTGATCCCGAATATTAGGAATGTTGGGAAAATTACTGGTTTTATGAGGAAAAACTCTTGCATGTTTAATGAACAAAAATGAAATGTAAGTATAATATAAGTACTGAAATCAGTTTCCGAGTTTCCGTGAGTTTTAGTGAAATGTCTTCATTAAGTAAAGCAAACATTTTTTACATGGCTTCATGTAAGTTAAAATAAAAGTAGTTTCAATTTTATCAATGTCGTTGCATCGGCCTAGATACGACTGACTCTGATCGAGATTTAAACGTGTTTGATTTTTCAAAGTGCACTTTCATTGTTTACCAATGAAAAACATGTTGCATTGACATTTAATATCATTCATTTGACACAATTCTGTGCCAAGTTTGATTTCTGGCTCAAATTTTCTGATGTAGACACAAAAGTGCATTTTCGAAATGCCTACAACATTTGATTTGCCCTACAATCAACGTAAGCGACATACCGTGGAGAAACATGGAACAGGGGCCGTATTCATAAAGCCTCATAAGTCGTTGCTATGCTGTTGCTAAGGCTAAATATCTATAAAGGAGATTTTTCCCTACAACTATGAAATTTGCTCTGGAGGAACAGCCTTTGTAAGACTGTTCCTCCAGAGCAAATTTCATAGTTGTAGGGAATCTCCTTCATAGAAATTTAGCCTTAGCAACAGCATAGCAACCACTTAAGTCGTTTTATGAATACGGCCCCAGGCTACATAAGAAGTCTTTCGAAGTTCGGGTTTACTGCCATTCTCAGTACTCGGTATATGCCTGAATGTTACAAGTAACTGAAAACTTGAAACAATGAATCAATTGTAGGAAGAAATTTTCTTCATGCTTTTTAGCTCACCTGAGCCGAAGGCTCACAGGTGAGCTTATAGTATAGGCAGGCATCCGTCGTCCGTCGTCCGTCCGTCCGTCCGTCAACATTTTCAAACGACATCTCCTCTGAAACTACAAAGCCCATTGTTACCAAATTTCATATATAGCATCTATAGGCAGGGGGAACCAATAATACTGTTTTTTATCCAAATCGCTTCAGAAATTTGGTTGCTATGGCAACTTAAAGTTTCCATTGACTTGTATGGGAAAAGTTGAAAATTTGCATTTATTGCTATTTCTCTGCAGATAATTTGATAAATCTTTTACAGAAATGTTCCTTGAGTAGTTCTCTATCAGCCACATGAAATTTATGTTAATTGCACAATTTGGCTGGTTGCCATGGCAACCGAATGGTTAAAAATAGAAAAAATATTCAAAAATCATCTCCTCAGAAACTATGCAACCAATAAAGCTCAAACTTCACAGAAAGGATCTTTGTACTACCCTCTATAAAAATACTGTTTTTCTTGGCAATTGCTCCAGCAGTTTGGTTGCTATGGCAACTTAAAGTTGCCATTGACTTCTAATGGGAAAATGGAAAATTTGCATTTATTGCTACGTCACTGCAGATATTTTGACAAAACTTTCATAGAAATGTTCCTTGAGTAGTCCCAAACCAGCCATATCAAATTTATGCAAATTGAGCTATTTGGCTGATTGCCATTGCAACCGAATGGTTAAAAATAGAAAAAATATTCAAAAATCATCTCCTCAGAAACTATTCAACCAATAAAGCTCAAACTTCACAGAAAGGATCTTGGTACTACCCTCTATTAAATTACTGTTTTTCTTGGCAATTGCCCCAGCAGTTTGGGTGCTATGGCAACTTAAAGTTGCCATTGACTTCTAATGGGAAAATGGAAAATTTGCATTTATTGCTATGTCACTGCGGATATTTTGACAAAACTTTTATACAAATGTTCCTTGAGTAGTCCCCAACCAGCCATATCAAATTTATGCAAATTGAGCTATTTGGCTGATTGCCATTGCAACCTAATGGTTAAAAATAGAAAAAAATTAAAATATCATTTTTGCAGAAACTATGTGGCCAGTAAAGCTCAAACTTTACAGAAATGATCTTAGTACTAGCCTCTATAAAAATACAGTTTTTCTTGGCAATTGCCCCAGCAGTTTGGTTGCTATGGCAACTTAAAGTTGCCGTTGACTTATAATGGGAAAATGGAAAAATTGCATTTATTGCTATGTCACTGCGGATATTTTGACAAAACTTTTATACAAATGTTCCTTGAGTAGTCCCCAACCAGCCATATCAAATTTATGCAAATTGAGCTATTTGGCTGATTGCCATTGCAACTGAATGGTAAAAAATAGAAAAATTTTAAAATATCATTTTTGCAGAAACAATGTGGCCAGTAAAGCTCAAACTTTACAGAAACGATCTTAGTACTAGCCTCTATAAAAATACAGTTTTTCTTGGCAATTGCCCCAACAGTTTGGTTGCTATGGCAACTTAAAGTTGCCATTGACTTATAATGGGAAAATGGAAAATTTGCATTTATTGCTATGTCACTGCAGATATTTTGACAAAACGTTTATAGAAATGTTCATTGAGTAGCGATATCAAATTTATGCAAATTGAGCTATTTGGCTGATTGTCATTGCAACCGAATGGTTAAAAATAGAAAAATTTTAAAATATCATTTTTGCAGAAACTGTGGCCGGTAAAGCTCAAACTTTACAGAAACGATCTTAGTACTAGCCTCTATAGAATTGCTGTTTTTCATGGCAATTGCTTCAGCAGTTAGGTTGCAATGGCAACTTATAGTTTCCATTGACCTATAATGGGAAAAATGGAAAATCCGCAATTTTTGCTATCTCACTGCAGTTACTTGGATTTTTGTCCTACAGAAATGTTTCTTGAGTAGTCCCCTATGATTCATATTCATATTAATTTTGTCCAAATCACCGAATTTGATTAGTTGCCATGATGGCAACATAAAGGAAATTTTTTTTGAAAAAATATTAAAAAAATCTTTCCTCAAAAACTGTATATTGGGATGAAGCTGATTCTTTGCATACATGTTTATGACATTAGCCACTACATAAATATTGTTTTCTATTATTGTTGCCCACCTGGTTTCATTGCTATGGCATTTTAAAGTTTCCATAGACTAACAACTCAGTCAAAGTTGAAATAGGCCACATTGTACAATTTACTTTATACAGTTACCTACCCTTGAGTGCTGAGGATGAATGGACTCAGGTGAGCTACAGGACCAATGGTCCTCTGGTTTGCGGTTACTATGCCAATTCAGTACATAACGTTCTAATAAAGAGCATCATGACGTTTTCATTCCAATCCTTTATTTGTTCGACATAGTTGCCCATTAAACTGTTTAATGTGGGCCTTATGGAAATTCTGGTCTTAAATTTTAGAAAGATCAGGTTAAAAGCTAAAAAGCAAAAAATATCAAGTGTACCATAAAAATTCTAAGTATGGGGACAGATAGGTCTCAGCAAACAGTGCAGACCCAGATCAGACTGCTCGTAAAAGGGGCAACAGAAGCAGTCTGATCAGGGTCTACATTGTTTACCTTTCCATTTACATCCTCTGGACGCATTAATGCATGTTTTACCATTTTTTCTCCATTTCTAGGACAATTACGGTAATCATTTCGGTGTCCCAATTTTGAGAAAATTTACGGTAGACGCACTTTTTAGCTCACCTGAGCCGAAGGCTCAGAGGTGAGCTTATAGGATGGGAGTCGAGCCGTCGTCCGTCCGTCCGTGGGTGGGTGCGTGCGTCAACACTTTCAAACATAAATATCTCAGAGACCAGTTGACCGATTGCAATCAAATTGTATCTGAAGCATCATTTGGGTGGGGGAAAGGCTGTATTAGGTTTTGGTGCCGATCAGCTCAGAACTCTGGTTTCCATGGCAACAGATAGCCCCCATAGGGTTATAATGGGGAAAACGGCGTCATCACGTTTTCTCAACTGTTTTTGATTAGATCCTTATCATACTTACAGGTAATGATGACATACACAAGAGCTTGGATGAGTTCGAAATTTGGTCGGATTCGAGCACAGACTACGGAGTTAGCTGCCCTTGAGCGTTTGAAAAAAATCCCATAGGGTTATAATGGGGAAAATGGCGTCATCACGTTTTCTCAACTGTTTTTGCTTAGATCCTTATCATACCTGCAGGTAATGATGACATACATAAGAGCTTGGATGAGTTCGAAATTTGGCCGGATTCGAGCACAGACTACGGAGTTAGCTGCCCCTGAGCGTTTGAAAAAAATCCCATAGTGTTATAATGGAGAAAACAACGTCATCACATATTTTTAGAAAAACTTTGTCATCGTTCTATTGCCTACATTTCTCAACTGATTTTAAAATAACTTCACACATATGTAGGGCGTGACAATATCTCGAGCAAGTTTGACTTTCAGGATGCTGTGCCCAAGGTCAAGGTCACTGTGGCTATTTTTAGAAAACCTTTGTCATCGCTCTAGCGCCTACATTTCTCAACGGATTTTAAATCAACTTCACACATATGTAGGGCATGACAATATCTCGAACAAGTTTGACTTCCAGGGTGCTGCACCCAAGGTCAAGGTCACTGTGGCTATTTTTAGAAAAACTTGGTCATGGCTCTAGCACATACATTTCTCAATGGATTTTAAAATAAATTCACACAAATGTAGGGCATGACAATATCTCGAGCAATTTTGACTTTCAGGGTGCTGTGCCCAAGGTCAAGGTCACTGTGGCTATTTTTAGAAAAACTTTGTCAGCGCCCTAGCACCTTCATTTCTCCATGGATTTTCAAATAACTTGACACAAATGTAGGGTATGACAATATCTCAAGCAAGTTCGACTTTCAGGATGTTGTGCCCAAGGTCAAGGTCACTGTGGCTATTTTTAGAAAAACTTTGTCATCGCTCTAGCACCTACATTTCTAAACGGATTTTAAAATAAATTCACACAAATGTAGGGCATGACAATATCTCGAGCAAGTTTGACTTTCAGGGTGCTGCAATCAAGGTTTTTGATTAGATCCTTATCATACTTGTAGGTAATGATGACATACATAAGAGCTTGGATGATTTCGAAATTTGGCCGGATTCGAGCACAGATTACGAAGTTAGTTGCCCTTGAGCGTTTGAAAAAAATCCCATAGTCTTATAATGGAGAAAACAATGTCATCACATTTTCATTTTTCATCAGATCCTCTTCATACTTGCAGGTAATGAGGATATGGATAAAAGCTTGGATTAGTTAGCATTTCGGCTAGATCCCACCACTGACTATGGAGTACCTGCCCTGAGCATCCAAAAAATCAATGTTGCCACTTTTTCTTGGTTTCTACTGATCCAAACCTTTTCAAACTTGCAGGTAATGAGAAAATGCATAATATCTTAAAGTATCCATAGTCCTATTAGTGGTGAAAACGTCTAAACTCAAATCATTGTAAAAGGCGCTTGAACCATCGCGTTTGGAAATAAAATGTTGGTTGACGTGCATATATTGAGCCATATAACTGGCAAAAAGGAGAGAAAACAAGTTTTTGAAAAATAACATTTCACTCCACTAAACACAATTTCCTTTTCTGGTTTCCCGTCTAGCAATGCTATCTAAACATATGCGAAATAGTAATTGGGATTCCACGCCTGTACATTGTATTTTTACCATTTTATTTAGCTTATTGTAATCGAAAGTAGGTCATTTTAGTTGCCAACTAAAATGACCCAAATAAGTTTTCAAACCCTTTTTTCTGTGAAACTCAAGGATGTTTTATATGTTTAAAGCTGGCTAATCACGGTCATTTACAATTACGAAACAATAGCGAGAAGCTTGCAGCGATGCCTCATGATAAAATATTTCATGCTGATAGAGCAATGGCGCCTTTAAACAAGTTCAAATTTTGGCCCGATCAGGCCAACCACTATGAAGTTAGCTGCCCTTGACAGCTCTGTCTATTGTGCTCTTGATCGGATGCTTTTTAAACTTGCATATTAAATGAGGGCATACATAATGTTTTGGATGAGTTTAATTTTCAGCCTGATTGGACCACTGACTATGGAGTTAGCTGCCCTTGAGCATCTTTAATATCCCTATAGGTTTACAATGTCTCTCAGGTGAGCAATTGTTGCCCTTTGGGCTACTTGTTCCGTATGACGCTGTCTGTATAATCTCTCATGAACGAATCAATACCATTCTACGTCATAGCGGTTCATATTCCTGCATTTGAGTAGAAACTCGAAATAAGGATTCTGCACCATATGCGAACAACAGAGGCTCAGATCAGCCTGCGCATCCGCGCAGTCTGATCAGAGCCTTTATTGTTCGTCCAAATCTTAATTTGACCCTGATGAATCTACGGGCACAAACAAAAGGTTTAACTTGACCACAAGGATTCGCAGGCTATTTTGTCGTCGCAGTATGAACAATTTTTATATGTTTTAGCAGCTGATTTGTTTCAATAGCTTCTAAGCATGGACTTCTTCAAAGCAGACAGCTGTTGCTAAACGCATTATGAGTTATTTAGCAAAATGTAGCACAGTTGCCGCGTTTTATACCATAACAATAGGCAGAGGCGTGCAAAAGAAGTCATTTTTGACGTTTCTATTTCCGACAAAGTGCAAACAAACTTTTTGCGAAAATCGGCGATTCCTGAACTTTTTTTTTTTGCGTTTGGTTAAAGAAAAAATCAAGAGTTGCGAAATGTTTCACGTAACTTTGCGTTTCTTGATACAGCCAAACAAACTTCAGATTCTGACACAAGATTCACGCGCACACATTGATTGAGTCTTCTCTAATAAAAGTTCAGTATTTATTTAATTGACTTTAAGTGTCAGTTCAATTTATTCTCAAGAAATAACATGTAAGAGAGAGCGCCTGATGGAAATGATAGTCTAAAAATGTTTCAAAATATTTTTCTGTTAAAATTTTGTTTGAATATGTTTACCCGGTTGTCATTTATATGGTCATGCGCATGTCGCACGCCAGTCCACAATACAAAGGAACTCCATTTAAACGTATCTTCATGACATCACACAGGCTGCTTTCATTTTAGCATACTTGTATGTAGCGATATAGGTGTAAGCTAGACCACTGCAACTAACGGTTTGTTCAAATTGTCCGCATTTACTAGCACTTATTAGCGATCTAGGTCGACTTTTTGTTTGGCTGTGCTCTATCACTTCTGGCGGAATATGCTGCATGCTCCTTTTTGGTAGATTAATTGTAAAACGTTGGTCTTTGGTCTTGCACCTTATGGTTATTCTCAATTTGACCCAGATTACATATTCACATGCATTATGTACAGACTTTTGCTGGGATTTTGTTAGCTAATGTCAATGTTGCAGAAGTTTATCATGTCCATAATGTTGAAAGCTAGGTCGGGGTTCATGTTTCCCTTAACCGTTTACGTTACGACATTTTCCTTTCTGACCGTAGCTTGTACTGGGGCCGTATTCATAAAACGACTTAAGTGGTTGCTATGCTGTTGCTAAGGCTACATTTCTTTGAAGGAGATTCCCTACAACTATGAAATTTGCTCTGGAGGAACAGTCTTACAAAGACTGTTCCTCCAGACCAAATTTCATAGTTGTAGGGAATCTCCTTTAAAGATATTTAGCCTTAGCAACCGCATAGCAACGACTTCAGTGGTTTCATGAATGCGGCCCCTGGTGTTTGTTAAATTTGCCCAGCTTCGTAAGTGCCTTGCGTTTGTTAAATAAAAATCTTAAGAGTTCCTTTAAGAGCAGAGAACACATTCACAAGAAGGAACATTGAACATACTTCGAAGTTTCGTCTGTCCAAGCCTCATCAGTGATCCTGATAATATCTGGCGACGAAAGCAAGAGAAAAGCATACTGTAAACGTTAGTTTCTTAATCGTAATAAGGCAGTCGATTCAAAGACTTATTAGTAACAAAAGCGGGGTCCATATGAATATAAAAAGCGATGGTCTAGAATAAAAGCCTACACCAATCAAAAATTTCTGATTTCTCAGAATATATCCTCTGACCTTAAAGGACAAAAATAAAATACAATACGCACTATTGATGGTGTACGGGGAGACGTTTTACGGCCGCCACACGGCACAACACCAGCTGCAGAGATTAATTGTTATATTAAAATTTCTTTCTCACATTTGTGATTTATCTGTTTATTATGCATAATCACACAGGACAAAACAGCACAATACATAAAACACACAAAACATTATTTTTACCTTTTTTGAAAAAAGAAAGCAAACTGGGTAGCTATAAAGGTGGCAATCCGGCCAGAACACTAAAGAAGAACAAATAAGCCATATGGAAGCACCACCTTGGAACGGTCAGTAATAATTTACTGTTGGCTTTGACTGTTTTAACGGGTCTCCGACTCTCGCCCTCGGGGCTCCGACCCTCGCCCTTGGGGCTCCGACCCGCGCCCTCGTGATCCATAGGACATTGGAGGTTCTCCAGCTAATCAGTGATTCATGGCATTAAATGTATAAATGAGCCGCGACACGAGAAAACCAACAGTGGTCGTGCGCCCAGCGCAGACTCAAATCAGCCTGGCCATCAGCCCAGTCTGATCAGACTCTTCGCTAGGCGCTTAAAAGGTAGCGAAGGGTCTTAGCTACATCCATGCGGACAGGGAAGACTCTGATCAGACTGGGCGGATGCCCAGGCTGATCTGAGTCTGCGCTGGACGCACAACCACTTTGTTGGTTTTGTCGTGTCACGGCTCAAACAGAAATGACACTCTGATGAAACCACAGAAGCACAGGCAATAAAACTTTGGAGCAATAGGAAATCAACAGCTGAACCCCAAAGGGCCGGCCAAGTTCAGGAAAACTGTCAGTGTGCGACTGGCATATATTTTTTCCCCATACATAGCTCATGCAGGGTACATATCTATACTGAGATGATTTATACTGATAAGTATTTTTGCCAAGTAATGATGAAACTGACGTCTTACGTATCGATCATTACAGGTGCAAAATTAATCTCCTTTTGAAAAAAAATAAAAAAAATAAATAAATGAAAAAGACTAATAAGACCAAAAGAAAATGTACGCATCAGAGACTCGGGTGCGAAAAAGTTACAGTGAAAAGATTCTTATCCGTTGAATGCACTTTTAGACTTTAGATGATGCAATATACCTGGCGATATGTATATTTTATTGTAGCGAAACAAAATATGCAAAATTATGAACAGATCAATGCATCTGTATAGAAAGTAATAACCTAAAAATATGGTAAGCATGTTTATTATTGACTATGAAAAGCTGTTACTCTCAGCAGAGTGAATGGCCTCTATAGTCCAGAGCCCTAGTTTGGTGATAATTAGGGATAATTTTTGTTAATTTTGGATAAAAACATATGTTGTGACCCCTCATCTGAAACGTCTCGACGAGACGGTTCAGATGAGGGGTCACAACACATGGTCTCGTTGAGAAATAAAGAAAATTATCCCTCAATTATCATCAAATGTCCCTCTTATCTAGAGCTTTGATAGTCATAATAAAAAGATAGCACAGTAGATCTGTACAAACTCGGTAAAACAAGTTGTAGCCCGCTTTTCAGTTAAATAACTAAGGGGATAACTGTATTCAAAATTGTCATTTGGGGAGGTAAATCGTCGTTTTTTTTGGTCGGAAATTTAGTTTTACGGCGACGCGCCAGCGCAGCCGTAAAACGGAATTTGCGACCATAAAACCAACGATTTACCTCTCCAAATGACAGTTTTCAATATAGTTATCCCCATTCTAATCCACGTTTTCACATTTTCCCCTATCAAAGGGTACTTCTTTGCACCCATTGCAAGCGCTTTCAGCAGCGTAAAACCAAACGTCAGCCAATGAGATGCGACGTTTTATAGTGACGTCGGATTTGCAACAGTATATTGTAGAATATACTGTCGCAAATTTTTGACATTATCCAATCAGATGTCGGGTTATAATTGCGGGTGCGTTAGAATGGGGGTTCACATATACCAAGTTGAGTCTGATTATGTTGATCGAGAGACTGACGCTCCTGACTCATTATCTAGAGGTCGTGGATTCGAGTTGTGCCCAGGTGGCAAGCTTTTCTAACCTTTATATAAAACTCATTTTCATGTCACACCTTTCTTCGTCCCATTGGCCAAAATTAGGCATCGCTGAGAAGGTCGTTAAATCAAACTTTAATCACCATTGGACATGTTGGATCAACTTTGATCCAGTGTCATGACAATTAATCAAGGTTGATTCAATGTTGATTAAACGTTCTGTGCTCAGAGGGAGTAGTTCAATAGAACGGAAGTTCAACGATTTTTAATCGACCTTTTGGAGCCTGCTGATCTAGCGGTTCCGGATTCGAGACACGCTGGAGGCGGAAATAAAGGGGTTCCATTGTACACAGCCTTTCATTATCATATTCCAATCGTCCTGGTATGAATGAAATACTGTTAAAAAAGACGGTAAATCGCAAGTCATCTATCCATCCAACGACCATCCAGTTACGCGCACAATCATTGAAACTCGGCGGTACAATTTTGTACCATAATGCGACACTGCCTTCTACTATAAATGTTTAATTTAAATTGCTTTATATATTTGTTTACTTTTCCTTGAAGGTGAGAAATATATGTCAAACTGTTATGTAAAATATTTTTATCAGTTAACTTTGTTAAGTAGGGTATAAAATTGCCCTATAACATTGTATTAGATATATATACTGTAGTACAATGTTATAGGTAACAACATTTGACTGTAAGCAAAATGCTTACTTCACTGCGATACAATGTCATAGCAACAGCATTTGACTGTAAGCAAAATGCTTATAAGCATTTTGCTTACTGTCAAATACTGTATGAGCATTTTGCTTACTGTAAATGCTTTATAAGCATTTTGCTTACTGTAAATACTGTATAAGCATTTTGCTTACTGTAAATGCTGTATAAGCATTTTGCTTACTGTTAAATGCTGTACGAGCATTTTGCTTACTGTAAATGCTGTATAAGCATTTTACTTACCGTAAATGCTGTATAAGCATTTTGCTTACAGTTAAATGCTGTACGAGCATTTTGCTTACTGTAAATGCTGTATAAGCATTTTGCTACTGTAAATGCTGTATAAGCATTTTGCTTACTGTTAAATGCTGTATAAGCATTTTGCTTACTGTAAATGCTGTATAAGCATTTTGCTTACAGTAAATACTGTATAAGCATTTTGCTTACTGTTAATGCTGTATAAGCATTTTGCTTACTGTTCAATGCTGTGTAAGCATTTTGCTTACTGTAAATGCTGTAAAAGGATTTTGCTTACTGTACATGCTGTACAAGCATTTTGTTTACTGTTAAATGCTGTATAAGCATTTTGCTTATTGTTAAATACTGCATCAGCATTTTGCTTACTGTAAATGCTGTGTAAGCATTTTGCTTACTGTAAATGCTGTACAAGCATTTTGCTTACTGTAAATGCTGTATAAGCATTTTGCTTACTGTTAAATGCTGTGTAAGCATTTTGCTTACTGTTAAATGCCGTTACTATGACATTGTATTACGCTACTATGACACTGTATTACAGTACACGTATAAAGTTAATAATATATTGTTTAAAGTACAAAGTTAATAATATATTGTTTAAACCAAATTGCTCCATCTCTTATCTATCATGTTTGTGAATATTCAGCAATGGTCCTCAGGTCCCTTTTACTGGAGAACAGCGATTATAAAACTTCTTCCCAATGTTTATGCCCCCAACTTTGAAAAAAGTTGGTGGGGCATATTGCTTTTGGCTTGTCCGTCCGTCCGTCCTTCCGTCCGTGCGTCACACTTTTTCATGCTTGCTATAACTTTGGAACCATGCTAGCTAGGGACTTGAAATTTCATATATGGATTCCTCATGGAAAATTTTTTTCTTTTCCAAATTATGCCCCAATTTGGAGTTATGCCCCTTTTAGCAAAATGAGATGACTATCTTGTTAGCAAGATATCTCAAAAAGTATTTGTGCTATGGCCTTGATATTTGGTACACTGACTGAGTATGAGGAGTAGATTACCTGATAAACTTTTGAGAGAAATCCGTAAAATTTTGATGGAGTTATGGCCCTTGTTTGAATTTGGCATTTTTCCAACTTCTGAACCGCTTAAGCTAGGAAGCTGATTTTTGGTATAGTAGTAGTTCTTGATGAGTTAAATACTTTAGTACAGGTTAGGTAATGCTGCATCCATCAATTATGGAGTTACTTCCCCTGATGTTCAATAGTTATGCAGCTTCTGAGTTCCAGAACCACTGGGCATAGGGTCTAAAAATTTTATATATGGATACCTCATGGAAAAATAGCTGACACATATTTATTTCTTATCCGAATTATGCCCCATTATGGAGTTATGCCCCTTTTAGAAAAATGAGATGACTCTTGTTAGCAAGATATCTCAAAAAGTATTTGAGCTATACCCTTGATATTTGGTACACTGATTGGGTATGAGGAGTAGATAATCTGATTAACTTCTGGGAGAATTTCATAAAAGTTTTGATGGAGTTATGGCCCTTGTTCAAATTTGGCATTTTTCCAACTTTTGAACCGCTGAAGCTAGGAAGCTGATTTTTGGTATAGTAGTAGTTCTTGATAAGTTAAATACTTTAGTACAGGTTAGGTAATGCTGCATCCATCAGTTATGGAGTTACTTCCTCTGATGTTCAATAGTTATGCAGCTTCTGAGTTCCAGAACCACTGGGCATAGGGTCTAAAAAATTTATATATGGATACCTCATGGAAAAATAGCTGACACATATTTTTTTCCTATCCGAATTATGCCCCATTTTGGAGTTATGCCCCTTTTAGAAAAATGAGATGACTCTTGTTAGCAAGATATCTCAAAAAGTATTTGAGCTATAGCCTTGATATTTGGTACACTGATTTGGTATGAGGAGTAGATAACCTGATTAACTAGGGGAGAATTTCATAAAAGTTTTGATGGAGTTATGGCCCTTGTTCAAATTTGGCATTTTTTCCAACTTTTGAACCGCTTAAGCTAGGAAGCTGATTTTTGGTATAGCAGTAGTCCTTGATGAGTTTAAGACTTTAGTACAGGTTAGGTAATGCTGCATTCATCAATAATGGAGTTACTTCCCCTGATGTTCAATACTTATGCAGCTACTGTGTTCCAGAACCATTGGGCATATGGTTTAGAAATTTTATGTGGATTCCTCATGGAAAAATAACTGACTTTTATTGTCCTTTTTTTCCAAGCTTTGCCTCATTTTGGAGTTATTCCGCTTCAAAAACATGAGATGGATGTCTTGTTAGCAAGATATCGCAAAAAGTGTTTCAGTTATGACCTTGATATCTCGTATACTGATCAGATATGAAGTGAACATTACCTGATTAACTTTTGGGAGAATTCTGTAAAAAATTCGATGGAGTTGCAGCCCTTGTTTGAATTTGGCTTTTTTCCAACTTCTGAATTGCTTAATCTAGGAAGCTGATATTTGGTATAATAGTAGTTTTTGATGAGTTTAATATTTTAGTAAAGATTAGGTGACTCCTTTTCAGACTTAGACATTCTAAAGTTTGACACCTATAGTGGTAAGCATATGGTTGGGGGCATAGTGTTTCACAAACACAATTTCTAGTTATATGTCGCAGTAACATTTGATGTCAAGATCAAGCAATTATCGAACTTGCAGCTAGAGCTGGGCATCACCTGTAAAAATAGAGAGAAAAAATAAGGTTTTGCAAAACTATCACGATAGCGGGCGCCCGATACAATATATTCCTCGATACTTTGTCCCTTCCAAAAAAAGCTCATAGGCAAAATATTATTTCTTGTAGAGATGGATGTCACCACTAAGGCCCTATTTTATGTCGCACTTAGTACGCGGATTAGCATTCAGAACATCACAATTTTACATTGCACCGTACGGTAAAATAGACCTTTTTTTTTTTTTTTTTTTTTTTTTTTTTTTTTTTTTGTTGACGTGGCCCAAGAGTTCCTCGTGGTTTCCTGCATTGGTGAAAAAATAGAACCTTAAGATTTTTCTTCAAAAAATCCTCCATATCCTAAGCATAAGATTATTATGTACTGCATGTTTATTTATGTTCTACTTTCTTTCTTTTCTGGAGCCGGGGAAGGGGAGGGGATGGGACAGTGGCATTTCGGTGGTCCTTTCAGTTTCCTTGTACTGAGGCTATGTTACTGTACGGAGTATGTGTGCCGGTTGGCAGTCGCTCTATTTCTTTATTACTTGTCAACAATTTCATAAAAAATAAGGACGTTAGTGTCGATCTGCATGCATATCCGTCTTGTAACAGAGTAACAGTGCCATTGGTAGTCCAGTTAATGTTTATTTTTTATATTTGTTTCGACGCAGGCTCAGCATTCTCTTTTCTAGAATTAACAAGAGAAAATTTGTCACGGATACAGCTAATTGAACTAAAAAACTTTCGCAGACGGATAATTCCTGGCAAAGGGTACCCTAGTAATTGTAATTTTACATGCCATGTAATACTATTCCTGATCATTATGATCACAACTACATGGATATCTGTTATCCTGCTCCTTTCAGGAGACATCCATCCGAATCCGGGCCCGCTGTCATCGTCAAGTAGCAGCGATTCGTTTTCAACTCATCCATCTGCATTTAACTTTTCGAATCTCTGTAATCATTTATCTTTTGTTCATTATAATGTTCAGAGCCTGGTTCCAAAGCTTGACATATTGGGAGCGGAGCTTTTGGAATTCGATGTGCTAGCCTTTACTGAAACATGGCTAAATCCCTCTTACTCGTCCGATGATATTCGACTAGACTCCTTTAGGGAACCTGAGCGTAAAGATAGGGTGGGTGATAGTCACGGGGGCGTAATCATTTATGTGAAAGATAGTATACACTACAGGCGTAGGAGTGATCTAGAGCTACGAGGAATAGAATGTATTTGGATACAACTCACTTTAAAACATAAACATGTACTTTTTGGATTATTCTATAGACCGCCAAATTCTGACTCAATTTATTATTCTGGTATTGAAGATTCTATTCATCTTGCTATTGATTCGGGCATATCTGACATAATTATTACTGGTGATTTTAATTTTAATATGCTAAATAATCAGACATCTCGGAAGATTAATACATTCTGTGAGCCATTTTCGCTGTTTCAGTGCGTAAATGAGCCAACACACTTCACGGAGAACTCTTCAACATTGCTTGATATATTACTTGTAAAAGACAAAGACCATTTAATACTCTGTGGAGTTGGTGACCCATTTCTGCACCAAGAACAACGTTACCATTGCCCTATTTACGGCGTTTTTAATTTTCGCAAGCCTAAGGCTAAAGCATATAAGCGACGAATTTGGAGATACGATGACGGAAATTACGAGTTATTAAGACAAAAAATCTCCACAACATACTGGAGTATCTGTCACAACACTAACATTAATGTTTATGCACAAAATATAGTAGAAACCTTAAATGCATTAACAGAAATTTGTATCCCAAATAAAGTTGTAACCTTTAGGCCTTCGGACCCACCATGGCTCACCACAGCAATAAAAAAGCACATAAGGAAACGAAAAAGAGCGTATCGCAAAGCTAAACGAACTAATCTTCAAACGCACTGGGTCAAATTTAAACATTTACGAAACTCAGTTACAAGTATGATCCGAGAATCCAAAAAAGCTTTTAATGATAACATTGCTAACAAATTAAAGTCAGACTCCTTACCTTCTAAACAATGGTGGACCATTCTTAAATCATTCATCTCACCAAATTCAAAATCTTCGATACCCCCTCTTGAAGCAGATGGTGTTGTATACTCTGATGAGCTGGAGAAAGCAAATGTTCTTAATGATTTTTTCAGAGATCAAACACTCTTTGATGATCAAAATGCTACTCTTCCCGATATCCCACCTTACCCTGTTCACAGCACCTTAGATTCCATTACTGTAACTCCAGATGAGGTTGCAACAGTCTTACTTTCGCTTCCTCTTGGTAAGTCTGCTGGACCTGACGGCATAAATAATCGCATTCTTCGTGAAGTGGCCAAGGAATTTTCCCCTGCTCTTTGTATATTTTTCAATACATCACTGAATCTTGGTGAAGTACCTGAGTCATTCAAAGTAGCTCATGTAACTCCAGTACCTAAAGGTGGAGATAGATCTCTCGTTTCAAATCATCGACCCATCTCTCTCTTAAGTAATCTAGATAAGGCCCTTGAAAGACTCGTATTTAAACATTTGCATAACCATTTTGTAGATAACAATATTCTGACACCTTTTCAGTCTGGGTTTACACCTGGGGATTCAACGGTCAACCAACTTACTTACCTATATAATACACTGTGTCAGGCCTTAGATTCTGGAAAAGAGGTGAGAGTGATATTTTGTGACATTAGTAAGGCCTTTGACCGAGTTTGGCATGCTGGTCTCGTTCATAAACTTAAAGCTGCAGGAATTTCTGGAAATATTTTGCATTGGTTTATAAACTACCTTTCTGGTCGAAAACAACGTGTTGTCTTACCTGGGGTACAGTCTAAGTGGAATTTCATCTATGCAGGAGTACCACAGGGCTCTATTCTAGGACCTCTTCTATTTTTACTGTATATAAATGATATTGTAGTGGACATTAGATCGAGCATACGTCTTTTTGCAGATGATACCAGTCTTTATATTATTGTCGAAAACCCCAACCATGCTGCACAGCTTTTAAATGCGGATCTAGGCAAAATCACTCGATGGGCGGAAACTTGGCTAGTAAAATTTAATCCTGGTAAAACAGAATCCCTTCTCATTTCACGCAAAACTAGTGGGCCTATACATCCTCCAGTCTTTATGCTTAACCAAGAAATTAATGAAGTAGAAAAACATAAACATTTAGGCGTTGTACTTTCAGGTGACTGTTCTTGGCATGACCATATAAACTATATCAAAGAAAAAGCTTGGGTAAGAATCAACGTAATGAGAAAACTTAAATTCACACTTGATAGGAATTCATTAGAAACGATATATACTTCATTTATACGTCCTGTTATAGAATACGCTGATACCATATGGGATAATTGCACGCAACACGATAAACAAGAACTTGAAAAAATACAACTTGAGGCCGCACGAATTTCTACAGGTGCAACAAAACTAATTTCTATTCAAAAACTATATGAAGAAACTGGCTGGGAACCTTTGGAAACTCGACGTAAAAAACATAAACTAGCTTTGTTCTACAAAATGTATAATCACTTAACTCCGCCTTATCTTTCATCTCTCGTTCCACCTTTAATTAGTAATTTTTCAAGATATAATTTAAGAAATGCAAACGATATACAAACCGTTGACTCTAGAACTGCCTTATACTACAACTCTTTCTTGCCTTCGGTAATAAGAGATTGGAATAGTCTTCCTTATGTTAACAGAAGTGCAGATTCTTTATGCTCTTTCAAACGACAAATAAATCAAGATAAAAAGGTAATCCCAAGATATTACTATTCTGGAACTAGATGGAACCAAATCATACACACACGCCTTAGGACAGGATGCAGTTCTTTAAACTACGATCTATTTCTAAAGAATATTTTGGATAACCCTCTCTGTAGATGTAATTCTGGCTCCATAGAAAATGCTCAACATTTCTTCTTAAACTGTAGCTTATATCGCGAACAACGAATCGAACTATATCAGGTTGTCTCTCAGTTTTGTAATATTACTTTGGATGTACTTTTGTGCGGTGACGAATCGCTTTCGTATGACACAAATGTAATTGTATTTGAAGCTGTACACAAGTACATCCAGTCTAGTAAACGCTTTTAACTGTTTGTTTGTCTCAAATATTCATATAGAAATTAATCACGTGCAGATATGATAGTTTCTCAAGATGGACTACTGGTAGATGGATGCGTGATGCCTCTGCCCACTATTCCCAATCCCTGCTCCAGAATATAGTTATGGTTATTTAACTCTTTTTATGATATAATCAATATGTATCTTTCCTTTTTTCTCTGGTACTTGTATTAAAATACGAAATGAAACATGACATTATTATCCTTGCTCTCTTTCTCTTTTGATCTTCTTCTCATATATGCTATTTTCTTCTTTTTGTTTCTCGCATACATTTATTTTCTATCTTTTTCTTTATATCTTTCTAACGTACTTGTCTCCTTGTAGAAGATATATATTTCTGTCCTCTTGTTAAAATATCTTTGCATATCTCATTTTTGTGTTTAGACGTTTGAATTTTTGTCTATACTTAATCAATATGTACTGTTGAACATTGATTTCTGCCATTTATATCTGTCATTTGACATGGTTAGGAGAGGAACTAAATAAGCAATTGCTTCCGTTCTAATCCTATTATGTTTATATATATATATAACAATATTGTTACTGCCATGAATGTTTGATTTTTTGAAATAAAATATGTTTAAACCAAAATAGACCACGGACTTGTTAATTCGAGTTATAACTGTGACGCGAAATCGGGCAATGCGCCTTTAGAAGCAATAGAGAGTTTCCGTGTTTTATTCTGCAGTAATTCACTGTTTCGGAGCGCGTGAGTCTAATTGCTGACGTCACTGGCAATACTGACGTAATTTTGCGACGTTTGGAGACGTTAGACGGTGTAACGTCTCTTTTTCTTTCTAAAATCGCCGTAAGAACGTACATTTATCTTAGATATAGTTAAGAATATTAGCGGGAGAATGGACGCGCTTGTAGGAAGGTTGGGAGAATTTGAATGAAAAGAATAATTTTCCAGCGTTTTAGAGTGTTAGAATCGAAATAGTTCAGCTCTAGCATCTAATTGTTGAGTAATAATTCACTGTTTGTCGGTAAGTTGTAAGTAGATATATCACTCATGCTCCGCGCTCGTGATATGATCTGCTTTACAACTGACCTCCAAACAGTGATTACTCAACAATTCACTGATTGAGCTGATCTATTTCTTAAATGACAATAGCAAGTTATTTTCCTTGAAAGTATATACATTTACCGGATTTTTTGCTCAACTTTGTAAGCACTAAAAAAGCAGACGACAAAATTTACGTCTGCAAATTTTCAAAAAACAAATGTTTCGCCTCTGCTATATCATATTGAGAATTCAAAGGTTAGAGGGCAAATAGCATAGACCCTGATGAGGTGGCTCATCATGGTTTTCAAAAAAAAATGTTTCGTCTCTGCTATATCATATTGAGAATTCAAAGGTTAGAGGGCAAATAGCATAGACCTTGATGAGGTGGCTCATCATGATTTTCAAAAAAAATGTTTCGTCTCTGCTATATCATATTGAGAATTCAAAGGTTAGAGGGCAAATAGCATATACCCCGATGGGGTGGCTCATAATGAGCCACCTCATCAGGATCTAAGCTGTTTGAAGTTTCAGCTATTCTTGTCACTGGCGCTGAAGTGGACGATGGACGACAGAAACTTGATAACGAACAGTGCGCGACTTGAAAATTTGGCTTTTTTACATGATTCACATTACCATATTGCAGCCTAGTGTTTTTGTAATTTGCACTGATTGATTTTGCTACTATTTTATTTTCTTTTTCAGGACACGCTAATGTTGTTCTTCGGCAGTCTTGTTGTGGCGGCAGCGGTTGAACAGTGGAACCTTCATAAACGTATTGCACTAAGGGCCTTAACTCTTGTAGGACCTGAACCACGATGGTGAGATTATTTATTTTCCTTCGGTTAACTTGCGAGGCGTTAACAATCCATATAGTCTGGCTAGGTAGAGAAGTGTAGTATGCCGCTTCTCTAATAGCAATTTCATGCATGAGTAAACCCTTATCAGAAATGAAACTGAAAGTGTTGCCTCGCCTGAATATAAATGCTTTCCCCTTGAATGGCGGCAAATAGTTACCGGTAGTATTTTGTAGTTATATATGATGGTTCTTTGAGATCACTCACATTGTCATCCCCCCCCCCCCCCCCCCCCCCACCTGCCAACCACCAAGAAGGAAAACAATTCTGTTAAAGCCGATGCAAGAGGAGCAAAGAGGTACATTTCAACACGTGTCAGAAACAGAGTCCATGAAACTGAGTTTGCTATTTTCGTTTCGTTGATGGACTCCTGTCTTCTGACATATCCGTCTTTCAATATTGCTTTATAATGCTTTTAAAATAATAATTGGGAACTTACTAAGTAATTACAATAATGATTATTATAAAAATTGAGCCACGACACGACAAAACCAACACTGTGGTTGTGCGCCCAGCGCAGACTCAGATCAGCCTGGGCATCCGCCCAGTCTGATCAGAGTCTTCACTGTCCGCATAGAGGTAGCTTAGACCCTTAGCTACCCTTTAAGCGCTTAGCGAAAATTCTGAGCGGACCAGGCGGATGCCCAGGCTGATCTGAGTCTGTGCTGGGCGCACAACCACATTGTTGGTTTTCTCGTGTCGCGGCTCATTATTATCTTATTTAGTTTAGTTTGAATTGTTATATAAACAATTACTAATTTTGATTATTGTAATGGTAATTATTAACGAAGAGAACGTAGTTGGAATAAGAAGTATTAAGTGCCGTTGGTGCGTCCAGTTTTGTTGCGTTTTGCAGTTCGTTGTATCTCAATACACTTACCCATCCGCTGTAATCCTCTATGCCTATTTCTCTTCAGGTTAATGCTGGGTATTATGCTACCCACGTGGTTCCTGTCTATGTGGATGTCCAACACCGCCACGGCCGCCATGATGATTCCAATTCTTAGTGCTATATTAAGTCAGATGAAAACAGTAAAAGAAAACGGTAAGAGCCTTTGTGATTCCGCTGTTGCTCTATCAGTACTGGCGTGCGACCATTGGCGGCCATTTTACCATAGTACCTTATTAGGGCATTTGATGTGTCTGTATTTCAATTAGATATACTAGGAGTAACTTTCTATCATACTGTTATTTAAGTAGACTGTAAACTGTGCCATGGACCGGTCCTCGAAATAGGTCTTAAACAAGCAACAACACACGCACGCACTGTACCAGTGGCGGCCATCTGGGTAGCCATACGCTGAATAAGGCATTTTTTAGAACTTTGCGGGGATTTAAACTATAAATAAACAATCTGATGTAATACTGTGGTTTATATTACAATTTTGTTGTGTGAGTGTGTTCGGTATACAAATCCAAGTGGTAACATTATGTGAAGGTCATTT
The DNA here is from genome assembly GCA_963989385.1 of Ctena decussata. Lineage (NCBI taxonomy): Eukaryota > Metazoa > Mollusca > Bivalvia > Lucinida > Lucinidae > Ctena > Ctena decussata. The sequence goes on from OZ022511.1 coordinate 13,398,986, forward strand.
TTCATATGCCTCCGGAAAAGAAATGATGTCGGTACAAAGGTACCTAGGGGAAGTTGTTTAAACTTTGCCCCCTAATATTTGTTTTGTGCTTATTCTTTTTGTATGCCTTCCTTTTTGTGTTCATAAAAAGATAAATATAATTCGTTACGCAGTAAATACGAAACTGCATGTGCAAAACGAATAGGGCTGTCACTGGTATGCGGCCGCCAATGGTCTGTAGCCAGAAGTATAAATTTATGAAACATTTTTCTTGAGGTCTCGCTGCAGAATTATTGCTTATTTTCGTCATTATAAATGACCGTGACTAGTCAACTTGAAACAAATAGAATATCCTCGAGTTTTGCATAAAATCAAGAATTGGTTTGGTCATTTAAGTGGCCAACTACTTTCGATATCATGTGAACTTGAATGAAATTGTAATAATACAATGTTCAGATGTGGGGCACCATTCTTTGTTCAGCTCTTGTTTTAGTTTCTTTCCATTGATTAGTTTTTAAGTACGCGCTTTAAATATTTTATAATCAGTTCTTTATACAGATTAAATTAGAATCATAAAAGAGTTCTTGCAAGAACAGTGAACATATTCGAAAGCAGAAAGATGGGTCATAATTCAAAGTTTCGTCTACTCAGCTTCATCAGTGAACGTGACATGACCAAGTGAAAGCCAGAAAAAAACATACTGTAATTTGTAATTTTAATTAGACAGTCGATTCAAAGACAGATTAGTATTAAATCGGGGTCCAAATAAATTAAAAGCGAAGATCTAGAATATGCGTCTAAACCAATTAAAAATTCTGATTTCTCAGAATATATCCTCTGAACTCAAAAGATAAACATAATATTCAATCTACACTATGGGTAATGTACGGGGGGCGTTTCACGGCCGTCGCACGGCACAACACCAGCTGAAGTGAAGTCAAATTAAACTTTTTCGACTTAGACATTCTCCAGCCTCTCAACTGCTTCACCTAGGAAGCTGAATATAGGTATACTAAATGTCTTAGGGACGGAAAAATTTTGAAAAAAGGCGAAAGAATTCCTGTACAGAAAAGCTAATACTAAGCCACGAAAAGTGTTTCCAAATTAAAAATTGGTGATCAATTCATGCCAGTTCAAAAGAGTTAATGATAAATGAGCCGCGACACGAGAAAACAACAAAGTGGTTGTGCGCCCAGCGCAGACTCAGATCAGCCTGGGCATCCGCCCAGTCTGATCAGACTCTTCGCTAAGCGCTTAAAGGGTAGCTAAATGTCGAAGCTTCTTCCATGCGGCCAACGAAGACTCTGATCAGACTGGGCGGATGCCCAGTTTGCTCTGAGTCTTCGCTTGGCGCACATGCAATTTTGTTAATTTTGTCATATTGCGGCTCAGTTTTTGTGTTTCTCTTTTATATACAGCACGCAAGAGAGACTTCGACGATGTTGAGATTTACATTCCAAAACAAAATGGCTACGTCCAGTGCCACCAGAATGAACAAGACAGTAAAGACAACATACAGCAGAAGGAGGTCCAGGTGACATTAGAGATGGAAAATATACTTGATAAAAACCACCCCTTCCTGTACGTCAGTTTTCTTCATCTGTTCCTTTACTTAAATAAGTTATTTGTTCACATATTGAGTAATTATTCATTTATAAGTTATCAGACATGAAGCTCTGTTACCAAGAAATATAAAAAAGGTTTTGAGCCTCACACGGAGCAAGTAAGACATTTGGATTTAAACTTCTTTATTTTCCATCCACCCACTTGTTCCATCTGGTTTGCCAGTCATTGATACCCGACCTGTAAAACTCAATATATCGATCCCCTAACCAGCCCGGCAGCTCACCATCATATTATTGAATCCCCGGCCCCGAAGTTGTTAATTTGTTATCAGCCTAGGCGCTGGCGGCTTGGTCTGGAGAATAGAGTGGGTGAGGGAGGAGTTCGTAGCTACACTGGCGCACAGTTTTCATTGCAACTCAGCTGGTGTGGCCTGGCGCGTTGTCCTGGTGAAGCAGAATCTCACTGAGGGTATGTCTCTTCTAAACAGTGATGTGACTAAACAATTGCAGCCAACAATATTATATTATATGGAATCAGTAGCTTAAATATTTATGTACATTAGATATGGCACATTGTGCTATCCAAATGGAAATATATGTGAATGGCTCGAAACGTTTTGATGTCCTTCGTAATCATTCAGTTAATGATCCGCTTAGTTATTAAGTCTTCGATTATTATTTTGATTGTTTTCAGACAGCAACATATGATGTCAATTTATACAGAACTTTTTTCAAGTATGAACCAAATGAGACTTTCTTTTAGCATCTCAATAAGGTGTCTTTTTAAAGCAGAAACGCAGTTGGTAGCGTGTAAAATTATTTCACTCCAAATTATTGTTCATTTGACCTACTGAATTATAATTTCCTGAATGACCCCTTAATATTACACTCAGTAGGATTCTGCAGGATATTTAAGATATTCATATGATACTAGCTCCTTATTGACTGCTGAAAAACAGATGGCCAGTTGATATTGTATTATAGTGTAATAGTGTAATCTACCTTGAATCCCTTTCTTCAGTGTGAGAGGTTCTCTCGTTTAAAGCTACAGATATTAAGGATATTAAGTTTGACCATTTGATTGACTGGCTGCCTGTTTCTAATAATAAAATTCTCACAAAATAGGCAAGGTACTGAATGAAGATTTTTACAGATCTGGCAGAGGAAAGATGCTGACAAAAGTCTTTTAGTAACTATATAGTCTGACTATACAGTGTGTAAAGAAAATTTGAATTTTCTTTACACACTGTATAGTCAGACTATATAGTCAAGCGTTCTCATTATGATAAATTTGCACGTATGTACAGATTACACTGTTTCCTTGAATAACAGAAGTAGCATTTGATGTTTTCCTTAATACATTTAGATAAAATACATTGAATACATTTAGATAAAATTATTTTATTGGATTACATGAAGTTGTATTGCGATAGACTACAACTACATCTTACTGTTGTACTAGTAGTTGTATTGCGATAGAAACGTAAGAACGACGACTAACTTTATGTATTGCGATAGAAACGTAAGAACGACGACTAACTTTGTTTTCTGTTTCATATATTCACAGGTTACAACTGAAAAATGACAGGTATGTAATAATATTTTTAAGTCGTAGAAATTTCACAATTTAACCGCTTGCCTCCACTTGACATTTTAACCAGAATAACGTTTTCATTAGATTCTTAAACTACTATATGATTTTCAGTGTTTTACTAAATATTCTGTCCCTATTACTGATTTAAAAAGACAAATGAAACCATAGTTAAGAAAAGGTTGGACATTATATTTGAAAACAAGAAGCTGAAATATGAAGGAAAAAAAACTGAAAAAATATTACGTGTGCCTGTGTGAACGAAATTGATTTCACTGCGGTATTCTGTGATCCTGAATTTTCAAGCAATATATTATTATGACAGACTTCACCATGCATCACTTTATGGTCAAAGTATGAACACTTCTAGTTTATGTATATCTAAGTTCCTTTACTGTTTGCGTCAGCTCCTATATACATGTATATTTTTACATTATGTACTTTAAGTATGTCAGATTTTATATTTGCTCAGTACACCGTCTGAGTTGATTTACATTATTATTGTTTCATATTAATTAAGCATTCTCTTGCCCATGAATGATAATGCGAAAGAGGATCTACAGTGAAGTTGACTTGACCCTTTAGATAATCTGCAGACAGTATTACCTGTTGCTATTAAGCTGCCAGAAGTCAATCTATATCTGTAACAACAGACATGCACTGTCTAGCATTACATCATATCTTTAACTCTGTCCGCCACTCATTCGAACCTTAGTTTGTAAGCTGTAACAACAGTCAACTCTCGATATCTCGAACACTGATATCTCAAAGTACTCTCTAATATCAAAGAATATAGTTTGGACAATTTCATGTATTTATTTACTTTTCAAGTCCTTTTATCTCAAACTACTGATATTTCAAAGTAAATTTTCTGGGACCAGAAAATTTACTTTGAGATATCAGAAGTTTAGGATAACCTGCGACTTTGAGATATCGATAGTTGACTGTATATCATATTTAAGCGTACCACGAGTAGCTAGTGATGCATCCATAAATGCAGAAGACTTCGCCTCTACAGCACTGTTGACTGGGAAAGTCAAATCAAGGTGACTTATTGTGCCATTTTACACGCTTCATTTATACCATATATGCATAGCTAGAGCTAAGCTAAAAGATTTCTAGCGATACTGCAGAAACCTTTGTCCTACATACATGAACTTCAATGGCTCGAACACTGGTGTCTCGTTTTCCCTGCCTGGCTAGAACTTGTTCTTGAGTCCATAGAGATGGCTGGAACTACCTTTGGCTGGAACTATTTTTCATGGTCTCAAGCCTGTTCGAGCCATTGAAGTTCTACTGTAATTAGTATCTGAAATATGTATGTGAGTTAGTCGAATTAACGGTTTTGCTAGTTTCGTATTTGACACTGAACATTATCAGTTTAAACCAAAAGACAGTTGTCTGTTTTATCTAAATTACTTTCTGGATAATTACTATTTAATAATATGTCAGAAGACACTGGATCGAAGGTTTCTAATGCCTCGCTGAAATGCATGGTTGATGCTTCTCGTATCGTAAGAAAACAATTCATTATGTCTTGTAAAATGTTATAGAATATACCTGACCGGTGCTATTGGCAGGAAATTCTGGTCCTGCGACTAACAGGACCTCTATAGATTTTAAGATACATTCATGTAATTTGGTGATAATTTCTTATTTGTCTGCAAACTTACTGAACACGATACGAGGACGTCACAGTGCTAGAAACATAAAAATGTTTTGCTTATTTTTTGCAGAATGTAGTCCACTGCTTTGCAATTTATTTTTATATTCTTCACCAAATATTGTTCCAGGATTGACAACATGTTTATTTAGCCTTCCAAATTTAGTTCTAACCTTTGCACGTGTTATGTTTGTATCAGCCAGAATCTAGTCCCCACGAACATGCAGGTTATGGAGATACTTTAGACTGTTCCTTGCTCTTATTTTTCTTTATCCTAGAAAGAATTTACCCACGTGCATTTGTTCATTCTGCTTTGCAGCTTATTGCTTTGTAATTGCTTTGATTATTCTATTCAGAATTCTTCTCATACATCCACATCATTCGTTATCATGTATGTTCATTAATTTTTGTGTCAATTTGTTCGTGAAAATTTAAGTTAAGATTTCACATTTCAGATAAGCAGGAATATGTTCTAGAATCATTCGCGCATACATATGCAAATTTTGTGATTAATTTGTTTTCGACACATCGTATTAAACTGAATAATGCATAAACGTCAGTACATGTCATAGTGTTTTTTAATGATTCTTTTAATCTATAGAAAATTCAGTTCCAAACTTTGAATTGATATTTAGTTTTAAGTTCGAATGGTCACTATTTTTCCATACGTGCACCTTTTAAATGTCTACTACCGTATTACGCAACAGGGTTTGTTAATTAGGATTCCATAAACAAGGAACTACAGCATGTTTTTTTCGTGTCGAACTTACAATTTAGAATCTACACGTACACATTCTATTTTTTCAAACTTTCTATGGAGGTTGAAGCGTCAGTTCAAGCTTATCTCCTTATGTAATTGGTTTTATCATATGTAGAATAAACACACATGTATAATGTAGTCGCCTTATTGCTATGTTCCATGCACTTCCTTTTATTCAGTTTCATGCACCTAATTTTTACTTACACTTACCTAACCATTTTTTACATAATTAATACTAATGCAGACCTTTTTCAGTGACCTCCTTAAAAGCATCTTCATTGTTATCAAGTTAGTCGTTATTGTTATCTAACTTTCCAAGATCTCATGACTTGTATGACAGTTGTTATTCACTGTGTCGAGACATACTTTTCAGTGAAATTTCCTGCTTTGGAACACAATTTTCAGTGAAAATCTATATTCCTATGCTTTTGAAAGACAGCATAGTGTGAAGTATTTTGTCACGTTTTTTAACGATTTAGAAAGAGAATTCAGATTTTCTCAAACAAATAATTATTCTCAAGTCATTTAATTCCGTGTTTTAATGTATCTATGATCAGAAAAGAAGCGCCTGCTATTTTTATGGTAAGCGCTTTGTAACATAGTTTGTGCACATAATTTGAAAGAAGAACTCTTAAAGGTATACTCCCTCGTATTTCATTACGAAATAATCACAAAATTATGAAGCTGGTTAGTTGTATGCAACATAATTAAGATGTGTTAAAAAAATCTTCAGCTAAAACATCTTTGTTACGGAGGCAGAGACGATATATCAATGCGTAGCGTTCTTGAATATTCACGAATATTTTGTCGTCATAAATTGATTGACTCCCACAGGCGTTTCTGCAAGCATGTTTTGAATTTTATGATTGGTGGAGTAAATAACTTAACAATAGCATTAACCTCTAATCTGTGCACGTGAGTTGTTTTTAGCCAATAACTGTCTACAGTTGAGGAAAGAAAGGGCTTAAAATTATTCATGATATAACTTTAACCTGATTAACTATGATTGCTGGGCGTATCAAGTCTTCAGTTTTGGCGGGAATGGTGACCCGCTATTGCCGCTCTTTTTGTGTATTTCCTTAAATTCTCCTATTTTCAGTGACCATCACAAATCATAAATTTGGCAGATAAATGTACTTTTAATAGCAATCAGTATCATGCCCAGAATATAATGTTTTGTGAGAAATTCAAAATTTAATAGAAATATTGTGGGTGTAAATCTTTAATAAGGCATGATTTCATAATTTAAAACAAACAAAAAAACTTAGTAAAGTACTTGTCATGGCTCACATGAGGTATTACACGTTGTACATGTTTCGGCTAATACGCGTTATGCATTAGCTTGTTCAAGAAATTTGATGTTTGGAAATGTAACATTTCTGGCCGTTTGAGGAATACATATTAAGTTTCCTAAGAGGCGGTGTTTAATTGGGTCGGTTACAAGAATATCCCACTAAATGAAAATTGAATGTTTATCTTTCAGAGACACGAAATCTGATAACGGGGCTGACAGGGTAAAGAGCACTGAAGAAGTAGAGAAAGAATTTGCACAATTAGCCAAAACCTTTTCATTGTGTGTAGCCTACGCGGCTAATTGCGGTGGAATCGCCACACTTACGGGGACGCCTCCAAACATTATACTCAAGGGTCAGGCCGATATGTAAGTACATGTAGTATGTTTGATATTGCGTTAGTCCTCAATAAATCGAATTACAGTGAATGAAAATTGACTAATTTTGAAGCAGTTACCAGCCTTCTAGAGCTGAGTGAGAATAGATAAACTCCTTACTGTACTTGAAAAAGTAGAAAATTCTTTCCATAAACAGTTGACCCCCCATCAAAAAGGCGCACAAAAATGAAAACGACAACCTGAAAAGCGTCCCCTGATAGTAACCCATTCACCATAGCAATGAAAGCAACAAGCAATATGTCAGCCGTGTGCTTCAACAAAGTATAATATGAGCCGCGACACGACAAAACCAGCAGGAAAGTGGCATATGCGCCCACTGAACACTCAGATCAGCCTGGGCCTCCGCCCAGTCTGATCAGAGTCTTCCCTGTCCACATTGAGCTAGCGTAGGCCTTTATCTACCCTTTAAGTGGACGGCGAAGACTGATCAGAGTGGGCCGCTGCCCAGGCTGAACTGTCTTCACTGGGCGCACATGTACCTTGTTGGTTTTCTCGTGTCGCAGCTCATATATGACCACCTCTGGTGCTGCAAGTGTTAGAGTAAATCAGTTTAAATGACTGCAAAACTTGAAAATTGAGCCGCGACACGACAAAACCAACGAAGTGGCATGTGCTTCACTTTCCGCATGGAGCTAACTTAAATCCTTAGCTACCCTTCAAGAGCACAGCAAAGATGCCCAGGTTGACCTGAGTCATCGCTGGGCGCACATGCCACTTGTGACACTTGTTGGGTTTGTCATGTTCCGGCTAAAATGCGAAAACTTGAAATATTGGACTGAACGTTTCCCTCTTTTTGCAGATTATTCCAAGAATATGATGCAGACTCCGGAATTACCTTTGCCACGTGGTTAATAGTCGGAATACCTTTGTCTTTCTTAACTTTCATAGTCACATGGATTTGTATGCAAGTTTATGCACTCCGAAAAAAGTAAGTGCTTATATTTTCTATGACTGAAAATACATGCACGAGGGTTGGTTTAAACAATATTGAATTCATCAAATTTTAAACATGGGCGACAATGGACCAGGATTTGATCGAAAGCCCAAGGCTTGTAAGTATCATCTCCTGCACGAGGGTTTATCCAAAAAATCGTAGATACCTTAAAAACTAAGGAATCATAAAAGGCTCATCGATGAAACGTTACAGGTCCGTTGCAAAAACGTCATTTTTTGCTTTCATGTTTTATGATGGTGATCTGTTTTGTTTGTTCAGAATGTCATTTCAAATGCTAGTGATGAATTTATTAATATCGTTTGAAATCGGGAAATGCTACGTTAGTTTTTGACTGAATTTTTGAGGAAATTTTAAGGACAGAGATAATATATGATAATTTTAAAAGGAAATTTTGTATTTTCCTACAAAAATTCTGGAGTGCGCCGGCCCTTGTTATACTCAAATAAAATCTTAAATGTAGATTCCAAACCCAGTCTTCATGGAATTAATTGTGAAGAATTATTTTCAGTCATAAACAGAGAAGCATTGGTTAAGTTTTGAAAGGCATAAATTATTGCATTTGGATTTTATGAACTGAGTTCATGAATTTCTGGATAAACCCTTGTATATGAACTGGGTAATGAACAAAATTGAGTGACCAGTCTTTACATGTGTCACAGGGTTCATAGATTGTTTAGGCGAATAGTTAAAACTCTGATCAGACGATGCGAATATTAAGGCTGATCTGAGTCGTCACTGATCTGACCCCACATAGCATAAAGCACTGTTTTCATATACGGCAGCTCATATCTTAACACTTTTTGTGTCCGATATTTGAATTCACTTACATCCCAACTGCTATCGAAGAATTGCATGTTAAGTAAAACGGGTTTTAATGAATCTTCACTGCACCCGGTCCTTCATTTGCTGCTCTGCTGGCAATGCAGTCTTAAGAACTGTAACTTATTGCATCCCATTAAACACTTACAGTCATAGTCATATTTCCTTGCTAAAATGGTTACTGTTGATGTTCTCAAAAAGAGAGGTAAAAGTATTTGTATTCGAAATTTTTAACCAACCTACCTCTTCTGATCAAGGAGTTAACCATGAATAGGCACTGCCAGTCAATACTCGGTATCTTAGCAGTAACTGCTGTCCACTAGCAGTCATTGCTCACCACTAGCGGTGACAAACATTGTTTGTTCCTGCATGAGGTCTGAGTAAGGAATCTTCCACTAAGTGTCTGATGAACCAAAGCAGGAAAAAGGCAAGCTGTCGAGGGTTGATCGACCGCTAACCGGTTAAGCCCCACAGTAATTTCGCTGCTGTCCGTACCTGTGCCACCCTTCTCCTTTGGTTCATCTTGGTTGTTTTATGTGTTGTTTGTTGATATGTCGGTTATTGATATAATGTTTATGTTGTTAACGCTAGCCAGGTGACCACCTACATTGGAAATGGCTGTTCACCTGGCTGTCGCCGATGATGTATTTGGTGGTGACTAATTTTGTGGTGTCTTTTCCTACATGGTGTCTAGGTTGGGAAATTGAAATGGGATTGAATTGTGTCAGTTTCCGAGAATTTTCCTTCTCTTCTGTAGTAACAGCAGCTGACAGTTAGCTGGTTACTGTTTTTTTTTATTCTATCTGTACGTTCATCTTGTCGTTTCAGCTTTCTATGCTGTATCAAACAGAAAGAGTCGTATGATGCAGTAAAACATCATATGAAACAAGAATATGAAAGACTCGGTAGCATGAGGTACGTACTAGCATAGTGATTGTCGATTGGTTTAGAAATTGGATATTAATTTAACATTGCAACTTTAAAATAATGTTTTGTAAAACAGGTTTTAACCCTTTTTCGACTCCATTTTATTTGGATGAGCCCATTTCTAGTTTTATGCATTTCTGGTGGATGTTTGAATTTTTATTGTCGTTTACAAGTAAACAGTATATACCCTGTTCAGACGCCGCGTTCTGCGGCGCCGGAACTGGTTCTGCACTGTTAGAATATGTCCCTGAAACGGGTTTCTAGTCTAAAAAGGGTTAAACTCGGACAGTAGTTTTTTGCCTGAAATTCGAACAGAAAGAAGAACTTTCGAATTTGAAGATAAAGTTGACAGATTAACAAAAAACACAAAAACAAAAACAAAAAAAACGATTGACGTCTCGTAAAATGTATTTTGAGGCATTTTCTAGCAGGAAAGCCTTTACTCAGTCTGAGCATTTGCGCAGTCTGATCAAAATCTTCATTTTCCGCATATACGACTATGAAGTGAAAAAGAGAGGACACTGATCAGTTTGGTTTGAGTGTTTAAAGTACATATATGGCTTGATGCCTCTTTAAAGGCGACGCCAATCATTTTTGCTTATCTGGAATGATTGTAATTAACACATATTACTAAATATGACACTGATGACGGCTAACCCCGTGTAAGGTATATGTTTGTCTCTACACCGCCTCAGGTATTTGTCAAGATAAACACAACTAAAGAACTGAGAACCCTTCCATGAATGCGTAGGCTTTTTAGAAATGTGCGACGCCTTGCGGAAACATAAGCATTTTCATATAATCGGTTTTAATAGGTAAAAAATGACGGCGTGTTAGAATGGAGAATAAAGCTTCAGCTTTGGAAAACGCAAGGAGTTTCCTTATGGAAACAACAAGGAACGAGGCCAGCCTATACACGAACAAAGTTTCGTTAGTACATTGTCTTTCCATTTAATAATTTAAATGTTCACCTATTGTAGACAAATTGCCAACAAATTGAAATGCAGCAATGTGCTTTTAGCATATACCCAGTTTTTCATGAGAGCCTGCAAAGCATTAGGTAGTCTCCTCAAAGAACTAAAATGTATGACATTTTCTGTGTCAGATCTTATTTTTAATTTCAGTTTTGCTGAAATTGTTGTGTTGTGTTTATTCATTCTTCTTGCCTTGCTGTGGATAACAAGAAACCCAGTGTTTGTTCCTGGCTGGGGACAACTCTTCAGGGAAAAGTAAGCCTCTTTTCTCACAACTAATATGACTTCGGCAGCATAACGTTTGCGTGTTTACCGCTTTGTCATCTTGCTTTTATCCTAATTCTAGTTGTCTGAGGAGGTAAATATTCAAACGCTTCAGTTTGCGATGTGGTTCTACTTATGTTAACGTTGCTTACATGTTTGTTTTTTATTAATATAGTAAATTTCGAAAGTGTCTACATGTGTATGCAAGATAAATTGCAAGATAGCAGTAAGATAGCACCATCCGTTCTGGTACAAAGACAGCCTATGCATATTTTCAAAGAAATAAATAAACGCAGATTGTTCATACACAAATAGATAGAACAGAAGTTTGAATCTCTGTTGTTTGAATACACACTATATGGCCGTTTCTGATTTGTTTTTTTTTTTCGATTTGATAGCCACAGCCGAAGCATTGTAAGGCTTTCAGTTACCGGACTTCCATTTTCACTGACTTATTCCACAGATGCATAAATATAGCGGATGTATTATAATAGGTTGGTGATGCTTACTACTAGCGAGCACCAGATCACTCCTTTGTTTTTGGGTCCATGTCTGTGTATCTAAAATATTTCGGAATAAGTGTTTATATACTTTAGGAGTTTGCACTTATGAGTTGGTTACTTTGACCGCTTTTACTTTGAAATAGTCATAAAGTGTTCAGACTATTTTGCAGAATACACTGTTCCATAAATGAAAAAGAAAAACATACTATTAGTTCAAAATTGATTAATGGTATTGGAAACAAATAGGTAGGAAGAATAGACTAATGACATACTTAGAGCCTCTTTTACAAGCATGTCTTCATGCAAATCATGATAATTTAAACATTGGAATTTAAGACGATCTCATTTATGGAGAGGCGGCACTATTACAATGTATATTGATTAAAGCATACATGTACTTCTATGCTGTTTATGTTTCAGATTTGTCAAGGATTCCACGGCAGCTATATTTATATCAGTACTAGTCTTTGTTTTACCGAGTAAACCACCCGGCTTCTGCAGGCGGAAGTCAGGTGAGTTATGAAACAGCTTAGTAAGTTGTCTCAACATATTACGATAACTACATTCGTAGGAAACAAAAATAAATAGAGAAAGGGAAGCTAGCAAGATGTCTGCTGTAGAATGCGATTTTGCCTTCATTATGGCTTCTATTGATCACAGTCAGAGCTAACCATGGCGTAGGGGCAAATGTGAACTCTGCACAGAGCCCGAAAATTCATTGTCTCCTAATGAAAATGAAAGCACGATCTCTCCACCCATTCATCAATCCCATATACTCCTCTATTTAAAAAGAAATAGAAATGAGAATTTATTTGTTGGAGATATAACATATGCATAATGTTTGTAGGCATATGAGAAGTTAAAACTGATTCTCCTGCTTTTAAGCTGGTTATTAGCTCACCTGTGAAGGTGAGCTTATAGTATAGCCTTGGTCTGTCGTCGTCGTCGGCGTCGTCGGCGTCGTCGTCCACACTTTTAAACATCTTCTTCTCAGAAACCACTGGGTGGATTGAAGCCAAATTTCATATGGAGCCTTAACAGGATGGGGGAACGAAAGTTTATATATTTGGTCCAGGTCACATGACCAAGATGGCCGCCACGCCCATATATGGTAAAAACCCTTCAAAAATCTTCTTCTCCAGAACCAAAAGGCCTATGACTTTGAAGATTGGTATGTAGCATCGGGCATGCGGGCCCATCATAATTTATATAAATCCTGACCTTGTGATGACCTTGACCTAATTTACGGCATGGTCAACTTTGGTACGTTAGGCTTTTATATGGGAAAAAGCTTAAACGGTGGATTTCTCAGAAACTGTTTAAGTCTAAGGTACAATACTTGGTATACATGGTTGACTAAATGACCAGATGAAGATATTATGTCACTAAAGGTCAAGGTCATTCCGTCGGACCATCCGTCGTCAAGATTTTCAAACTTCTTCTCCTCTGAAACCACTGGGCCGATTGAAGCCAAATTTCATATGGAGTCTCAGTGGTATGGGGGAACGAAAGTTTATATATTTGGTCCAGGTCACATGACCAAGATGGCCGCCACGCCCATATATGGTAAAAACCCTTCAAAAATCTTCTTCTCCAGAACAAAAAAGCCTATGACCTTGAAACTTGGTATGTAGCATCGGGCATGCGGGCCCATCATAATTTAAATTAATCATGACCTTGTGATGACCTTGACCTAATTTATGACATGGTCAACTTTGGTACGTTAGGCTTTTATATGGGAAAAAGCTTAAACGGTGGATTTCTCAGAAACTGTTTAAGTCTAAGGTACAATACTTGGTATACATGGTTGACTAAATGACCAGATGAAGATATTATGTCACTAAAGGTCAAGGTCATTCCGTCGGACCATCCGTCGTCAAGATTTTCAAACATCTTCTCCTCTGAAACCACTGGGTGGATTGAGGCCAAATTTCATATGGAGCCTTAACAGGATGGGGGAACGAAAGTCTATATATTTGGTCCAGGTCACATGACCAAGATGGCCGCCACGCCCATATATGGTAAAAACCCTTAAAAAATCTTCTTCTCCAGAACCAAAAGGCCTATGACCTTGAAACTTGGTATGTAGCATCGGGCATGCGGGCCCATCATAATTTATATAAATCATGACCTTGTGATGACCTTGACCTAATTTACGGCATGGTCAACTTTGGTACGTTAGGCTTTTATATGGGAAAACGCTTAAACGGTGGATTTCTCAGAAACTGTTTAAGTCTAAGGTACAATACTTGGTATACATGGTTGACTAAATGACCAGATGAAGATATTATGTCACTAAAGGTCAAGGTCATTCCGTCGGACCATCCGTCGTCAAGATTTTCAAACTTCTTCTCCTCTGAAACCACTGGGCCGATTGAAGCCAAATTTCATATGGAGTCTCAGTGGTATGGGGGAACGAAAGTTTATATATTTGGTCCAGGTCACATGACCAAGATGGCCGCCACGCCCATATATGGTAAAAACCCTTCAAAAATCTTCTTCTCCAGAACCAAAAGGCCTATGACCTTGAAACTTGGTATGTAGCATCGGGCATGCGGGCCCATCATAATTTATATTAATCATGACCTTGTGATGACCTTGACCTAATTTATGACATGGTCAACTTTGGTACGTTAGGCTTTTATATGGGAAAAAGCTTAAACGGTGGATTTCTCAGAAACTGTTTAAGTCTAAGGTACAATACTTGGTATACATGGTTGACTAAATGACCAGATGAAGATATTATGTCACTAAAGGTCAAGGTCATTCCGTCGGACCATCCGTCGTCAAGATTTTCAAACATCTTCTCCTCTGAAACCACTGGGTGGATTGAGGCCAAATTTCATATGGAGCCTTAACAGGATGGGGGAACGAAAGTCTATATATTTGGTCCAGGTCACATGACCAAGATGGCCGCCACGCCCATATATGGTAAAAACCCTTCAAAAATCTTCTTCTCCAGAACCAAAAGGCCTATGACCTTGAAACTTGGTATGTAGCATCGGGCATGCGGGCCCATCATAATTTATATAAATCATGACCTTGTGATGACCTTGACCTAATTTACGGCATGGTCAACTTTGGTACGTTAGGCTTTTATATGGGAAAACGCTTAAACGGTGGATTTCTCAGAAACTGTTTAAGTCTAAGGTACAATACTTGGTATACATGGTTGACTAAATGACCAGATGAAGATATTATGTCACTAAAGGTCAAGGTCATTCCGTCGGACCATCCGTCGTCAAGATTTTCAAACTTCTTCTCCTCTGAAACCACTGGGCCGATTGAAGCCAAATTTCATATGGAGTCTCAGTGGTATGGGGGAACGAAAGTTTATATATTTGGTCCAGGTCACATGACCAAGATGGCCGCCACGCCCATATATGGTAAAAACCCTTCAAAAATCTTCTTCTCCAGAACCAAAAGGCCTATGACCTTGAAACTTGGTATGTAGCATCGGGCATGCGGGCCCATCATAATTTATATTAATCATGACCTTGTGATGACCTTGACCTAATTTATGACATGGTCAACTTTGGTACGTTAGGCTTTTATATGGGAAAAAGCTTAAACGGTGGATTTCTCAGAAACTGTTTAAGTCTAAGGTACAATATTTGGTATACATGGTTGACTAAATGACCAGATGAAGATATTATGTCACTAAAGGTCAAGGTCATTCCGTCGGACCATCCGTCGTCAAGATTTTCAAACATCTTCTCCTCTGAAACCACTGGGCGGATTGAGGCCAAATTTCAAAAGGAGCCTGAACAGGATGGGGGAACGAAAGTCTATATATTTGGTCCAGGTCACATGACCAAGATGGCCGCCATGCCCATATTTGGTAAAAACCCTTCGAAAATCTTCTTCTCGAGAACCAAAAGGCCTATGACCTTGAAACTTGGTGTGTAGCATCAGGCATGCGGGCTCATCATAGTTTATACAAATCATGACCTTGCGTTGACCTTGACCTAATTTACGGGATGGTCAACTTTGGTACGTTAGGCTTTTATATGGGAAAACGCTTAAACAGTGGATTTCTCAGAAACTATTTAAGTCTAAGGTACAATACTTGGTATACATGGTGGACTAAATGACCAGATGAAGATATTATGTCACTAAAGATCAAGGTCATTCCGTCAGACCATCCGTCGTCAAGATTTTCTAACATCTTCTCCTCTGAAACCACTGGGCCGATTGAAGCCAAATTTCATATGGAGTCTCAGTGGGATAGGGAAACAAAATTTTATACCCCAGGTCTTGGTCACATGACCAAGATGGCCGCCATGCCCATATATGGTAAATACCCTTCAAAAAACTTCTTCTCCAGAACCAAAAAGCCTATAACCTTGAAACTTGGTATGTAGCATTGGGCATGCGGGCCCATTATATTTTATACAAATCATGACCTTGTGACGACCTTGACCTAATTTACAGCATGGTCAACTTTGGTATATTAGGCCTTTATATGGGAAAACGCTTAAACAGTGGATTTCTCAGAAACTATTTAAGTATTAGGTACAATACTTGGTATACATGGTCGACTTAATGACCAGATGAAGGTATTATGTCACTAAAGGTCAAGGTCATTCCGTCGGACCATCCGTCGTCAAGATTTCAAACATCTTCTCCTCTGAAACCACTGGGCTGATTGAAGCGAAATTTCATATGGAGTCTCAGTGGGATGGGGGAACGAAAGTTTATACCCGGGGTCTGGGTCACATGACCAAGATGGCCACCATGCCCATATATGGTAAAAACCCTTCGAAAATCTTCTTCTCTAGAACCAAAAGGCCTATGACCTTGAAACTTGGTATGTAGCATCGGGCATGCTGGCCAATCATAGTTTATACAAATGATGACCATGTGTTGACCTTGAATTAATTGACGACATGGTCAACTTTGGTATGTTAGGCTTTTATATGGGAAAACGCTTATACAGTGGATTTCTCAGAAACTATTTAAGTCTTAGGTACAATACATGGTATATATGGTCAACTAAATGACCAGATGAAGATATTATGTCACTGAAAGGTCAAGGTCATTTTGTCGGTCTGTCCGTCATCAAGATTTTCAAAACATCTACTCCTCTGAAACCACTGGTCTGATTGAAGCGAAATTTCATATGGAGTCTAAGTGTGATCAGGGAATAAAAGTTTGTTCTCAGGGTCTTGACCAAGATGGCCGCCATGCCCGTATATGGTAAAAACCCTTCAAAATCTTCTTCTCCAGAACCAAAAGGTGTATGACCTTGAAACTTGGTATGTAGCTTTGGCACTCAAGCCCATCATAGTTTATACAAATGATCGTGCGTTGACCTCGACCTAATTTATGACACTGTCAACTTTGGTACATTATGTAGGCTTGTATATGGGAAAATGCTTAAACAGTGGATTTTTCAGAAACTATTTAAGTCTAAGGTGCAATATTTGGTATATGTGGTTGACTAAATGACCAGATGAAGATATTTTGTCGTTAAAGGTCAAGGTCATTCTTTGACTTTTGTACAAGGTCATTGAGATTCTGTCACCCGTCAACATTTTCAAACATCTTCTCAGAGGCCACTAGGGTCAATTGAAGCCATATTTCATATGGAGCTTCACCGGCTTAAAGGAACCATAGTTTGTTCAGATGGTCTTGGTCACTTGTTAAAGGACTTCTCCTCTGAAACTACTGGACCAATTTTAATTAAATTTCATAAACAGCCTTCAGGCAAAGCGGGAAAGAAACTTTATATATTTGGTCAAGGTCACATGACCAAGATGGCCACTATACCCATATATGGCAAAACCCTTAAAAATCTTCTTCTCCAGAACCACTGGGCCATTTGCCTTGAAAATTGGTATGTAGCATCTGGAACTCTAGTACTACTAAGTTTATATAAATGATGAACTTGGATTGACCTTGACCTGTTTTGCCACAAGGTCAAATTTGGGCTCTAATGCTTTTGAGTGGGAAAAGCTAAAAAAAATTGCATTTTTGTGTTGCTATTGTGCTCTGTGATATGGAAATGCAGACAATTTGAACCCCTAGGAATTCTAGGGGTCAAGATTGTTCAGTGACCTTGGCTTAAGGTAATTTGTCTGTAATTTGTCAACATTTTTAAAGGACTTTTCCTCTGAAACTACAGAACCAATTTCAATTAAATTTCATATGCAGCCTTCAGGCAAAGTGGGAAAAAAAATTCATATACTCGGTCCAGGTCATATGACCAAGATGGCCACCATGGCCATATATGGCAAAAACCTTGAAAAATCTTCTTCTCCAGAACCACTGGGCCATTTGCCTTGAAACTTGGTATGTAGCATCTGGGACTGTAGTACTACCAATTTTATATAAATTGAGCATATACTGACAGGTGAGCGATCGTTGCCCTTGGGCGACTTTTAATTACTAATGTGTGGTGAAAACAAAACCAAATCTGCATAAACTGTTGAAATTACAACAGATCTTCCCAAACTCAGCAAATGCATTCAGCTAGTTTGATATTTTTCACAATTCAGAACCCTAGAATGCCTGATTTGTTGATCTTAAAAAAGGACTTAAATGTATCAAAAGAACAAAAGGTTCATTTTTTGTGCAAAAAAAAATAAGAATAAATCGTTATTGAAATGTATTTAGGTCTGAAAGTGCTTCGATGCATTAAGAAGAGCGTCCAAGTAAGTACAAAATTGAGACGGGTATTCCAGAAAAAACCTTCAGGCCTAAAACTTTTCAGTTACGATGTATTTATTTTTAAGATTTTTGCGCAGAAAATTGCCCTTTGGGCTTTCCTTCAAAAACAACACTTTTCTAATCAGCATGTCGCTCTTTTTTGTCTTTTAAACTGTAGAGAACAACAAAAATAAAATGTCTGCTAACTTGTAGCAAGTTACTGTTTATGGTTTAATTCAATTTTTTAATATTTACCCAAAATAACCACCTTAACTTTGTCTGATTTCAGACTATACTCCAGCGAAAGATGAACTTATAGGCGGAAAAAGTTACATTCCATTGCTCGACTGGAAAACTGCTCAACAGAAGGTGTCCTGGGGTGTTCTATTACTCATGGGAGGAGGGTTTGCTCTCGCCGAAGGATGTGCTGTGAGTATAAAAAATGGCCAAAAAAAAAGAATAGCTGAAATTGCAAACAGCCTATATTCAGCTGAGGCGGCTCATGATGAGCAGCCTCGTCTGAATCCACGCTGTTGGTTTTGAAAATTTATATATTCAAGATAAAGTTCATAGTTACAAAACAGTACAATAAATAATATGGTACATACTCTGACGCTAAGCGAATCTCTTATATGATCTACGCTGTCTGCACCGTGGCTTTGAATTCTTTATAATATGATACATATTGGACAAAACAGTTTTGTCATACTTTTGAAGACGTAAGTTTTGTCATCTGCTTTTTGGCGCTTTAAGGTTTAAAACAAATAAGATTCTCTCTCGTTTCCCTAGATTTTACAAACCATATGTTACATTCTCCGAGTCGCATCCGTAAATGTTTAGAGAAACTGACTGAGTTTTCCGATGAAAAAAAAGAAAACTGATTAAACTGGAATTCAGATCCGCTTGAAGTAGCTTCGAGTGTTCGAATGCCTCCAGTTTGTCATGGCCAGTGTAATGATACATATTCAAATTTTGTATCGAGCATAGGTAGTTTAGCACATTGATGAAAAATACCATTATTTATAATATGCATCTATATTGCACGCATTATGTTTTAGAAGCCTTGTAAGTGTTCTTTTTTACCTTTCAGAAATCAGGTTTATCAGAATGGTTAAGTGAGAAACTGACAGTGTTTGGCGGACTCCCTCACCTAGCTATAGCTACTATCTTAGCTTATATTACCGCTGCTGTTACAAACGTTACCAGTAACGCCGCAACAGCAACCTTATTCCTTCCAATAGTCGGCGGACTGGTGAGTGACTGATTTGCGTGTTAAAAATAATACAAGTTTAAGTTTACCTATCTGCGTTACAAACAATATTGGCTATGCAACAGATTCATATTTAAGCAATGTTCTATAAAATTATGGATGCAGGTATCAATTATAGGTTACACTTGCAATATTTTTACTTCGGTGATGAGCCGATAGCATCTCAATATTGCTGCCTAAGTGAAACAGCAGTCAGAAGGCTTGTTATAATATTGAAACAGTCTGATATTTTTTGGTCATATACGTTACTAAATCCGTAATTATACAAATAAAGTGTTTGAATTAAATCATTTTTCACATTCAGCAGTTATACATATTTGAGTACATAATATATTTCAAGGCTTGTTAAGGAAAAGTCAAGAGTGCAAAATTTTGTCCGAGACAAAATTTTGAACCCCTGACATTTTCTTTCTCCCTACTAATATGAAGAAAATGATAATGTTAGACTGACCCAGCGATCCCCTACATTAACTGCTGAAATCCATGTGTATGCAGAGCTCTAGATAAGAGGGGTATTTGATGATAATTGAGGGATAATTTTCTTTATTTCTCATTGAAACCATATGTTGTGACCCCTCATCTGATCCGTCTCGTCGAGACGGTTCAGATGATGGGTCACAACATATGTTTTTATCCAGAATTAACAAAAATTATCCCTAATTATCACCAAATACTCCCTCTTATCTAGGGCTCTGGTATGATCATGTCTTCTTTATATATTTTTCTAGGCTGTACGCTTATCCATGCATCCTCTATATCTCATGATCCCCACAGCGATCCCCTACATTAACTGCTGAAATCCATGTGTATGATCACGTCTTTTTTATATTTTTTCTAGGCTGTACGCTTATCCATGCATCCTCTATATCTCATGATCCCCACCGCTGTGGCGGCATCATTTGCCTTTGTTCTACCAGTTGGAACACCGCCGAATGCTATTGTATTTTCTACGGGTCACTTAAAGATCTCTGATATGGTATGTATGATTTCTTTCCAATTCTGAGAATTCGCAAATTACACTTTTTATCATAACGCGACTCAAACAGTGTTGAGGAAGACATTTCTTTGCAATGCATAGGTATTGAAGCTATTCCAGCTACGCATGCCTTTTACGTTTCACAATGTCTGTGCCTAAGGAAGCCATTGTGTTACGAAATGGATCTAATCGTCCACTATGTCGTCGAGATTATTTTAATCCTTTCAATCAGTAAGGCTACAGTTTTTAGGGTAACTGTGGTAATAAAACGTTTACGGAAATTGTGACTACGTTATGCATGGGTTGTTTGTGAATACCTCTCGTGGACAGCGTATTGCATGATTTTAAGGTGAATACCTGCACGAGTCTTTTGATTGTGGACAGCGTGTTGCATGATTTTAATGTGAGTACCTCCACGCTTATATTCGAGTCCCATGATTTAAATGTGAGACGCATACTATTTATACGCCTATCTTTTATTGAAAAGTTAGACGTGGCTGTTTAATTCTTATACTGAGGATGTTATATTGTTGTGTGCCCAGATTCTGAGTTTAGACCAGAACGGCACATCAAGTCCGGCAGTCAGCTGTTAGGACTTAGAGCCACGTCTCACCTGGAGATTCGATATACGTCTCCAGGTTAATACCAACCCGGGTAGAGGCAGTTACAACGCCGTTTGTGCATGGTTCCTAAGCAGAGGCGGGAAGCACAAAATGTAGGCGGAAGTGGTTAGCACAGTTTTGCCAGATTCTGTGATAAGATCTTAAGGTCACATCAAGTGTGGGACAGTGTTCGTCCACTAAAGTGTGTTAATATATATAGACTGGTCCCTGGTACGATCCAGGGAGCGACCAGTATATAATCGTGCACGTGTTAATATATATTTAGTTGGTGTTCCTCATGATATATGGACTGGCCCATGACATGCTCCAGGGAACGACAAAGTGAAGTCTACCAACATAAGGCCTTGTTTTTTTTTGTATGAGCTCAAACTAACGTTTTTTGTCCTTTGTGTTTTCCTTTAGTTCATGGTGCTGAGCCGAGTACGGTGTTGACGTCAGACGGTAATCTATTTGCGTATTGTACGCAAATCGATTAAAGATTTGAAACAAACACCTTACTTGGGCCAGCGACATGAACTAATATGTGTTGTATATTATTGTAATTGTGACAGTTGTAAATTGTATTGTATATAGAATTTACATTATATATAAACGTCAAAACTTCTAACGTTGTTAGAGTTTCCTTGTTAGTGTAATACACTGGTAGATAACCCTTTAACCGGAAGTCACCCTCCGCCGTCCTGGCGACGCATAAGGCTCTACACCCGTGTCGACCGAGTGTAAAACCTTCTGCGTAACATGGTGTCAGAAGTGGGATTTGATTTCCGGTTAATATCTGCCAGTGTAACACATTGACAATATATACAGAATCTAGGCACAATTTTGTCAGACATTTTTTTTTATTATTATTGACTTTCTGATTGTTCTTTTCTAAGGTGACGTAAGGCTGTGAATTTTAGGGGAGCAATTTTGCCACTAAATTCTTTGTAAATGTAACCTACACTCAATTAAGGTCAACTATCCTTATTCCCTGCGTGATGAAGTGCGATAGCCCATGCATTAATTTGTGATAAAATGTAACAGGTTGCATATCTGAGTGGGGAAACTGAGGTATATAGACCTGAATTGTCTTGGCACGGATGATACATATTTAGTTTTAAGGTCCGGTTGAGTACCTTGGCACTGCTGTTGCATGACAATCTGTAAGTTTATTAACCTAAACGTTTTGTACGTTGTGTCGTAACCGTTACTGAGGTCCATTTTATGTCCTGATTTAGTAACGTAGGTCACTCGTAACGTTATATAATATCGTTACAATGAATTAAACCTAATAGCGGAATCTAAAGTTTGATTTACCGTTGGTATCTTATATGGTTTTGTAATGTAGGACGTACAGTTGTCGTGTCAGTGTTAATACGTTGCGTTACATACGTTACGTTTGTATATCCGATACGCTAGATCAAGTTGGGCGTAATTGTATGTGGGTTATTTACGTCATCTAATTACGTCATCTAATAGTGAAAAGTAATTCTCGGCAAAGTCAACGTCAGTTTATGACGTCAGTTCCGGTCTGTTATGAACGTAACTTTAATGGCTACGTCCAGATCGCGAGTATACTAATTAATCAACGTTTTAGTTGGATTAGTTCGTTATTATTATTGTTAACGTTTTAGTTAACGTGTGTGACTATAAATGAACGTCGGTTTCAGTTAAGTTAACGTGAGCATTACGTTAAGCGTCATGGATCAGTTAGTTAAGACGGGAAGGGAGTTAGGTTATGAAGGGCAGGCATTGCAGGAATTTGTAAAGCAACAGCAAGAGACTGAAAGGGCAGAAAGGCACGCGGTAAGGGAACTTGATAAAGAGAAGATCGCGGCGGAGAAAGAGAAGATCGCGGCGGAGAAAGAAAAGATTGCACAGGCCGAAAAAGACAGGGAAATTGAGTTAGCTAGGATCGCGCAGGCTGAAAAGGATAGGGAAGTAGAACTAGCTAAGATTGCGGCGGATAGGGAAATCGAGATGGCGCGGATTGAAAGCATAGAGCGGCAAGCCGAGAAAGATAGGGAAGCTAAGTTGTCTCAAGTCGAAAGCGATAAGGAAGCGAAGTTGTCGAGCGAAGTTGAGTTAGAAAAGTTGAAGTATAGTTTTGAATTGCAGCAACGCGAGTTAAAGAATCAGATAGATTTGCAGAAGGTAACGTTTAGAGTTGAATTAGAAAAACAGAAGGCTGAAAAGTTAGCGCATGCGCGAGATCCCAAATTACCGTATTTTGATGAAAGTAAGGACAAAATGGATAGTTACTTATCAAGGTTTGAGAAATACGCGACGGCGAACAAATGGGATAAAAACGTTTGGGCTGCATATTTAAGCGCATTACTTAAAGGTCGCGCGCTTGATGTTTACGATAGATTGTCAGTAGATGATGCAGCGGATTATGACAAGTTGAAAGATGCGTTGCTAAAGAATTTCGATATGACTGAACGCGGATTTAGGAAGAAATTTCGCTATGATAGGCCTGAAAAGTCCGAAACGTTTATTCAGTTTAGTAGTAGACTTAGGTCGTATCTTAATAAATGGTTGAAAATGGCGAAGGTAGACCAGTCTTATGAATCTGTTTGCGATTTTTTCGCTTGAGATCAGTTTCTAGAGTCCTGTAGTAAAGAACTATATGTTCATTTGAAACCGAAAACATTCACGAATCTAGGTGAGATGGCTAGGGAAGCAGATTTATTTGCAGAAGCACGTGGCGGTGTCTACGCTTGTGTTAATAAGGGGCAGCGTGATAGTAAGGGCGTAACACAGAGTAGGTCTGATAATAAGCCGAGTGCGAAGCCAGAGATAAAATGTAGTATTTGTGGTAAGGGACATTTAACATATAAATGTTTTAAGAATCCCGATAGGAAGCAAGCATATAGTGCGGAGGTAGGTGCAAGTGCAAGCGGATATAGCGGAAGTAAGGGGAGTAGTTATGCTCCGAAAGATGAGACACAAAGATCACAGAGTAAGAGCGATACTGTACAGACGAAGGGTAGTAATTCAGATCGTGGCCGTGGTCGGGGTTATTCCCGCGGACGTGGTCGGGGTGGCGGACATCAAATGAGTTTTTGTAAAACTACAATGAATAGGTCTCATGAAATTGAAGGTCTCTATAAGAGTAAGGAAGAAAGTACACTAATCAATGATGACGTGGATAGGGAAGGTGTCTGTTACTTTTTAAGGTCGCGATTACCAACAGCGCAGGGTACGGTTAATGGTAAGACTGTTGTAGTTTTAAGGGACACAGGTTGTACTGGGTGTGTCGTTCGTAGAAACTTGGTTTCTAATGATCAGTTACTTGGTAGAGAATCTGATGTAACTTTGATTGATGAATCTACCCAAAGGTATCCCTTAGCAATGGTTGACATAGATTGTCCATTTTTCACAGGAAAAACTGAGGCATTGTGCATGGAAGATACATTGTATGACCTGGTTATTGGAAATATTGACGGGTCAAAACTTTCCGATATGTCCCATTTTGCAATGGCGGCAGTGACTAGGTCACAAGCTAAGCAAGGTGAAGAGGTCTATAAGAAACTTAAAGTTCCTGATCAAATTATTGCTAGTGATAAGGAGGCATTGAAGCAGGCCCAAGTTGTTGACCCTAAATTGAATGGCATAAGGCAAAGAGTGGAATCTGGGAATGTGACTATTAGTCGTGGATTGAACCGAGGTGAAACTAAGTTTATTCGAAAGAAAGATTTATTGTATAGGCAGTTTACTAAGGGAAACAAGGTCACTTTGCAACTTATTATCCCTGAAGGTTTTCGTGAAAAGGTGTTAAGATTGGCGCACGAAACCTTGATGTCAGGTCATTTGGGCATAAAGAAAACTATGGATAGAGTGTTAACTGAGTTCTTTTGGCCTGGAATTTGTGGTGATGTGGCAAGGTTTTGTAAATCTTGTGACATATGTCAAAGGACTATTCAAAAAGGTCGTGTCACTAAGGTACCTTAAGGAAAGTTGCCACAGATTGACACACCATTTAAACGAGTCGCTGTTGATACAGTTTGACCGATAGAACCTCGTTCTGACAGGAAATCCCGCTATATTTTAACAATGATAGACTATGCGACGAGATATCCCGAGGCGGTAGCGTTACCCGGCATTGAAACGGAACGCGTAGCCGAAGCGTTAGTTGAGATGTTTAGTAGAGTTGGCATACCTGATGAAATGTTAACAGATTGCGGAAGTCAGTTTACTGCTGAAGTTATGAAAGAAGTAAGCAGGCTGTTATCACTCCAGCAGTTAACCACGACGCCGTATCATCCTATCTGTAACGGTCTTGTAGAGCGTTTTCACGCGACGTTGAAGCAAATGCTACGTAGGATGTGCGCAGAACGTCCAAAGGACTGGGATAAATATCTCCCAGCACTACTGTTTGCAATAAGGGAGGTTCCGCAAGAGTCATTAGGGTTTTCTCCGTTCGAATTGTTATACGGACGTAACGTTAAGGGCCCAATGGCAATATTACGTGAATTATTGTCCGAAGAGGTACAGGATGAGCAGGTTCTGTCTACGTACCAGTACGTAATTGAGTTGAGAGAACGGTTAGAGCAGACGTGTAAGTTAGCACATGATAATTTACGGAAAGTACAAGTAAAGCAAAAGGCTTATTATGACAAACGCGCTAGGTCGCGTAAATTTAACGTGGGAGATAAAGTACTGTTATTACTGCCAACTGACAGTAATAAACTGTTATTGCAGTGGAAGGGTCCATATGAAGTAGTAGAGGTGGTGAATAGAATGGACTATAAAATCGACGTCAATGGTGTCGTGAGTACATATCATGCTAATATGCTGAAACAGTATGTCGAACGTCGTACTGTGCCGTCACATTGTTTATTGTCGACTGAGACTACAGAGTCGGTTGATGACGATGGTAGTGATGAATTTTCTCTTGATGATTGTGCTTTTCCGACAGCTAAAGAGCCGGAAACTTATAACGACGTCAGTATTTCAGATACGTTAACGTCAGAACAACGTATGGAGGTTGAAGCGTTGATTAAACAGTACCCGGATGTACTATCAAGTTTACCCGGTCGAACTGATCAAATACAGCACGATATCAAACTACTCACGTCAGAACCCATACGGACGAAGGGTTATTCTATCCCGTATAAGACGCGTAACGTCATGGAGACGGAGATACAGGATATGTTGGATTTAGGGGTAATCGAGCCGTCGATTTCACCGTATTCATCTCCTGTTGTCCTAGTTCCGAAGAAAGACGGATCAGTTAGATTCTGTATCGACTTCCGGAAGTTTAACAAAGTGACGGAATTCGATGCAGAACCTATGCCAAATATGGAGGAGGTTATCAATAAAATGTCGGGACATAGATTCTTTACAAAGATGGACCTGAGTAAGGGTTATTGGCAAGTCAGTCTTACTGAAAGGTCTAAACCTTTGACGGCATTTGAAACGCCTAAGGGTTTATTCCAGTTTAAAACTATGCCCTTCGGTTTGGTCAATTCGGGAGCCTCATTTTGTAGGTTAATGAGAATCATATTGTCCAATCTCCCAAATGTTGACAGCTTTGTTGATGACATGTGGATATTTACTGAAACATGGAAGGATCATGTGACGTCATTACGTCAAGTGTTAGATCGGCTCAGGTCGGCCAAATTGACGGCAAAACCATCTAAATGCATGATCGGTTATGGCAGTATCGAGTGCCTTGGTCACAATATCGTCGGACAGACGGTACGACCGCAAGAGGACAAGATACAGGCTATCAGAGATGCTCCTCGTCCATGTACGAAAAGGCAAATTAAATCTTTTCTGGGATTAGCTGGGTTTTACCGTCGTTTTATCCCAAATTTCTCATCCATAGCTTCTCCTCTGACTGATTTAACTAAACGGGATAGACCTAATTCTATCAAAGATTGGCAAGATCAGCATGAAAGGGCATTTCAAACCCTGAAGAGTAGGCTCACGTCTAGTCCTATTCTTCGCTTACCTGTTTTTCAAGAAGGTAACCCGTTTGTACTTCGAACAGACGCTTCAGACGTTGGTCTTGGAGCTATTTTGCTTCAGGAGTTCGAAGGTGAAGGTCGTTTGCCGATTGCTTATGCTAGCAAGAAATTGTTACCTCGGGAAAAGAACTACTCTGTAATTGAGAAGGAATGTTTGGGTATTATCTGGGGTGTCGAGAAATTTCGTAAGTTCCTGTATGGGGCGGAGTTCCTACTTGAAACTGACCACAAACCTTTGTCTTATATGCAGACAGCTAAGGTGCTCAATCCCCGAATCATGCGTTGGGCCATGAAATTACAGCCGTACAGATTCAGGATCGTTGCTATCCGCGGCCAAGATAATTTGGGGGCGGACTACCTTAGTAGATAGTTTGGCCACGTTATGCATCGCACCGTTGTTGTGTATATAGCTAGTTTTCCAGTTTTGACATAGCCTACGATTCGATCGCATTTCGTACTATTTCAGAAAAGAAACATTGTTATGTTTTTTTCTCCCTAAGGGGAAACCTATGTTACGAAATGGATCTAATCGTCCACTATGTCGTCGAGATTATTTTAATCCTTTCAATCAGTAAGGCTACAGTTTTTAGGGTAACTGTGGTAATAAAACGTTTACGGAAATTGTGACTACGTTATGCATGGGTTGTTTGTGAATACCTCTCGTGGACAGCGTATTGCATGATTTTAAGGTGAATACCTGCACGAGTCTTTTGATTGTGGACAGCGTGTTGCATGATTTTAATGTGAGTACCTCCACGCTTATATTCGAGTCCCATGATTTAAATGTGAGACGCATACTTTTTATACGCCTATCTTTTATTGAAAAGTTAGACGTGGCTGTTTAATTCTTATACTGAGGATGTTATATTGTTGTGTGCCCAGATTCTGAGTTTAGACCAGAACGGCACATCAAGTCCGGCAGTCAGCTGTTAGGACTTAGAGCCACGTCTCACCTGGAGATTCGATATACGTCTCCAGGTTAATACCAACCCGGGTAGAGGCAGTTACAACGCCGTTTGTGCATGGTTCCTAAGCAGAGGCGGGAAGCACAAAATGTAGGCGGAAGTGGTTAGCACAGTTTTGCCAGATTCTGTGATAAGATCTTAAGGTCACATCAAGTGTGGGACAGTGTTCGTCCACTAAAGTGTGTTAATATATATAGACTGGTCCCTGGTACGATCCAGGGAGCGACCAGTATATAATCGTGCACGTGTTAATATATATTTAGTTGGTGTTCCTCATGATATATGGACTGGCCCATGACATGATCCAGGGAACGACAAAGTGAAGTCTACCAACATAAGGCCTTGTTTTTTTTTGTATGAGCTCAAACTAACGTTTTTTGTCCTTTGTGTTTTCCTTTAGTTCATGGTGCTGAGCCGAGTACGGTGTTGACGTCAGACGGTAATCTATTTGCGTATTGTACGCAAATCGATTACAGATTTGAAACAAACACCTTACTTGGGCCAGCGACATGAACTAATATGTGTTGTATATTATTGTAATTGTGACAGTTGTAAATTGTATTGTATATAGAATTTACATTATATATAAACGTCAAAACTTCTAACGTTGTTAGAGTTTCCTTGTTAGTGTAATACACTGGTAGATAACCCTTTAACCGGAAGTCACCCTCCGCCGTCCTGGCGACGCATAAGGCTCTACACCCGTGTCGACCGAGTGTAAAACCTTCTGCGTAACACATTGTAGATCTTAAAATTAATGCTAATAAGATTCAGTTCAAGCTGTACACCTGTTGCGATATCCGAGACTTTTTAAACGCATCTTATCACTCTCAAAAATGTCAAAATGATTCCAAGTGTGGTTGAAGACCCAAAACCAGTGTGAAGCTGAAATTCTGCTGACGATTCCAGATTACTCTACGAAGATGATTTATGTTTATCAATGTCCCAGATAAGAAGGGGTAACAGTGATAAATTAGGAATACTTTTCCGTATTTCTGCATAAAACATACGTTGCGATCCGTCATTGGAACCATCTCACATAGACAGTTTTAATGAGGGGTTCACAACATTTGGTTTCTTTGACAAATATGAAAAAAAATATCAGTTTTGTCCTCCAAACTCTATCCTATCTTGAGTCCTGTTTTTTTTTTCAGTTTCCAGTGCTAACTGTTTACCTTTTATGTTTCAGGCAAAAGCTGGAGTAGTTGTGAATATTCTTGCTGTGTTTATTTTGTTTGTATGTATGGCAGCTTTCATCATACCAGTCTTTCATTTGGACACAATACCAGACTTTGTCCTTGCTCATAACAATGTGACACAGGCTGTCTTAGCTCAGAACAATATAACACAGGTTGTGAATAATATGCTCAATGACACCAATATTTCATACAACGTCACAGGAACGTAGTACCGTGAGGAGACCAAACAGATTCCGTAGTTTTCTTTTGAGCTCGCCTGAGCATGAATGTGATCCGTCACCGTCCGTTCGTTCGTCCACCACTTTCTTAAAACGACATATGAGCTGAAACGGCTTGCCTTAAGTAAATGATACTTCACACTATATACCTAATATGGTTCTCCACCAGATGATTTTTTAATTGAAGTATATTCGAATACACTTACTGCAACTTAAAACCAAATGATTTTAACCCCTTCTCAGAAACAGCTTGCCTGGACTGTATTGTCAAAAATGTTCAAAACAGATGATTTTGTTAAACCACCATAGGTGATACGCATTTTCTCCTGATGGTAATAATGAAAACGTCACAGACACTTGTCAGCATAAATACTCATATGAGCGATTCATGTTCATATGGTCCTTGTATTTGTCTGAATCTATTTGTTATTGGACTCGATGCATTTATTACTTTATTATGAATAGGTGCTGACTTTCAGAATAATAAACTGAGCCGCGACACGACAAAACCAACAATGTGGTTGTGCACCGAGCGCAGACTCAGATCAGCCTGGGCATCTGCCCAGTCTGATCAGAGTCTTCGCTGTTCCGCAAGGAGGTAGCTTAGACCCTTAGCTACCAATTGAGCATTTAACGTAGAGTCTGATCAAACTGGGTTACTGCCCAGGCTGATCTGAGTCTGAACTGGTCGCCCAACCACATTGTTGGTTTTCTCGTGTCACGGCTCAGATGATTTTTATAATAATTCTGAAGTAAGATCCTCTGGAAGCGAGGAACTCATCAGAGAAATGAAAATATCAGACTCGGTTTCATTTAAATTGTTCATGTCCAGTTATGCAATGTTGCATGTATAACATGCTGTTTGGTTAGTGGTGATTATGTATATAAATGTATTTACTATATACAGCTCACTTAGATTATATGGGATTGGTGATGTACATATGTAAATGCAATAATACTCAGCTGGTCTCGATATTATTAAGCAAATACTGGTTGTACATTGTCCATTTACTCGTTTACCGACCATCATTGAATAAATGTATGAGAATGAATCTGGTAAAATGTTGTGCATTGCTTGTAAATTATTGAGCTACCCTCATTGTTTGAATGCATGCGAATGAATTTGGGTAATACAAGTTGTACATTGTCCATAAACACATTGGTCTACCCTTTTTGTATACAAGTACACTTTAGTCATTGTCTGCCACATTTTGTGGCATAAAAGTGCTTACTTAACGCACTAGCTGCGACTTTATGTGAATGAAATAAAGTGTAACCTGAAGTCACTGCTTGCCACTTTATATGAATGGAATGAATGTGGTATCTGAAGTCACTATCTGCCGCTTTGTTTGAATTGAACAAAAGTGCTACCTTAAGTCATTACCTGCCACTTTATGTGGAATGAAAATGCTACGTTAAGTACCACTGCCTGCTTCTTCAGGTGGAATGAAAGTACAACCTTAAAGATTGTCTCCACAAAATTTCGTCAGACAATATGTAATTGTCTCATAATTAGCCGTAAAAGTTTTGAGAAAATACATGTTTATTCGATAAATGTGGAATGAAAAGTTATCTTCAAATTAAAATGCAAATTACCTATTTCCTCACGGCCCGTAAGAATATCGATTTTGACTATGTGTGTCATGTGATCGTGTAGAGCTATTTTTCTTATTCGTGCACGTGATTGTAACGTATGAATAAATTATTTTTGTCCAATAATGCGATTTCAACTGCGGTCAGCGATTGTATAAGAAGTTATCTTATTTTTTGTTTAAAGTCACTTTTATCAAATATTATTATCTAAACTCTAATTCAAATGTATTGTTAGACCATGTCGGAGGTATTGCATGAAATATTTCATCAAATCATTTTTGTTATTATTATAAAGGGAGTTAATCTTTAAGTCGTTGCCTGCCACTTTCTGTGGAATGAAAGTGCTACGTGAAGTACCACTGCCTGCCTCTTCAGGCGGTTTGAAAGTGCTACCTTAAGTCGTTGCCTGCCACTTTATGTGGAATGAAAGTGCTACATTAAGTACCACTGCCTGCCTCTTTAGGTGGAATAAAAGTGCTACCTTAAGTCATTGCCTGCCACTTTATGTGGAATGAAAGTGCTACGTTAAGTACCACTGCCTGCCTCTTTAGGTGGGATAAAAGTGCTACCTTAAGTCATTGCCTGCCACTTTATGTGGAATGAAAGTGCTACGTGAAGTACCACTGCCTGCCTCTTCAGGTGGAATGAAAGTGCTACCTTAAGTCATTGCCTGCCACTTTATGTGGAATGAAAGTGCTACGTGAAGTACCACTGCTTGCCTCTTCAGGTGGAATGAAAGTACTACCTTAAAGATTGTCTCCACAAAATTTCGTCAGACAAATATGTAATTGTCTCATAATTAGCCGTAAAAGTTTTGAGAAAATAAATGTTTATTCGATAAATGTGGAAAGAAAAGTTATCTTCAAATTAAAATGCAAATTACCTATTTCCTCACGGCCCGTAAGAATATCGATTTTGACTATGTGTGTCATGTGATCATGTAGAGCTATTTTTCTAATTCGTGAACGTGATTGTAACACATGAATAAATTATTTTTGTCCAATAATGCGATTTCAACTGCGGTCAGCGATTGTATAAGAAGTTATCTTATTTTTTGTTTAAAGTCACTTTTATCAAATATTATTATCTAAACTCTAATTTAAATGTATTGTTAGACCATGTCGGAGGTATTGCATGAAATATTTCATCAAATCATTGTTGTTATTATTATAAAGGGAGTTAATCTTTAAGTCATTGCCTGCCACTTTCTGTGGAATGAAAGTGCTACGTGAAGTACCACTGCCTGCCTCTTCAGGCGGAATGAAAGTGCTACCTTAAGTCGTTGCCTGCCACTTTATGTGGAATGAAAGTGCTACATTAAGTACCACTGCCTGCCTCTTTAGGTGGAATAAAAGTGCTATCTTAAGTCACTGCCTGCCACTTTAAAGTGCTACCTTAAGTCGCTGCCTGCCACTTTATGTGGAATGAAACTGCTATCTTAAGTCAAGTCACTGCCTGTCATAACTTATCTGAATGGAATGAAAGTGCTATCTTATAAGTGCCACTGCCTGCCATTTTATGAAGAATGAAATAGCTATCTCAAGTCTCTGCCTGCCTCTTTATGTGAATGGAATAAAAGTGTAACCTTAAGGCACTGCCTGTCACTGCATGGAGATTAAAGGTGCTTTTTGAAGTCTTTGTCTTTCACTTTATGAAGAATAAAAATGCTACCTTTAATTATGGTCTTCCACTGTTTTGGGAATGAAAGGTGTTACTTTCAGTTGCTGTCTGCCACTTTATGTAAATAGAATTTGGTAATGTGAATTTTTGTGAATAGAAAGGGCTGCTTTTTTTAAACCACCAAGACAATTTTGCAATTGTTTGTTATCTATATTACTGTCGTTATTATTGTTATTATTATTATCGTTGTTACTGTATTAGTAATGGGTATTTCAAATCTCCAGATAAGGAAGGGGTAGGGTATTGATAGTTATTTCTGATATGTTTTGGCCCCGTTGTTGGAGACAATGGGATTAGTATTTTCTTATAATTCTTGAATAAGTTGTGTTACTTCAGGGCTTTGTGTATCTTGGGAATGGAGCCATTTTCCTAAAACTGGGGACTTTTTGGCTGTTCGGGAAAATTCAAAGGGTAAGTTACAAAATTTGGGAATTCTGCGTGAATTTAAAGAAATGTCTTTTGGGAATCGGTCCATATTCGGTCCCTGTCAACTCCCTGAATTTGGATTCTAGGGGTAAGTTGCAAAATTTGGGAATTCTGCATGAATTTAAAAAAGTTTCTTTTAGGAATGGGTCCATATTCGGTCCCTTTAAAGGCCTCATTGCTCTATCAGCATGAATTTTTTTATCGTGAAGTATCGCTGCAAGCTTCTCACTACAGTTTCTTCATTGTATATGATCGTGATTGGCCGGCTTTGAAAAATTAAAATGTCCCTGTGTTTCTCATAAAAACGATTTGAAAAATATCTAGGTTATTTTAGTTGGCAGCTAAAATGGCCTACTTTCGGTTTCACAAGTTTCATTACATGGTAAAAATACAAGGTACAAAAGGTAACAATACAAGGTACAGGAGGAAAAAATACAGTGTACAGTCGTTTAATAGGTGATAAAAATACAATGTAAGGCAAGGATCTCATTTCTTGTCTCGCTACTGTGTGAGTTAATTTCCCAACGGGGAACCAGAAACGAAAACCGTATTTTTACAGAGAGACTTGACATTCTTTTTCAAAATACCTTATTCCTTCTTTTTTAGCCATTTATATGACACAAAAAGCACGACATATTATCATTAATTCTGAAGGCTGTACCAATAATATAAGGATTTGTGGCTCGACGATTTTTACCACCGATAGGACTATGGAGACTTTAACTCACTGAAACTCCCCTGTAATTCTACATCAAAACGTGTTGTGACCCTCATTAGAACCGTCTCGGCGTGACGACGGCTCTAATGAGGGTCACAACATATGTTCATGCAGAAGTAAGAAAATAATCTCATAATTCTCATTAGATAATCTAATTATCTCCTGCTTTTTTACCCTAAGTGGGACCGCCTCGGCCTTGACCCTTCATGAAGATATAAGAAAATATCCCAGAATTGACATCAAACTCCCACCCCCTTCATGCGGAGCTCTGGCAATTAATGTTTTATCAATGTTAATACAAGCGTAACAGGCTTTCATGTTATATATATTTGAACATGACATGAATTTGAAACGCACAAATGATGATGCCAAAAAATTTCGTTATGTTGAAACATGGAATAATTTGACTCGACTCATGTGTACATGTATATTCTTACCGTATATAAGTGTGTGTGACATTGCTGTGAATGTGTGCGTGCGAGTGTGCGTTTGTGGTATGATACTGTATGTGAATATATTCGTTTCGTTTTTGATTATGTGTTATGTTTTATATTTAAGAGACATATGTTGCTCTATATTCTTATGTAGACACATCCTAACCTCATCGGTCATGACACAATTCGTGACAGTCTGTTTTCAAAGTAAACTTTTCATGATTCAGGCCAGTCCGATGTTCGGACTGGTATGGAAAGTATAAATAATTGTTCTTAAATAAGACCGCTTTGCATTGTATATTGATTGGTATTCAGCAGCATTGTTTCAATCCGAGTAGGCAGCATGGATTAGGTCTGAATAGTTTTGGCAACCCACAATATTATTTAATACAATCTTCTGTCCGTGCAAACATCGAAGACCAAGCCAGCCCAGTCTGAAAAGGGGATATAACATTTGAACAAGTGGATTCTGTTTCAGCAAGCAACTTTCACCATAAGCACATTTATTTCGTCTCGCGGCTAATATCATTGTCGGGAACTACATTTTGCATGCGCCTGTGAGAAGGCTGATCTGGTTCTTAGTTGGCTGCATTGAGTTTAAAGAGGGACGTTGCATGAAAATAAGCCTTAAAGCATGCATTCGGTCAGTCATTCTCTGCATCTACACAGTACGATTCCAGTCTTGCTTGATTGCATAAACTGAATATATATATGAATCTTGTAAACAGCAGAAGAGACTGAGTTAAGTATACCGTATTAAGCCTAATAAACACCCCTGCTCTAATAAACGCCCCTTTCTATTTTTTTTTTCTAAATGAATCAAGCTACTGTATAAATCCCTTGCTTTTTTGATGAGGTAGCTGTATGAAATGGGGGTCTACTCTTAAAGGTAAGAATTTGCTCCTAGAGGAGCAATTTTTTTCTAGAGGAGCAAATATTTTTCTTTAAGAGTTGACCGCCACGCCTACTGAGAAGGGAGGCAAAAATAGTAGAGTTGCATTCCCATTCACCTTAATACTGTTTATTATAGGTATTTTGGCAGTGGTTGATTAACTACATTTTATGCTCTAAATAACGCCCCCTTTCGTAAAATGCAGTACCCCTGGGGCGTTTAATAGTATTGATACGGTATGCTGTTGACATATTGCGTAAGGTCCGTTCTCACGCGACTACGGTCCATTATATCAGAGGGTTCACACTGTAAAAGTCTTTCAATTTAATGAAATTCATGAAATATTGTATAATAAAATTATACTTATATCCCTGTTTTTCCTTTTTGCTTTCCATAACCAGTTTAAGGTGTTTGGATAAACGTACATCTACAAAGGCGAACAACTTCTGTGACTTCCTGTTTGCTTCCTTTCATAATTTAATGACATAGCCTTTTCGAATGGATGTCTACTCTTAAAGAAAGGAATTTGTCCCTATGGGTGGAAATTCTTTCCTTTTAAGGGTTGATCACCATTGAGAAGGGAGGTGAAATGAAAATGGCAGAATTGCTTCCCCTGAGAGAATAAACATTCAGGTTAAGATTCAGGCAGCAACAATTCTTTGGTTGAAGGGTACAGCCCTTTTTGAAAGGGTTTTACTATACTTTCCAGGGAAGCAATCAGAAAGGCACAAAAGTTGTCTCTCTTTCAAAAAGGAGAGGCGGGTGGGGGGGCGGCACGGCGGTGTACCCATACACCATAATTGCTTGGTGTAGTTATCGACATTTATCCAGACTAGTTTGTTATCAAAGGCTTCGGGTGAAAAAAAAATCATTTAATTTTTGACTGAATCTCATAGTCTGGTGCCCCAGAATCTTGATCAGTGAAAGGCATTTGAGCCGCGAAACCACAAAGCCAACAAAATGGCATGTGCACCCAGCGAAGAATCAGATTAGCCTGGGCATCCGCCCAGTCTGATCAGAGTCTTGGCTCTGCACTTACAGGGAAGCTAATAAAGGTCTAAACTACCGCCATGCCGTTAAAGACTCTGATCAGACAGGGCAGATACCACGGCTGATCTGAGTCTTCGTTGGGCGCACATGCCACTTTGTTGGTTTTGTCATGTCGCGGCTCATTTGATTTTTTAAGTAGAGCACCTAGGCCAAGACTGCACTAATCCTAAGTTTGAACTGAGA
This sequence comes from Ctena decussata, assembly GCA_963989385.1. Taxonomy (NCBI): domain Eukaryota; kingdom Metazoa; phylum Mollusca; class Bivalvia; order Lucinida; family Lucinidae; genus Ctena; species Ctena decussata. The sequence goes on from OZ022511.1 coordinate 13,435,508, forward strand.
AAGATCGCGATACACAGGGTATACATGAATCTGTCCTCCATGCTTTTACCATTTGTAAAGCTAATTCCATGAAAGGTGGTTAAATTCACCGGGAAAACGTTAAAATTAAGTTGGTTGGTTGGTTGTTTTGGGGCTAAACGACTCTTTGAGACAGTATTTCAGTCTATAGATGTCGAGCTGTCTCCCAGAAAGAAAAGAGAAATGATAGGTGGGAGAAAAAATGCCTAAATATACCCCACCCGCACCTACTGCAAGCACAGTAGGCCCTTGCTCTACTATTATCCAAATTAGTAGGACGCTCCGGCACCGAAAGCATCATTGCCCGAACCAACCACCCCAGTTAAAGGCCCAATTGCTCTATCGGCATGAAATATTTATCGTGAGGCATCGCTGCAAACTTCTCACTACAGTTTCGCAAAATTTGATTACCATATTATCCTGATAGGCCGGCTTTGAAAAATCAAAACGTCCTTGAGTTTACCATAAAATAGATTTGAAAAAAATAACTAGGTCATTTTAGTTGCTAACTAAAATGACCTACTTTCGATTTCACAAGCTTAATTTCGTATTAAAAACACAAGGTACAGGAGATAAAAATACAAGTTACAAGCGTTTAACACCTCGTTGCCTGCTGAGACCTGCCCATCATCTCTTTTCTTTCAAACTTTTGGGGTTTACCGACATTGAAGAAGTTAAATACAGAAACGCGCGTCTGTCGCACTAAAATTGTATATTAGAACCACTGGGCCGGTATCGCTGCTGGTGGACAATTTGTCCCCGGGGATATCACCAACCCAGTTAGTCAGTGTTGATTCTGGTTCTCTAGCATTGGGGTCACTACTTAAATACTGATTTAAAGTAACTTTATTCCATTTGATGTATGTATATCTGGTAAAATTTCTGAATTATTCTAAAACTAAGACAAACTTGTCATAGCGACAAGAATCTTAGCTGAGTTTGAATTCCATTCTTTTGAACTGTTTTGGCCTTTTGTGGGTTCTTCCTGCACCGGACATCTCTTTCCTGATGTCCTTGTCTGTCGCTTTTCTCGAAACACAGGGGTTGAGGTGGCTCGATGGGGGACGCCTGCGCTCCGGAGTTAATACGTAGGCGTATCTTACCTGATGTCTGCAGCTAATGACTCCCGCGGAATGCGACAGTAAGTGTGGCTCGGAGAGGGATGCTCGTTGCCTGCCGAATCCTGTCCATCTTTTTTCTTTCAAACTTTGGGGTTTAGCGACACCGAAGAAGTTAAATACAGAAACGCGCGTCTGTCGTACTAAAATTGGGACGGATACGTTTATATTGATAAAAATACAATGTACAAAAATGTTTAGCAATGATCCCATTGATTGTGCCGCAGTTGCATATTTTCATTGCTTAACGGCGAACCAGAGACGAAAACAGTATTTTTATGGAGAGGCTTATCATTTTGTCAAAATACCTTGTCCCTTCTATGATACAAAAACAGTCCATCAACCGACATAATTTCATTAATTCTGAAGGCTGTACAGGTTTCATAATGATTTGTATTTCACAGGTAGGACTATGGAGACTTTAAAATTAAGAAGCAAATTGAATTTACAATACAACCATCTTTTATAACAAGAAGTGGCGAGCAATCTTAAAGTCAACTGGATATTTCTCCGTAAAAGAGGATAAACATGACAAAAATAAACTAAACCAGACACCCCTCTATTGACAAATGGACTCGTTCATCTGATAACGCTAGAACAGTCCACTGGGCATTAATGGGTTTATGAACTCATAGATCCCAAAAGACCAGAAATATATAATCTGCATGGATAAAGTACGGGAAGCGCTTTACAGCCGCCACATGGCACTGAATACCAGCAGCAGTGAACATAAATAGGTTCTGAAAAAAGAAAGATCCTTTGAAAACAGGAAATTCACGAAAGAAATGGAAATAGCAGACTCAGTTAAATTGAGTAAGTCCCATTTTGGTTTATGTCTCGGCGAACCGTATTTATTTTCTTATAAGACGGGTGTTCCCTTCCGAAACAATTTAAGGGAGAAGAACTCTATAAGCACTCAGCTTTCGTTCTAATCCCAAGATTGTATTGTGTACCATATATACAGTGGACTCGACAGTATCGGTTCAAGTTCAATAAAACTCCCGTTTTGTTGTATGTGAAAGCTAAAAGTATGTATGTTATGACACAAAACAATTGCAAAATATCCCTTCTATCTATCCATGTCAAAATATTTACGAAATTTGTTCCTTAAAGGGCAGATAACCTATGCAGACTTACGGGAGGGTCCTGCGACAGTAACGAATCAGGTGCGACAGTATCGGATCATATGATATTATTTTATAGGAGAGTTTCTCCGAGGCATTCTGACAACCTTCTTAGCTTCAATATTCTTGCTACATAAACAGTTGGACCTATTAAACTCTCAGAGGAAACTTTTATGGCCTTTCAACGATATTTTTCATGTGGTCCTTCACCAGCAACGGTTTTGTCTGTTAAATAAATGTTGAATGTATAGAAAACTACAAGCATGCCAAAAATTCTTAACTCAGTAATCCCCTGCGCCTCATAGCATGGAACTACTCAAACAGTAAAGATCATAAACTGCCTTTGCAAAGTGTAGACCCTGATAATACCGTGGTGTCTGATCACGATCAACAAATTTACGTCGATTTTCCGCCTTAACGATATTTCAGTGCAATCAGTGTATAAACACTACGTGGTCATTCAACGAGTTCTCCGGCATTAATCTGAGTCTACACAGTGTACAGATGTCCATCCGATGAACGCCAGTCATTATTGGGTTCACATACATGCGAGCTGATCTCGAATGTTTAGCAGAAGCTTGGTTGTGCTACATGTACGCATAACCTTCATTATCATACGCTAGAATGTGGGGCTTGGGATGGGGGATATTTTACAAAAAGGATGTAGTCTTAGTTTTAAACTGATTTTCTTTAAAAAAAAAAAAAAAAAGACACAGCAGCCACTCAGTTAGTTGACTTATGACTTGTTTTCAGCATCAGACCATACATCTAACATGCAGTTTCCAGCTGATGCCTGTATTTCAGTTCAAATTATATAATGATCCGTTACTGTCGCACATCGGTGCCTCACTTTTCAAGTCTTTAGTTTCATCAAATACTGGGATGTCACAAAAATAATAACTGCCTGAAATTTTAGGGATGTCAGGACACATTACAAAACAAAATTGGCTTCAATCGCCTAATGATAAAATAGTTTAAATAACCGAAATCTATCTTAGGGGTAACGAGCAACAGGCAAAATGCAAGCGCCGCTGAAGAGGGGCCAAGCTTTTCAACAACTCTGATTTGTTTCTCAGCCGCAGATTTCGATCGAATTTTTCACCCTGCACTTTGCCATTGGTCGAACTTGATGACTGTAATATAATGGTAAAAAATATTTGCTTCATTTGTGAGAAAAATGGGTGATAACCTACGAGTGATCCGATACTGTCGATGATCCGATACTGTCGAGTCCACTGTATGTATGTATGTAAAAAATTATAAATGAATAAAATATGTTTAAACCAAACAATTTCAAAGATCTAGATCCGTCTTTTCTCACCCATTAGACAAAAATATCCCTTTCTAGAGGTGTCTGAGATTTTTCTATATCTCGGCCTGCTATCTCATCCTAGGCTCAGAAAGTTGTCTCAAAATGCCAATCATTGCCATATATACTGGACAAAAAAGTTAGGGATCAAATATTTGACTGAAGCTTAAATCATTGGAAATAAATTATCCAAAAATAATTTTCTTCTGTTCAATACAGCTGTCAAAGCGGCACAGGACTGCATGAAAAATATTGGGATCGGATCCAGTAGAAACGAAGAAACAGATATACCCCTAAAATTGAGGTGAAACTTTGCATCACCACAAAATTGAACGTCCGTGATTCTTGGCTTTATCCATGCAAAACCATTGCCAATGCTCGTCGATATCTCTGGGAGTCTAAAGATCTGCACGACAGCTGCTCGTTGCTCCTTTGGTGAAGCACTAGAGGCTCATTACGGGACCATAGTGAGCTATTGTCATACCAATGCGTCCGGCGTGCGTCGTCACGGAATGTGTCCGTCAACACCTAAAAACAAATATTCAAACATTTTCTTCTGTAAAACTACTGGTCCCATGGTTCTCAAATTTCACATGGAGCATGACCTGACTCCAGGGTCTCAGAATTGTAAAATTGGGTCAGGTTGAAAATCCAAGATGGCCGCCGTTACTAAAAATAGCAAAAACAACAAAATAAACTTCTTCTCCAGAACCACTGGGTATATTTGTCTGAATTTTGGCATGGAACATCAATGAAACCTTGGTATTCAAAATTGTAAAAATGAAAAAAATCTGTATCGGAGTTTTGTCACAGTGACCTACTTTCTGTTTACGAGTGTAATTTTTCTCAAATGCCATTGTCAAAAAACGACATATTCAAACGACTTCAAACAACTCCTTCTCTAAAACCACTGCACCCATGGGTTTCAAATTTCACGTGGAGCATTACCAGACTGCAGGGTTTCAAAATTGTAAAATTGGGTCAGGTCAAGAATCCAAGATGGCCGCCGTTACTAAAAATAGCAAAAACAACAAAATCAACTTCTTCTCCAGAACCATTTGGTATATTTGGCCGAAAGTTTGCATTGAACATTAATGGGACCTTGGGATTGAAAATTGTAAAAATGAAAAAAATCTATAGCGGAATTAGGTCACAGTGACCTACTTAGCATTTACAAGACCGATTTTGCTCAAATGTCAGTATCTCAAGAAAACGCAATCGATTGTGGTCAGATTTGGTCAGCAATGGTCCTTAAAAGGAATTATTTCAATTTTGTACCAGTTGACTATCCAAGATGGCCACCATGGGGGCCATTACTAAAAATAGCACAAACATAAAAATGACAATTACTCAAGAACCCTTGAATGGAATTTGACCAATTTTGTGTCAGAATGTTCCTTGCATGAAGCCATTTCGATTAAGTACAATTTGGCTTTCCAAGATGGCCGACATCTGCCGTTACTAAAAATAGCACAATCATAAGAATGACAATTACGCAAAAACCCTTGAATTGAATTCGACCAATTTTGTGTCAGAATGTTCCTTGCATGAAGCCGTTTAGATTATAATTGCAATTTGGCTTCCAAGATGGCCGACATCTGCCGTTACTAAAAATAGCACAAACATAAAATGACAATTACTCAAGAACCCTTGAATGGAATTGGACCAATTTTGTGTCAGAATGTTCCTTACATGAAGCCATTTCGATTAATTGCAATTTGGCATTCCAAGATGGCCACCACCTGCCGTTACTAAAAATAGCACAAAACATGAAAATGACAATATCTCAGTAACCGCTTAATAGATTTTGACGAAATTTGTGTCAAAATGATTTTTGCATTGAAATGTTTCAAAGTAACTAAATATAGACAAGTCATAATGGCATTTGTTACTAAAAATAGAAAAATGTGAAAATAAGAAAATCTCAGTGGAATTGGACTAATTTTCTGTCAGAATGATCATTTCAAGAAGCTTTTTCGATTTTCTGAATTTTGGCATTCCAAGATGGCCGCCATCTGCCGTTACTAAAAATAGCACAAAACATGAAAATGACAACATCTCATTAACCGCTGAAGCGATTGAGACGAAATTTGTGGCAAAATGATTCTTGCTTTGATGTGTTTCACAAATTAACAAATATTGACCCGTCAAGTTGGCCTCTGTTACTTAAAATAGCAAAATTTGAAAATTAGAAAATTACAATGGAACTGGACCAATTTTGTGTCAAAATGGTCCTTGCATTAAAGCTTTTCAATTTTTTGCATTTTGGCATTCTAAGATGGCCGCCATCTGCCGTTACTAAAAATAGCACAAAACATGAAACTGACAATATCTCAGTAACCCCTGAATGGATTTTAATGAAATTTGTGGCAAAATGATTCTTGCCTTGAGGTGTTTCAAAAGTAAATATATAAAGACCAGACAAGTTGGCCTCTGTTACTAAAAGTAGCAAAATGTGGAATTGAGAAAATCTCTGGAATTGGACCAATTTTGTATCAGAATGGGGACCATTCGGATACTAAAGCCAGGTGAGCGATATCAGGCCCATTTGGGCCTCTTGTTCATGAAAGGTATGAATTAGCTCTTCGTGAGTTTCCTAAAGTGTGTGGTGATTAGAAGGGGTGTGTTGTAACATCTGTCAAGCATATTCAATCAGATTTAAAACTTGCGATCAACTAGACTTGTCCATACGGACGATAGTCTCTGTCCTAAGCTAGTGGTTCATCAAAATAACACTGTGAGGACGCGTATTTTTGTCCATTAAATGATTTAATCTGCCATTTTAAGCAAAGACGGTTAGAAACATGCTGGTAATGAGGCCAGGATTGATGCGATTGCACAGAAATGGGAGGCTACAGTCGGCAGAAATTGGCACAAATTGACAGCTGGGTCATTGGACCCATCTTCTTTTCACAGATTAGTCTAGATTTGCATGTAGATATCCACGATGTTGAGAGAAGGGTGTGACGCCTGAATTATCCAAGTAGACTATGAATTAAATCGTGTTGTGGAATATGACATGTTTCGAGGAGGGTTGGTGATGGTATGGTACGGCATCTGGATTGTCAGCTGTGTGGACTTGCGCATGCCAGACAGAGGCGCTCTGATTGGTGTTCAAGTTAGGATTGACATGTTTTATCCAATTACGATACCGTTTGCTGAAGTTTTTGGCGATGACATCTGCGGATCACAGGGCAATGTGGTGGACCAATACCTAGCGACAGAAACAATCGCCTGCAGTAACATGCCAATTTGATTACAAGTATTAAATCAGATTGGGCATTTCTTTCGACATATCACACCGCCAATCCTGATCACGAGAGGCTTCCTCAAACTAAAGGAGAACTCATTCAGGTCTTTCGCGAAAACTGTCAAACGAGTCTCTAAATGGGCCTTTGGGAATTTACCAGAAGCATACCGAGTGACTGTCATGCATTTTTTCAGGCCCTTGGAGGTGACACTGAGAACTGAAAATGATTTTGCATGGATAAAGCCAAAAATAATGGACATTCAGTTTATCTAAATGCTAGTTTTCACTTGGATTTAGGGGTATGCAGGTTTATTAATTCCTGTTGGTGTGTCACGTGATCAGATTCCAATGTGTGTCACACAGTCTTGTGCAGCTTTGTTAGATGTATTCAACAGAAGAAAATGATTTTTGAAAATTAATTATTTCAATATAAAGTCTAATGTTTGATCCTTAACTTTTTTGAGTCCAGTATAGTACAGCCCAGTTAATTACACACTTTTATGCAAAAAAAAAACTTGCTGCTACCTGTCATGTACATTGCATGCCAACTGAAATTGACAGCCACTGATGTGCATAAAGTGTCGCTGTACATAGATTACTGATAAGCTGCCAGTCATGAAAATGCATGCAGAAGGTGAAATTACACACATGTCAGAACTATAAATAGAAAATTAGCTTGGAGTTTATAGGAATGTCTTCAAAAAGAAGTTAAGGTATTCCATGAAAATTATAAACTATAAAATATAATGGGTTAGAAAAATAATCATTGTTTTTGTTGAGGCCTCGACAGGGAAATCTCGGGCTCATTTTCAGATTATACATGTTAAGTCTTATGCTCGGCAAGCCTCGCATAAGAGTAAATAATCTGAAAACTAGCCTGAGATTTCCCTGTCTTGGCTTTAACCCCATCATAGATTCTATTAATCCCGTCCAAAACAATCTCAAAGATCTAGATCCGTCTTGTAAGAGACGGATCTAGATTTTTGGGCCTGTTTTGGAAGCGAAACAACCATTTTATACCTGAATTACAGAATACTGATTTACGTATTTGCGGTAATTTCGGAAGGGTAAACCCCCTCTTTTAACAGGATAAATGCGCTAATGATATTCCGTGAGACATCGTAAAAGACATGTCTTAAGCCAGCTATGTACTTTTGACAGTAAAACTGACAGCTTATGACAAGAAATCGTATTGTTTAGGTCATAATTTCTGTTCTCCATGATGGTTTAGCCCCTAGCCCATAAATTATGGTTTACGCGCATGCGCGAATTAAAAGACAATCGCAATATTTTGTGTATTATGAAGAGAGTTTATTACCTGTGAAGATTTTTTGGAAAATATAAGGATTTAATAGCCAGAAATAATTCAGGTAAGCGAAAGTTAATGGAGAAAAAAAATATTTTTCTTCCGTTTTCTCTCTCTCTCTCTCTCTCTCTCTCTCTCTCTCTCTCTCTTATTACTTGTTTGTTTGTTTTCATATAAATTAGTCGAAGAAAGGAGAACAACTAGCTACTATCCTACTTCTAATTAGTTCTGAGTAAATCGAATAATATTATTTGGTCGTATTTATCAATTTATTTCTTCATTAGTATTTTGAAAGTTTTAATAATATGAGCTGAGTTTAGCATTGTTTCTTTGCCTAAGTTTGCATGCGATAGATAGAGTATCTGTGCTGACAGAAGTAATACAGGAGATGGCTTATATATAGGCACTTTGCTTACTGTCAGATCCTGGACCATTATTATATGTATTTTCTATGAATAGAATATTGTTTAAGCCCAACGGAAAACTTACCGTAAAATTCTAAAACTTGGGACACCTAAAATAATAACAGCCCCTAAATTTTTCAATGCAATTGTGCGTCCTGAACGTGCAGATGAAATGACAAAGAATGTAGATCCTGATCAGACTGCTCTTATCTGTATTTGTGCGGTTTGTTCTGACCTATCTGTCCAATGTATGGACCGGAGTAACGATAACGTGTGTCAGAACTCTTCATTATAAAGACAAACAAGATCTGAAAAATGAACAAATTTTACACAAAATGTGTAAGTTTCTTTTTTGTACCAATAGATATAAAAACCAGATCCGTCTTATACACTGTATTTTAACCTATTATAAAGTTTGTGATATAGAAATTAGGCCATTTTGGTTACCAACCAATTTTTGCCATAGTTTTATAAGAAAGTCAAGAATTGTTTGTAAAACTGGCCAGTCACGGCCATTTAAATTGCCAAACCAGTACTAAATCTCATAATAAACTATTACCTGAATTTATAGTACTGGGATGGCAAGGAAGAGCGATGTAGCTTTTTAAAGATTACAAAAGTGCTAATTCGACAGTTTTTTCTTCAACGAAGTTGTACATTTTCTGATATCTTACTGCACATTGATGTGTTTCTATGTGCTCCGATTATGTTGTTTCTATACGTGACTGTAGCATAACATGAACAACAGAGATTTGAGAATAAATTACAGGTGTGGGAAAATTACACTTTTCCATTCTAAGAATTTCAGGTATACATGATCTCACTGACAATTCGAGAGGAGAAAGGCCTACATTGTATGCCATTGTTCCTCTCGAATTGTAAGTGAGACGATGCCATAGATCGGTTACCATAGCAACTATGGAATTACCAACTGCTGTACTTAGTCCTTGGCAGAATGGCGTTTGGATGACGTCACTTTGACAACAAAATGAACTCTTAGTTGATATGGTAACAGATTTATGACGACATTGGTATAGGAGCATGACATATAATGTTTGCCATGCTCCGCCAATTTTTCAATGTAATTACAAACTGAATTTCTTTCAACAGAAACTTCAGATTGTCTCTAACAAATAATTATTCTCAAGTCATTAATTCCATGTTGAACGTCAGTGACGTCGCTGTCAGGAAAAACGAATTTTAAGAACACTGGTGCATCGCGGAACAAGACAACATTAAATCAAGGTTGATTCAATGCTGATTCAATATTGTGCCTTGTTGGTATGTAACAGTAATTGCTCAGCAGGCACACAACGTTGAAACAACTTTGAATCAACCTTGATACAACGTCATGCTATGAGCAGTTTTCGCTTATTCGCTACATATATAGATACTACATGATTCATATTTTTATGCGAACGTAGAAGGCTATGACGATTCCGTGTAGGCGCAGGCGAATAAAAGCCCCGCCCCCTACCCTATCGCTTGTCCTTGCAAATCAGGCAGAAAAAATTGGGCCAACACCTCCTTTTTGATGAGATACGGCAGAGAAACCCTGGACCTCTTGCGATACGGTGTAATGCTATGAGAAGTCAAAATATAAGACCTATGTAGACACCACAACACAGTCACGTATATCACTTTCTTACTACGACTGGTACGTTGTATGTGCTGACCAACCAGACAGCTATGAACGACGGGAAACCGCAGTAACAAACAATCGGTCATATTTTGGCGACAACACAAATAAAATATGATAAATGCGCACAGCGAACTACCAGACTGCGTAGGAAAAGCTTTTATGGCACTATGATACAAGAGCACTGTGCATATATAGCCTTGACAATTACAGTAATAGTCTAAGTATAGGGACAGATTGGTCTATTTATTTATTTATTATAGGAATTTTGTATAGGGCATCTGGCCCTTTTTCTTATGACGCCAAAGGTTTTTGCATTTCGCAGGTGCGCATTGCTGGAGTGGTCTTCAACCTCAGAAAATAAATACTGCTAGTTGTATACGGAAACTATTTATTTTAAAGCATGGCTCCTCTATGAAGCAACCGCGAAATGTTGAGTGACCCCTTGGGCCGTATTCATAAAGCCACTCAAGTCGTTGCTATGCGGTTGCTAAGGCTAAATATCTATAAAGGAGATTCCCTACAACTATGAAATTTGGTCTGGAGGAACCGTCTTTGTAAGACTGTTCCTCCAGAGCAAATTTCATAGTTGTAGGGAATCTCCTTCAAAATAATTTAGCCTTAGCAACAGCATAGCAACCACTTAAGTCGTTTTATGAATACGCCCCTAGGAGGCTTACACTATCTAATTACAATGGTGTTTCTATGTGTAATGTCTCGCCATATGATAGAACAACAAACGACTTCCTTTTTGCATAAATATTTCTCTTATAGACTTTGCCGGCTTGAATAGCCGAAACTTCGGAGAATGGCCCATGTGCCTTCTTTTGAATGTGATTTCTGCTCTAAAATTTTAGTTTCTATTTGTCCTTGACTTTTCGTACATAATTTAGAATAGCCGTGTGGCCATATGCGGAAATGATCTGACCTTCTGTCTTTTCGATATAATGGATTTAAAATCATATAATGGATTTGAAATCTTCGTTGTGCATCCGATTCCGTTTACTGATAGACCTTATAAATCTTATAGGACATTGCTTCCTTATAACCATATATTTACATTCTAGGTGTATTTATTAAAAAGCCCTATAGTAAACCATTGGAATGTAATGTAGTTTACATCCCAATAATTACTTTGAGACACGCGACGTCAATGAAGTCAAAATAAACAATGGCTCTCAACAACCTGATTGGACGTCAGCGACTTTATGACGTCATGCATGCTGTTCTGCTGTTAGCAGAAATGCTGCGTGTACACGTTTCACTGCTTCTATTTTAGCGCTTATGTAAGATTTTTCATGAAAGATTTGATTGAAATGAATGTAAATATAAGCAATGAACTTGATTTTTCTGATGTTTATCGAAGTGTAAACTACATTGGGTCACTAGTAAAGTTTACATGTAAACTTTGCTAGTTCGGGGTTCATGTAAACTTTGCTAGTGACCCAATGTAGTTTGCAGTGACCCAATGTAGTTTACACTTCGATATGTTTATCGAAGTGTAAACTACATTGGGTCACTAGCAAAGTTTACGTAAACTTTGCTAGTTCGGGATTCATGTAAACTTTGCTAGTGACCCAGTGTAGTTTACAGTGACCCAATGTAGTTTACACTTGGATAAACATCAGAAAAATGAAATTCATTCCTTAAATGCTGCTACTCAATAAGTAGGCTGGTCTTATTTTGTTACTATTGAATTAGACTGAACAGTGAATGACATTGGACCCATGACCAGAATAAGTTAAAACCGTCAGAACTTAAGACAAAGGCGAGTTTATAGGACAGAAGAGAACTATCAAATTATCAAAACGCTTAATCTACTGACTCTGTTAAAGACACGGTAGTGAATACTTTCATGAATTGCCACAAGTATCCAACAGACATGTCTCAATTCGCTGTACAACAGCCCCTTTCAATATCACCATAATACGGGGTTTATGCACCAACATTTGGACACGATGACAACGAACTCCACGACGACTCTTACCAACAAGTCCAGAAAATCATAGACCAAACCCACAAGAAGGGCACTCTGGTGAAATGCTTCAGTTGGAATGGATGCACAGGCAGACTTGGAAGGCGTTGTTGGATCCTACTCTAGCGTTGAAACCAATGTGAGACCTCCCAGACTCTTACAGTTTGCAACCGTTAAAGACCTAGTACTATCAAATGCCCTTTGTCCCCACAGACTATCCAGAAGACGGACATGTTAAAACCCAGACGCCCAGACGGTAAGCATCACAAACAGATTGACTTGACCTTGGTGAAGAAGCAATTTCAAACAAGAGTTCATCCCTAGAACAAGGAGCTTTCTTGAAGCAGACATAAGAAGTGACCATGACCCAGTGCTGATGACCTTCTGAGTTTGTCTGAAAAGGCCAGATAGCCAAATTTAAAGAGTAACTACACTTCAGGAACTGACTGAATCAGATCCCAAACCCTATCTCCAACATCAAAGGGAAAGATTGACAAAGACATTCCAACAAACAATAAATTACAAGTGATAAGCCGGGTCAGCAGCTCTTTCCCAAATAGGGGGCAACTCAGCTATCTTTATTGAACTAAATAATTTTGACCAACAGAAGGGTTACAACAGACTAAGCAAATTATACGAAAAACATTTAACAATTATTTTTACATATTTTCTATTTTTATTATAGAAGGGTTAAAATGAGAACACAATAAATTAAACAGCACCGAACATAAAACAAATGCAACCGCAACGAAAGTACCGCCTTGGGACGGTGAGTAATAGCTACTGGGGGTTTAAACCGGTTTTACTGGGCCCAAACCGTCACCCTCACCCTCCGCCGCGGTGTACACAATTAGTTGGTAGTTCGGTTCGTATGGAGGTCCCCTAACTCATCAGAGAGTCATCACGGTCAACAATTAAAATCAAGAAAAGACCGTGATGAAGCAAGGATGAGGACTCGACAGCCGAAACGTGTTGAGACACCTGGAGATCCCTGGGGCGTCAGCAACACCACTGAAACACTAGAGCAGAAGAAGACACCAGTTGAACCAGTTGAACTCAGCCAATAATGCAGACTGACCTTGATAAGTAGCCCGGGGAACCAGATGTGGCGTACACATTTCAAGCAACAGTAGGTTAGAAATTTTACTGCCTGTAGTTATTGGCACTGAAGAAAGCAAAGGAGACCTGGGTTATGTTTTTGACATGAGGCGATCGAAATTGCCCGAATATAAACAAAAGCCACGGGGCACATCAGCTGGTGAAGAATGTACCTATATGAAAATCTTACCAGGATAAGTCTCGGAAAAGTCTAACAGAAGAGCAAGCGATTCTCAGCAGATGGATAGAATATTTTTCACACCTCTACAGTCATAAGAGTTTGGAAAATAATGCAGTTCTTGACTGCAGTCTGCACCCAGAGGAAGATCTAATTTATGTATGTTTGACGAGCTGTGTACAGTAGTAAGATTTGAAGAGCAGTAGAATGACGTGAACCAGAGACTCAGTTGCTGATTAGTATGCTTCCTAAGCTCTGTCAAAAATACAAAACCACCCAGCAGGCACATAAGGTTGAATAAACCTTAAATCATGTTGATTCAAAGTTGGTTCAGGCTTGTGTGCCCAGTGGGCATCAGCCTCATCCGCCATCTGAGCAATGTGATGCTTAAAGTCATTTCGAACAGACTTAGCCCCGAGATTGTCGCTGAAAGACAGATTGAAACATGTTTTCTCATCATGCCAAGGGGAGGATAACAAGTTTGAATTTATGTACAACTCCTATAACACCTGAAATGCCTAATAATATACTTTATGAACGAGTCTTTTCTTTTAACCGCTGATTTATTATATCATAAAACACAGAAACGTGAACATTTTTCATCGCATGACCCTCTGTGTTCTAGGTACAGCTGTGATGTGAGGTTGACGAGAAAAGAAAAACCTTAGTTATGAAATTGCCGTTAACGTCAGAACTGCTTAAATTGATGCAACTATGAATGAACATTTATTATAGTTAGAATGACAGGATAGTGACATGTTAAATTTGTGGGATATGAGTTTGACAGTGAAATCCACTTGGGCAGAGTGAATTTCAGTCAAATGCAACTAAATTGACAAGGGCTGTATGTTTTGCCGCAGCTGGTTAGGCATACAGGCTGACATTTTTGCACATTCATATGGATGGTAAGGCAGGTTGCATATCACTCCGCATCTATCAATTTCATTCTAGTCAAAATGATATCATTATTTCGAATGGAGTTGACAAAGTCTATGTGTGGCACATATTCATGCGCGGAGGCTTAAGTTTTGGTCTTGACCTATAATTCCATGTTAAACTTACAAGCAGCAACGGAGAAAGGACACAGAGTCTACTTTAGTGGTAAGCATTACAGAATACAAACAAATGAATGATACATGGTACAAAGGACTTTGATGAATGATGTGGTGGAAGACCTACCGGGAGGTTTGAGAGGCGATCCGTTGAGCGTTAACCAACTAGTCACAGTGATGGAGCAGTAACGGATTTGCCTAATAGTTCCACCCACTATGACCAGGTCTCCAAAATGTAAACCAATGTAGGCCTATTACATACAAGGCGATTGATGACTAGGTGCATGCCGATCATACAAAAATGAGATGACAAATAAAAGCGAATCGGAATTTCCTTTTCAAGACTCCCGTTATGACGACACCTTTGGAACAGCCCAGAAAACAAACGCCTCACCCAGATCAATAAGATCTTGGATAGGAAGCGAAGCATAAGAAATGACAATGACTTACTGATGTTGACGTTCAGTTTCATGTGAAGGAGTCTGAGAAACCACATTAGGTCAGGATCAAGTTTGACACCGAATGCTGAGCAAGGGCGTAGCTACGTATACGGCAAATACGCAAGTGCGTATTGAAATTTTGTCAAAATTGACAAAATTTCAACACGCACTTGCATATTTGCATGCTGAAAATTGATAAATTAGACAAGATTTCAATACCAATTACCAAAGTGGCTGAAATACTAGCTTTCCCTTCAAGAAGTAGATTATAAAACATGGTTGTGCGTATTATGAAATTGCCTTTAGTTACGCCCCTGCTGAGGATCCCTTTATTTCACAGCAATTTTTCACGTCTGTACTATACAGAAAGACAATAAGCAGTTGTAATGTGTGCTTGAGAAATGGTCTGTTGGCTCCTGTTCTTCCCTGTGTGTCTTTTTCTTTCTTTGTCTCTGTACTAGAATATAAGATTTGTGTTTCACCTTCTTATATCAGGAGTTCATCCCTAGGACAAGGAGCTTTCTTGAAGCAGACATAAGAAGTGACCATGACCCAGTGCTGATGACCTTCCGAGTTTGTCTGAAAAGGCCAGATAGCCAACTCAGCCAATAATAAGCTAGAATCTTTAAACTATTATACACAGATAGTTTACGATTTGTTGTATAGAATGACTGAGAATTAATATGCTGGCTCCTTTTCTTCTATATTATTGTTCTTTTTATTTCTATCCATATATTACAAATATTGATTTTTTTGTCCCTAGTTTTCTCAAAATTGAAAGATAAGAGAATGTGCAAATTAAACGTACACATACGCAATGAATTGCAGATCATTGGATCCATTTAGAGTCATTCCACTCTAATCACTGCTAGAGGGCTTCATCAGAGTTTGATATTCCTTTACTGATTATGAATGGACGCAATCAAACCGAATCTGGTGTCTTCCAGAACTTCAGAATCTGCCCGAATCTGTCGCACAGTGTTTCGTTCCACCCCTGGGGTTTAGATTACTTTATATGATTAGGTTCAGAGTCAGTTGGGATGTGGTTGGGGATACTAGATTACTGTATTATACCTATAAAACGCCCGGGGCGTTACATTTTAGGAAAGATTGGGCGGGGTTGGGGATGGGGAGCGTAAAATCAGCCACTGCCAATATAGATCCAATAAACAGTGTTAAATTGAATAGATATGCTTTCAGATGAAGTGATTCTGCTATTTTCCATTTGTTTGCCTCCCTCCTCAACAGGGGCCTGATCTTAAAAGAATGAATTTGCTTCACCCCTTTTGGATTTACTACGTCTTTAAGAGTAGCCACCAGGCCCCGAGGTTATAAAACTTGAGTACATTCTCAAACTCAAAATAAAGTACACTGATTGGCTGCTTCCGAGCACATGCTCAGAAGCAGCCAATCAGTGTGCTTTATTTTGAGTTTGAGATTATTCTCAAGTTTTATAACCTCGAACCCTGGATTTTTATGTTCTCTGACAAACTGATGGGAAACTGGAAAAGAGGCAAGGGTGAGGCGTTTAGTAGAACAGGGGCGTTTATCAGGATTAATACGGTATTCATAGAATTAGAGCGAGGTTTTATGATGAGCCGAAGTGCAATGAGTGGACATATTCGAAGGAGTCTTGTTTTTTAGAGCTTGAATGAACAGAAGAACCGCACCCGTTGTCAAGTTGAAATTTATTTCTTACTCGCATTAACATTCTTAATTAGTTTCACTTAGAAATAGGCCATACGCAATTAATGTCAATTAAGTTTTGTCCGTAATCATTAACTAGAAAACTGAATGAACGGAAATTCTTCAATGACGTTTTCTGTCGCGTCTTATGCTAATAAAAGTAAAAAGATATCTACATGATGACCTAAACTAGTACTGGAACTTCATAACCCAGTTGTTCAAAGCATTGTTAGCTTGACAAAGTTCGTTAGGTCTTCTAGTTCAAATAAGATCAAGTGCGCTGGTATTTTTGCAACAAAATGTTAGGAGCTTTTGCATTTTTCCACTAACATCCAAATCACGAGCTGCCGCTGCTAGCCTCAGCAGCAGCTGCTGATATCCTCGCAGCAGCTGCTGATAGCCTCGCAGCAGCTGATGACGTTTTACCCCAGTAAGTTTGGTTTTAGCCCACTTTCTAGGAACGATCGGCTCGATACAGGTAAGTGTTCTTGTAAGGGCTGTAAAGCCCAAAATAATAATGACAAATGATGATAATAATAATAATAATAATAACATCTGTGTTTAAAATGAATAACTGTAGTTGCAGTTATACAATAATAGGATTTATCTTTCGCAGGCTTCTCCCTTGTGCCTATATATAGTTTACAGACATGTTAACTTATTTCCTTTGCGAGAATAATATATACTAGAATGGAATAGCTACTAAAATAAATTAAAAAAAAATAAATACAAAAAAAAATCTATTTCCTTGGCAAAGATTAAAACATGGTACATATAAGAGACTGAATTGGAATAATTTGCTTCCCTTACATACCAACAAAATATAATAAGCTTCTAAATTATAAATAAAAAAATAAAAGTGTACCGTATTCGACATTAAATACTTTCAGTAGACATTCTTCATTTCAAAGAATTATTATATATAGAAATAAACTGAATCATTAGAGAAAAGCTGCATATAGTCATGCAGGATGGAGATGCTTTGTAAGTGAAAACTGTAAGATTTTTTAGTGTTTGCAGCACTTGTAACAAGCAATCAAAGGGATAAACCAGTAAAAATATGTGCGCTAAAAATCATATGCCTCAGAACTTCCCATGTTCTGCGCTTATTGGGTCACGTGCGCTAATGGGTCGATTACAAAATATAAATTTGGACGGCTGTGTGCAACTATAGTCATAGTTACGTATCGCTGACCACATGGGGAACGTCGTTAGGAGAAGAGAAGAGAACAAAACAATATACATAGGACTTGGACGAACACTCGGCGCCAGGGGTGTGCAACTATAGTTACGTATGCACTTGGCGAACGTCGTTAGGAGAACTGAAACAGAACAGTACATAAAATCCAATGTCGTTACGAGAGTTGAAATACACATGCAATAAAATCCAACAGATGGAAACCGCTGAGCCACTTCGGGAACATCGTTACGAGAGATGAAAAAAATTTCAGCAGTGCGAATGCAGGTTGGGGTGGGGAAGGAGACATTTTCAGCACTCTTTTATTTGGTTGATACATGTAAAAAATGCTGAAAAATAAATTTTATCATATATCTCAGCCCTGTCTCGTAGATCACACCTGTAATCTTTTTCATCGGAAATTTGTGTTACGACAATAATTCTGGAAAAGCAAGAAATTTTGCTGGTGCGCAGTTTCCCAGTGCGCAGTGAGCAAGTAGAAAATTGTTACATTTGTCAGGTCTTGGTCAGCCCATTTATTGATATCACTTATTCAAAGAATGGATATCACAACTTCGAATTATGGATGTCAAATATCCGATTTTATGGATATCACCAATTCGAATTATGATATCACTAATTCGATTTATGGATAGCCATAATTAGAGTTATGATAGCTATGGGCAGTATTATGGAAATACATATGAGCTGCGACACGAGAAAACCAACAATGTGGTTGTGCACCCAGTGCAGATTCAGATCAGCGTGGGCATTCGTCAAGTTTGATCAGACTCTTCGTTTAGTGCCCAAAGGGTAGCTAAAGGCCCTGTCACACTGTCACGAGTTTGGCTACGATAAGCTACGAGTTTATAACTCGCCACATGTCGAGGGAAAGTGGAGGAGATGTCGCCATATCTCGTCTAAAGTCGAACAAGCATCGCCATAACTCGCATACTGTCGGGAGGTGTCTACGAGAATTTTAAACTGTTTAAAATTCTCGCCGTCCAAAGTATTCTCGTAGCGAACTCGCAACTCACTCGTATATTGTCGTACAACTTTCGTACACATTGTCGCCTATTGTCGCACGTTCTCATGTGTTTTCGCCGTTCAAAAGCAACAGGCGAGTTCTGGCGATATAGTACGATATAAAGCGAGTTGGGTACGAGTAGCTGCGACATACAGTGCGATACTGTGCCGAATATGGCCGATTCTCCACGAGATCCCTTCGAGTATTGTCGACAACTATACGACAATTGGCGAGTGCTTTACGAGTTCCGTTCGAGTCATTGTCTAACAGTTTCATGGACGGACGATCGGCGCCCCGTTACTGCGGATTCGTTCCGCTGAGGTGCGCGGGGGGGGGGGGGGGGGGGGGGGGGGGCGTCGATATGAGAATTGAAATACACAGACAGACACACACACACACACACACACACACACACACACACACACACAAACACACACGTGTCCAGCAGGTTCAATGTAAACGTCGCCGAGTTAACATCTCAGTATTCGTCATACGTTCATTTAACGTTTATCAATGTATGATAATAGCTCCCAAGAAAAAGGGAAAAGTTGCAACGAAAAAACAAAGGAGCTGGCACACCTCCCAGAAATACCCCAACGCCACTTCCTAGGGAAGATGTGTCTACTGTGGATGAGGTTCCTCCAGGGGATAGGGAGCAGTCCCAAGACACGCATCCCCATGAGGACGGTATTGTGTGGCACTCGGAACCCATACATGAGGCTCTTGTAGCTTTCTCCTGTGGTCAAGTACCTCAGGGCGATACCAAGCTTCAATCCCGGTTTCAGGGCCTCTCGGTACTACGTGTTTTGTTTCAGCAGACTAGGAGTAAGTCTCTGCTCAAGCTCTCTGAACATTTCAAGCGGTACTCTCAGAATGTTACTGTAAAAAAATCCGTAGATTTTACGTTAGAATAACTGGTAACGAGCTGCAAGTCCATTTGCCGTTATTTTTACGGAAATCTCGATATGGTAGAATTATGTTACCTGACCGCACTCGAAAATATCTTTGTAGTGTTGAAGGGCTATATGACCAAAACCATATCTGTTTTCATCTATCCTGCTGTGCTTGATGATTCCGCCAGCGTTTGCGGGCGCCCGTAAAAATAACAGGAAATGGACTGTCGGCTGGTTGCCAGTTTTTCTACTGTAAAATGAACGGAAATTTTTTACAGTCTAGTGGGCGCATCATTGTCTTCAATCCGCAGTTCATGCATCAGCCGATCATAGTGTCCAAAGTCTTTTCGCCTCATGAATCATGGTCTGATCCAAAATCTTCTAGGAGCCCTCCTTCTCTGCTGGAGCAGCTGGGTGAGGCCAAGATCAATTTCAGCATTATCTTCCTTCAGTTCCAGCAGTAAACGAAGTCTAAGAAGCTTTTGTGGAAGTTGAAGAGTCATGTTTCACATTCGGTAACCAACGAGACTATGACCATTGGTCTGCAGTATACGCCAGTTTATGCACACCCAAAATGCTGGAGAACTCGTATAGAAATCGCATTATATCCCACAAAGTCGAACAAGGTTCGGATGATATCGTACTATGTTGAACAAAGACCGTACTAATATCGCAATAAATCCTACCATATCGTACGAGCTCGTACCTTGTCGTACAAAACCCGTATTAACTCGTACAAACTCGTAATGATATCGAACACGTATCGAAGCATTATCGTAGGAATGTCGAAGATACTCGTGCCAACTCGTACTAGTTTCGTACGTTTTGGTCAGAAATATCGAAGAGATCTCGTGCTCTACTCGTACAAATGTTTTGACAGAAAAAAATTTTGTAACTCGTGGTCATCCATGCCGATTTACTGCGAGTTCAATCTCGCCGTAAATCGCCGCTTGTCGCCAGAGATATCGTGACAGTGTGACAGGGGCTTAAGGGTCTTAGCTACCTCCATGCGGACAGCGAAGACTCTGATCAGACTGGGCGGATGCCCAGGCTGATCTGAGTCTGCGCTGGGTGCACAACCACATTGTTGGTTTTCCCGTTTCGCGGCTCATATATGTAATTCGAAGTAGGGATATCCATATTTTAAATAAGTTATATCAAGAAATCGGGCTGAATAATTGATATCCATAATTTGAATAGTAAATATCCATAAATAATCGCAGAGCAGTCGTTATTTAAACTTATTATTTGTAACGAAGAATATCTGATATCCATAATTCTAATTAGTGTTATACATAAACGGGCCCAAATATTGATATCCGTAGCCCGAATTATGGATTTTACTTAATATTTGAATTGTGGATATCTAATAATCTTCATGATTAATGGATATCACTAATTCGACATTGGTATCACCTATTTGATTTATTGATATCCATTAGTAATAAGTGATATCCGATATCCATAATTCGATTTATGACCATCCATAAATCAAATTATGAATATCCAGATATCCATGATACAAATTATATCTATTAATAATTATCATTTTCGGATATCCTGAGATCGAATTATGGATATCGATAATTCGAATTATGGATATCTATAAAATATTGATGTTCATAATTCGAATTATCACTAGGATACGTGTACAGTGTTTGAGAGTCCGCGTATTATTTAATGTTATTAATTATTATAAATGAAATAAACTCAGAGGTAAATATGACCATTAACATCTTAACAGCGTTGAATTTCGGAGTTAAAGTACTTATTACAGAAAACGTATCTTAAAAAAAACATGATAAAGTTGTCTCACAATACCGTAATACCGATATATCGCAAATCCGTTTTCGCTCAGCTTGCAAGTTAATTTAAGGCAGGGCAATAGTACCTCTGGCATCAACTATCAACTGCAGCTGTACAGAAAGAAACAACTGCTGCTGCCTCTGAGACAACACCAGGTCCGCAACTTCAGCTGAGACTCCCGCAGAAGATACTATAATTAGCTATTCAACATGACATTTATTTTTTCTCATCGTTTTTAAATTTTCCTACAGATCTTGGCCACTCTTTTCTCTTTTTCCCTCTATTCTTATTTGCCTTTTTATTGCTCATTTATCCCCAGTTTTTAGTTTGGCTCTACTTGTTGGGTAAGATCAGCAAGATGTTTGAAAAAAAAGACAAGGTCAAAGTTAATTTTCAGAAGTTAATTTTTCAAGTTTATTTATTTAATTACAATTATTTTTTCCTGCATTTAGAGCTTCTAGTGTCATCTCAATGTAGGTGTTTGAGGACTAATACTAAGAGCATGCAAGACCATGGTACTGGTATAAACAGAGAAATAAAAACAACAGAATCCTTGAATATGCAAGGTCGTTAGGGTTGTTCAGAAAGCCATTGTCAGCATCAACGAAAAAAAAATATATAGCAGCTGATGTCCCTCTGCTGCCATATATTTACGTAAGGTTTATTTTCTTTTTTTCCTTCAAATATGTGTTTTCAGTGTAGACACAAAACTGTTTTTGTTTGTTTAGGTACTCAAACTGGTGTTTGCTTTTTCACATAGCCACTTTGGGTGTTTTGCATGACAGATATGCGTTATATGTAGTTTAGGGCTCGCAACGAATTAAGTTACCTAACAAGTATCCCTTCGGGCACATGGGGTTTGATCAGCTTTGAGCCAACGTCGATTCGACGTCATGATATCGAATCGGCGTTGGTTCAATGCTGGCTAATCATAGTGCCCGAAGGGATATTACAAGAAGAGTCACACAGTTCTCTCCATTTTGCATAAGAGATGTGCGTTATATGTAGTTTAGGGCTCGCAACGAATTAAGTTACCTTACAAATATCCCGTCGGGCACATGGGGTTTGATCAAGTTTGAACCAGCGTCGGTTCGACGTCATGATATCGAATTGACGTTGGTCAAATGCTGGCTAAGCATAGTGCCGAAGGGATATTACAAGAAGAGTCACACAGTTCTCTCTAATTCGCATGACAGATGTGCCTTATATGTAGTTTAGGGCTCGCAACGAATTAAGTTACCTTACAAATAACCCGTCGGCACATGGGGCTTGATCAGCTTTGGACCAACGTCGATTCGACGTCATGATATCGAATCGACGTTGGTCCGATGCTGGCTAAGCATAGTGCTCGAAGGGATATTACAAGAAGAGTCACACAGTTCTCTCCAATTCGCATGACAGATGTGCCTTATATGTAGTTTAGGGGTCGCAACGAATTAAGTTACCTTACAAATAACCCGTCGGGCACATGGGGTTTGATCAGCTTGAACCGAAGACGATTCGACGTCATGATGTCGAATCGACGTTGGTTCAATGCAGGTTAGGCATAGTGCCCGAAGGGATATTACAAGAAGAGTCACACAGTTTTCACCAAGCAAAGATAAGGTCTAAGTGGGATAGGTTAGGATATAGCTCAGAGGAAAGAAATTAATAGCTTTAAGTATTAATGATTCTTGACTCACATATTATTCTGTATTTATTAAGGTGATATTATGCACTTATTGTACTACCTGTCACATCGTTTATATTTGTATTGCATGTATGTACATGTATATGCTCAAGGGCTACATAACCTATATAGCACTTGAATAAACATTCTTCTTCATATATATATATATATAAAAATGCTACGGGTGTGAAAAGAATTTGTGATGCAACATTTGGTGGTGAGAGAGACACTTCCTGACACTCTTTTTATTGCAAGACTGACATCTTTTGATATTTTGTGCTGGGGCCTAATATTTGTTGTTTCTAGTTGTTGATAGAGAGTGTTGCAACTTTTTCTACTTTGTTGCTGTTACACTGCTGCTTCTGTTCGTGGTATGATAGTGACAACTGATGCTGATGTTTTCAATATTCTTTTCTTTTTTTAAGATTGATATATGCTGCCTGTGATAATGGTGTTATTAAAAGTGTCAGCCACTGTTTATAGTAAGGATTTAGGCTTATATTACTGTTTTTGCCGTGTGTAGTATTTGCAGACACTAATGTTTGTGGTTTGACAGGAGTAACATCTGCTGCTCCGCAAGTTTTCATAAGCAGATGCTGATGTTTGTACCAGAGACCACATCATCTGTCGATATTGAAGATCAGAGGGACATCTGGTGCTGCCATTAGTTCTGAGAATAACTTTTGCTGCTGCTGTAAGTTAAAGCAATAGCTGCAGATGGAGAAGTCAGTTCCTGATGCTGGTGTCATAAGCAGCTGCTAGTGTTTTTTTTTATAGTTACACCACCATCTGCCGATATCGGAGAACAGAAGGACATCAGCTGCTGCCATAATGTATTCAGGATAACTTTTGCTGCTGTTGTTGATGAAATCTTCAGCTGCTGATAATGTAGTCAGTTGCTGATGGTGGTGTCATAAGCAGCTCCTGATGTTGTTTATTAGTGATAGTGACACCACCATCTTTTGATATTGGAGAACAGCGGGACATTAGCTGCTGCCATAAGTATTTAGAATAACTACTGCTGTTGATGAAAGCATCAGCTGCTGATGGTGATGTCAGTTGCAAATGGTGGTGTCAGAATGAGCTGCTGATGTTATTATTAGTGACAGTGACCCTACCATCTGCCGATATCGGAGAACAGAGGGATATCAGCTACTGTCATTAGTACTGAGAATAACCATTACGGATCCTGTTGATTAAGTATTAGCTGCTAATGTTGATGTCAGTTGCTGATGGTGGTGTCATAAGCAGCCGCTGCTTTT
The DNA here is from genome assembly GCA_963989385.1 of Ctena decussata. Lineage (NCBI taxonomy): Eukaryota > Metazoa > Mollusca > Bivalvia > Lucinida > Lucinidae > Ctena > Ctena decussata. The sequence goes on from OZ022511.1 coordinate 13,459,939, forward strand.
AGTAAATGACACTATCATCTGCCTATATCGGAGATCAGGGGGATGTCAGCTGTTGCCACTAGTGTTTAGAGTACATTTTGCTGCTGCTGCTGCTGTAAGTAAAAGCATAGGCTGCTGATGGTGGTGTCAGTTACTGATGGTGGTATCATAAGCAGCTGCTGGTGTTGTTTTTAGTGGCACCACCATCTGTCGAAAGCATTAGCTGTTGATGGTGGTTTTTAATTGGTACAATTGCTAATGCCGCAGTTGCAGTTAGTACGGCTTATCGCTTTTGTCTTATTCTTTTCTGACGATAGAAGTAGCAGATTTTATGGGTTTTTTTTAATTCACACGCTGCTGCAGCTGGTTGTAAAAGAGCCGCATCCCGCAACCTAGGTGGAGAGTAAGATTTGCTGTTGTTGTCTAAGGGGAGGAATGAAATAACTTCTACTGCTGTTAATTTGAAGATACAACAGCTGCTGCTGTTGTCACAGCAAATATCACAGAAACCATCAGCATCAGTTTTCACTCGTTGATAAACAACAGCACAATATATCACTCTAGTCACGTTCACCACAAGAAGTAGTAACTCTCACTAAAACTTACAGCAGATATCACTCCGTCCACTGTCAGCAGCAGCTATCACCTTCGTAACAGAAGGCAGCAGCAAAGGTTAGTTTCGTCTCCAGAAGCAGCTCCTGGTATCATGAGTATAACCACCAACAGATGGTAGAAAAAAGATATAATTCAAGCAGCAGCAACTGAAGTCACTCTCACTACTTTCCTTCAACAGCAGGCAGTCCACAAACAGATGACATATACAGATATTAATCCAGCAGAAGCAACACCTGCCATTCTCACTACCTATCTTCAACAGCAGGCAGTTCATCAACAGATGTCAGATACAGATATTTAATCCAGCAGCAGCAACAGCTGTCACTCTCACTACCCTTCTTCAAAAGCAGGTAGTCCACAAACAGATGGCAGATACAGATAATTTGTCCAGCAGCAGCAACAGCTGTAACTCAATACCTATCTTTAAAACGGGCAGTGCACAAACAGATGGCAGATACAGATATTTAATCCAGCAGCAGCAACAGCTGTCACTCTCATTACATATCTTCAACAGCAGGCAGTCCACCAACAGAAGGTAGATACTGATATTTAGTCCAGCAGCAGCAACAGCTGTCACTTTCACTACCTATCTTCAACAGCAGGCAGTCCACCTACAGATGGTAGATACAGATATTTAATCCAGCAGCAGCAACAGCTGTCGCTCTCACTACCTTTCTTGAACAGCAGGCAGTCCACCAACAGATGGCAAATGCAGATATTTAATACAGCAGGAGCAACAGCTGTAACTCTGACCACCTGTCTTCAACAGCAGGCAGTCCATAAAAAGAAGGCAGATACAGATATCTAGTACAGCAGCAGCAACAGCTGTCACCCTCACTACCTATCGTCAACAGCAAGCAGATGGCAGATATAGAAATTTAATCCAGCAGCAGCAACAGCTGTCCCTCTCACTATCCATCTTCAACAGCAGGCTGTCCACCAACAGATTGCATGAACAAATATTTAATCCAGCAGCAGCAACAGCTGTCACTCTCACTATCTATCTTCAACAGCTGGCAGTCCACCAACTGCTTGCAGATACAGATATTCAATCCAGCAGCAGCAACAGCTGTCACCCTCACTACCCTTCTTCAACAGCAGGCAGTCCACAAACAGATGGCAGATACATATATTTAATCCAGCAGCGGCAACAGCTGTCACTGTCACCACCTATCTTCAATAGCAGGCAATCCACAAGCTGCTTGCTGATACAGATATTCAATCAAGCAGCAGCAACAGCTGACACTCTCACTACCTATCTTCAACAGCAGGCAGTCCACCAACAGATGGTAGATAGTCGTTCTCAGGAACACAAGTAGGCCTACCACGTTTGACTTGATTTCAAATTTCTGAAATCTGATCTTTGCTAAATTTCCTCAGCCCCTAACTCTGGGGTTGGGCTGCAAAATACGTTCACTTAAATTAAAATAAGCTTGCTAGTTAGTGTTGGTTTAAACAATATTTATTTCAAGAAAACGAGCACATACAAATGTACAGTGTTAGGCTATAGAGGAAACGTTATCTGAAATCATGCCATTTTTTCATGCCATTTTTCATTAATGTAAATAAAATCATTGAATACAAATTACTTTTTTTTTCATATTCTCAGACAAGCTCAAAAGAAGAACCCGTGGGGAGAAGGTTTGCTCTTGTTCGTCTGTCTGACTGTCCTCGACTGGGACTGGTCGTCCGTCTGTCTGTCCTTATCTGGGTCTGTTCGTCTGTCTGTCTGTAGGACAGTATTTGTTCGTTAGTCCGTACAACACTATTGTTCGTGTTTAGTGTTAGACAGGGCTATTGACCTGCCCGGGGGTGCTGATTGGGGCTAAACGGACAAATACTTATGTGTATAAACTTGTACAAAGCATAAGAGAGCCAATATGATAGTGCGATATACTATTTCAGGACAGTTTAATACTTAAGTTGAGAGCTAACCTATTGCGTTTTTTCCCTTTGAATTATTAAAGGGCTCGTCCCGTTACATTTTTGGCGCTCGTCCAGCGCTACATTTTGGGGCTCGTCCCGTTACACAGTGACCAAATTATCTGCCGATATGGAAAAACAGAAGAACACTTGCTGCTGCCATAAGAAGAAAGAATAGCCTTTGCTGCATCTTTTGATAAAAGAAACAGCTGCTGATGGTTCTTCGGCAGCTGCTGATGGCGGTATCATAAGCAGCTGCTGATGTTACTGTTAATGACACCATCATCTGCCGATATCGGAGAACAAAGGGACATAAGCTGCTGCCATCAGTAGTAAGAAAAATCTTTCGATGCTGGTTATGTTGAAAGCATCAGCTGCTGATGGTGGTTTGGCAGCTGCTTATGGTTGTGTCATAAGCAGCTGCTGATGTTAATATAAGTGACCACATCGTCTGCCGATGTCGAAGAACAGGGGGACAGCAGCTGCTGCCATTAGAAGTTAGAATATCTTTTGCCGCTTCTGCTGATGGAAACATCAGCTGCTGATGATGGTTTGGCAGCTGCTGATATTAGTGTACAAAGCAACTGCTGATGATAGTTTTATTGACAGCATCATCTGCCGTAACCAGGATGAGAGGGACATCACCTGCTGCCATCATGAGTAAGACTCGTTTTTTTCTGCTGCTTTTGATGAAATCATCAGCTGCTGATGGTTGTTTGGCAGCTGCTGATGTTGGTGGCATCAGCAGCTGCTGCTGTTATCATCAGTGACCACATCATCTGCCGATATGAAAGAACAGAGGGCATCAACTGCTGCTATTAGTAGTTAGAATAGCTTCTGCAGCTGCGTTTGATAAAAACATCAGCTGCTGATGGTGGTTTGGCAGCTGCTGATGGTGGTGGCATAAGCAGCTGCTGTTGTTATCATCAGTAACCACATCATCTGCCGATAAGGAAGAACAGAGGGGCATCAGCTGCTACTATAAATATAAAGAATAGTTTTTGCTGCACCTTTTGATGAACGCAACAGATCTAAGGGTTCTTTGGCAGCTACTGATGGTAGTATCATAAGCAGCTGCTGATGTTACTGTTAATGACACCATCATCTGCCGATATCGGAGAACAAAAGGAACATAAGCTGCTGTCATCAGAAGTAGGAAAAACTTTTGATGCTGCTTTTGATGAAAGCATCAGCTTCTGCAGCTGCGTCTGATAAAAGCATCTGCAGCTGATGGTGGTTTAGTAGTTGCTGATGGTGGTTGGCAGCTGCTGATGGTGGTGGCATAAGCTGCTGCTGCTGTTATCATCAGCGACCACATCATCTGCTGATATGGAAGAACAGAGGGGCATCAACTGCTTCTATAAGTAGTAAGACTTTCTTTTGCTGCACCTTTTGATGAAAACAACAGTGGCTAATGTTTGTTTTGGCAGCTGCTGATGGTGGTAACGTAAGCAGCTGCTGATGTTACTGTTAATGACACCATCATCTGCCGATATCTGAGAACAAAAGGAGCATAAGCTGCTGCCATCAGTAGTAGGAAAAACTTTTGATGCTGCTTTGAGGAACGCATCACCTGCTGATGGCGGTATGGCAGCTGCTGCTGCAGCCCCATCTGATAAAAGCATCAGCTGCTGATGGTGGTTTAGCAGCTGCTGTATGGTGGTTTGGCAGCTGCTGATGGTGGTGGCATAAGCAACTGCTGTTGTTATCATCAGTGACTACAACATCTGCCGATATGGAAGAACAGAGGGGCATCATCGGCTACTATAAGTAGTAAAAATAGTTTTTGCTGCATCGTTTGATGAAAGCAACAGCTGCTTAAGGTTCTTTGGCAGCTGCTGATAGTGGTAACGTAAGCAGCTGCTGATGGTACTGTAAATGTCACAATCATCTGCCGATATCTGAGAACAAAAGGGACATAAGCTGCTGACATCAGTAGTAGGAAAACATTTTGATGCTGCTTTGAGGAAAGCATCACCTGCTGATGGCGGTATGGCAGCTGCTGCTGCAGCTGCTTTTGAAAAATGCATCAGCTGCGGATGGTGGTTGAGCAGCTGCAGATGGTAGTTTGGCAGCTGCTGATGCTGGTGGCATAAGCAGGTGCTGCTGTTATTATCAGTGGTACAATAAGCAGCTTCTGATGTTACTGTTAATCAGCATCAGCTGCTGATGGCGGTATGGCAGCTGCTGCTGCGTCTGATAAAAGCATCAGCTGCTGATGTTGGTTAAGCAGCTGCTGATGGTGGTTTGGCAGGAGCTGATGGAGGTGGCTCTTTGGCAGCTGCTGCTGTTACTTTTAATGACACCATCATCTGCTGATATCGGAGAACAAAAAGGACATAAGCTGCTGCCATCAGTACTAGGAAAAACTTTTGATGCTGCTTTGGAGGAAAGCATCAGCTGCTGATGGCGGTATGGCAGCTGCTGCTGTAGCTGTGTCTGATAAAAGCAACAACTGCTGATGGTTGTTTTGCAGCTGCTGATGGTGGTTTTGCAGCTGCTGACGGTGGTGACATAAGCAGCTTTGCTCTTACTGTTAATGACACCATCATCTGCAGATATCGGAGAACAAAAAGGACATAAGCTGCTGCCATTAGTAGTAGGAAAAACTTTTGATGCTGCTTTTGAGGAAAGCATCAGCTGCTAATGGCGGTATGGCAGCTGCAGCTGCGTCTGATAAAAGCATCAGCTGCTGATGAAGGTTTTGCAGCTGCTGATGGTGGTTTGGCAGCTGCTGATGGTGGTGGCATTAGCAGCTCCTGCTGTTATCATAAGTTACCGTATCATCTGACGATATGGAAGAACAGAGGGGCATCATCGGCTACTATAAGTAGTAAGAATAGTTTTTGCTGCATCATTTGATGAAAGCAACAGCTGCGGGTGGTTCTTTGGCAGCTGCTGATGGTGGTCAGTAGCACTCTCAACGGTAAGTTTTGTTCCAGTAGCAGCCCCTGTTATCATTACCATCACCAGATACAGATATCATTTCAGCAATAAAACTAAAGTCACTCTATTAACTATATTTTAACAGCAGGCCGTCCACCAACAGATGGCAGATACAGATATCATTACAGCAGTATTAACAGATGTCACTTTCTCTACCTATCTCTAACAGCAGGCCGTCCACCAACAGATGGCAGATACAGATAGCACTCCAGCAGTATCAACAGCTGTCACTCGCATTACCTATCTTTAAGGTGGTGATTTGTGGTATATACAAAAATGTCAATAAAATGCTGAAAATACAACAGATCTTCCCAAAACTTAGCAGATGCCTTCTTTATGTTGTTTCTGACAGTTTAGAATACAAAAATGCAGGACATGTTGATGTTAATAAGGATTTATATAAGAAAAGATAAGATCAAAGGGTAATTTTGTGCGAATAAATCTAAAAAATGACAATCATTATTGAAAATGTAACTAGGTCTGAACATAAATTAATGTATTATGAAGAGCGTCCTAGCAATTATTCATTCCACTTTCTTTGCACTTTATCAGGCTGCGCCGATAAAAACAGAAGCCTTTTCCTCAAATGTCTGACCATGTATATAATTGCATGTATAGTGCTTGCATTCATTAATACAGGTAGGTCAGGTATACCTATATCATACTCACAGTATAAATATTACATTACAATCACCAAGACAGGTATATTATTGAAATCATTCAACCCTGAAAACAGACTCTGCTATGTATTTTTGAGACAAATATTTGGACACAGGCCACATCTTTTTTATCTGCGCAGCCAGATAACGTGCAAAGAAAATGGAAAAAATAATTGCTAGGACGCTCTTCATAATACATTAATCTATGTTCAGACCTAGTTACATTTTCAATAATAATGGTCATTTTTTAGATTTATTCGCACAAAATAACCCTTTGATCTTTTCTTATATAAATCCTTTTTAACATCAACATGCCCAGCATTTTGGGATTCTGAATTGTGAGAAACAACATAAAGAAGGCATCTGCTAAGTTTTGGGAAGATCTGTTGTATTTTCAGCATTTAATGCAGATTTTTGTCTTTGCCCCAAATCAGTGAAAATCACCACCTTAACAGCAAGCAGTCCACCAATAGATGGCAAATACAGATATCATTACAGTAGTAGCAGCAGATACCACTATCACTACCTAACTTCAACAGCAGGCAGTCCACAAATTATGGATATCAATAATCCAAAGTGTGGATATCCAATAATCTAAATGAGAAATGGATAGCACTAATTCGAATTATAAATATCACAATTTCGATCTATTGACATCAATAATTTGACTTAGTGGTATCCATAAATGGGCAAATTTGTTGATATCTATAAATCGATTTATGGATATTCATGAATCGAATCGGTGATATCCATAAAGTAGTTAGACTAGTTGATATTCATACTTCGAATACTGTACATCTATAAGTCGAATCACGGATATTCATGAATAATTATGGATGTCGCTTATTTGTATAGTGGATAGCACTTTTTCACTTATCGATACCATAAAACGATAATGAATAGTTAACCGGCACCCCATAGAATTTCGGTGATATCTATCTTATATTACTTACGTAAGATATAGGAAATCCGCTGGTGACAGACGGACGCATAGACTGGCGGATGGACAAAAGGTGTTGCGGAGTATATTATCATATACCTCAAGAACCCTTAAGCAAGCTTCATACATGTAGTCTAGTTGACATGGTGCATTGCTGGAACTGCTTATAATTGTCAATCTTTAAATAAAGACTCTCTCAAAATCAAACTCTTACAACTGTGAGCTCTGGCCAGTTGGACATGATCAGGCGACATAGTTTCAACGTCTAAGTTCTCACAAAAAAAGTCTTTTTTAATCGTAAACGGGGTTCCATAGCCCACAACCTATCATCATCACCCTCCCATCGACCGGATACATGTACATGTACGACTGAAACCTGTTGAACAGATCGTAAAATCGCAAGTCTTTTCTGAGAAAAAAGTGGGAAAAGAATAAAAAATATAAGCTGAAAATGTCATTTCTTAAGCAGATGGCCCATTCGGACATTCTAAGACTTGTCTCCGAATCAATCCTTGGTCTGTGTTACGTGTATTTATCGCAAAAAGAAAGAAAAAAAAAATGAAATATATGCCGTGAATCCAACTCGCTGCATTTAGCTTCCCTATACGTTCCGACTGGACAGAAAAGCGTTAGCTGGGCACCTCGCGTTAAATCAACATTGACACAACCTTGATTCAATGTCACGACGTGGAATCAACGTTGAGTCAGTGTTGATTCAACTCTGTGTGCCTGCTGTGAGGAGACAACCGATGGTAGGATAAACCCTTTTCACTGAAGAATTTACAGTTTGAAATTTGCAAAAACCCAATGACAACACTACTGAAAATGTTACATGACGTTTGACTCTCCGTATTTTTTCAGTATTTTCTTGTGTATAAATACCATAAATCATTGCAAGATATTGTTTAGCATTAATGCTTCACCCAAGCACTTAGCTGATTAAAAACACACAAAAAACTCTTTCCCTACACATTTTGTCTTTTAAACGGTATGCCCAATGAGCGTTGGCATTTTTTTAAAAAGCGAATACTTGTAAAATGAACGAGAACTACTAATGTCTCACACTTTCTATACATGCAGCTGCACTCTCAAATATCAATAGATTGGCATTTTTGTTTTTGTTTCAAATCCAGGCATGTAGCAATCGTTCATTAGGTAGAATTTGCAATATATTAGAGTATTACGGCTTCACACATACTTTCCTGCATGAATTTTAGTCAAAAACTATAATTTACAGAGAAATCCTCAGCAGCAGCTATTGTCGCAGTAGCAGCTGCTGTTGGGAGATCAGCAGCTGCTGTTGGGGACAGCAGCGGCAGCTCGTGATTTGGACCCCTCTCCATTTTTCGGCAAAAAATGACAGTGTTTTATGTACATACGTCTGAAAATTTAGCGTCCCGCTAAACTAACAACGTCGTTAGTTTTGAACAACCGGGCCTCGACAACTTATATTAATCATCATGATAAATTTGTGGCTAGTTTAACACTGTGTGTGTTACTAAGAAAAAAGCGACTAGAACATGCTGTAAGAATTTATAATTTTTTCTGGACTCAGTAACAGACATCAACCATTTTGTTTCAACTATTACTCGCTGGGAAAATGTTTTATTCCTCAATGATCTAATTTACAGTCAGTAAAGGGTATTAGAAGTGACAATGGAAAGAATACACATTAATTCAAATGCGAAAAGCGAAATGTCTTTCGCAGCTGTTGAACTTATCTTTGACCTGAGAAATATTTTCATGGGCAAAGACCTAATGGTTCGTTCTCGTCTCGTATGGTCTTGGGAAAAGATGAGCTTTTTGAGACTGTTGCTATTGCTCGGCAGAGTCCAAGCTGAGCAATGACGTTCTCTACCAGAAAGAAGACCAAGGCCCAGTTGTTCAAAACTAACGACGTCGTTAGTTAAGGAGACGTTAAAATTTCAAAAGTATTTAACGCAAAACGCTTCCATTTTTTTTTTTTTTTTTGCCGAAAAAAATGTGAGGACATTTTGCAGTCCAAAATATAAGCCCTCCTGATTTTATGCATCATGACTAGAAAACTAAACGAATCACTGACTAACGACTTCGTTAAGGTCCTGGCTGACAACCCTTATTCTTGCTTCCTATTGCAATAGTACGGTGAGCCGAAAGCATCGTCTGATGGCAATTTTAATCGACTTTATTATTTGGCTGATAAGAATTAGAATTGGGACATACATTTTCGATAGGATTTTGATAAATTTTTGACACCTTCTCCGCTGAAAAATGAAATAAAATAAGAAAAAGTGCCATCACTATTTTGATCTGTGGCGAGAATATTGTACATGTACATGTGTCGTAGTATATGCTTTGTACTATCTGACGTCATTTAGAAAAGGATGTTGTCCTCATGGGCCTATGGCTTATTGGATTTATGAATAAAGTTACTACTACTATTAACCATAAAATCAGAAGCTATCAGTTTTCTTGGTCCAGTTGTTCAAAACTAACGACGCCGTTAGTTAATGAGACCTCAAACTTGCAAACGCATTGTATGCAAAAACGCTACCATTTATTACCGAACAAAATTGTGAAGCTTTATTCAGCAATAAAATAACTTGAGTTTATGTTTATAAGAAGTCTCGTGGAATCCTTTACTAACAACTTCTTTAAGCTGGCGATGGTTTGTACAGCTGGAACCACCTGGATTACAGGAACCCCAAACTACCAGTTGAGTCATAACACGACAAAACCAACAAAGTGGTTGTGCGCAAAGCGCAGAATCAGATCAGCCTGGGCATCCGCCCAGTCTTATCAGAGTCTTCGCTGTCCGCATGGAGGTAGCTTAGACCCTTTGCTACCCTGTAAGTGCTTAGCGGAGAGTCTGATCGGAGTGGGCGGATGCCCAGACTGATCTGAGTCTGCACTGGGCGCACAACCACTTTGTTGGTTTTCGCATATCGTGGCTCAGTTGCTTTTGAAGTAGCAGCGTGTGCCTGAGTGTGCCAGCTCGCTTAGCCGCTGGTGGTAACGCCAAGATACCACTTCTAAAGTATGCAGTGAAAGTATGCCCTCGGAGTTTATACTCAGAAGGTCTCTGTGGATTATCAGAAGGTCTCTCGAATTGCTTATTTGTAACGATTCGTGTGACTTGACATTTCTCACATTTGCCGAACTTCTTACCATTCATCTAAGGCTTTGAGGTCTTTCTGGACTGACTGAACATTTGCATCAGTTCGGTTGAGCTTGCAAAGGTAACAACCATCTGCAATTATATAGCTCTATTGCTTTGCCAACAGCTCAAAGCGAGAAATGAATGTCCCTGCAATAGCTGAAAAGGTCGCAGACCAGGAATTAATTACCGTTCGTAGAAAAAGAGAGCTACGTCTTCAGCGTATACTTGTTCCGGCGAACAAAATGTTGCATTTTGCAACAAGCGTCTCCGCCGTACATACATCCGAGGTCTAATTCACGGAATTGGCCGAGCCGTGTTCCGATTGGCAAAAGCTAGCGGTCTAGGTTCTAAACCCGTGAGACGGACTGGTGGAAATCTTTCCAACCATAAACGGGGCTTCATTGCACGTAGCCTTTCTTTAGCGCGATATGACTGAAATACATGTTCTGTTGAAAAGGCGGCAGTCATCTGAGGCTAGATGCAAATTTTCAAGCTGTAACTAAACAGGGTTTTAAACTTTGGTAATTATGCCCATGAACACCTGCTCGTTTCATAGCTACTTTTACTTAATATTATGTAATACTGTCTCATCTGAATTTTGGGTAAAAAAGTATTTTTTGTATATACACACCACTGATTCTGAGTGTTTTATCCTCTTTAAAAGTCACGTTTTGACGCACAAATGTCACTTCAAACGTCCATGTCAACGTAAGTCAACGTTACACCTAGCTTATTCAGTGCTAACAACTTACAATTACGATTTTATAAGCAAATCGTAAACAGAAGATGCATTGCCTTGTTTACCTAATTTGAGCCGCGACACGATAAAACCAACAAAGTGGCTGTGCGTCCAGCGCAGTCTCCGATCAGCCTGGGCATCTGCCCAGTCTGATCAGAGTCTTCGCTGTCCGCATGGAGGTAGCTTAGACCCTAGCTACCTTTAAGCGCTAATCGAAGAGTCTGATCCAATGGGTGGATGGATGCCCAGGTTGATCTGAGTCTGCGCCGGGCGCACAACCACTATGTTGGTTTTCTCGTGTCGCCGCTAAAATTTTACCAATGATAGTATGCAAATGTGTGTTTACAAGAAATATCACCATACCGTTCTTTAATTGATTACTTTTCCGTCTGTTTTCATTTTTGTTGTCTATTAGGACTTGTTTAAGACTTGTTTTGGAAATATTTTGAGGTAAGATTTCTTAGACTATATGCAGTGGCGAAATAATAGTTTTGGTAAATAACTTCTGTAATTTCATGGAACTGTTTAGATTTTGAGTTCAGTTTGTGTGTGATTATGATACATCGTGACAGTCCTACACATATCAGTTATGTTTATGCTGGAAAGTTATTTCCCTTTTAGTGTTTGTTTGTAAATGATATATTTGATATAAATCAGATTTCAGAAACAGTTAATGATGAGTTTTTACTTTCTGTATCTAGGAAGATAGAACTGAAGACGGCTGAAATAGGTAACGGTCTGTATATGTTCTCCTGATCATTAAAGAGTATGATGCCCCCAGACGGGTTAGAGCCGAGTTTGATTGAGCAGGATGTCCGTCTGTAGATATTTTTCTGCTTCATTAGAGAGTATGATACCCCCCTTGCCCCCCTCCCCCCCCCCCACACACACACACACTCTTGCCTTCACACGCACACACACCTGCCTCCCCCTATACACAATTATCATCTCACCAAATCCTATTCAGTAGTTCATCCGGGTATAACCAGGGTTCGAGGTTATAACACTTGAGAATAATCTCAAAAATAAAGCACACTGATTGGCCGCTTCCGAGCATGTGCTCGGAAGCAGCCAATCAGTGTGCTTTATTTTGAGTTTGAGAATGTACTAAAGTTTTATAACCTTTGGGCCTGGAAAGTTACAAAATGTAGTAAAAACTAATTAACAAAAATCTTTTGGAATACAGTATATATTGACACGCTAAAGCAAATCAAGAATCACAGCTTATATTTAGACTTATTTAAGAACTTTACGAAAACGAACTGAATATTTTGACTCGACAAAGAAACTCTCGAAAAACATCTAGAAAATATCGAAAGACAGGTAAGTTTCCGTCTGATGCAGGGTCCTGCCATGGTAAAACACCTGGGGCCGTATTCATAAAGCCATTTAAGTCGTTGCTATGCGGTTGCTAAGGCTAAATATCTATAAAGGAGAGTCCCTACAACTATGAAATTTGGTCTGGAGGAACAGTCTTACAAAGACTGTTCCTCCAGACCAAATTTCATAGTTGTAGGGAATCTCCTTCAAAGAAATTTAACCTTAGCAACAGCATAGCAACCACTTAAGTCATTTTATGAATACGGCCCCTGAACACAAATCCGTATGAAAGACCTATTATCATTTGTTAGTTTAGTAATGGCTCTTCGTAAGTGTACTGTACTCTCTGGTAAATGTTTGTATTAGATGAGACTCTTGTATTAGGCGAGATGAAGTCTTCAGGATAAGTTTTACAGCTCATGTCTTAGCAATGCTGCAAGGGTTCGCCAAACTATGGGAGCAGGTACCGCTAAATAGTGGAACCTGCATTTAGCGTTAATCAAGTAGAACTTTATTGATCTGCACTGTAGAGTGCTTACTGAACTTTCAGGTAACTGTTTCTATAAGGTGACATAAAGGGTTTTAAGATATAAGCTATAAAGAGCTTGCATTAGCGGTGCTGGCGAGAACCCTGTAGCAGGGTGTGCCAAATGTAGAAGTACCGGGAAATAGTGGGACCTGTAGGAAACGGCGAAAGCAAAGCAAAAGAAAACGGCGTACAATCGGGTACGAATTCCTATCTTAATATGGTTATCCCCAACAACATACATGTAGAGTAATTTTGTAAATTTCAATCGCGCAGTCAGTTAAAATGCTGGTATATACCAAATAGAAATTTAAAAGAGTTGCCAACTGATCAATAACGTTTTTTTTTGTTTGTTTTTTCAAACAGCTATATATGACACTCAATAATGTTTGGTTTGTTTAAAGTTGGCTAATCATGGCCATTTTCTTTGACGAAACGGTAATGACAGTACTAATAAACATGATTGATTTTGCTATAAAATTGCATGACTAATTAGCATTAACGAAATAAAGTCCAATTGGAAAAGGCAGACACGTCAGGTTATCTCATCAGATAATTGAGCCGCGACGCGAGAAAACCAACAATGTGGTTGCGCCCAGTGCAGACTAATATTAGCCTTGGCATCAAACCAGTTCGATAAGAATCTTCGCTAAGCGCCCAAAGCGTAGCTAAGAGGTTAAGCTACCTCCATGCGGACAGCGAAGACTCTGATCAGACTGGGCGGATGCCCAGGCTGATCTGAGTCTGCGCTGGGCGCACAACCACATTGTTGGTTTTGTCATGTCACGGCTAATATCTTTTATGAGAAGAGGGGCTGGTGGTGGGGCGATGGTGCTGGTTATAACTTCCAGTGCCGGGGCGTCCTACTTATTTTGATAAAAGTAGGCAAAGGCCTACTGTGCTTGGAGAGGGTGCTGGTGGGGGCTGTTTGGATTTTTTTGCTCTCGTCTATCATTTCTCTTTTCTTTCTCTCTCTCCCTGGAAGACGGCTCGATATAGACCGAAATACTGTGTCAAAGGGCCGTTAAACCCAAAACAACCAAACAATCACTTATGAGAAGAAAATTTTAGCCGCGACACGATAAAACTAACAAAATGGCATGTGCGTCCAGTGGAGACTTAGATCAGCCTGAGAATCCGCCCAGTCTGATCAGAATCGTCACTGTCAGCATGGAGCTAGCTTAGACCCTAAGCTACCCTTAAAGCACACAGCGAAGACTCTGATCAGACTGGCCGGTTGCCCAGGCTAATCTGACCTTTCGCTGGGCGTCCATGCCTCTTTGTTTGTTTTGTCATGTCGCGGCTTAGTCATGCAATAGCTACAATCCTAACCTAGGGACCATTAGCAGAAATGGAGCTAAGCATAAACCATCAAAACTTTTCAAGTGTTGAGATAATAGTGTGTTGGCAGATAGTGCAGACTCAGTTGAGACTACTCTTACAGGAGTAGACTACTGTTACCGTGTAGTCAAGTCAGGGGCTGAGCAGTTACAGGATTAGTCAGTCGTCCCACTAATGCGAACGAGCAGTCACATGTTATAAAAAGCAATTAATCATGGCCATGGTATTGGTGGGAAGACACTGAAATCTCGTGTTGTAAATGGAGTTAAATCAGATTGGGTCCCCTTTAAGCCGGGTCGCTAGGGCGCCGTTGGACCATTAATGTTATGGTTGTACATTAACGACATTACAGAAGATACTGACCCGGAATTAAGACCATTTGCTGACTTCTGTGTTTCTACCGTGAAATGAGCCGCGACACAACAAAACCAACAATGTGGTTGTGCGCACAGCGCAGACTCAAATCAGCCAGGGCATCCGCCCAGTTTTATCAGACTCTTCGTTAAGTGCTCAAAGGGTAGCTAAGGGTCTAAGCTACCTCCTTGCCGACAGCCAAGGCTCTGATCAGACTGGGCGGATGCCCAGGCTGATCTGAGTCTGCTCTGGGCGCACAACCACATTGTTGGTTTTGTCGTGTCGCGACTCAAATAAAGATGGTGAAGACAAGGTGAAACTTTAGGAGAATATAGACCATTTAATGTGTTGGGCAAGGAGCTGGTGCACGAGATTCCAGCCAGTCAAATACAATTTAATGCCGATTATAAGGAAACGGTTCAAGAAGATCAATGCTTCCAATGGTCCTCGCTTAAGCCCCGTTCTCACTGTCCCGGTTCTGGTCCCGGTACACCCCGATGAAGCAAAGCCGATATACCGTGATGATCCGGGACACTTTTCCTAAAATTTAAGTTGCGTTCTCACAGTGCCGATGTTACCCCGATGTATCCCCGGTACTCTTTCAGTTTGACCCCAGAGTACCTAGGTTAATTCCCGGTTTAGCCACGGAGTACTTACGGTGCAGGACGGTGTGTCCCCGGTTTATCCCGGTAAAGCCTGGTGTGACCCAGGTTGTCCACGGTGGTGTCCCGGTAACTGCCGGTACCGATCGGTCGTGCCACGGTTATATGCCGGTGGCGAACTGGTGACACGCCGGTATTACTAGACACTATAAAACCAGGTCAAAACGTGGAGCAACATCAGTTCTCTTTAGTCTCCAGATCGCATATCTGCTACCGCATTGCCCGCAGAGAAGAAACTTGCGAAGAAGGTCGTGCCAGTAGTAGAGCCATCATCAGACTAGGATTCTGGAAGTGATTGATCAACTGTTACAGTAGCTGGTAATGCATCATCTAGAGTCTGTTTCGGTCCATGTTTATGGGGTTATTCATCGTGTTTTATGTGAATTCTTCATAAACTAAAACTACACTGATTTCATCTGGATTTGGCTTATTATTTGATACATACCGAGGCATTTCACCCTGTGTCACCGCAACTAAACCGTCTTTAACCGTAGTGGAATCGTGGTAATCCCGCACAAACCCTGTTAAACCGGGTCAGACCGTTATAAAACTGGGATCAACCGGGCCCAATCGTAGTAGCACCGTCATTTTCCGGGTACAAGCGGGGCTTAACCGGCTGATAACCTGCTCATATCGTGCCAGTCCCTGTCTCCACCGGTTCGAAACGTGACTATTCCGTTCCTTACCGGGGCTTTACCGGCCAAAAACCGGGGTTCACCGGGGTCTACATCGCACAGAAATGCTACAGTTTATCACGGTAGAGGGGCGGTAGAGACCGTTAGAGACACGGACGTTCCCGGAATGTGCCGGCATCGCCCCGGATTAAGCCGGTTCTTGGCATCTTTCGCGGTGAACCCCGGTTGTATTAAACATTTTAAAACAACCGGGGCCATTAGCCGGATCATCACGGTTCGTCAAGAATGTCCACGGTGCCGCAAAGGTTGTAACCCGGTTCGACAAGGTTTAACCCGGATCAATGAACCGAGATGAACCGGGATCTCAAACCGGGACAGTGAGAACAGGCTTAACGCAGAGAATATCAAGTATCTTGGTATAACCATTATGAACAATTTAAAATGGAACGCACGTCAGCAAAATTTGCACCGTAGATGAACTAAATAAGCCCCTGGCTTCTGTTCAGATCCTTTTGCTATTGTATACTCTTTGTAACCTGTACATAACTTGTATGAAATTGAAATAAATTATGTTTACACCAAAATTTGCACAAAGGCTTATATAGGACCCTTGGCTGAATGTAAAAGAGCCAGCATACAAGGGACTGGTGCTTCCAGTTCTGGACTCTGGTAGTTTAGTCGGGACCCCCAAATTCAAAGGGCGGCTAGATTTGTATCAGGCAATTACACCTATGAAACAGGGAGTGTGACTGGCATCCTGGAGAAACTTAAGTGGGAATCTCTGAAAAAGAGAAGGAAAGATAGTAGACTCATAATGCTTTACAAAGACCTGAAAAGTGCAGCTAGAATACCCATAAATGACATTGTTCCCTTGTTCATTAGCTACCTGCCAGACCCGAATAAAAGCGTGCAGCTTTCAACAGATTTAAACAGCCGACACACCCTAACTTCTCATGTAATCCACACGCCAGAAATCAACAGGTCAGACTGGAGACATGTGCAGATACCGTATACACGGTAATTTTCGCGGGTTCAAATTTTCGCTGTTTAGGGGCAAAAACATAACCATTAATTTTCGCGATTTTCAATTTTGGCGGTTAGCAACATGCGCGAAAAGAAAAATTGCTTGATTTTCATTTGAGCTAGTTCTCTCATTAACCTGCGACCGCAGGTTAATGAGAGACTTTGCTCAAATGAAAAGTACCAGACTTTACCGAAGCAAACAAAATATATGGATGCTGTGTCTACTGATGATACTTTGTAAGAAACTGGAAATAATTTCGCGATTTTAATATTCGCGGTTTCTAAGTGACCGCGAAATACCGCGAAAAAAGGAACACCGCGAAAATTATCGCGTATACGGTACTCAACCTGTCCTCTAAGTCAGCCAATGCAAGGGAAGTAAAGAAAAAATCCATCGCAAAGCACACTTTCATGAGACAGTACTAGATATTTGGGGTCCATCTGGAGATGGAAAAGCACCATTTTGTAGTCGAATAAATGTGGCAACTAGAAGGAGGATTACGGTATTTTGTAGATCGGTTCTATTTCTCTACTTTCAGATGGCGAAGATGTACTGTGCGGCTCTATTGTTGTTGTGTTTAGGCTATTCCGCAGCACAAACTGGTTCTAATATGTTCGGCCCAGAAATGTCACGTAAGTAACTAATTGTCACGTAAGTAGTTTGTATATATTGTATAAATAAAATAATGTACGCAAAAAGAAAATGTGCTTACAATAAATTCGAACAGGTAAGACTCAGATCAACCAGCACAGTCTGGTGATAGTTTTGAAGGTTCCTCTGCCTTGAGTTCTGCGATTAAGCTGCATGTATCCGCAGACCGATCTTGGTTTTATTTTGCCGCGAGTGTCTTGAATCACATATTCTTGTTTCGCAGATCAATAGTAATTTTATCATTATAAAAATTTAGTCAAAATTAGAACAAGCATTTTTCTGATAATCTTTGTTTTGTTACTTCTATTGCAGAAATCATCAGTTTTGTCAAAAAATCATTTTTATTCACCATGTTTTTAAATCTATCTCCTTATATATAATTATTACTTTTTATTATATATGTCATCTACGTTGCATCTTATATATGCTAATCTTAAATTACTTTGAATTAATTCGGTACAATTTGACTTTCATTACAACAAACAGTTAATTGGACACTAATGGATAAAAATCATATCAGACAACAGATGCAAGAAAAAGCAGCTACACAGTTAAACATAAATTTCTGAAACCAACAAATAAAGAGAAAAAGAAAGTTATTTGACATCGAGAATGACAGGCGTCATATAAATTACTTCATGTCAAATTTGACAGTTTACATATGTATAAATGACAGCTATATCATCTTTATTGTTTTGTTAAAATTTAATTAAACCACGTTTTATACATTCTAGCTTTCTTATTTATCTATTTATTTATTCATTTATTTCTCTTTTTATCTATTTTTCTTGAACAACACCATCACGAACTGTGCCTTATGTGGGTTCGAATCGGGCTTAGTTCCTGATTCTCCTGCAGTCTTTTAATTGTTTCACCCTCACTATCGTAAAATTCATTCCCCATCGGTCCGAAATGCCTAAAACTCATAATACTGTTTAACAGTCTATTCCATGACGAAAATCTATCTAGCATAATAAGATGAAAAATCCATCTTGTGTGGCAACTAGCTGCAAAGTACGTGAATTCCATCCGCCTCTTCTGTTTGTACATATTTGTGTTAAATCTATTTTATGAAGGTCTCCACTATATAAATATTATCTCTTTTAACTAATTTTGAAGCTTCGTGAGAAATATGAGCACGGGCGAATACATACAGAAGACACAAAGAAAGTTTTTACTTTTATATAGAGGATCTTACATCAGTGCTCGTGTATTATTGAATTTATTAAACGAATTGGGGAAAAAGATAAGATGCGAGGTTCTGCCGAGCATCTTATCGTTTTCACCAACGAGTTTAATAAATTTAATAATACAGGAGCACGAATGCAAGATTCTATTTATCATATGACACTAAAATCGCATTTTATTAGCAAACTTTGCACTAAAACGTCACGATTTTGCCATTAGGAAACGCGACGTTTCATGGACGCCAAGGCATACCGCTACGACGTAATTTGCATATTTAATCCACTAGTGGATTATTGTTTTTAATGCATGGCTTTATTACACTCTCAGATGCGACGTCATAGGATAAAAACTTTTTCAACAGGTACCGGCCATGTATTTTTCAGAAAGGAGACACAATGGCAAGCGTTTCAATAAAACTTTAACTGAAAATAAGAAATGAAAACTGTGCGACCGAAGCTGACCGAAAACACATTATGTAGTACAATTTCAAAGTTTTATCAAATAAGTTGAATGTTTGGGTTTGTCCGAGTAAAATGCCAAAAGGGGTTTAACTAGATCCAGAAGAAAGCTTTCCATCGTGTTAGGTTTTGTTAATATTTGACGCTGGCGATTTGTCGTCATTGAATAGACTGGTAAATGTGGTATAATATATTTCCCAAGATACAATATAATAATAATTTCCTTTCAGCGGGCTGCCTGCTGTATCCGGTCTCCAACAGGCCCGAGTGGTTTCAAGTTGACATTCCTAATTACGGATCAAGAAAATTCCCATGTCCAATGAACACACTATTTGACGTCAAACAGTGTGGATGTGGATGGGTGGATAATCCAAAAAATCGTTAGTAGCTATGTGTATTCGTACATAGGCACACTAGTAACTAAGACAATAAAGTAGAGTTACAATGAAATACTATACCAAGAACCGATTAAACCTTAAGCTTTCAGACAGCCATATTCACGCCCAGATACTGCTGAAAACAGCATGAGGCTGCCATTTAGCCATTAATCTGGTAAACGTTCCCTCCCTCCGAATGTGTGTCCGTGCAAGGTTTTGCTAAACCCTCTAATATGTCAAAATAATATTACTCCTTCTGTCAAAGCGATTTATAAAAAATAGACTTTTCCCTATAAATTCGCTGCTAGTTCACTCAAACTTCTGATATCTCAAATTAAAACTGTTTGGTTCCATTGAGATGTAGAGAAGGTAGATGGCCGTGCATATTTAACACTGTTGTTTCTACAATGTTCAAAATATACAACAAGGCTTCATAATTATACTTTAACCAAATGATGATTTCATTGCAGCTCCCGGCATCAACACCGGTGGCAGACCAGGGGGAGGTTTTGGACCCTCCGGTCCTGATGAAGTTATCCCTACATCAGAGCTTCAGACCACCACTAAACCACGTAAGAATTCGTTTATGTAACAATCTTGCCCTTTGTGTAAGATTTTATTTCTAATGAGGCCAAAACAGTTTCTAAACACTTTTATACATATCGATACATGCCTGTCTGAATAATTGCAAGAACTCCACAGTCTGATGCTAATTTTGGCTCAGTTTGATTGGTCGAAATAGAATAGAAAAATGTTTTTAATTCATGGGTAAATCTCTTGAAACTAGTTTCTTTTCGGCGGGTGTTAAGACAATCAGTCGGCCGACAGTTTTAAAATATGGGTGGCCAGATTGGAATTTTAATAAATAGATTTTAATTTTGTGGACTTTATTGATGTGTACACGCTGGCGAATCACTCACAAACTTAGGACAAAACCAGAATCAGTTTGAGAGTGACCAATGTGCCAATACCGGCGAATCACAGACTTAACATTATTCCCTTCGGGCGTTTTACAGTTAATGTGTGATTCGTCGGCATTTACACATCGAGTAAACTCCACAAAAATAAAATTCATTCCTTCATATGGAAAACTATTTCATTGTAGCTTGCAAACTTCGAAGAACACGAGACCGCCATTATTACGAGCAATTTATCGTTGGATTTGATTGGTTGCTTCGCCGTTGCCCCATGGGAACTTTGTATAACGAGGAAGCCTGTGCATGTCACGACATCGATCCAAATCAACAAATAAGTAAGTACAAAACTAAGGGAATGAAAACTGTTGGTTTTTTGTTCAGCCGAATCGGGCAAGTATTCTAACTGGACAATTAAAGGGCTCGATTTTAAAGGTAGGTTCCTGGGCTAGCGATGCCAATTATGTCCACGAAATAATTTCGTCTTTTTCTGAGCAGTATTGAAGTCTCTTATTTTTCTGAATTTGTTGCTATTGAGAAACTCGTCAGATGTTGAAGAAAATAGTCGTTTTCCCTTTTGGTTTATTTTCTTTCGTTGGAATTCCAGTTCTAAAAATAACTATGTGTATTATGTCTATAAGTGCGCGATTTCTGATGCCATTCTCCAAAGGTCAATTTTCCCTTGACGTGAGCTCTCCCAGAGGTTCTGGCAGGGTGGATGGGCTAAAACTATCCCAAAATGCAATGTAGCATGACATCAGCTGCGTTATCTATTTTTGGCGCGAACTATAAATAGCGCTAACTGGTGTGCGAAGCAGAGTTAGGAAATCCCTTGCAAAACAACTTTTCTTATAATTTTTTATTTAAACTTTTTATTGAAACTTTTTAATTCCCTTTTATAAGTGCTTTCCAACAACTTGGATAAAAGTTCATCAAGATTATGATTCATTCCAAAGTACAGGAACCTACCTTTAAGGTGTCCATATGGTTCCTTTTATAGACGCATGGAACATGACTTTGTATGATATGTATTTGTCTCAAATATGATGAGTTTCCAACACACACACTCACTTGAATATAGACTGTTTTTAGATCTAGTTTAGAATAGATAATTGCGCGCAATACAAACAAGAAAAATCTTTAAAAAAAGATAATCGGCGCAGATTAAATGGAAGTGTGTTTTGTTATGTCTCTAGTTGAAGATTTGACAATAACTTTCATGAATAAGTAAGCTATGTCGGTAGGCACCCACAACCGTAATTTTGACACTGGGTAGAGACAACGACCTATCTCAAAATTGAGCTGTCCAATTTGAAATTCCAAAATGGACCGCGGTCAATCTTGAAATTGACCTGATTTCGAAATAGTTATCAACATGTTGCACTGTTTGTTTGTGTGTGTGTTTTAAACCGAAAGCAGAAATCGAAAGTAGACAAACGACGAAACAAAGAAATTTTTGAATATCTGCGTCTGTTTTCGTTAACATTTCTATTGTAAAATTACAAACAAGAGAAACATTTTGAATTAATATAAGACAGAGTGCTAGTATTCACAGTGCAGTATTGGCCTTTGTTATTATTGGCTAAATTTTGACATACGCGCTATTTGACCAATGGAATCTTGTGAAATGTGGAACAATATCGAAATTATACGAGGCTGTGCCTCGAAAAAGATCGGATATTGAAAATATCAAAACGGAAGCAGTGAGAAGTGCAACCGAAACAACTTAAAAAGTGTCTGTTGAAAATCTTTATGGTGAAATCAGATTGGAAACTTTAGAACTGGAACAAAAAAAAAGCAAATATTGACTGAGCCGCGACACGAGAAATCAAACAAAGTGGTTGTGCGCCCAGCGCAGACTCAGATCATCCTGGGCATCCGCCCAGTCTGATCAGAGTCTTCGCTGTCCGCATGGAGGTAGCTTAGACCCTTAGCTAACCCTTAAGCGCTTAGCGGAGATTCTGATCAGACTGGGCGGACGTCCAGGCTGATCTGAATCTGCGCTGGGCGAAAAACCACTTTGTTGGTTTTCTCGTGTCGCGGCTCAACTCTATTCTAAAGAGGTAAATAACCTGACTCCCTAGTTTCTGTCATCTCTTATACCTGCAGGGCCGTGCTCGATTGGGCTGTGCACACTGCGCCAGAACAGCTATTAGAGTGCCGACATCGAGCATATTAAACAAGCAGGAAAGGGGTGAATGCACGGCTATTGAACAATCATGATATGATGGCATTTTGAGAAACACACATTCTCTTTTCTTTGACGACATTTTTGGTAATGCAATCTGAATTTCAAGGGAAAACAATTCAAATTTCATCATATATGCTATACCTTCTTTATATATTTTCATGTGTCATCTGCTTGTCTGCCATTTTGTTTCGACTAGACTGTTTGTTCTGACCACACCACCTTCTCGTTTGGAACAGTGCGTACCGTTCCAGGACAATGTTCCAGAGCATTCGATTGATGTTCCAGAATCCAAAAAATCCCGACTGTATGCACAGCCCAATCGAGCACTGTCCAGCTATCAGTGAACCGCTTTCTTGCAATTCTAGAAACGCAAATGACGTTCGAACAATTCAATGCACCAACAAATCAGTTCTCAAGTTCTTTTCAACCCTCCTATATCCGAGAGTGGAACAGCCATCTTGAAGAACAAAGAAACTCTGTCTGTTTCATCTGTCAGGAGTCCTGTAAATCAGGCAAAATGGAAAATACCTAAATATTACTTTGTTGGAGACAAACATTCACAAATATTGCATACGCATCTTTGCACTGAACGCAGTTTTTTTAAATTATGACATTTATCTACAAAAACTTGATCGGTCCACCTGTTTGTAGGTGTGCTTTACTTCTTACATTGTCATTACTACAACCAGCAAAGAAATGAACATTTGTCCAAGCTACGGTATGTCATATTGAGAATTCAAAGACTAGAGGGCAAACAGTGTAGACCGAACCAGATGAGGGGCCATCTGAATCTACAGTCCAGACTGCAATGTATTGAGCAAGCATCTGGGGGATAATCAAACAGTGCTTGACTAAGACAGGTGCTTGCTTAATACAGGTACATTTCAATATATTTGCCGTTTTCAGGAACTGAATACATGCTTGCTTAATACAGATTGCTTGCTTAAAGACAGGTTTTACTGTATGTTACGATTTGCAAATTAAAATTCATATCAGGAACTTTAAAGGTTAACCTTCTGGTTTGGTTACTTCGACTAGCCGTACAGGGACACTAAGCCACATAACGGCCTAGTGTCCCTGTAAGGCTAGTCGGAATAACATAAATAAACTAGTAATAGACTTGTTTGAACTGACAGGTTATACCAAAGGCATAATATTTCAAATCATTAAAGTGGACCGGGCAATTTTAAAATCAGACAACGCATGAGTTGCATGGTTTCCGTAAACAGATGTAATACAAGCTGAAATAGAGTGGACATGTCATCTTAGTATAGATATTGACATTTGATAAAGGATAAATTGCGACACTGGCACACATCCCAGAAACTGCCAACTTTAGCAAGGACTATCTTTGAATGTGCAAAGCCTAGATAGTCAGGTTTTTAGATAGTCAACTGGTGACTAGATAGTCAACTGGTGACCTTCTTTTGCTTCAGATTTCCAGTGGGGTCGTTTGGCAGGACAGGGATCTCCACCTGTCAGACGGCCCGTTGTATCTGTTGAGTCCTCGTCTTTGCTTCTTCATGGTGTTGAAATTGATTTATGTGTTTACCGTGATGATTCATTGACGAGTTAGAGGGTTATCATGCGAACCGAACAACCAACTAAATGTTTTGTACCACTTCAGAAACTGAGGGTGAGGTTGGGCCTGTAAAATCGATTTAAGCCCCCCAGTAATTCATTACTGACCGTTCCAAGGCGGTAGTTCTGTTGTGGTTCTCTGTTGCCTGTTTTTGGTGTCAGAGTTTCTGTGATGTTTTACCTTATGTATGTTCTTATTATTTTTGGTTCGGTTTGGGTTGCTGAGTGGCCACCTTTTGGGAACAAGCTGCTCACTCGGTTGGCCATATGTTCTCTGTATCTTGATTATTTGTAATCTTAGTTGTTTCCAACTATGGTTTGAGGGCTGGATTTGGATTTTGATTGTTTCAATTCCTGGTCTTTGCATACTTTTTACTTTTGATGGTTTATCCGTCTTTATGGTCGATAAACTATCTGTCACCAACTCCGTAAAGGCCAATGAAAAAGGATTTAGATGAAATTGCTCGACGCGCTCACAAGGTCGCCAGTCTCTTAGAAGTTAATGATCTGTACCAGCTGAGCAAAGGGGGGAAAATTTCATCGAAAGCGGTTTCAGAATAAGGAAGTTGGTTGGTTGGTTGATTTGATGCTTAACGTCCACGGTAAACAACTAAGGTCATGTCGGGACGGTCAGTTAACCTAACCACACTATTCCTGGGCAGGCTTAGACCTCCTAAGCGGTTAACCAGTACTCTTACTTTCGCCAGTAACTGACAACTGCCCTTCTTGAATCAGCGGAAGGAGAAACGAAAGTATGTGGCCAGACCGGGATTCGAACCCAGGACCTCTGACTTACGAGTCAGGTGCCCTACCGATTGCGCTACCCGGCCCGGCTATAAGGCAGTAGATGTTTGTGGATATTAAACAGCACAGGGTATAATCGATTCCGCTAATTTTCGCTTCCTGCAGAGACTGTTCGTCATATTTGGATTCGCCGAGACGTCCGCGATATCTTGCTTCCTGCTGAGACTTCTGTACATTATAATGGTTTCCTGCAGAGACTGTCCGCGTGATTCTGCTTCATGCCGAGGCTCTCGGCAGGAAGCAGTCACGCGGACAGTCTCGGCAGGAAGCCATTTATCGAGGACAGTAGTCCCTGCAGGAAGCAAGAGTTCGTGGACAATCTCGGCGGAAGCCAAATATGACGGACAGTCTCTGCAGGTAGCGAAAATTAGCGGAATCGATTATACCCTTTGAACAGGACTGTCATAGACGCAACCATTTTAGTAAATGACGTCATAGCTTCTTTCTTAAAATGAATAATTCACACGTGCAAAAACATACACTGCTATTTTTCTGTAAATGTTTTTTTGGTATCCACAAAACTGCATTTTTGAAAGCAGATAATTTTATTAGAAATTTTCAGGTCCTTGCTAAACAACCAAAATGGCGGCACCCATGCTGAAAATTACGAAAAAACGAAAACGCCAATGACCTCCTAGTTTTGAAGGAATATATTCAAACTTATACCAAACTGCTGAGCCTGTACATATCTTAAACTTCATGCATGTTTCATGTACATATTTTGTGATTCTTTTCCTCTTTCCTCTGATTCACACAGGATGATGAGATCTAAACTTTGTTGTTGCTTTTTTACAGTGTGCCATCCTGAGCTTTGGCTCAACTTCAATGACCGTGATATGCAAGATTCATCCGGGTACCAAATCGCCGTTGGTAGTAACGGCAACGTACAGAACGTCAGCAACGCTGGAAGATTTGACGGCACTGGAACATTGACCGTGTGGCAGTATTCGAACCAAGATCTCGGCACTGAAATAACTATAAATCTCAGATTTTATGAATACATGTCAAAAGAAGCATCTGATGAACAGGTTTGCTCACACTGTAAAAATTTCCGTAGATTTTACAGTAAATTACCTGGCAACCAGCTGCCAGTACATTTCCCGTTATTTTTACGGGCGTCTGCCTTTAGAAATTTTTGAAATCACGATATGGTAGAGTTATGTCAACTGACCGCACTCGGAAATACCATTATAGTGTTGAAGGGCTATAGGACCAAACCAAGACCCGTCTTATTCTACCCTACTATGCGTGTTGATTCCTGTCAGTGTTTACGGGCGCTCAGTTCGTAAAAATAATGGGAAATGGACTGACAGCTGGTTGCCAGGTATTCTACCGTAAAATCTATGGATATTTTTTACAGTGCAGTAAAATAAAATTAAGCAGACTCGATCAGTTCTATTTATAATATGATTCATACCAGTCTAGAGATTAACATATGTTATGACCCCTCATTAGAACAGTCTTGTCGAGACGGCACTACATAATTTTAAGATGACACGATTCTAATGAGGGGTCACAACATATGTTTTAAAGAAGAAATGAAAAATATCACGGAAATCTCATCAGCTAATCTCATTACCTCAAACTCTGAGATAGTTGCTTCGACTCAATGAGCCACGACATGACAAAACCAACAAAGTGGCATGTGCGCTCAGCAAAGACTCAGATCAGCCTGGGCATCATCAGAGTTTTCGCTTTGCGCTTAACGGGTAGCTAAGGGTCTAAGCTAGCTCCATGCGGACAGTGAAGACTCTAATCAGACTGGGCGGATGCTCAGGCTGATCTGAGTCTTTGCTGGGCGCACCATGCCACTTTGTTGGTTTGTCATGTCGCTACTCATTAATTATAAGATCTGAACCAGTCCAATCACTCTAGGATGTCCCCGGATGAAAAATAAGGCACTGATAACCCCTCAGAATTTTTCAGTCTTACAAAAATGTCATACATATTACCGTTTCTACAGAAAATCAATACAAAAATATTTTTGACCATGGCACAAACTAATTTCTGTGAAAAGTAGCCTTTTAATGAACTATATTTCCAAAAGCAAATAAAAAGGGTTCGTCTCGTAGAATTCATTTTTTGTCTTCTACGTAACACAGTAGACAGATACTCTACATCTTTTAAAATATTTGTACACACATCCCGATGGATAGAAATGTCAGTTAGAGACAATGATCCCATACGAGAACAATGGCAAATACGCAGGTGTGTATTGAAATGTTGTCAAATTCACAGACACTTGGGGTCAGTAGGTGCATTTGGTCGAAAATTGATCTCCTGCAGCTTTTTTCTCACTTATTTTTACAATTTAGTATACCTGAACACCTCCTTAACTGAGATAAATGGTTTGGTCATGTATAGAAAACGTTTGCAATTATCGATATTTGCTCCCTTGGCTTTAAAAAACACAAGATATTACACTCGCCGTTGATCAATTTTGACCCCTCTCTCGGTAAACAGTGCTGCGCCTTCCGAATTCAACGGCATCATCTAAGATACTTACGTCCCTCAGTTCGCCAGACATTGGCCTTTACGTGGACACCGGCATCATTTCAAACTTCTCTCAAATTCTTGCTATTTCTCACCGAATGTGTAGAAAAATAAGGACAAAAATCTTGATTAGCAGCGCCGGGGACAATGGTTCCATGCTCTAATATCTAGTCACAAATATTGATTGGGCAACCTGGGACCAGTTTATGAAGCGCAGTTGCGCATGACAGGAGACTGGTTCTCTTTCGAATTACTATACGAGAACTACCGAATGCCTACGGAATTTGAAATTCAGTCTACCTGTCGCGCGCACATGTGTAAACATTGTCCCCGGCGCTGCTATTCAAGATTTTTGTCCTTATTTTTCTACACATTCGGTGAGAAATAGCAAGAATTTGAGAGAAGTTTGAAATGATGCCGGTGTCCACGTAAAGGCCAATGTCTGGCGAACTGAGGGACGTAAGTATCTTAGATGATTCCGTTGAATTCGGAAGGCGCAGCACTGTTTACCGAGAGAGGGGTCAAAATTGATCGGCACGGAGTGTACTATCTTGTGTTTTTTTAAGCCAAGGGAGCAAATATCGATAATTGCAAACATTTTCTATACGTGACCAAACCATTTATCTCAGTTCAGGTGTTGTTCAGGTATACTAAAATTAAAAAATAAGTGAGAAAAAAACTGCAGAAGATCAATTTTGGACCAAATGCACCTACTGACCCCAAGTATCTGTGGTCAAATTGACAAAATTTCAACACACACCTGCGTATTTTCATGCTGAAATGTTAATTTGGGCATGATTTTAATACTAACTGCCAACAGACTCGAAAATTTGAAATATCTTAGCGGCTTCGCCCCCTATTATGAGTACAAAACATGGTTGTGCGTACTGTGTACAGTAATTCACCCTAGCTACACCCTTGCGCGAACTTGTAGAGGTAAATCAGATGAAGATTCGAGCTAGGAAAGTTTTGAGGTTTCAAGAAATTAATCCGAAGTTCGAGTAGGGTAGAGTCGGGTCACTTCGGAAAGGGGGGTAAATTCGGACATACCATTGTAAAAAGTGAAAATCCAGATGAGACGGCTCATAATGAGCCGTCTCATCAGGATTTTCACTGTTTGGCCAGTTATGTTTGTTTTGGTTCCGAGTAACTGATATATAAAGGAAACAATGTTACTGTCCGAATTTACCCGCTGTCCGAATTTACTCGACTCACCCCTACATCGAGGAACGAATATCGTACCCAACAATTTTCCTCACATCGGTATAAGCCACGCACGGTACTGAAAATTCAGTTTTTAGATATAGGGTAGTATTAAGTATGTAAAAAATGACTGCACTAATATTTATTTGATTTTCCTACAAAATATATCGAAAGGTTTGAAAGATACATTGTAAAAAATATCCGTAGATTTTACGGTAGAATAACTTGAAGTCAGTTGCCAGTCCATTTCCCGTTATTTTTACGGGCGCCCGTAAAAACTGCAGGAACCATCACGCACAGTAGGATAGATTATAGCAGGTGATGTTTCAGTCATATTATCCCTTCAACACTATAAAGTTATTTTCGAGTGCAGCCAGTTAACATAACACTACCATATAGTAATTTCCGAAAATGCTGTACAGGCAAAAATAACGGGAAATGAACTAGCAGCTGCTTGCCAGTTATTCTACTGTAACTCTACGGATTTTTTAACAGTGTAGTGTAGAATACTAGGATAACAACAGGCTTGCGTTTTAAGAAAAACGAAGAAAACTGATAAACTTTTTGCTCATCTTCTCTATTTTCCATATATACTATTATAAAATGATGGTCATGTGAAACCGCATTAAATATAGACTTAAAAGTTTGAAAAAATATCAAAGTGCAGCCAAAAAAGTGCACTATATGGACCTAACACAACATTTTTCATTTTTTATTCAAGGAAGACAATAAAAGAGAAAAAGTTTCAATGTCCTATATAATTTAATGCTATTTTAAGCACACGCGATATCGTCATTTACAGGTAGATTATACGAGGCCGAGGAAAATTGTTGCCCATGAAATGCAGTTTGCATCTTGCAAATAGACGGAAAATAGTTTAGGATGTACTAAAGTCAGGAACATCTAATATGGCCGCCATTTTACAGTTTTTTCTTGTCACATGCAGCCAAAATAATGATAATCATAATGAAATTATGAGCGTTCAAGATGGCAGCTATATTGGGTAATTCTGACTCTTTTAACAACTTAATGCAGTGTTATTGAACTGCTTACTAGTTTTCATAATATTTCTAATTTATAACATAGAATTAAATAGTTTTAGAATGAATTATAGGTTTGAGAAAATCACACCTTTCCATTGTATGATTTTCAGGTAGCATCTCACTTATAATTCGAGAGGAGCATGACATACAATGTACTCCATACTCCTCTCGAAATATAAGTGAGATGGCGTCATAGATATGTTGCCATAGCAACTATGGAATACCAAATGTTATGGTTATTACCTTTGCAGAATGACGCTTGGATGACGTCACTTTGACTGAAATATGGACTCTTAGTTGCTATGGCAACAGATTTATGACGTCATTGGTAGAGGAGCATGACATACAATGCATACCATGCTCCGCCAAGTTTTCAGTGAAATAACAAACTGAAATTCTTTCAACAGAAACTTCAGATTTTCTCAAACAAATAATTATTCTCAAGTCATTTAATTCCGTGTTGTATTTTGCTATTTTTATGATTCCAGATTCTTATTTCTAATTGTTATGGACGACAGCTTGGATCAATAGAAATAGCTATCAACCAAATTAATAAAGAAGTTATTTTTAGAGGTGATGCAACACTGTCAGAACCAGCAGAAGTGCGGCTTCCGTATCAGGTAAGAAAGGAGGTTTACCAGTCCTGTAACTCTAAACTTTATAACTGATCGTTTTCATCTGGAAATGCGTGGGCGTACGAAACATTTTAATCAAGAAATAGATCAGCTCTAGCAGTGAATTGTTGAGTAATAATTCACTGTTTGGAGGTCAGTTGTAAAGTACATCATATCACGAGCGCGGTTCAACTGACCGACTAACAGTGAATTAGGGGCCTATTACTCAACAATCCAATGCTATAGCTGAACTATTTCGATTCTAACACTCAAAAAACGCTGAAAAAGGATTCTTTTCACCCAATCTCTCCCAACCGTCCTGCCACCCGCCAATATTCTTAACTGTGTCTGAGGTAAATATACGTTTTTATGGCGATTTTTGAAAGAAAAAGAGACGTTACACTCTCTAATGTCTCAAAACGTCACAAAATTACGTCAGTAATTGCCAGTGACGTCAACAATTAGACTCACGCGCTCCGAAACAGTGAATTGTTGCAGAATAAAACACGGAAACTTTCCATTGCTTCTATAGGCGGACTGTGTTAGAATTTATACTTATCCTTAATATTACATTGCAAGGAAACATCATGGAAAAACATAACGAGTTCATGTATATTCATAACTATTTACGCCTACAAGTTATATTTCTTTTTCCCTCATGTCGCCATGTAAATTGTGGACTGAGAGTAATAAAAGATATTGTATTGTATTTATCTGGAAAGCTATGGTTGGTTGGTTGATTTGATGCTTAACGTCCACGGTAAACAACTAAGGTCATGTCGGGACGGTCAGTTAACCTAACCACACTATTCCTGGGCAGGCTTAGACCTCTTAAGCGGTTAACCAGTACTAAGTGCACATACTTTCGCCAGTAACTGACAACTACCCTTCTTGAATCAGCGGAAGGAGAAACGAAAGTATGTGGCCAGACCGGGATTCGAACCCAGGACCTCTGACTTACGAGTCAGGTGCCCTACCGATTGCGCTACCCGGCCCGGCCTGGAAAGCCATGGAAGAACGTGATGGTTCCATATATAAATTGTAACTTGCCTTTTTTCTGGAAAATCACTAGGGGAATGGTTACTTGGCCTTTTTTTCTGCAACGTCAAGGAAGACATATCATTCTCATATAGGATCAAGTCGGGTCAAGACGTGTAACTTCGGACAGCGGGTAAATTCGGACAGTGACGTTTCCTTTACATGTCAGTTGTTTGGAATTTAAAACACAAAATTAACTGGGCAAACAGTGAAAATCCTGAAATTAACTGGGCAAACAGTGAAAATCCTGATGAGACGGCTCATTATGAGCCGTCTCATCTGGATTTTCACTGTTTGCAATGCTATGTCCGAATTTACCCGCTGTCCACAGTTACCCGACTCTACCCTATCATAGTTCCATCAGGAAAGTCGTGGAAGGCATAATTTTTATTCATACCTTTATGTGGAAGATCATGAAAATATGTACCATGTTTTGTTCATATTTACCTTAAAAATCTAAAAATTTGGACACCTAGAATAATTACCGTAATTTTCCTAAATTGAAACTTTATTGTTTTACAATTCAGCAGTGGTCAAAAAGATGCAGATGGAATTCCTAACAGTTTAGACACTGATCAGACTGGAGCAGTCTGATCCGGGTCTGCACTGTTTGCTCAGAACTATCTGCCCCAATGCTTCAGTGCTTAGATTTTTCCGGTATATTTTGTCAATTTTTGAAAGTCGGTGAAGAACTTTATATATTCGTACATTTTGATAACGTAGTGGGAAAGTGTAACATTTTTACTACATAAACGCACATGTTTTTTTAAAGGCCCCATTGCTCTATCAGCATGAAAAAATTCTTTATGAGGCATTGCTGCAAGCATCTCACTACAGTTTCGTCATTGTAAAAGACCGTAAATTAGCAACTTTAAACAAATGAAACATCCTTGAATTTCGCATAAAAGCATTTTAAAAATATTAGGGTCAAATTTAGTTGGCAACTAAAATGACCTACTTTCGATTTCATTAAGTTCAATAAAATGGTAAAAATACAATGTACAGGCGTGGAGTTCCAATCACTATACCGCCTATGTTTTATATAGCTTTGCTAGACGGGAAACCAGACCATGAAATTGTATTTTGTGGAGAGATTTGTTATTTTTCAAAAACTTGTTTTCTCTCCTTTTTGTCAGTTTTATGACTCAATATATGCACGTCAATCCATATTTCATTACGAAACGCGAAGGTTGAACCGCTCTTTACAATGATTTAAGTTTAGACGTTTTTAACACTGATAGGACTATGGATACTTTAAACGCACACGTATTATTGTTAGTATTATTTTTTCAGGAAAAGTCATGGAAGAACGTAACACTTACATACAATGGTCAAGAGCTGACTGGCCAAGTTGATAATGAAATAAAATCAGTTCCTTTAAAAGGTAAGAAGAACAGCGAGCCATCAACGACACATGGAGTTTGATACTATTTTTTCGTGCATTCATGCTCAGTAAGCGAGCCCGTACGTATGCGTGCATACATGTATATGCATACAGGGAAACGGGAAGGCCTACTAAGTATTTGGATGTATACTACCTAGACAGCAACTGTCTCCCTGAATACTAAAAATAATGAGCTGCGACACGAGAAAACCAACAAAGTGGTTGTGCGTCCAGCACAGACTCAGACCAACATGGGCATCTGCTCCGTCCGATCAGACTCTTCGCTAAGTGCTTAAAGGGTAGCTAAGGGTCTAAGCAGTCTCCATGCGGACAGCGAAGACTCTGATCAGACTGGGCGGACGCCCAGGCTGATCTGAGTCTGCACTGGTCGCACAACCACTTTGTTGGTTTTCTCGTGTCGCGTCTCATTAATCAAATGAAATCATTCTGGGAAGTATTTTGGATGGTGTATCACAGTTTTATACTATCCCTGCCAGATAACGCAAACTTTAGCGCGAAATATTTTGTAATGTGTAAGGTCTGCATTGATGAGGGTGGTTGTTGTTGTTGTTGTCTTATTGTTTAAATGCACCATTGCTCTATCAGCATGAAAAATTTTATCGTGAGCTTCTCACTATAGTTTCGTAATTATAAATGACCGGGATTAGCCAGATTTAAAAAAAAAATAAAACATCCTTGAGTCTCACATAAACAGGGTTTGAAAACTTATTTGGGTCATTTTAGTTGGCAACTGAATGACCTACTTTCGATTGCATAAAATGGTAAAAATACAAGGTACAGGCGTGAAGTCCAAATCACTATGCCGCCTATGTTTATATAGCGTTGCTAGACGGGAAACCAGAACAGGAAATTGTATTTTGTGTAGCGATTTGTTATTTTTCAAAAACTTGTTTTCTCCACTTTTTGCCAGTTATTTGACTCAATATATGCACACCAACCCACATTTTATGACCAAACGTGAATGTTGAACTGCTTTTTACAATGATTTGGGTTTAGGCGTTTTTTCCGCTGATAGGACTATTGAGACTTTAATGTCCACGGTAAACAGCTATGGTCATGTCGGGACGGTCCCTTAACCTAACCACACTATTCCTGGGCAGGGTTAGACCTCCTAAGCGGTTAACCAGTACTAAGTGCACTTACTTTCGCCAGTAACTGACAACTGCCCTTCTTGAATCAATGAAAGTGA